>JAESVG020000008.1:1200000-1885361 GCA_017309325.2 Elsinoe batatas
TCCAGACGAATCCAGACAACAAGGGCGAGTTCAAGAGCATCAGTCCGGAGAGGTACGTCCTCCATCTTGAGTACATATAGTCTTGTCTAACACGATTCTCCAGAGCATTCGCAGATTACATCCTCGGCAGCGTAATCCTCCATTTCTTCTGCGTCAACTTCATCAACTGAGCGAATCATGTCCAAGCATCGCATCAAGCGGGCAACAGGAAGCTGTACCAACGACTGCAACCTCAAGGGGAAGCCAGACGAGCAGGTACCAAAAATTCATGTAACATTATCCATTCAAGACATCTAAACGCACGCAAACAATGCTTCCTACCCGATCCATGTCTAAATGCAACGCCAAACAATCCAGACCTCTCCTCTCTGTCCCTCTCTTCACCCCTCTCCTCTCTAGTGCCCATTCACCCCATTCTCCACCACCCCAAACTCCTCCCTCACCGCCTCCCCGAACCGCCTCACCGCCTCCACAATCCTATCAAACGGCGCCGCAGCATACGTCGCCCTAAAAAACATCGTATCATGCCTGACCTCATCGTCCGCGTAGAAGAAACTCCCCTTCATAACCAACGCTCCTTTACGAATACTAGCCTGGAAAATATCCTCCTCCAACTCCAACACGTCCTTCTCCCCCGACTTGAAGTTGGGGTGGAGTTTATACTCCACCTTCATCCAGTGGAACATGCCCGCCGCCGGGGCTTGCCACGACACGAGGTCCTTGGGGAGGTGCGCGTCGCATGCGGCGAGCATGACGTCGCGGCGGCGGGTGTACTCGACGCGCATGTGGATGAGCCAATCGAGATACCCCTGGTGTCCCCAGTGTTCGTCGAGGAGCTTGAAGAGGATGAGCTGGGACATGCCCGAGGGGGATTGAGTGGAGAGGTCGGCGTGGCGGATGTATCGCTCTATCAGCTGGGCGGAGGCGGTGATCCACCCGAGACGGGCGCCGGGTGCGATGACTTTTGAGAAGGAGTCCATGCGCATGACGCGGCCGTCGGTGTCGAGGGAGAGGAGTGAGGGGACGAGGGAGCGGAGGAAAGCGGCGTGGGAAGGGGGGAGGGGCGCGGGAGGGGAATCTGGGCCTGTGTAGGGTTGCATTTGGAGGAAGTAGTAGGGTTCGTCTTCGAGGATGAAGAGGTCGTGTTTTTGTGCGATGGCGTAGAGGTCGCGGCGGCGTTGGAGGGACATGGTGGCACCTGTGGGATTTTGACCCGTGGGGACGGTATAGATGAGGAAGGGCTTGCGGGCTTGACGGGCTGCAGGGTCCCAATTGGTGAGGATCGAGTCGATGGCGGAGGGGATGAGACCTTCGCTGTCGATGGGGATGGAGAGGAGGCGGCCGCCCATTTGGCGGGTGGTTTCCACGGCTGCGGAAAAGGTGTATTCTTCGGTAAGGACGTAGTCGCCTGGGTTGAGGAACATGCGGAGGGACATGTCAAGGGCGGAGGTCGAGCCGATGGTCATGGTGCATTGCCAGTCTCGGTAGGGCGGGTTGTGGACAAGTTCGGTGTGCTCTATGAGATAGCGGAGGAGTTGTGCTGAGCCAGTGCCTTGGCCGTAGTTGAAGGCGGTCTCGATGTCGAAGAGCGACTTCTCGTTCGCGAGATCATGCTTGCCCGCAGTAAGGACTTGGCCAGATTCGTGAACTGCCTGTTCTGAGTAACCACCAGCAGTAGGAACCTTGACGGATAGCTCGTCAAAAGGAAAGTACTCCGACGAAGGGAGACCTCCACCGAGGGAGATCATGCCTGGGTTCTTGAGGTACTTGGCCGCCGCCTTTAGTCTGTTTCCCTGACGCCCTGCAGACTCCTTGGTCAATCGGTCTGTCAAGATCAGCTTTGGTTGTCATTCCTGGATCAAATTCACTTACGGTCCCATCGTCTCGCCAGGTGCTTGTGTGAATGAGAAGTGATCCCCTTGAAAGCCTCGACATCCGCCGCAGCAGCCACTCCAGCAACAAGTCTACCAGCTGCTGTTCGTCGCTTTCCAATCCCAGAAAGTGTGAGTGGCTCTGGCAGAGTCACCGCAGTCGTGTCCGTCTCCGCCACCACCTCCACATTGATGCCGGGGGGTGCCATAATTAAAGATGGTCGAGCCGATACAATGCCGCTGATTGGCTCAGCGAATGGTACTTTTGTCGGTACTCTTTACAGTAGTTGTCTCTACAGTCTATCGATGAAAGAAGAAAATCACAGAGTGTCTTTCTATGTTAAGAAAGAAAAGCTTCAACGAAATAGCTTAAGAGATACGAAACAATGATGGCAATTCTCTCAACGCGACGCGGAGTTCGGAGTCTCGGTCGGCTTGAAGCGGCTCAAGCATACGTGGAAGAGAGCTTGAACCAGAAGGTCGTACACAAGCGATATCTTGGTATTTTGATGGAGAGGGTAGATCGACAACTCGGATCTTATCCATGCATTTGCGTATTAGGATGAGTACTCGCTAAACATGATTGAAAGCAATTAGTAAAAACACATGATCTGCCCGCTGAACCTCAACGCCTCCCAGACCCATCTAGACCCCTTCATACCATCTCACACATTCTGAACAACACCAGGCTTCACACCCTCCAAAATCTCCTTCAACTCATCCCAAACCCTCCGACTCGTCTTCTTCCCCTCCTCACTATCCAAGAACTTCGCATGCCTCTCAATCCTGCTGTTCCCCAGATACTGCCCATGACTCTCTGGCCCAAAGCTCGCGGCATCCACCAGCGTCCGCGAACCTACCTCAGTCGTGCGCGCACCAAAGATGAGATTGACGAGCGTGATGGCAAAGCCAGGAGCGTCTCTCGCCAGCTCGGAGCGGCATAGACCGGGGTTGACGTGGTTGATTATGACACCGTCTGAAGCGCCTTTGTTCTTGAGACGCTGTTCCTCTACGAGTCGTTGGATGGCCATGACGAGTACGAGTTTGGATGTTGGGTAGCGGCCTGTGGCTGAGAATTTGCTCTCGTCTGCGAGAGTGGCGAAGATGGAGCCTGAGGGGTCTTTGCGTTCTGGTAGGTCGCTGAAGAAGTGGACTTCTGATGAGACGATGGTCAGGTGGGGGCGGGTCGAGAAGGTGTCGGCTGTTTCGCGGAGCTTGGGGAGGAGGAGCAGGGCGAGTAGCATCGTGCTGATCACGTTGGTAGTGATGGTGGACTCATTGCCTTCCGTACGAGCAAACTTTTGCGTGTTGATGCCGGCATTCTCGAGGAGGACGTCAATCCGCTTGAGCTCGGAGGTCGCTTTGGCGGCGAATGCTTGCACGCTATTGTAGGAGGACAGGTCAAGTTGCCAGACTTCGACGACGCCAGTCCTCCTTGTAGCTTCCTCGAGTTGGCGTTTGGCCTCTTCACCCTTGGAGACGGTACGGACGGCGATGATGACCTTTTCAGCTCCTAGTCGGACAAAGTGCTTTGCTGCTTCGAAACCGAGACCTGTGTTGGCGCCGGTGACGACGATGGTTTTGCCTTCAAAAGACTGCGTTGGATAGGCAGGGGTCAAGAACCATTGGTAGTAGAGGAAGCGAGGAAGGTATGAGAGCTCGGCCATTGCGATGAATCGATTGCTGTATGTGTTCCGAGGTGATGCTTGAGTGGAGTTCTATCGAGGTAGGAAGTATCTGTATTGCGCTGTGAAGATAAGGTGGTGATTGTTCAAGGCACGACCAGCCTTGTTATATGAGGGAAACGGACATATCGATGCCACAAAGATTCCGCTGCTGGCGGAGCTATCTATGTTGTCAAGTGTCGTGCGAACTCGAGAGGCGGACTGGTACAGCATCACTATCTCCGGTCTGAGGATACAGCGGGGCAGGCATGCACGCCGCACTGGAGACACTTGTACATGGTTTGAAAGTCTTCTACTCATCCTTGTGCAGATTATGCGCCCCGTGCGCGCTCGAGACCGAGTAATCGCAAGGATTCATATCCAGAAGCACGATTTGCAGGTCGACGACAAAGGAGAGGCTGAGATAGTGAATGCTGGGGCATCACCGGACTTTATGAAGCTGGACTTGCGAAGACGATCGAAAGCGCCCGGAATTTAGAGCAATCTCGTCCCATGGCCCGCAGACGATTCTCATTGTGCTTGAACGTATCGTGAGATCGATTGAAGTCATTCGGTCTGGGTATCTAAATCTCAATAATCGCTATCCCCACCGCCTCCACCGCCTACGCTCATCGGAGTGTTGGAGCGACTTGAGTCGTATCCCGCCGATGCCCGCTCCGAACCCAGACCCGCTCCGAATCCGAGCCCACCTCGCTCCATGCTTTGCGCGTGTCCGTTCGTCGTTGACATGATGCTCAACTCCGTCGTGTTATCAGACTTTGACGTTATCGACTTCCGCAGCTTGGTGAATTTTTCAGCAGTCTCTTTCAACGCCGTCTGCACGCGTATCTCCTCGGAACCTATCTGTGTTCGCTCCGCACGCAAGCTCTCAAGCTCTTGAGCCTTGTTGGCTCTTGCGACTTCCATCTCTTCGAGTCGGGCCCTTAAGCGGCTCATGACGCCATCTAGCGTAGGTAGTGGTGTGATCTTGGGTGGCGTATGAGGTCGAGCAGAGTCTGCATCGTCTGCACGAGAGCCGTATGTGCCAGATCGTGTCTGCGCCGACTCGAAAGCAGCATTCCGTTCTGCCTCGCTGTCGTCCTCTTCAGCATCATCGCTCTGTCCTTCTGCTTGGTCGATCAGAGCTGCCATTTCAGCTCTCCGTTGAAGTTCTGCCTCCTTCTCCGCTTTCTTCCCTAATGCCATCTTGCCATCCGTCGTAAAGTCGTCAAAGTCCTCAAAGATGTCCTCGTCTTCTCGTACAAGGCGCGTTTCCGGGTATTTATCCTGAGGCTTGAGTATGAGCTTTCCGTTCTCGTCCCTGGTGACATTTTCGTCAAGATCCTCATCCTCGGAGTTGGCGTCTAAGGAGATGTACTCTTGCTCCTTTGCTAAACGAGCTCTTCTGAGCTTCTTCTCCTGAATCTCAGCATCCGTAGGTATCGCGCTTGGGGCCTGGTATCGTGACAAGCTGTTCCCAAACTTCGAGGCCAGATCGACTGCTTTACCCGGTGTTTCTCCAGAATCCTCAGCATCAGTGGCGCTCAAGGAAAGGTCTCTGGGTGTGCTTGGGGTGCTCTGCTTGAGCTCATCCAGTACAGTCCTGCTGTACGTCGGGCGCTCTTCACTGCCTTCTCGTGATCCTCTGAATGGCACATCTGCAGCGAGTCGCCGTTCGGCATTGCGCTGAATCGCGACCTTGGACAGATTGTTCCTCTTCGGAGTCACCACACCTGAAGCTGAGGTGTCGCCATCGTCATCTCCCTGGCCTATTCCGAAAGATGTTCGGAGCGAGGAAGATTTGCGGCTCTTATTCGAAGGTCGTTTGACGAACGAAGGGGCTTCTGCATCGTATCAGCGTACTGTACAGAGACGTCTGTCAGATGAAGCCGCAGTAAGGTGGAGGATAGAAGCTTACCTGATTCACTAGACGCTGCGGTCATGGATCCGGCCAACGATACTCTATCTTCGTCATCCTCGCCTCCGATCTTCCGTGCAACTCGCTTTGCGCCGAAGGACTTCTTCATTGTGGGTGAGAGCGCCGATTGACGCTGAGGCGACCAGTGTTACCGCATTTATCTTGTTCGTCGTGTTACCCTGCGAATCAGACACAAAATTCGCGGTGAGTCGGTGAACAGAGAAGTTGTCCTTGAGAATGAAACTCAATGCATCCCACTTCGCGCCAAGACCTTCAAAAAATTGAAGCTTGATTTCCGACTTAAGCGTGAGAACTTGCGACACACACATACCAACACAATGCCTCAAGCACAACCAGAACTCAAGAAGGTGCGGTCGCTAGATCAGCATGATTGGACTTGTACTAAAAACGATCTTTAGTATCTCGACAAGAGACTCTTCGTCCAGCTGAACGGTAGCCGCAAGGTCATCGGCACTCTTCGTGGATACGATGTATGCGAAGTCACCCACTCGACCATAGACGACGTTGCTGACTGGAATTAGGTGTTCCTCAACATCGTCCTAGAAGACGCTCTCGAGGAGAAGGCGAATGGGGAGAAAGTTAGGATGGGCCAGGTGGTATGTGATTTTGGTGGGAGATCTCTTACTCGAATGCTAATGATGGCAGGTGATCCGCGGCAATTCGGTTGTCATGCTCGAAGCACTCGAGCGCATGGGACCTATTCGCGATGATCGGGAGCATTAGACCAGGCTGGACGAGGGCAAGAAACGAGGGCAAGAAACGAGCAACGTGAGGAGGAAGGCAGACCTGGCAGAGATGATCACGAGAGCCAGAAGCGACATGGTCGTTCAGTGATACCCAATGGGAGCATGAAAAGTATGGCGTTAAGGAGAGGCAAAAGGACGGCGGAGTACGTTCGGAATGATCAACGTCAATGTTCCTGGAATCGATATCTACAACTTCGACTTTGACCCCCGTCCCTGCTTCATGCACTCTTCTACCAACATCCACGCCACTTCTCCAAAAGGCTTGAAGGAGTTGCCGTACTCTGTCGCCTTCGCGCTGCTGGCTTGACGGAGCGCGTGTCGTGCGGCGATGCCTTGCATGATGATGCTTCCACGATAGATACCGAACGCTTCACCCCAGGTCATGTCTGGAGTAGGATCCCAGCCTGCGACTTCTCGGTACCAAGCTATGCACTCTTCTTTCGAGGGCAAGCCGGGCGTCTTTCCAGGAATGAATGAATCACTTCCTCTTCCGATCTTTCGTGCTAGCTCGATATTCGAGGTTGTGTACGGCGTGAGCAGATTTGAGAGGTCAGAAAGTGGATGGCCAATAGTCGACATCTCCCAGCGAGAATGCTATCAGTCCTGTGGCCTCACGCACGGTCATTTGCGACTTACTCCAATATGCCAATCACCCTCGGCTCGATCTTGTGAAACACCACATTGTCGATCTTGTAATCCCCATGCACGAAACCAGTCCTATCCTTCGGCTGTGTGGTCGCAAAGAAAGAGCTCATCTCCTCGAAATGCGGTATCTTCCCGGTCTGGATCTTGGTATCCACATCCACCGCCTTACTCTGTGCTTCGGAAATGGTCTTGAACGTAGCTAATTGCCTGTTGTAAAAGCCGGTATGCTTTCCAAAATTCTCCAGCTTCACACTCGCGGGGTTCACCCTGTGGAACTTTGCCAGTGTCGTTATGGCTGAATGCCACATCTTCCTTCGATCTTCCGGGCTCACGTCCGGCATCGCGGGGTCCTCAAAGATGCGGCCGTCCAGGAACTCCATGACATAAAATGGCGTGCCCACGACCGAGTCATCTTCGCAAAGACAGTATGCTTTCGGGACAGGGACGTCTGTCTCCTCCAGCGCATGTATAATTCGATACTCACGGTCTACCTTGTGGGCGGTCTTGGAAAGAAGCTGTCCAGGGGGCTTCTTTCGCATGACAGCCTTCCGGCCGTCGACTTTGGACATGAGAAAATACGTGGGATTGCTTTGGCCATAACCGAACTGGTTACGAGGATTAGCTATGGTCCTGATCACTTTACAGCCGAGGAGGGAGCATGCTGACCTGCTTTACATCTAATGGAGTGTTGAGCTCCGGGACATGCTTGTCGATATATTTCTCCAGAGCCGGAATATCAATTGCTTGCCGTATCTCGCCCGCCATCTTTTCTGTATGCTGAAGAGAGAAGGCTGTCCATGGTGTCGAATCGAGGATGTTGCTTCCCCCAGGTTTCGGCGGGGCTCAGATGCCGAGGTTGAAACAGAAAGGGTAAAGCGTCAACAGTCCGACTATCTCAAGAAGCCGAGCACTGTTTATTCCAGGTCACCAATTTACTTCGTGAAAGTCAGTCCGTATTTCCGAGGTATCATCGCTTTCCACGACAGACTGTCTCTTGTCGGGAGCGTCCACATGAGTGAGCTGGAACGTGGTGCGATTCCAGCTCAAGTCATGGGTGTATCCTGCGGAACTATATATCCCATCTCGGGCGACAATTCTTGACGCAGTCCATGATTCCACGTGACCATGAGCTTTAAGAGCTTCATCTGCACGCGAAATACCATGAGACCAGCTGGATCAAAGCGCATACTAGCTTTGGTAGTTTCAATTGGTGTGCAGTCAAATCAAGCTCGCCCCGGCATTCGCTTACACATCTCCGCAGCACAACTTCATCATCAAGTCACCAGCCTGCGTCTATGTGAATCTCGCAATTATCACTGGACCCACATTGGTATTTAACCATGGCTGAAACCAACAGAAAGACATTCTCTATGCTTGGTAGGATCTCTTCAGACATGCTTCACAGGCCGTCACTTACTGAGCATAGAGAACAACCCTGATGTCATCAACACATTTGCTGCACGCATCGGTCTATCACCAGAACTGTCATTCCATGAAGTCTGGTCATTCGACGATCCCGATCTGCTCGGCTTGATTCCTCGACCAGTGTATGCTCTACTGGTCATCATGCCTTTCACTCCATCATGGCACGAAAGACGCGAAGCCGAAGACAAAGACATGGATGACTATGCTGGATCAGGTCCTGGCGAGCCTGTGGTATGGTTCAAGCAGATTATCGGTCATGCCTGTGGCTCGATTGGAGCTCTGCACTGCCTAATAAACGGCGAAGCTCTCGATCACCTGCAGCCAGGCAGCACAGCGGAAAAGCTGCGCAAGGATGCCATTCCACTCAAGATGGAAAAGCGTGCTCAGATGCTCCATGACTCTCAGGAATTTGAGGACGTCCATCGTTCAGTAGAGATGCAAGGTTCGAGCGTGGTGCCCACGAGAAGCGAGCAGGATAGATTGGGGCAGCATTTTGTGACGTTCGTCAAGGGCAAGGATGGTCATCTCTGGGAACTGGAGGGGAGTAGAAAAGGTCCATTGGATCGTGGTAAGCTCGAAGCCGATGAAGACGTGCTGAGCCCAAGAGCTCTTGATCTGGGCATCCGAGGCGTGATCGAGAAGGAAGTGAGCTCCGGCGGTAGTGACTTGAGGTTCAGCTGTCTCGCACTTTGCAACACAAAAAATCCCATGGCAGTATAGGTAGGCGAGAAGAGAGCGAGTCTCAGAAACGAAAAATAGTGACGAGGTTCATGAATGAAAAGACCCTTTTGATTTTGAAGCTGCATGCTCTTGACCATGTCCGGCTAGACCCGAAACGGTAACGTGTATCTCATGTTTATTCGCAGATCTTCTCAACCTCAATCAATCCGTGACACACGGACGTTATGTGATCGACCTCACGGACCACATGCTTGTGTAGCTTTTTGGCATAATGGCCTCGCATACACCTCTCCGACGTGCATCCGCGCGACCTTCCATGGGCGCCAATTCCTCTCCAAACCTGCTGGAGCGAGCTTCGACAAATATGCATCGCAAGGCCAGCTACAACGCGCTCATCGGCGGCCCACCCACGACTCCCTCGAGTAAGATTGCTGCTAATGGTGGGGACTTCGCTGTGGGCGATGTCGTCAATGTCCCTGGCGACATGTTCGGGACGGTCAAGTTCATTGGTAGTGTGGCAGGCAAAGCAGGGCGCTTCCTGGGAGTCGAGCTCGAGAGTGATTTTGCAGCTCGAGGAAAGAACAGCGGCGATGTCGATGGGTAGGACGTCCTGTGCAGCGCTTTCAGTGCAGCCAGCTGACTGTTTTCAGCATTTCTTACTTTGTGACGAGCATCCCCAACTCAGGCATCTTCCTACCAGTCCACCGCGCACAGCTCCGGTACTCACCTTCCTCGAATGACCAGCCCTCTGCTGAGTCCTCCCCTTCGACTCCCACAGCAGCTTCCTACCGCCCCAAAGGCCCATCACCGACCACGCCTTCAGTCCCAAAATTCGCTCAGACTGTTGGGCCCGGCGCTCGACCTCCGTCTCCCTCATTCAAGCCGCAGCGACCACGACAGTCCCTTCCACGACCCGAATCTCCTCTTCGTCGCGCTCCAAACCTCACACCAGGTCCTCCACGGCAGTTCTCACAATCAGTCCGTCCCGGCGCAAGACCTCCCCCCACTCCAGGGCGATCCGCAACACCGAAACTCTCAGCTTCTGTTCGTAGTGGAGCTCCCCCTACAAGACCCTACAGTCGGACGGGGTCTCGTCTTGGCCAGCGCTCCGAAAGCGAAGCCAGCGATGTAGGTATGGCACGATCGAGCGGTGTGCCGTCCTTCTCCCATCCAATGCGCAGCCCCAGCAGACTGAATCGAAGCGTGGATGAAGTCGCTGAACTAAGAGAAGAGCTGAGTCGAAAAGAGCGACAACTCGAGGAACAAGCCGTACAATTGGCAGAGATGGAAGTCAGCGTCAAGGAGCTCTCCGCCCTCATACCCGGCAGCCCCATCAAGGGAAGCAGCGACGCTGGAGAAGATGGCGAAGGCAAAGTCGAGCTCCGCCGGGCACTGAAAGAGAAGAACGACAAGATCTCCAGTCTCGTGGCCGAGTTCGACGCACACAGAGCTGACTTCCGCTCCACGATCGAGACACTCGAACTTGCCAGCGACGAGACAGTTCGCATGTACGAAGAACGGATCAAAGAACTCGTTTCAGAAGTGCAGGACCTCCGCGAAAACAGCACCGCACAGAAAGACGTCGAAAGCATCGCTGCACAACTGAAGATGCTCGAAGAGCTCGTCGCCGAGCTAGAAGACGGTCTCGAGGACGCTCGTCGCGGTGAAGCCGAAGCGAGAGGCGAGGTCGAGTTCTTACGAGGCGAGGTCGAGCGTGGCCGCAGCGAACTCAAGCGCGAGCGAGAGAAAGCCGCCCACCTGGCTGGAGGGGAGACGGACGACCGCGGTAGGGAGCTGGAGATGAAGGACGATGAGATCCGAGGTCTCAAAGCCATCTTACATTCCGTGCAAAGCAATGGGGATCACGACGACGAGGATGCCTTGAGGCAGAACAGCAGCGTTTACTCCGTCGACATGGAGGAGATGAAGCGCCTACAGACCAGTCTGCATGAGCTGGAAGTGCAGAATGCCGAGCTGGAAGCGCAGCTACGGAGGGAGCAGGAGGAGAAGAGTATGCTGAGCCCTAGTATGGCATCGAAGAAGAGTTTCAGCGGAATGGGAGACTCCTTAAAGGAAGGCGGTAGTCACGCAACGAGTCGGAAGCCAAATCGAGCAGAGGATGAGGAGCGGTGTGATGGGTGTAACAAGCTTGGGCACGATCTACTGAACTGCCCGAGCTTCAGTCAGCCAGGCGGGCACGCAAACGGGACTGCGAATGGCAATGGCTATTTGGGTGAGCGACAGCGAAATGGCAGTCTGGTCTCGTCGAGGACGGGGCCGAATATCTCCCCTTTACCAGCTAGCGAGGCGACGAAGACGGCAAAGGACGAGGACAAGTGGTGTGCGCTGTGCGAACAGGATGGGCATTTGGCATTTGATTGTCCAAATGAGCAGTATTAGGGGTGCTGTGGGTTGTAGACTAGGTGGACCTGAGGAACGATATCATGACTTGGGTGTATGAGAGGTTGTATATACCTTCTTCAAACATATTACCTCCGCTATGCACTGTACCTTATATTCATGGTATCTCCTCATCATCATCCCCACCAAACCCAAACGAAAACCCTCCACCCTCCCCCTCCTCATCCACAGCTCTAATCTCCTCCCACTTCCCCTTCCTGCTCTCCCTCTTATCCAACTTCGCCATCGCCTCAACCAACAACTCCGGCTCTCTCTCCCTCAACTTCTCCACAAACAATGCATACGGATCAACCACATCCCTGAACCCCGTGACCTGATCCGGCTTATCCCTCAAAAACCCCAGCACATCCGCCAACCCATGTCTTGGCACGAAATTCTGCGTCAAAGCGATACTCTCGTCCAGGTTCAACACAAGATGATACCATCCCGCAGGAACATACAGCAGTTCTCCCTCGCCACAAATCCCCTCTTTGCATCCCGGCGTGGCCCGCGCTTCGGCGTGGAACGTTAGCAGCCACTCGGCTATGCTCAGCGGGGAAGTGACCTCGCTTTGGTCCTCGCTGACGAAGACGCCTGGTGGAGGCGGCAGGGATGATGACGAGGGGAACATGATCCAGTACTTCCTCCCCTTGAGCACGGCGTTCCATGCGCTGGTGCCGTTGGGGTCTTTATGGAACGTCGAACCGCTGCGGGCAGGGCCGATGATGAGCCAGCGGTGGTCAGGGCGGTGGGGGCCGAGGACGGAGAAGAGGTCTTGGTCGGAGCCGAAGCAGGCGGGGGGCCAGTAGGAGGCGGGGGGGAGGTCGGGTGGGGGTTGGGGAAGGTCGTAGAGGTGGGAGACGGTGCTGTCGGGGATGGAGAGGGACATTTTGGTGGCAAAGGCGCGGTCGAAGAGGTAGAGCGGGGATTCGTCCGAGTTGGCGCGCAGGTAAGAGATGTACGTTGCGAGAGGCCAGTCGACGGCTTCGGCGCGGAATTTGACGTCGGGGTACTGGGACAGCAGGAAGGGGATGGACCATTTGGTGTGAACTGGCCACCGGCGGGTGGGTGCTGTTAGTATTACGGGGCGGTCGGCTTCGAAGATTGTGTCCGATGTGCAATCTTCGAGGCGGAGGATCTGGTTTCGGGATGGGATGTTCGAGACGTAGGGTTCGAGGTCTATGTGTGTGCAGTAAAAGGGACGATGGAGGACGTCGGAGAAGAGATCATTGCAGTCAACCGTGGGCTCTCGAGCACGATCTTGATCAAGGAATGTAGATCGCCACGTTCCCCTCCATGTGAATGATTGAGGAGATGACCTACCGTTCACTCAGCCTGCTTCGAACTCAAGCCAGACTGTTCTGACTTACTCTGTGAAAAGCGCTCGCCATAATTCTTCGTTGCGGGTGAAGGCGTGTAAGGCTCTGCATGCGCCACCAAGTCGGAGCAGTGAGGGTGCGTCTAAAGACTCAAGTAGGATAGCAATCAGCTCATCCGGTAGTATGGCAAATCCACCGGCAGCCTTCTTTGCATTTCGTGGCGCTAGGTACGCGTTACCCGAAGGTCGTACGCCTAGAGGGTGACGCAGAGTGGTGCTGACAGATTCCTCAGGCTCTTCTACTACCCGTGCTTTCTTTGTTGGGCGAACGATATCATGCTCGGGCTCATGTCCGAGGTCAACCAGAGAAGCCGGAGGTGGCATGTGTTGATGACTGGTGCTGAATTGTGTGCCTGTCAAGGGTGAAGGTTCTCTTTGCGCGCAGAATCAGAAATTCTCAACCCTGCGCGAAAAGCTTGGCGGCCAAAAACTCCCACCTCAAAGCCGCACCAACTATTCATCGTAAACCATCTTACACAGATACACAACACATCAACACCTATTACAACACGAGACATCTACTGCATAGTCAGTCAGAGTCTCTTTCCAACAACCACTACCAAGCAACTCAGCGACAAGGTCACGCCTAGAGGCTCACCTGTCGCCCCTCCTCGGAACCGCTCAAAGAAATTTTTTGAGCGCACACAGGAAAAGACCCAACCGCAATCATGGCTGACAAGGGTTTGGAAGACGTCCCCGAGGGTAAGTAGAGCATCCTGAATACGCGCTGCTCTTTTGCTCGCGCATTGAAAAACGCATCAAAACCAGCTCCTTTCCTAGAAATCGTACTGATTGCCCCGCTTTGTAGGACAGATTGAGTCCAACTACGATGAGACCACCGACTCTTTCGACGCGATGAATCTCAAGCCAGAGCTCCTCCGTGGTGTCTACGCCTACGGTTTCGAGCGTCCTTCTGCTATTCAGCAGCGCGCTATCATGCCCGTCATCAAGGGTGAGTTTTCAACATTCATCACAAAGAGGCGGTAAAGGTCTGACAAGTATATAAGGCAGCGATGTTATCGCCCAAGCTCAGTCCGGTACTGGCAAGACCGCTACCTTCTCTGTCTCCGTCCTCCAGAAGATCGATCACAACATCAAGGCCTGCCAGGCGCTTATTCTCGCCCCAACCCGTGAGCTGGCCCAGCAGATCCAGAAGGTCGTGGTTGCCATCGGTGACTTTATGTCGATCGAGTGCCACGCCTGTATCGGTGGTACCAGCGTTAGAGATGACATGAAGGCTCTCCAGGATGGTCCTCAGGTCGTTGTGGGCACACCCGGCCGTGTCCAGGACATGATCCAGCGCCGTGTCCTCAGGACCGACTCCATCAAGATGTTTGTCCTCGACGAGGCAGACGAGATGTTGTCGCGCGGTTTCACCGAGCAGATCTACGATATCTTCCAGCTTCTCCCTCAGTCGACTCAGGTCGTCCTTCTCTCGGCTACCATGCCCCAGGACGTGCTCGAGGTCACCACCAAGTTCATGCGCGACCCCGTCCGCATTCTCGTCAAGAAGGACGAGTTGACTCTCGAAGGTATCAAGCAGTTTTACATTGCTGTCGAGAAGGAGGATTGGAAGCTGGATACTCTTTCCGACTTGTACGAGACCGTCACCATCACACAGGCCGTCATCTTCTGCAACACCCGCAGAAAGGTCGATTGGCTCACCGACAAGCTCACTGCTCGCGACTTTACCGTTTCCGCCATGCACGGAGATATGGACCAGGGTCAGCGTGATGTCATCATGAAGGAGTTCCGCTCTGGTTCTTCCCGGGTCCTCATCGCCACTGATCTTCTGGCCCGTGGTATCGATGTCCAGCAGGTCTCACTGGTCATCAACTACGATCTCCCCGCCAACCGCGAGAACTACATCCACCGCATCGGTCGTGGCGGTCGTTTCGGACGAAAGGGTGTTGCCATCAACTTTGTTACGGCCGATGATGTCCGCATGATGAGAGAAATCGAGCAATTCTACAGCACCCAGATTGAGGAGATGCCCATGAACGTTGCCGGTATGTTGAAATCATCACTCACTATCATGCATGAACTGACATTTGCCAGACTTGATCTAGACGAAACGAGTCATACCCACGAACGAGTGCTTGCCGCAATCAGCGCTGAGCACAGTATACACGATCAGAGCATTATAGAGGGAATCGCGGTGAGCTAGGTGATTGGAGAGCTGAGATATCCATCTTAGCTTCCCGCATCTGTCATCGCATAGCGCTGTTTGGCGCGGTTCGAGCAAAAGTGTTTTTCCATTTCCCGGTCCGACTTAGAGTAGGCTCAGGCGCAGGATGTTCTCTTTCGCATCCAGAATGAACCGATTTCGTAATTTTGCTGTGCACAAATCGATAGGCTGACGTGACTTCCAAGTTTGGCCATCAACTTCGACTTCACCCGTCTTGCTCTTTCCCCTTCCGACCATATTCCACTCGGTATCTCTCAGTCCTCAACATCCACCTGGTCCTACTCTCTTGTGTCTGAACATGAGCAATCCCTCCACTGACAATGTTACATGGACTCTTCAAGATTCATGCCCGCCAGACTCTTGAAGGCAGCACAAATATTGCCAGACTATCAGAAGCTACTCAGCGAGCACGAGACGTTGTTCTCGGAGCACCAAGATCTGCAAAAGACTAATGAGCAGCTTCAACAAACAGTGGAAGACCAACATCGTCAGATGAAGCTAGATCGGAATGCAGAATCTGCGCATCGAAAGAAGATTGCGGATCTCGAGGCTCGCTTATCCGCTGCAGGCTCTGAGCACAGAAGAGTGCAGAGCACCCTCCAGAGAGAAAACGACGACCTAAGACGTGAGCTAGAGCTGATCCGGCAGAAAAGCAATGGATCAGAGGACGTCTACGGAATACAGTCATTCAGACGAGAGCGAGAGGTGAATCGAATGCCTCACTCACATCTGTTTCCAGCCGCATTACTGCAACCAGATAATCGCAGTATCGATCAGTCACACGACCTAGACTTACCTTCACCTCACTCTCTCGACGCCTGTGGGGCGAGCAAGCCACCTCGAAGTCAGCCGTCTCAGCCATCCGGTCTTGAAGGACCCGGTCAATTCCCACAGCAGGCCGAGCGATCCAATGAGGTGATTCCGAAACCTGCTTCACCGACGGACGAGACCTTCCAGGTCCCGTCTCTGCAAGCCCTGATGCCCACGGGTATCTGCGATTGGGCCACAATAAGGGCCGCTATGAAGAAATCAGAACCAGGACCAAGGAAGCTTGCTATCAAAGCGTGTGTAGAGGACTCTGTCAAGCTCTCGGCAGGCAAGCTGACTTCCTGTAGAAAGCAAAATGTTCCTGCCATCCATGAGGACGATATCTCGACACAAGTCAGCGATATTGACATTGAGCACGACCAGGACCAGACCGGTGGTGCTCACAATTCGACAGAGGAGTTTCCGGATGACAGCTTGGATCGTACCATTGCCCGGGACCTGGTCGAGATCGACCATCCCACCAAGAAATCCTTGTTTGTCAAGCTTCCTGTATCGCAATACAACAACGGGGATAGAGACCGAGCAAGGATGAAGACGGACAAGCCAAGTCGTGGACGAATAGAGAAGACCAGGGTCCTGTCACCTTCGAAACTCGTCAATCGCCAAAGCCCTACCAAGCACCCCAGCAGGCGAGTCCTACCACCTTCGCTCAAGCCAGAGCACGTTCCGATCAACGGGAGACGTAAGTCTAAACGTATCAGAGGACAGTTACCCGAGATCCCCATCCCAAGGAGTCCTGTGGTAAAGGTAGCGCAGGGTCACCCTTCCCGGACTGCTTCTGCCCGACAATTAGCAACAGGACCAGAGAAGGAGAACAACTCTCCTAGCGAGACGAGAGCCGAAACTCAGAGGAGGAAGCGACCTCAGACTGCAGCAGTAGGTCGTGCCACGGCCAGCAAGAAGCAGCGGATTCTCCGTTGACATTCCTTCACAAAACAGGATTACCACGTAGCTGCGAGATCCATATATGTACTGCAAATACCTATCCCAAGCTCTTGCTCTACGTCTCCGCATACTCATACGGGCCTGGCTTGTCCGCGAACTCAACCTTGATCTTTGCCTCCTCAATCTCCTTGCCCCCAATCCTCATGCCGGCAGTCAAGACATCCCCCGTCGTCACCGGTCCCACCCCCTTGGGTGTCCCCGTCAAGATAATATCCCCCTTCTCCAGCGTCATCACCTTACTAATATCCGCCAGTTGCCTCGGTATCTGAAACAACATCAACCCAGTCGAATCCTCCTGCTTCGTGTCCCCATTAACCTTCAACCACAGCTCCACATCATGCGGGTCCTTGATGACCTCCTTACTAATCGGCCCCTGAAGCGGCAAAAACGTATCAAACCCCTTGCACACATCCCAGGGATACCCCTTCTTCTTGGCCTCTTCCTGGACGTTTCGCGCCGTCATATCGATGGCCATGAGGTAGGTGTCAATGTAGTCCTGCCAATCCGGGGTTACTGGGTCGAGATCTCGGACGGTTTTGGAGATGACGACGCCGAGCTCGACTTCGAAGTGCATGTTTACGCCGCGGGGGCGGAGGACGGGACCTTCGCCTGGGAGTAGGATGGAGGAGGAGGGTTTGAGGAAGAAGAAGGCTTGTTTCGGGCGTTGGTTGTTGAGTTCGGTGACGTGGTCGGCGTAGTTGCGGCCGATGCAGACGACCTGGGAGGGGAGGGGGGGTTAGTGATTTGGTCTTGGACGTGTAGTGATACTATGGTTGTTGCTCTTCTTGGGTTGCTGCTTTCTCTGCTGCTGACGTTGGGCCCTCGTCTGGCATTCGTCGGACCACCTCTACGACTGCCATTGACGCCCTGAGTGACCTCCCTCTCCCTTTCTCGCGCTCTCCCATGTCCTCATGCGGTCACCTTCCCCAACCACCGTTCACGATACAAGAAGACTCAGACTCACCTTCCTCGCATTCTGCCTAATGGCAGATAAGTTCGACATGCCGAGCGTAGACTTGACCGCGTTTGCAATTGCTGCCATTTTTGCTAGCAGGCGGTACAGATGGGGTTATATACCTCTTTGTATCTACACACGAGACAGAAATCGGAGTTGGGTCTGCGCAGCGTGGCAGCCCCACTTGAGCTTTCGACGGAGGGAGGGGGGGGAAAAGCTGGCGTCGTTTGCCGGCCGACGAGAGGGAGTGGATTTTGACCTTTTGGGGGTCCCGAGAGGTTCAGCCGGCGCCCGACTTTAGAATAGGAAGAATTAGGAAGATGAGCTTCGGAAGGCATTGGTTGGACTGTGCAGACGAGCTGTCATGGTAGGCATTGACACTCGTTGACAGGCTCGCTTTTTAGAACACTACATACTATTCGATCCAAAGTATAGACCATTCTATCGACATTTAATTGCTCTTACAGTGGAAGAATCGGCTGTCGGATACTCCAAATGGAAATGCGAATAGGGCAGAGATGTGGGGGCTTGGTCGGGAGGGCTTCCGGCGGTTTTGGTGCGAGGGGTCGGTAGATCGCTTTCTCCGAGGATATGGAGAGGGTGGGGACGCGGAAGGTGAGTGGTGGTGAAGCACTTGAAGTGTGCAGGGAAGAGTGCAGGGGTGAGACGAGGTGATCGTCAGGTACGGAGTGCTTGTCTAGGTAGAGAGGGGCTTAGGCGACTATACAGCCATGCTTTCAGGTTGGGGTGCATGATGTTAGAGGATGAGGTGGGAGTGGTGATTGACCAAGCAGTATCGCATGTGCCATACATACCTTGGATGCGCGTGGACATATAGTGGCTAAATGTGCATATCAAGCCTTCGGCATCGTAACTCCATACCACGACATCACTCATCGTCTATCCAAACTCCCCCTCCCACCAACCTCATCCGGCGTCCCCGCCCTCCTAAACCCCCCCTCCCTCTTGAAAAACTTCCCAATATTCCTCAAATTCTCATTCAAACTCCCACTACCCCCTATCCCTCCCTCACCAACCGCACCCGTCCCCATCCCCGTCCCCAGCCCCGGCGGCGGCGGCGTCGCACTCCTCCCCCCGAAGCCACCACCCGCGGACAACGCCGGGCTACCGAAGCGATTGTCAACGGCGCTCACCCCGTCGCGGGCCGCGGTGAGGAGTTTCTCCCCTAGCGAGGAGGGGTCGAAGCGTCCTTGCGACTGTGCCGTGGCGAGGGCAGGGGTACTGCTCATGCCGCCCGGATGCATGCCGAGAGTGGAGAGATTTAAGCTGACATTGCGGCTGGACTCGGCGGTGTTGAGGCCTGTGATGCTGCCCGAGGGCCCGTGTGCAGAGGGATTGGTGAGGTGGAGACCCCTGAGGACAGGGGAGGAGTCGAGGAGGGCGTTGCCTGGTGTGGTGTAGCTGGGGGAGTCCTTGTGGGCGTTGAAGAGCTCGATGAGGGAGTTGGTCTCGTTGCGGGACCGGATGCCTTTGAGGTCGAGGATCTTGCGGAAGTTGGGCTCGGAACGGTCGTGGATGTGGATCAGGTAGGCTTGGACGAGAGCTTCGGGGGGTGAAGGGTTGACTTGAAGGGTCTTGAGCAGGGGGTCGAGGCGGGACATGGCGGTGGTGACGCGCTTGGGCAAGTTGGGATTGCGAGGAGCTGGTGGAGCAGAAGTGGTTGGACTTGTGGCAGATGCTGTGGCGGACTGGCCTAGTGTGTTGAGACTGAGCAGACCTGACTTGAGAGCGTAGGAGTCGAGAAGCATCTGCTCAGCACCAGATTCTGAGATTGGCCTGCAAGAGACGATATTGGCGATGTACGCTGTGATTACTGCATCGACCAGGTTGTCTGTGAATGCTCGGGCGTACTGAGGTTTCTGAATATGGGTGAGAACTTCTGACGATCTGTCCTTCATGCGTTGAATGAGAGATGTCATGAAACCGGACTGGTCGCCCACAGACGGCAATTTTGACCAGGTGATGTTTCTCATCTCGCGCCATGCCGGCTCGCAATCGACCTCGACCTTGCGAACGAACGTGCGTACAGACGTGGAAGCTATCCCCATGAAAGCATCCGCCTGAGACTGTAGGTCCACTTGCTCCTTGAACTCCTCGTCGATTCGAGATCTGATCCGGTCTTCCAGTTGTCCAGTCGTCTGATAGCAGTAATCCGCTGTGTTGAGAATGATACAGATATCTTCAATCGAAGGCCCCGATGGACCTGCTCGCTCCGCCAGGAAGAAGAACAAAACCTGCTGGCAGTATTGATCCAGATACTTGCCAAACGTCTTCGACAACTCCAGCAACTTGGAACCAGTCGATAACTTCGCACATTGTGCCAGCGTGACCCGATAAGTATTGAACAGCTCCGTGGAAGAAGGTATGACCATCTGCGAATGATACTCCTCATCCGGATTCCGTATCGGCTGCAGTCGATACTTGGGCACAAGCATAGACAATTGCCTGTCTCCGTCAGTCTCTCTCCACTCACACCTTCGCATTTCTCATACCTATCCTGGCTCTCCACCCAAATACTCAAATACGGCTCAAACGCCTCGGAAATCGCCTGCGTAAACCCCTGCTTCCTCCCCTCCCTCTCCCTCCCCTCCGCCAAACTGTCCATACTCACCCTCCCCCCCCTCCCCTCAAACCTTCTCTCCAGCCCATTCTCAAACTCCAACGTCTCCTGCAAACAACTCAACAACAACCCCACATCCGGCATCACCCCGTCATTCCGCCGCATACTCTTCTGCAAAATCCCCTTGTAATCCTCCCTCGTGCCCTCACAGAACGCATTCGCCAGCATCTCATCCACCCTCCACTCCTGGGGAAACAACCCCGTATGCTCCGCGTCATACGTCTTGAGCAGCCTCCCAAACCAACTATACCGCCGCGCAATGTTATCCAAGTTCCCCGCCTCTTCACTCCCCCTGAACACCTGTCTGTACTCCCGTAACTGCGTATTACAATACCAATTCACCACCCGCAGCCGTGCATACTCCCCCAACGCATCCACAACCGCGCACGCCTCACCCAGCATCCCCTTTTTGGACGCCACCTCCCCTTTGGCGAACGCAATCTCAAAGTCCTCGCATACCTGCTCCAGCAGACTGCGTTGCAGGTCCGCGACTCCTTTGCTCAGCTCCGCGATTTGGCCAATGCTGCGGTAGGACTTGAAGTGGGCCATGAGCTGGATGACGGCGGCGAGGAGGCCGGCGCATTCTTTGTATTGGCGACTGCCTTTGAGGGCGCGGAGTTGTTCGTAGGCCGAGGTGAGCATTTGGAGGCGTTTTAGCGTTGTCATGCTGTGGGTGAGGTTGCGCTTGGTGTTGTCTAGTCGTTTGATTTCCGAGGTCATGGTGGTGATGCTTTCTTCGGTTGAGAGGGCGCGGGATTGCACGGATTCGATCTGGGAGAAGAGGGTGGTGAGGGTGCGTTGGGCGGATTGGATGCGGGAGAGGGCGAGGGCGTCGGTTTGGCGTTGCGTGCTGAGGCGGGTGGAGAGGGTGTGGTCGAGGGCATGTTGGTGGTTGGTGAGGGCGGTGGTGATGCGAGGTAGGGAGGAGAGATGGTTCGGGTGGGAGAAGAGTGCGTTGAGGTGGTCGATCGGGTTGTAGTCGACTAGGATGGTCAGTATGGGAGAGGTTGGACTTGGGGGTTGTGCAGCATCGGAAGAGAGTATAAAGGGAGGAGAGCTTACCTGCGTCGAATGCATCATTCGGCGGTGGAACATCTACCTCTGGCATAATGCAGGCACAGACAGATCAGACCAGGAAAGGAGAGGGCGCTCAAGAGCCGCGCACAAAGAGCAATTGCTCGCGCAGTGTAAACGTGAGGTTGAACTTCTGCACACATGTCAAGCCGGAGCTTTGCGGCTCTGCGGACAACTGGCCGCACATGGACGTTCAGACTTGCACTAGGGGCCAAGGGGCGGTCAACTGTGCTCACATACAAGTAGAAAGTCAATTCAAATAATTTCAGGATGTCAAGAGGTATCATTACTATGAATCATCCGCCCAATATACAATGCCAAAAGCAGATCGTTTTTTCAAAAACGCATATGCGTGACTATGACCGTCCCAATGTATTAATACCGCGGTGCTCGCCCGTAAATACAGTCTAATAATCATACGTGCTCTCGTAGCCCAGATGACTGGAAGACCTCACGTGTGTATTAGCGTAAGGCTTGTTCCAATTGCCAGAGTTGACATCTGGGCTGCCGTTGACGCTGTTCCGGCTGCCGCCGTAGCCAGTGCCGTATACAGTCGTCTTCATGCGCCTTTCGTGCTCAAAGTCGGCCCATCTCTTCATCGTGATCTTGGAGCTGTCGAACTCGCCGTCCTCTTCGTGCCCACCCTTTGTCTTCTCGCCATCAGTCTTACGAGTATCACCCCACGAGAAGTCGTCGAACTTCCAGAATGCGTAGGCAGGTAGGATGAGATTCCAGATTGGTAGCGAGAGAAGGTAGCCACCCATCCAGAGGACATACGACCAGCGATGAGCAGTAATGACAATCAGAATGGCGGGTAGACCAAGAATGAGGGCCAGCAAGATGAGTGGAATGACTGGGATTACACCACCAGTGGCGGCAGCGATGATAGAGATGACGACTAGCAAGATGTTAGCAATGCGCAAATGAACATTCAACTGGACTTCACTTACCGAGATAGATGGTGAAACTGATAGCGGCGGGCAAGACAAGTGTTCCGACAAGCTCGATGAACACGACAAACTGCATGGAAAAGCAGAAAGTACCGCAAAGATCTCGTACAAGGACCAGCTCCATGAGATTGTGTACAGTCGAGTTGATCCAGCGACGTCGTTGAGATAGGAGAACAGAGAATTTGTCGGGGACCGTGGTCTTGCACACTCCTTGTGGTACGAAGACCTGCTTGCGCTTGGGGAACGTCCGGAGCATGAGAGTAGAGAGGTAACGATCCTCACCGAGCAAAAGCAAATTCTTCTTGTGGAGCGTGTCGACAACGTTCTCCGAGTAGTGCTCGACGACATCCGGGTTGGCCAAGATAGGTACCCAGTAGTTTTGACCACCCTTTGGCGCCTTGATTCGGTACATGCAGAAACACCCAGGAAGACAAGTGACACCACCAAAGACGGATTCGAAAGACTTTGACAGATGGTGAGAGATGAAGTACTCGAAGACCTGAATCATAGAAACCCATGACTGGCGCTTGTTGGCGATCTTCGTCTCGCCGCAGAGGCCCATAATCTCTGGGTCCTTGACCATCGTGGAGATCATGTGTGTCAAACAGTCAGGGAAGACCTTTGTATCGGCGTCGACCATGAGAACAATTTCGTAAAAGTCGGGAGACATGCCAGTAATCTTGTATATACCGTTGAACATTTCGTACTCGAGCTCAGTCATGCGTTCGTCAAACATGACCTTCTGGAGGAAGGACATGAGAATGATCTGCGAGTCGCGCTTACCACGGTTGCCGGGCTTGGACTTCATCTCTTCCTCGGGAGTTCCGCACTTGACAACAACGAGCATGGGAACACGCTGCTGCTTCTCGACAGGAATCATGGAGTCCTCGCCATAATCATAGAAACCAGAATAGATCTTTGCCATGTTGTGACGCTTGGAGCCAGAAGCCACCGCGACGTAAGAGTATGGTTGAACCTCATCAGGCAGAATGGTGTAATCCTTCATCATGGACAAACAAGCTTCGGGTGTGGTCATGCTCTCACCCTTTCCTTTGATGATACCATCGCAGACCATGAAGATGAGCTTGTGGCTGTTGGGGTATTCTGTGGTCGCGATCGAGTCGAGGGTAGTGCGAATACCCTCGGGTCCTTCGGAGTAGGCTGTGACCAAGCAGATTGTGTGAGCAAGGGGATATCCGAACGGTTGCCATTCTGGAGGAGGTTGAGGGACGACCGCTTCATTAATGAAACCCTGAGGACCTGGACCTTCGGCACCGAGCACACTAGAATAGCGCTTCTCGGTAGGCATGAGACTGATGCGAGATTCTTCCTTAGACATGTCGCCATAAGTTGGCAGAGTAGTCTCGCTGCGGTTGGAGCCATACATGCCACTTGGGACAAGGCGGGAGGACGAATTCTGGCTAGCCATGGTCGTGGGAGCAAGCTTGTTGCCCTTTGCCAAACTTTTCTCGATGGCGTAAGGACTGGTGAAACGGGAGGTGGTCGGCAAAAAGCTGTTGCGCTTGTTCGATCTGTCACTGAGTCCGGTGTTGATGTCGGTAAGCTTTGGAGGAGGGCGGTAGATATCATCAGCCCAAGCCTCGATCTCTGCCTTTCGCTGTTTGTTGTCTTTTCCGAGCGCTGATCTGTCTGCCGCGTATTTATGGCACAGGAACCACTGGAAGATGATGGCGAGCAAGAACTTGCTCACTACGATGGACAGAATGAAGACCAGAGATACGTAAAGCACGACCTTGGAGGCGATACATCCGACGATTTCGGTATCGATAGAGCCGACCTTGATGATCTCCTGGAAGCACTCTGCAATCGCCTTATCGGATGTGGAGGAGAATGCGTAGGTTACATCAACTCCCTTGACTGCCGGGTTCGTGCGAATCTCGTTGAAGCGTTGAGGATATTGGACCTGGGTGTTGTTGAACCAGAGAAGCAAATCCAAATCGAGAACATCGCCATTGTAGACCATGAGATTGCGGCTGCCATTCTTGATGTCGTCCCAGGTGAAGTAGACATCACCGGAATTTTCCAGGCCGTAGAAAGCATCTCGAGAAGATCGAGAAGTGTGGCAAGCCCAACCAAAGTAGAAACGGTCCGTGGTGTTCGGGGCAGAAGAGCCATCCTGGTTGAAGGTCTTGCAAGGGAAGTACCAGGCCATGTTGCCATCAGCATCTGTCGGTACATCCGAGCCAGGCGCAGGAGTGATAATGTTCTTGCAGGCACCATTGACGTTTTGGAAGAGGAAGCTTCCATCCTGGCCAGTGTGGTTGCCATCTTCGAAATCGTACAGGACATTTCCAAGAGATGCAATACCACGAGCGTACGGATGCTTGGATCGTGTGAGATCGTACGCAAGACCGTGGTAAATCATGTAGCCCGGACCAACTTGGTTGGAACGGAGGCGGAGGGGACCGCCATTGGGACAAACAGCCTGGGTGAAGCCAAAAGTTAGGAAACCAACGAAGGCGCAGATGCCAATGATGATGCTGATCAGCCCCATCTTCTCTCGCCAGGCGCGTTGCTGAGCCTTCTGAATCTTGCCGAAGCACTTGAGAATAAAGTCTGGACACCAGAAGGTGACAAGATGACAATAGGTGATCCACAAGCTAGGAGCCTCGTTTGTCTGTTGTGCCTTCTTCTGACTCTTCTCCTCTGCTGTCATGTTTGGATTTTGTGTAGGCTTACGCTTGAGCTTCTTACTTGGGTCTCTTCCCATGTTCCCACGCGTCTTTTCGTTCTCAATGGTGTCGCTGCCATTTGGGTGCAAGCTCTTGTATTCCATCTCATCCGAGCTTACAGTCTCGGCTTCTGCCTCTTCCATCATAGGATCGGCTCCAGTCGTTGACGGTTGAACATTCATGTTCTGTGCATGTCGGCGGTAGTGGTATTGTGGGTCGTTCTCGTCATATCGTCGTCGCTCTGGTCGGATCAAGCTGACCTTGCGCGAAAGGCCGCCATTGCCCGACATGTCGTGGCCGTTCGAGTCAGGCAGAGCCTTTCTCCGCACGCTAGGACTGAGTGGTGCGAGGCGATCGTTGCTGTATTGCCTGCGGTGGTCGTAGGGGGAGGATTCGACGTCTTCGGGACGGCGTCGTGGTGTCCTTGGCGAAGGGGCGGAACGCAGAGTCCGCTGTTGTTGATGGGGGGAGGTAGGATCGGATGACATGATGAAAAGTCCCGTCAGGAGGTTATTCGAGATTTAGTTGGGACCTGCAGGAGCGTCCAGACGGTTGGTCGGGCGGGAAGTGATTGCACCGGCCAGTCAGGGGATGTAGTATGCACAGTGAACGCGGCGAGATTATTGGATAGTATTTGATAGCGAGGAATGCTGATCCTCGAAGCGATGGACAAGCGATTAATGGTGAAGTGGTGTTTGGTGGTGAATTCCACGGGCGGCTTGACGACTTTCTAGCCCGACTCCCTTGCTTCAACCAATCACCTCCAGAGGCGACGGGATGAACAATAACGAACGTGCAGGAAGAGATGCAGAGGTCTGGAGGGTCTGAGCGAGAGTTGTGCAGACGCAAACGAAACGGTCGATGGCAAAAGGCACATACGAGAAGGGGGGAGGTGAGTTTGGGACTTGGCTGCAGGCGAGTGGGAAGGTTGCCCCGGCGCAACAGGCCGAGAGCCAAAATGGGGGCAGAGAGGGCCAAACACGATGGGAAAAGTCGTCTTGCACCACACAAAATTGCTGCATCGCCCCTGATCAAGAGAGGTTCCGGCGGCCTTATTGTGGTGTAGCGCATGCAGATCTGCTCATCCCCCCGAAAATAGCCTCGTCGGGGACGCTCGCTCGTGTGAGAAAGTCATCTGTTGAGAGGCAAGTCGCACTGAGGTGTCGCCCTGTCGCAGTGCCTTTTGTTTGGTTCTCCACAGCATTACAAACAGTCAGATCTCACTTGAGCTTCCCAGCCAATCATCGTGTCACGCCATCTCGTCGTGGCTTCATTCCTCTGAGCGGCGCAGACATGGCTTTGGCGGAGACGGTGGAGAAGTCTCGTCGTCACGGTAGCCGCTCCACACAGCTGAAGCCCTGCAGTACTAGACACAGAGTCCATACCGATCTTCTTGACGGGAAATGCTCCGTCTGCTGCCGTGTGTCAAGGCAAGGATACGATACAGATGGTCCTAATGGTGTGTGGCCCTAACGCCATTTGTCGGCAAATTTCTTGTCGACCAGCAGATCCTCATGAAAGACTAACGGACCGGCCACTGGGCGCGTTCGCGTGGCTTTTCTCTCTGCCATCGCGCCTTCGAGTGTGGTTCCAGTTCTGACAGACGAGACGTGTTGGGCATGGACGCGACATGCAGGTGTCATGTGTATGGTCGTTGTGTTCAAGAGGCGCCAGTAGTCGACTTCACATCAACGCGCCAGGCCCGGCTTTCCTCACTACAATACGCAATCTACGGGACGACAGAGTCATGCTTCACGATGGCCCCAGAACTCCCAGACTCTCGGGGTGGGTGAACCAGCAGCCCTCCCATCAAAACCGCCCGTTGCCCTCGTTGCCGCATCTTCGGTCTAATGGTATGGGGCGCAGTTGCGACGAGGGCATGGTCAACCCAAATACGAATGTCACCGTATATCAAAAGTATGTTCCTGACGTGCGATGCGATGGAAGCTCCTCCCGCAGCTTCTGCAGATTTTCCAAACTCTGGCCGGAAACGCGCGGCGGGAAGCCTGGCAAAGCAGTTCTCGATGCCAAAGAATGTTCGTTACGCACGGGCAATTGGTCAGAAAATAGCTTTTTGGTGAACCCTGTCGTTGCAAGCTCGCACGGCGAGGTGCGGTCGCTGAGGAGCCATCCTTCATCCTTGCATGCCATGACAGACGGGACCCAAAACTGACCGTGATGTGATTGAGCCAATGCATGGCGGATCCAAGCTCCGCGATCTTCCCTGCACAAGGCGTGTGTGGTGTGCATTACCTGTGAATCCGAGGCCGATCAAACTCTTTTGAGCACCAAAGTGTTTCTCCCTTTGCGCCGTTGCCCATCTCATCTCGCTGTCCTATTCTTTTCGAGACACTCTAGACAGCGCTGCATTTCACACTGCCTCTACCCTCCGCCTCGTCAGTTAGACTCCGTCATTAATATCCACGACAGTGAGAAAGAGAAATTGCAGGATCCTGGCTCACTCGTTCAGCCAGCCTAGCCCCATCCCACGGTACCGATTGGCTCCCCTTCCTGGAACTGCACCACTGAGACCGGATTTGGTACCCACGAAACACCGCCTTCACTCACGTCACCGCCTAGCGAAAACTTGACGAAAGGGCGAAAAACTTGGTGAAAGAGCGAGTCAGCCTGCGGGCAAACAAACTAAAAAAGGCTTTGGATACAAACGCAGCCCTGCATCCAGCCGTGATATAGGCTTTGGATCTCTCTAGCCCCGCTGAAACCCCTTCAAACCAGAAGGCTTTCTATGGCTCAAATCCAACGTCCTCCCTCTGCAAACGCAGCATACCACGCCTCGAGATCCCCTCTGGAAGTGCGCAATTCAAACCTCGACAAGCCGTTACCCTCCCCGTTATCCCTCACACCCCGGGCAGACAGTCTGAAGCCCACCATCCGAATGCAGAGTACCCCAGCCAGTCCGGTTAGCATAAGCCCGCCCTACAGCGTGAAAGAGCCCTCGGCTGCTCAAGTGTCTGCTGCGTCACCGCCCACATCAGCGACGCATTCCAGACGATCCTCAAGAGACACAACAAATGGCGACCTGCCGAGTTCAATAAGCAATCTCTCGCTTGGGGACCGCCCTTCCAGTGCAGACAATACCGCTCTTCCGCGCGCACCCAGCCGGCATTCCGTCAAGTCATCTACATCCAGCCAGGCGTACCTCAATGATGTGCCAGAGGACGATGTGGCTGAGCAGGCCCCGGCCCTTCAATATCACCATGCTCCGTACGAGTCGCCGGCAAAGCGGGTGCAGCGAGCTTCACAAATGACAGTGCAGAGTAACAGCTCTTCGTCCAGTGGAGGTGACGGTAATAGCGCACATCTCAGACTCCCGCGCAACGGTGGACCGCGACCACATTCCAGCGCTGCGGATCCTCGCGGGAGACTATCGGAGTATGGCGACAATCTCTCACCACGGGGATCACCTCGCAGCTTCGCAAGGGGTTCTTCGGCACACAGACACTCGCCAGATCACCGACCCATGTCGTACATCGATCTGCTCAATGAAGTGCCATATCACCAGCAAGTCGCCCCAGCACCTACTCTGAACAACTCCGCTCTTCAACATGCTGTTGGAGCTAATGCCTCACTCTTGGACACCAAAAAGACTCTCGACATGTACCGCGCTAATGTCAAGAAAACCAACGATTCAGCCATCCAGTACGAATTTGCTATTTTTATGATTAATGCCGCAAGAGACGCCATGCAAGCTGGAACAGAGGCTTCGCATGCTGCTGATATGGTGAAAGAGGCCAAGGAGATCTTGATGCGACTTTCTGATCGTGGATATCCTTTCGCTCAATATTACCTCGCTGATGGATATGCATCTGGCTTCTTCAACAAGGACAAGCCCGATCACGACAAAGCGTTCCCGCTCTTCATAGCCGCCTCGAAGCATGGACATGCTGAAGCATCCTACCGCGCAGCCCTCTGCTACGAATTCGGCTGGGGAACTGCAAAGTCATATCCAAAGGCTGTCCAATTCCACCGCAATGCTGCGGCCAAAGGTCATCCTGGAGCTGCTGTTCGATTGGGCAAGGCATGCATTTCTGGCGACATGGGTTTGATCAATCGGTACAAGGAGGGTGTCAAGTGGCTAAAGCGAGCTCAAGAAGGAGCAGATGCGCAGTATAACAGCGGTCCTTACGAGCTAGGTCTGCTGCACATCAATGGCTTTGGCGATGATATCTTCAAGGACGAGAGCTACGCTGCTCAGCTGTTCACGCAAGCGGCAGAATTGGGTCATGCAGAGGCCAATTTGCAACTCGGAAGAGCTTATGAGCTGGGTCTGCTTGGATGTCCGAAGGATGCTGCATTGAGTGTGCATTTCTACAATGGCGCTGCCACAAGAGGAGTACCCGATGCGATGATGGCATTGTGCGCTTGGTACATGGTCGGAGCCGAGCCGGTCCTTGAGAAGGATGAGGCAGAGGCGTACGAATGGGCAAAGAAGGCGGCCGAGCTTGGTAAGTCTAATTGGCGTATCCGGTCCGCAACAACCACTTACGATATCAGGTCTGCCAAAAGCGGAGTACGCAGTCGCCTACTTCACGGAAATGGGTATCGGATGTCGCCGAGATCCTCTCGAGGCCAACAAATGGTACGTCGAAGCTGCCGACCATGGCGATGAGAACGCAAGACAACGATTGGCCATTATCCGAGCCGCTGCTTCTGGCGACTCTGGTATCGCCATGGAAAAGGGCGTTGCAAGGAGCAAGGATCTAGCCAACGGCGGGAAAGAGAAGGATTGTATCATTATGTGATTTGACAAGATTGTACGCGGCATGTCCTTCAAAGACTGCAAGAACACCACGCATCGGAACCAGGATACAAAAGACGATACACCACGCTTTTATGCTTCAAATCTCCTACGGGCAGGAGTGTCATGGATCAACAAGAACGACCGAAATCTACGATGGGCTAGCGCTGGATCAGCTCCGCATCTCAGGACGTATATGCTCCAGTTGAGGAGAGCACGAGACTTTCCGCCCAGGACAAGCACGAAGAACACGTAAAATCAGATCAAAAGCCACGCCCAAGAGCGATATGTATCTTTACGCACCCAATACCACCACAGCATCAGTTGCATTTCCCTGGAGCGACAGCGATAATCCGGACAACGGGTCTTCGAACCCATGAATCGTTTTTGTTGGAAGCAAGAGAGCCACAATGGCATGCCACTTTTGAAGTAGTATATACAGCCCTCTTGTTTGCCATATTTTGCTTGTACTAGGGATATCTAATGACTGCTAATATCAATCCTATTCAACACCCGTCTTCTCTGAGCGTAACGCTACCGCTACATGCTACAGGCCGTCTGAGACTCCGCCACTTACTCTAAAGATCCTCTCGTGTCCTGACTGCCGATCGTGAATGAACGTGCTTGCAATGAGTCGAATGTCTGTGCCTGCGTCCGGCAAGGAAGGATGTGCTGTAAAACCTTGTTCTGCTGTACCGGTCATTACCTAAGCAGTCCCCGTCAAACTTACCACCTCTCTATGCTATTCCGCCCACATTCTCCAGCTCTATAGAAGCTGCATCTCCGCCTCGATATCCTCTGTCCCCGGCAACCCTGCAGATTCTGGCCGTGTCTGAGCTGCGCCCTGCCAGCGAAGGACAAAGTGCCATCCACGCACTTTTCTGCAGCCAATCAACTTCAGCTTTGCTCATGCAGCTAATCAGGAACGCCGCTGTCACGCTGCAGGCGCGTGGCACAGCTTGATGCGTTGTGCGGCTCTGAGAGTAGAGCTGGGCGGCTGTGGTCAAGAATTGGGTGACGGATTGGATTAATGGTGGTAGGCAGAGGTTTGCCTACTTTCTGGTAGTGCCACAGGTGGGCTTCGGGTTTCTACATTTTGTTTTTGCTATTTCTCGCAAGACTTCGACAGATCGGAAAGGAGCTTCGACGAGGGCCATGGATCCACTGAGCGTCACAGCGAGCATCATCGCCGTCCTGACGCTCTCTCACAATGTGATACAGCATCTCAGCAGCGTCCAGGATGCACCGAAGGACTTTGAGCAGTGTGCCATCGAAATCGCGGACCTTGTCGGTCCTTTGACCACTCTCAGATTTAGAGCTCAGCAGGCTCAAGCTCCTGGTAGTTTGCCATGGCTGAACGAGATGTCTCGCTTGACTGTCAAGGGCGGTGCCCTTGATCAATATGTGCAAACACTCCAGCTGCTGCAAGACAAAGTCAAAGTCGGCGATGGCGTTAATAAAGTCAAGGCACATCTTGTGTGGCCCTTCAAAAAGAAAGAAGTGGAGAGCATCCTGTTCCAGATGGAAAGGCTGAAAAGTCTCATCAACCTCGCATTGACCATGGATCACCGGTACCTCCCAGCGATTCCAATCGTGATCACAGCAGCACTGACGTTTGTAGACAACTATCTGAGGCCATACAGAAAGACACCGCTGCTATCAGAGCAAGCATCACGCCCCTACAAGCTCAGACCAATAACATCGGAGCCGGCGTGAAGTTGCTACAGGCCGACACCACGTCAATCAGAGCTACGACCAATTTCACTCAGGACGCTCTTTCACCACTGCAGGCCAATGCAACTGCCTTCGCAGATAGTCAGAGCTTGCAGAAGCACAAAGCAATGCTGGAATGGCTGTCTCCTGTCGATCCTTCAGCTGTGCTGAACGACCATCTTTCGCGGAGGCAAGCGGGCACATGCCAGTGGTTTCTCGAGTCTGCAGCCTTCACGGAGTTTCAGGATGGCACGGAGAAGACCCTCTTCTGTCCAGGAATCCCCGGAGCGGGAAAGACCATGGTGGCTGCAGTCGCGCCCGAACATCTCCTTGAGAAGTCGCTCCACGAGGATACTGTATGTGCGTACGTCTTCTGTAACTACAAAGCCGAAGCTGAACAGACACTTCCGAATCTGCTTGCTCTATTAACAAAGCAGATAGTACGACGTCGACCCGAAATCGCTGCTCCGGTCATGACCCTATACAAAAAGCACAGCGCATGCGGCACAAGGCCATCCTCAGATCAATACGAACAGGCATTACGCCAAATATGCCCGACTTATCATGCCACATTCTTGGTCGTCGATGCCCTAGACGAATCTTCAATCTCCGTACGAAGTGATTTGCTCAGTGTGATCTCTCGCCTGGAGACATCCTGTAGCGTTCGTGCACTCTGTACGTCGAGGTCGATTCTGGATGTTGAGAAGCATTTCAAACAAGTTCGGCGAATTGATGTATTTGCGAGGAGTGACGATGTCCGACGGTACGTGGTTGGCCATCTCAAGGAACTACCACGCTGCGTTCAAAGGGATGCAAATCTACTGGACAAGGTCTGTACTGATATTGCTGCATCCGCAGACGGCATGTGAGTCATCGAAACCATCGTGGCGGAGCATCAGTAACGGAAGTACAGCTTTCTACTTGCTCGCCTTCACGTGGACTCGCTGCAGGCGCAAAGGACGAAATCGATGGTGCGCAATACTTTGGCGCAGTTGTCGAAGGGATCTGAAGCCCTGGACAAGGCATACAAGAAGGCGCTGGATCGTATCGAAGGGCAGCCAAAAGAAGACTGCCTGCTTGCCGAACGTGTCATTTGCTGGATCAGCTACGCTGAGCGTCCTTTGACAGTCAGGGAGCTTACGACTGTACTGGCCGTCGATATTGGTGATACTAGTCTGGACGAGGATAAGCTCCTCTATGCAGAAGATATTGTCTCGGTCTGCGCTGGCCTGGTAGCGGTGGAAGAACGAACAAGGATCGTACGCCTTGTACATCACACCGCCCAAGCATTCTTTGGTAAGATTCGCAAAACGTGTCATCCTTCTGCAGAGCTCGATATTGCGATGACTTGTTTGACATACATTGCTTTTGATGACTTCCACGAAGCACTCATGACCCGCCGGATAGAAGAGAACCGGCTGATCAAGTCATCGTCATTCCGTGGTGATCTTTCGGAATATGCGGCTATGCACTGGATCGCTCATGTTCGCCCGCTCGAGATTACATTGTCAGACAACATCTGGAACATACTCAGGAAAGAAGCATTACTGCAACGATGTTGGGAAGTCTCCCTGTCCAGAAAATACGTGAGCCCAGAGCTGCACCAGTTGAGGGGTATGATTCATTTCACCTCCTGTTACGGGTTAGCGCATATGACACATCGGATCATCGCTAGTCAGTCAGACAAGAGATCCTTCGTAAACGCAGTCGATGGGCGCGGCTGGACGCCCCTTCTCCTCGCTCTGAGATACGGCGAAGAAGACGTGGCAAGGCTGTTGCTACGGGAAGGCGCCGATGTTAACATGGCTCGCACCTTCTCGTCAACGAATGCCTTCGAATTGGCTACAAGTCATAGCAGTGAGGAGCTAGTGCAACTGCTGCTCCAACGCGGCGCAGACGTCAACATGCCTGGTGGTAGTAGGCATGGGACGGCGCTCCAAAGAGCCTCCAGTCTAGGTCGCGTGAGGATTGTTCGTCTACTCCTGGAGCAAGGGTCTGTTATTGACACAGATGCGACCGACCCTAAGTGCGGCTGTACCTCACTAGCGCTGGCCTCTGAGAATGGACACGAAGCAGTGGTGGAACTTCTTTTGAGATGGAATGCGGATATCGACGGGCGAATCGTCACGCGGCACGTGCCATCATCATCAGTATCATTCTCTCCATCATCTTCTCCATCATCTCCTCCATCATCGTATTTGATATCGAGCACTTCACAATCGGACAGCAAAGTCAGTGAGTGGGGGCCTCCACCGAAATATGGCAGTCCGCTTGTATTGGCTGCTCGGGGTGGGCATGAAGGTGTCACGAGGCAGCTCCTTGATGCCGGCGCTAGGATTGATACTGCGTTCGTCTCGAGGCACCTGCCTGGACACGCGCTTTGCAAGGCGGCAGGTTACGGTCATAAGGGAGTGGTCGAACTTCTACTGCCTCGTGGCGCGGTTCCGGAATTCTGTCAGTCAGGGCAGAAGTACTCCGCTCTTCAAAATGCGGCGGCGGCAGGTCAAAGAGATGTTGTGGAGCTTCTGATCAAGAAGGGTGCGAACGTCAACCACATGAACGAGATGGGGTACACTGCACTTCATTCAGCAGTAAAGAGAAATTGTCTAGACATGGTGAAGTTTCTGATCGAGAAGGGAGCAGACGTCAATCCGATTCACGAAGAGGGCACGGCGCTCCAGAGTGCGGCATCCATGGGTCGTGGAGAGGTAGTGGAGCTTCTGATCGAGAGTGGGGCAGATGTGAACTTTACTAATGAAGGTCCCACGGCTCTCCAGCTGGCAGCAAGCCGCGGTCAAATTGAAGTGGTGGAGCTTCTCCTTTTATCAGGGGCCGATGTGAATGCATCTCAAGGTCGCCGATGGGGCACTGCTCTACAGGGAGCTGCTGAATGGTCTTATGCTTGGGTCATAGAATTACTACTGCAACATGGCGCAGATGTCGAGGCCGGATATGCAGGAAGACCCAGCGCGCTGTGGTGGGCTGCTTTCTGGGGCCTCGAAGGGATGGTGGAGTAGCTTATCGGTCATGGGTCAAATCCAAACACATTCGGCGAGCAGCGCGAGGATGATAGGCCAGATGAGGGGTTCGCAGGTACAGCAGTGGACGTCGCCAGGCATTAGGGTCACTGGGAGATAGAGAAGATACTACTCTACGCAGGAGCCGATCCACGCCTGTGGGATGATCCAGAACGGGTCCTTGAAGATTCTATATCATTACGATTCGACACCTGGGATGACCCGTCATCTTGCAGCAGCAGCGGGTGACCTGTGCCCAGTCAACTCGCTTTCATGCTTCAGGGAGACCTGCTCTATGGAGGAGCAGCAGTTTTCGGCTTTGAGATGAGGACAATCGACAGCTGTCATGGAAAGGAGACGCGCATCCACTTGCCAGTCGAACACGACTGACCCTACCAGCTGCAGACGAAGACACCTAGGATTGGTTCACGAATCAAACCTGGCCCGGCTTCCCTCTGCAGCGGCTAGCTCGTGGCCAATTGATGTACACAAAAATCTCTCGGAAGCATCAAAGTACGCTTGCTGGCGGCGCTCCCGTCAGAGTTAGTGCGAACAAGCACAGGATGCAGTACACCATTCTGGTCCGCAGAAGCTGCACACGACTGGGTAAAGGGTCGAGCAGAGCTGTGAGATTCGTGAGTAGGTACGAGAAGGCATGTTGGAACGCGGGAGAGAGATCATGTCAAATGCGTTTTGTCATGAGGGTTGAAGTACGCCGTATAAGTATGGAGTCGTCAAGCTTCATGCCGATTCTGTGATAGATTGGAGATGAAAAGTCAATGTTACTGCTGATCATGTTTGTATGCTACAATAGCCGTTGAAGTGAGTTGAGTTGGGTATCTAACGCCAAAGAATGCTGACAGTGCTTCTCTGTCCTGCCATGACCATCACCAACGACCGCTGTTCGTCTCTCATCATGTTCTCCCTGGCTCCTCCTGATCAAGAACCACATCCCACCACAGACCAACCCCTCAAGGACCTCTCACCCTCGACAATCAACCCTGCCACCTCACCCTCTCCCCCCTCAACATCTTGACCAGCCCTACAGGCAACAACTCCCTATCCCCCACTTCTACACCGCCAAACATCTCCACCATCTCCGGCCCATACAACGCCAAAATCCACTGGCTATACACCTTCGCCGACCACCCCGCCTCCATCCGCTCGTCCACAGCCCTCGTCTCCGCCCGACTTAGCGTCTGCTCCACCGCTTTCTCTGGCGGATGCTCCCTCAACGCCTCGGCCGCCGCAACGAAGAAGTAGCTCGTCTCGGCGCGAAAACGGATATACTCCTCGAAACTGAAGAACGTCTCGTGGTCAGCAGGTCGCCACCCGTCGATGGTCGTGAAAGTGGCCTTCTCCTTGTCGAAACGGGCTTTGGCGCGGTTATACTCGTGCCTGTCCTGGAGGGCGGCGAGACGGAGGCGATCTTCCGGCTCGAGGGTGTGGCCTAGCACGCCGCCGTTTTCGGTGAGGTCTTGGTCGGAGAGGGAGTCGGTAGTGGGCGGCTCGTGGAGGCGGGCGAGGAGGGGGATGAAGGGGTTGCGGAGGTCGAGGCCGCCGAGTTCGGTGGGGAAGTAGAGGAAGCCGGTGGGGATGGTGTCGGCTGGGATGGAGAAGCGTGTAGCGATCATGGTCTTGAGGTGTGAGGTGACGGAGCCAGAGGGGAAGAGTTCGCGCTGGATGAGCTCGAAGGTGGAGATGACGGAGCGGAGGTGCGAGTTGCCGTGGCAGTTGGCAGCGCGGCCGAAGTTGGTGGTGAAGAAGCGCGAGACGTAGCTGTTCCAGGCTTGGATAAAGGCGAGGACGGAGTGGCATGCTGAGAGCTGGAGGCGGAGCTCGGAGATGTGGTCGTGGACTTGGGTGAGGTTGATTTCCCATTTGCGGGTGGTGGGTGAGAGGACGAGGAAGCCCCATTTAATCTTTCCCTCGGGCAGAGATGATGGAGGAGGGATGCTGTCCGCCTTGACCCGGTCACCAGTGAGGAAGCAGCTTCCAGACTTTTCGGCATTGAGCTTGAGACCAGTCCGGAGCGTGAACTCCTGGATTGTCTGCCAAGCGGTCTCACAGTCCGCTCCAGTGCCCCAGAACCAGAGATCGTCGTGCAGTCGGAAAAGCTTGCGACCCTTTGTAGCCAGGTTGACAGCATGATCGAGACAGAAGAGCAGCATCTCGCCGAGGACATCACTGAGAGCGTGGCTCATGGGGGCGCCCGCCTTCCTGGTGGTCGGTACGGCATCAGGTCCGTCCTGAGCGAAGACCAAGGGCGCTTCGAGAAAGGCCTTGCAGAAGTTGATGAAATACTGTTTGAACCCGAAAAACTGAAGCAGCTCGAAGATGGTAGCGTGAGGCAAAGACGGCCCAAACCAGGTAAAGCCGGACTGGATGACACAGAACTCATCCGAAGTCTCGAGATCAACGAGCATATCGGCCGTGATGAGCTCCATCAGCTCTTGCTTCAGCTCGACCGGTGTCTTTTCCGTTGAGACATCATCTGAGTCTCCACCAGTGTAATCTCGTGTACCGCTCTCCAGGTCGTGCGGCAGCTGGATCAAGAAGTAATTGTCGTCGTACAAGGCTTCCCGGATGTTGTCGAGCGTCCGCGATGGTACCTTGAGTGATGGGACCACCTGACCGCTCTGTCGGGTCGTCTCGCGAAGGAAATATGCTCGGCGCAAAGTGTCCTCCTCGGTCATGGCTGTTCCATTGGTCGTATGCCATGCTTGACGCTTGAAATCTTCGAGAACATCCTTGACATGGCCCGCGAGCGAGTTGTGCTCCGATGTAGTGGACAAGCAGCGCCTGGTGGATCTCCTCATCCATGAAGAAGCGGTACTTGCCATTAAGCTGACGACGTTGCATCACAGGGATGGCAGACTGTTCCCAAGACCATCCTTGTCCTGATAGTCGAGAAGAGATCTGCGTCGGTCTTCGAACTTTATTTGCTGGGATTCGAGCTTTGCCAGCTTTTTCTTGGTGACATGTCGGAGTACAGCAGTCGCCATGTTGACAGTGAGAGCAGTCTCGCTGCTGGTAGATGCAAATCGAAGAGGTAGGAAGACGTGTCTCCTCTGTGCAATGACCTGTGCGATGGATGAGCTGTGATGGTGACTTCCAACGATGAGTGATTCTCCTGAAGGGTGCTCTGTTCAAGATGGCAGTGGGAAACCGTCAAGACAGACACTAATAGAACGAAGATGTACTGTGTACACAACGAGCTCTTATAGATACTTGGACGCTGGGACTTTGATGCTTTTGGAGTCACGAAGCTGCGGTCATGATAGGTAGCCCGCAACGACACCGCAACCCAAGGAAACGGGATGGATCGACTCACCGCCGTCGTAATGGATCTCCCGCGCAAGACAGGCGCGGATCTGAGAATATCGACTGTCCTGACGGACTACATTAGCTCTAGACGCAAAGGGGTCATAGTCATGCGTCTGTGGCACGGTTTTGGGTGGGGTCATTCCGAGTGCTACCTTGTGCAGCCTCGCTCTCAGTGAAGTAGAGAGTCTCCGCCATCGAGATACTAAAGATAAGCACATGTGGTAATTGCACATGTTTGCATAATTCGATTTGCATGGATGTCTCGGATGTTGAGTGAACAAAAAACTCAAGAATAGAGGTGAGCTTCCAAATAGCCCTCGGAATCAGCGAGGATGACGTCGTTTGCAGCGGAAAAGAGTTGAATCCCAATTTCTAATCCTCGTGCATAGCAAGCAGTATATATACATATACACCTCGAAACTACCCTACCAACGACTATCCTTATCGCAATCCCGAGCCTTCCATTCTACATCCTTCAAAATGACCGACAAGCTCATCCCGTCAGACCCCGAAAAGGTCATGGTGACCCGCAAGGTCACTCCTGAGATCATCACCTACTCTGTACCATTTTTGCGATTTGGCAGGATTCAGATCGGGGGTCGTGGTACCGTCGGTCAGTGACCTACCCTAACAGTTCCGAGGACTACCACTGACAATGAACAGTCCGCACAGCTGCCGGCGACCTCGCTGTCTTCAGCCCAGTCGCCCTTACCGAAGATGTTAAGAAGGAAATCAGCAGCTTTGGCAACGTCCGTTGGCTCATCGCTCCTGATATGGAGCATCACATTTTCTTGACCCCATGGTCAGAAGCTTTCCCAGAGGCCAAGGTCATCGGTCCCGCTGAGCTCAAGGAGAAGCGTGAAAAGCAAGGACATAAGACTCCCTTCACCTACCTATGGAAGTCCAAGGAGGCGCCAACTGTGGACGCAGACTTTGACAAGGAATTCGACTATGAGTACGTGTTCGCGCACCCGAACAAGGAGCTGGTCTTCAACCACAGACCAACCAAGACCCTCATAGAGGCTGATCTCATGTTCAACCTGCCAGCCACCGAGCAGATGTCCAAGACCAACATCCCTCCCAATTCTGGCCTCCTCACCAAGCTGTTCATCGCGATCAACAACCCGGCGGGCACTGCGATCTGGCAGAAACGGTTCCTGTGGTACGCCATGTCGGCCGCGGACAGGCCAAACTTCAACAAGAGCATCCAGAAGATTGACAGCTGGGACTTCAACCGTATTATCCCCTGCCATGGAGATGTGATTGAGACGGATGGTAAGGGTATTTTCCGAAAGGTCTTTGAGTGGCATCTTGGAGGAAAGAAGTCGACTTGATTGCAGCTCCTACCAGGATATGTTCAGCATGGCGTTGGGGGTTCGACTTGAATGTACAATATCATGAAATGAATCCATCAGGGTGACCTATTTCTTGCTAGTCATAGCCCAATCGGGTTGTCTCCGCGGCGAGTGTCTGCGGAGATAGGTATGGAGGCATGAAGTCGGTGGCATTGCATTCCAAAGGCACATCTCAAAGTTCTGTGGCCGCCATGTCCTCACAAGCTTCTTCAACATTGATTTTTTCCCGGAATGATTGTCGTTCGAAGTGAAACATTACTGGCAACGGCCGATGTCGGCGCCGAAGTCGTCCCCAGAAGCCAAACTTGGTCGAAAATCTCGGCCACTCTCTGTCGACTCGTTGATATTTACTCCACAAGTTTCAATTCCACTCTTGCATCTATTCGAGCAATCGCACACACTTTACAATGTCAGCCCGTCAAGCCAGCAAAGCTCTCCGAAGCTCCCTCAAGCAATTGAGCCGCCCTGCCGTCCAGCAGCGCTCCTTTACTGCTGCAGCTCTCGGAGCTACCAGGGCCAATGCCGTCCGTCAAGCACCAAAGGTCGTCGCCGCACAGCAGACTCGCGGTGTAAAGACAATCGACTTTGCCGGCCACAAGGAGAAGGTCTTTGGTATGCTTTCCCTGCCATCCAGAAGCTCCTTCTTCGCTCCCCCTATCCTCCATCGCTACAGAGGATGACGTGGACTGACACACCCCTTCACAGAGCGCAGCGACTGGCCCAAGGACAAGCTCCTCGACTACTTCAAGGACGATACCCTCGCTTTGATCGGATACGGCTCGCAGGGTCACGGTCAGGGTCTCAATCTCCGCGACAACGGCCTCAATGTCATCGTTGGTGTGCGGAAGGGCGGTGCTTCATGGAAGGAGGCCGAGCAGGACGGATGGGTCCCAGGCAAGAACCTCTTCGACATTGATGAGGCCGTACAAAAGGGAACCATTGTCATGAACCTGCTCAGTGATGCCGCCCAGAAGGAGACCTGGCCTCACCTCAAGCCAATGCTTACCAAGGGCAAGGTAGGCTAAACGACTTTGACGCGACCGATAGCACGCTGACTGACAGCAGACCCTTTACTTCTCCCACGGCTTCTCCCCCGTATTCAACCATCTCACCGGCGTTGAGCCACCAAAAGACATCGATGTCATCCTCGTAGCCCCCAAGGGCTCCGGCCGTACCGTCCGCACCCTCTTCCGCGAAGGCCGTGGTATCAACTCCTCTGTGGCTGTCTTCCAGGACGTCACTGGCAAGGCGCAAGAGAAGGCTGTCGCTCTCGGTGTCGCTGTCGGCTCCGGCTACCTCTATGAGACTACATTCAAGAAGGAGGTGTACTCGGATCTCTACGGCGAGCGCGGCTGCCTGATGGGCGGTATTCACGGCATGTTCCTCGCTCAATACGAGGTTCTCCGTGAGCGCGGCCATTCTCCTTCGGAGGCCTTCAATGAGACCGTTGAGGAGGCAACACAAAGCTTGTACCCCTTGATTGGTGCCAATGGGATGGACTACATGTATGAAGCATGCTCAACTACTGCTCGCCGTGGTGCCATAGACTGGTCCAAGCGATTCAAGGACGCTCTGAAGCCTGTATTCGATGATCTCTACACCAGCGTCGAGGATGGCAGCGAGACCAAGCGTACTCTCGAGTATGCCGGCAGGAAGGACTACCGCCAGGCTTTTGAGAAGGAAATGGAAGAAATTAGAGGTCTCGAGATCTGGCGTGCCGGAAAGGCCGTACGCGGTCTCCGCCCGGAGAACAACAACTAGAGAATTAGCGAATGCGTTTTGGGAGGGTTGCAGGTCAGGGACCGGAGAATCACGTCAATACCAGCTTGTATCATACATGGCGATTTTGACTTGATCATGCAAAAGTCTCAATGGATGGTCTTTCCTTCGATTAATTCTCATGTTCATTTCACAACTTCAAGTGAACCGTGTGAGCGTCTCCACAGCGGAGCTACCTAGAAAGTTACGCCTTGGATTCGGTATCGAAGATGTCGGTTTTGCTCTTCATTTTGTGCGCAGCCCCTGAAGTGAAGTCCAGCCGCGCAACAACGCGCCAAGACCTTGAGTTGACCTCGTGTCCTGCAGGCATTTGTTCGCTCATCACAACACACGACCGAATACGACCCAGAAACGTATGTAGACAGGATCCGATGATATTTGAATGGCAAATATCGTAGACGATACAGCGGCCGAATGATCGCGACCATGAATCGACCACTCAACCTCTTCAAAGCCATCTACTCACTAGATACGCTTGATACCCGGCTGACCACATCCTCCACATCGCCACCAAGATTGAAACAAGATCAAGACAAGGTCCTGACATCGAAAATAGATCTAGGATCGCCATTACCAGATGCTCAGCCCTCAAAATGGATGACTCCGGAGCTCATCAGCTATGTGGTCATTGTCGCCATCGCTGTACCTTTGATGATCAAGGCCATGTACGATGCGTCACAGCCAGAGAGTCCTGATTGGGACAAGGTTTCCAAGCATCTCTCTCCAGGATGGATACCTGGACGACAGGTCGATAACTCTGATGCACAATATGCTATGTTCAGGGACCATATCCCGTACATGGCGGCGTTGCTCATTGCACAGCCGCTACTTCGGAGACTCTATGGAGCATTCTGGAGGATAGACAGCTATACGCAAGTCAGGCCAGAGTCGTCGAATGGGAATGGACTGTCACATGGGCTTTCTGCTTCTGCAGCGGCGAATGCTAGACTCGAGCATCGCATCTCGTTTGACTTTGGATTTGCCATCATCTTTATTGGAGCTCTGCACGGTGTTTCGGCTTTGAAGGTACTTCTCATTCTGTATGTCAACTACAAGCTCGCTACGGGACTGCCGCGATCATACGTCCCTCCAGCAACATGGATATTCAACCTCGGTGTCCTCTTCGCCAACGAGCTAGGCCATGGCTACCCTCTCGCAGAAATGCTATCCCATATCTCCCCTTCGGACCCTGGCAACCCCAGCCCCCTCGCAGCCTGGGCCAGTGCCATTGACAACTACGGCGGCCTCGTCAAACGCTGGGAGATTCTCTTCAACCTCACCGTCCTGCGCCTTATCTCCTTCAACCTCGACTACTACTGGGCGACCGGCCACAACGGCACCAGCCCCATCGAAGTCCGTCCCCCTCCCCTCTTCATCCTACCCCACTGACCCTCCCAGAAGAAACAACTCACCCCCTCCCTCCTCTCCGAACGCGACCGCGTCACCTACGGCGCCTCTCCCCCCGACTTCACCTTCCGGACCTACATCTCCTACGCCCTCTACGCCCCGCTCTACCTCACCGGCCCCATCCTCACCTTCAACGACTACATCTCCCAATCCCGCCACCCGCTCCCGACCATAACCCCGCTCCGCACCTTCCTCTACGGGATCCGCTTCCTCCTCGTCCTCCTCTGCATGGAACTCGTCCTGCACTTTCTCTACGCCGTCGCCCTCAAAGACGCCCCTCCCACCTGGCAGCGCTACTCCCCCTTCCAACTCGCCATGCTGGGCTACTTCAACCTGCACATCATCTGGCTGAAGCTCCTCATCCCGTGGCGCTTCGCCCGCCTTTGGGCGCTGCTGGACGGCATCGATCCGCCCGAGAACATGGTGCGGTGCATGTCGGATAACTACTCCACTCTCGCCTTCTGGCGGGGCTGGCACAGGAGTTTCAACAGGTGGATTGTGCGGTATATCTACATCCCGCTTGGGGGTAGTTCGGGGGGCAGGGTCAGGGGGATAGCGAACTTCTTGGTCGTGTTTACTTTTGTGGCTGTGTGGCATGATATTAATCTGAGGTTGCTCATGTGGGGGTGGTTGATTACGTTGTTTGTTCTGCCCGAGGTGGTGGCGGGGATGCTGTTTCCGAAGAGGAAGTTTAAGGGACGGGAGGATTTTTATAGGAGGTTGAGTGGGGTGGGGGCTGTGGCGAATGTGTTGATGATGATGGCGGGGAATAGCGTGGGGTTTGCGTTGGGGTTGGAGGGGACGGTGGAGTTGGCAAAGGGGGTGGTGGGGGATGTGGGTGGGGTTGTGTTTTTTGTGACGGCTTGTGCGGTTTTGTATGTGGGTGTGCAGGTGATGTTTGAGCATAGGGAGGCGGAGAAGAGGAGGGGGGTGAAGTTGGCTTGTTAGTTGGCTAGGACCTGGCATAGTCGTTGGTGTTGGGATGTGCTGAAGGTTGAGGGATGTGGGTAAAGGGTATAATCGTCACTGGATATGGGTATCTATCATAGCTCGCCAGCGAGGCTTGTATCTATATGTCATCCGTGTCGTATGTGTCGTTCCCTTGCTTCACCTGCATCTACATGTACCCTCTCCGTCCACCTCCTACTCTGTCCCCCCCTCTCCCTTCCCACCATTTCCGTCTCCCACCCTCCTCCCATGACCGCCCGTTCACCCATCCTTCCCTCGCCTCCTCCCCAAGTTCATCAAGATTCCCCCCAAACCTCCACCCCCCCAAGCAACCAATATGCCCCCTCAAACTCCCCCGGCTTTCCAGCCACATACTCTTCACAGCTCCCCACCCCCGTCTTGGCTTTACACCCACTCCCCTCCCACACCCCTTCATTACCAGCCCAATCACCGCAAAAATCCGTATTGACAACTAGACTCAGCTCTTTGATGTGGGCGTCAAAGTCGCACCCCTCGAAGACGGCGACGGGGGAAAAGCCTTGCGCTCTCCACTCATTTGGGTTGACTGATCTTCCCTCAGCCGTGGTAACACCGTCAGAGGGTATCGCCAGCGCCTCGGGGATCATAGGCCGGGGGAAGAAATACACTTCGATCTTTTCCGAGGTCCAGAGGAGGGCATACATGCCGCCGTTCTGCGCATTGAAGTCTTGCCCTGCTGTGGCGAAGGAGGGGGGGACAGGGAGACGTTGGCTTTGGTTCGGCTTGCCTGGTGAGGCAGGGGTGGAGACGAAGGGGGGAGAGGCGATGCTGCAGCCTTTGTTGTAGGTTTGTTCCGGGGCGTTGACGTAGCAGTTGAGGGATTCGGTGTGGCCTGACATGGCTTGCGATTGGGAGGAGGTGTCTGCCCTGGGACGCAGGCGGGAGGGGGGAGGGGCCGGGGAGGAGGCAGAGGTGGTGTTGGTTATTTTACAGCCTTCGCTGGTGTGGAGCGTGACGGAATTGCGCGGGGAGTCGTGGACGTATTCGAAGATGTCGATCTCGCCTGTGCTACCGGGATAGGTTCCTGTGGGGTCGACCATCCAGATTGCGGGCCAGAGTCCGCATCCTGTTGGGGCGTGGTAGATGTCGACTGTGATTAGACCGTGAGTGAACTTCTCCTTGCCGTGGAGGCGGACGGAGGCACGCCCTGGTCCGGACGTCGAGAGGACTGAGGTGCTGTCGACGCCAATGTAGACGCTGTTGTTGGCAAGAGAGTGGTCCGCGAGAGCAACGAGGGAGGTAGAGATTGCATCTTCACGAGAGAGGTAAGATACGAAGCCATTGGTGGGGTCGGGACCGGAAAAGAAGTCGAAGGAGGGGAAGAAGTCGTCGCCAGAGATGGTACGCTGTGGAGTGTACAGAGCTGAAGTGAGAGGGAGAAGAAGCAGCAGGGAGGAGAAGAAAGCGGTGGAGAGCATGATGGACTAGCTGAAGGGACAGTAGTAGTGAATGTGGTGGAAGACCAGCTCCCGAGAACGCAAAAGAATGACTGGAGCGAACGACTGTCGTGGAAGAAGAATGTATGTACAGAGAAAGATTACAGTAGAAATAGATACACGTGAACTTGAGAGAAAGCGCTTATCAGCATGTCAAGGCACGCTGTGAGTGGTATTGTGGCGACAATACCATGCCCAAGCCCGTAGACGCCCACCTTTGTCCCATTATTGCCAGTCACTCCAGTGAAGACGATCCGCCGACTATCTGACTACCAGCATGTGACAACCATGTGAATGCAAAGAATGGGTTGCGTGGCAGTGAAAGTGGATGTCAAGCCGTGACTGGCTGACAAACACGTCTCACATTCTGCATCTGAAACAACGGCATGCCATTCTCTCCTTGCAAGGACCGGGCACACAGATAGAACGAACAGTGACCATATAGATGAATTAATATCCTGATTGAGATTTTGAATGCGCTACATGCCGGATTACATGGGATTTAGTGCTTGAAAAGAGACCGCAGCGCTGCCGTGATCGTAGAATACCATGAGTCCTCCGGGTAAGACATGCTCAGTCTTGGAGTGTCCTTGACGTGTTCAGCGCCTCATGCAGATGCTATCAAAGACCCGTGATGCATGCTCAACAGCATGATCTTCTTGGAGTACAAGGCTGATCCAACGTCTAGATCTTGCCCTCGCCTTGAGCTTCTCTGACCTGTTCAAAGACCTATCAATCGTCAGCGCAGATTCACACGAGTTCACGGCCAACGAAACATACCTTGAGGAGCTTCCTTCTGGCACCCAGAGCATTCACACCTTTCTTCTCCAATCCTTCATCATCCAGATTAACCAGGTCCTGCCATCTCATATCCTTGAGATTGTCCGTATACTTGTGCAGACGCAATGTCCGGAGCCAGCCTGGAATGTCATTGAGCAGCGCAGGATCGGTAGGATCTTCAGGTGGCTTTGACGTTCCACGACGACCACGTGGAGATCTACCCCTCGCTTCGGAGTGGTCGGACAGGTATCCCTCAGCACCCATATTCATTCCCATGCCAGGGTTTAGCCCCATGAGACCAGTGTTGAGAAGGTTCCCATCATAACCAGCAGAGAGGAAGCCGTTGTTCGCTGCCATCAGATTCATAGGCGGCAGACCAGCCGAGTGGAGTGCAATGCCAGGAGAGTTTGGCCGAGACCGTCTGCCTTGCATCGCTGCCAGCTGCTGAGCCTGCAGTGTTGCCGCCTGCTGGGGAGTCAGAACCTGACCAAGCTCATTGGTCATGAGAATGTTTGCGTTCGGAAGACCCATGTTCGGGGTGTGACCCAGATTGGGTGATTGACCCTCGCTTGACCTAGCCCGACGGTACTTGCGTGCATCATCCAATTGGATACGGTTATTGACTGTAGAAAGGGCAGCCAACTTCATCGCTGTGGCATTTGCAACCATATCAGCCTGGTTCGCACTTTGCTGGTTGGTGAAGTTGGACACCATGGGAGTATTGACCATCGACGCCCAGTTTCCGCTTCCGTTGTATGGCGAGAGCATTGGCATACTTGCAGGGTTCTGATCTGGAGCACTTATCGTGGTGTTCTGGAGGTTGGCGTCACCAGACAGCTGTAAAGGTCTTGGTGAGCGCAGGCCGGCGCCCGTATTGAATTGACCCATTGGCTGCTGACTTGATGAAGATTTTGGCCGCGAAATAGGATTCTGGTTCTCATTGGGTCTTGCATTCCACGGCGAAGGAGGCATCTGTGATGGCGCATCCTTCTTGTGACCATCATCTGGAGCAGAGATTTTTGGTGCAATTTGAGATGTCCTGTCCCCAATCGTACTGTTCCTGTTTGAAGGAGGTGCATTGCCTGTATGCTCTTGAAATTCCGCCTTTTGCTTCGCGATAGCTGCCGCCGCATCTGGGAACATGGAGTTGATCGTGTTTGCATCGAGGGTCGAATTGCGCTTGCCGCCTGGCGAGAGAGGAGGCTTGCTTCCGAAGCCAAATGAGTTGCGTGATCCCTCGATGTTGAGCTTGCTCATTGCATCGCTCATCCGCGCAGACATGGGATCTTTGTATGCTGTTAGTTGTGGTCATGTAGCGGTTATGGTCAACGTACCCTTCTCGTTGAAGTTCGCCGGCGACAATACACCTGCCATCGGGTGATTCTTTGCCATTTGCTGCAGCACCTGGATGAAGAACCTGATCTGGACCTGAGTAGTCTGCTGCAGCAAGGCGTACAAAGAAGCTGTCCGCTCCGGTTCTGCCAGTACGCGAAACCACTGCTCGATCGCACTCAGCTCCTCCTTGAAATCTTGGTCCAATGTAGCTGCTGCCATCTCTTCCAGTGTAGTCTCATACTGATCAATGTCCGCTATCCACTGTTGCGCCGCCTTTTCCGCCGCGTCCTCGGCATTGGATGTTTGAGATGCAGCTTGGTTGTAGTACACTTCAGATGCTGGTCTGATACCCCTGTTCGCAAGAGAGGACGAGCTGTTTCCGAAACCAGCCATGTCGGCAGATTGTCGAAGGTGATGGCCACCACTCAAATTTCTGGAAGCAGGAGGTCGCAGGCTTGAGGTCCCCGCCTCTGGGGTGCTGTTCCTGTTGCCGATGATGTGCGACATGTTGCAAATGTAACGACTCCGGTTGGTCTTGCCAGCTCAAATGTCGAACGTGTCAGCTGGAGTAGGAGCGTAAGACGGGCCAGCCGGATGAGAGCAAGCGCAGCCCCTGAGATTGTCGATTGGAGTGAAGGCACTCTGTTGTCAAGCGCTGGTGTGATCCTTCGTGTCGCTGACCAGTCGCTATCCGACTTGCTGTTGATGATGGTGCTCGTGATCGGCAAGTGACAACCTCGGGAATGAAGATGGGTGTAGTACAGAGGCGATTAGCGAGTGGATGTGATCAGCGAGGATTCATCAAGAACTTGTCCTGCCGCCTGTCAATGCGAAAGAAAAAAAGGCAGTCAACAAACAATGAGCCAGCTGGATGAATAGGGATGAAGACACAGCGGCAAAATCAAAACTTTGGCAGCGTGTGGTCAGGGCGAGAAGTAGTCTCGACTGAGGGACACATTATTTCTGAGCTGTTCTGCGGCCTGCCTCTGCTGCTCACAAATCTCAGGGTCTTTGCTGCGGGAGAGCGGAGCGATCCTCTAGCGTCGTGCCTGATTTGATGGACATGCCAGTCAATATTTATGAATTACAAGGCTGCCTGAATTGTTGTCACGATTCTGAACTGACCTGGACGGCACGTGCGAAACTAAATTGCATGGTTGAAAGCTATCTCAGCACTTGTATGTGCTCTTGTGCTCCCGGATCAACCCCCGCTTTTCATGCTATGGACTCAAAGCGAAGGTGGCCTATCGCCCGTTCTCGGTATTCAGCAGCAACGTCAGCGAATCGCAGAGATTCAGACCATGTGCTGCTTGGAGCAGGGTGTCCGAAGATAAGCGGATTTTGTGGCGTATCTCAATCTCCAGTATGTTGTCATGTGATGTGTCGCGCCATGTCTTGTGTCCGTCTCAAGCCATACCCCGACCAGCTGCATCGCGCATCTCCTTGACCTTCTTCTCGTGGTAAGCGACTTCCATCTTGCCCGCCTCAAACTCCATGGTGGCAGCCTTCATACGAAGCTTGGCTGCTTCTGCCTTTGCCTGGGTAGCCTCGATCAGCTTGGAGAGGTCGCTGCTAGAGCTGGCAGAAGTGTTGGCGGTAAAGTCGGCGGTTGGGGTAGCTGAATCATGAGACTCGAAGGTGTGAGCCTCGTCAGCATTGTTGGCCATCGTGTCGGCAGGGCGGCTGCGAGGGATAACGGCGGAGCCATTAGCATGGTCGGTACGGTGCTGCATGGCTGCGTAGGCAGTATCGTTGAGAGCGGGGTCGATGTTGGGGCCATCATATCCGTCTTCTGTAGTGGTCTGGCGGAGCCTCTTGCGGGATGGACCCTCAGGCATACGCTCAGCAAGACTGGAGTAGTACTGGCCACGGTCGTACTGAGCTCCGTGACCAGCGTCTGTCATGACATCCTGATGGTACCCAGCAGCGAGCCTCTTCCTCTGTTCGTCGACGACCTTCTGGACATCACCGAGAAGGACCTCAAGGACCTTGCGCTGGGAGGACTTGGGATCGTCCTGACGTCCCTCGACCTCGCAGGTCAGCAACCTCTTTGCATATCCGACATCACCCTCGGTCATCATGGACAGCTCCTCTATAGCCTTGAGAAGCTCGACTGACCAGTTCCACCAGACCTCTGGCTCGCGTTCGGGATCACCGATACGGGCCTTGGCCCCCTTCTTGACCTCAATACGGGGGACGATGTTGGCGGGGAGGCAGTGCTCAATCGGGGTGTTCCAGTTCTTCTCGATGCATAGCTTTTTGGTCTGCTTGATCTGCTGGTCTTTGGGGTGCAGCTCTTCGTACTCGCGACGCTTGTAGCCGGTTCCATCTCCCTGGCTGTTCGCAGCTGCGCGGCGGCGGGAAGACATGATGAAGATGTGTGACGACTGCGTGGATGGTCAGAATGACTGGCCAGCGGGAGGAGTGAGGTGAAAGGTGAGAAGAGACGCAGACCATGCACTGCCTGAGTATATGTTCAAGGAGAGGTTGACTCACGTTCTGGTGTTTTGGAGGACGAAAGGTCTGAATCGGGATTTATTGTGGCTCGTAAAGATGTCGCAATGTAATAGCGATGCCTATGTGATGTTGATATATGAAAGAGAAGTGTCTCGCGACGCTGGAGGAGTCGATATATATTGAGCGAAGTGGCGGTTCGCAGAGTCGAGGGCGTTGCGCTGGAGACGGCGGTGACGAGTGCGGCGAGTTTGTCGACTCTGATGAAGTATGTTGGTAGGACTGGCCGAATATGGTAATCTGAGGGTTCCGCTGCCGTGTCGTCGGTGTCGGTGCCGTTGAAGTCACATGTGATGCCATTGGGCGGTGATCAGCTCCCCATTAATTTCATCTGAGAGCGCAGGCCACATCATCATAGTCGCCAGTACAGTCAATCGGTCAATTCCACATTGTACAGCATGAGGGGCCAAGCAGATCCTTGCCAGTCGAGCGGCCAGAGGCTCTCGACTCAACTCTGCCTCACCTTCTGGCACCCAACCCATATATCAATATGCCATCTACGGTCATTCAGAGGCAAGACAATCACCAAAGCCCCACTGCGATATCAAAGACTAAGTTCTATAGATGTTGGTAGATACTGGCAATTGCATCATTGCTGTTATGCAGTGAATGAAAGGAATTTTGATGGATAGGAGATGGGCATGTTCGTCCAGAGCAGGATACGACCGTAGGAGCCAGTACGACACGAGACAAAAAGAGACACTTTCCTTGCAAGAAGAGCCGGAGGGTCGAAGGCAGGGACTGTGGTGACCAGGAACGCACTGATGGAGTCTGGTAGGCGACAGTGCTGGACAGTATGATCTCACTCTGGAAGACGGACAAGTTGCGTTCCGCCTCTTTGTCGAAGGAATCATGGATATTCCAAATGTGGGTATGGAAAGGGAATAAGAGCTCCGAAGTGTCGATTCGGAATCTACGGCCGTAGGTTGACTTGCTGTTGAGATCAACAAACGCAACAGATCGAAAAGTCGGTGACTCTATTTTTCGAGACACGCAATCTCGGTGTCAAGAAGGTGAAGCCAGAGACATATTTTCACCGCCGGACAAGTCATTATGCCGCTTGGCGTAATAGATGAGTGACGAAGATGGAAGTATGAAAGTCCAAACGAGATGTCTGGAGATGAGGTAACCAAGAGCTATCGATACGTGCTATTCTGGAAATGTAACATTAGCAAACAATGGAACAGTCATGGACGTGTCTGATCCGCGCGTCTTTTTCCTCACGGACACAGCGACTAGCTAAAGCCATGATGCGCAGAGGCTAGCATTCCTTCTCGAGGTTTATTTGGAGGACTAGCAATGAAAGAGGTAAGCCTGCTTATTCCAGCGACTTCAGCTGAGGCGCAAATGACTCGCAGGACGTGTCGGCTGCCAGAGAAAATAGTAGCGCCAACAACGTGACAGTTTATCCTGTGTCACCACGTCGGGTTCCATGGTTCATTCACTTTGGCCGTGAACGAATGTAACAGCCACATCCGAAAGAGTCTCTTATGTTGCGAACAAGATCTAGTGGTGATGAAAAGAGTTTTGGGCTATTTAAAGAAGGAGCCCTACCAGAGATTCGACATGTGGCGTTATTGGTCCCACATGTCTGCACAATCGATGCATGTCAATTTCCCGCCGACCGCTACTCGAGCCATTTCTCACTAACAAATGTCTCGAGACCCTGCGAAACAATGCGGTGGACTCGGTGGAGGCATGCATATTCCTGCTCGTGAAGCCACATTATTGTTCGAGTGACCACTCCGACTTCTTCCCTTCAGCCGCGGCCACCAACCCGGATGCTTGTTTGAACCATGGATCGTCGGCTGGTCGTGCTCTTGCTCGCTCTGATCCGACGCTAGTCACCTCACCCTCCGCAGACTCTGACGACCTCTGACGCTTGACACCCAGCGCTGTCTCTTCCTACCACGCACCGCTTTGATCGCTTCCTCCGCGCCGCACAGCATTGACTGACATTCCCAAAGCTTGTGTTCCGACCTAGCTCGAGCCGTGTTTTACCGTCATCTGTCCTCCCCCTCGGTAGCGAGCCAGCAATGCCAAACCACCTGCTTATCCACCAATCTGGTATACGGCTCACATGCTATTTCTTCCGATTGGATCGTGATGCCGGTCCTGCCGCCTATCTCACGCCCTGCATAGACCATGGGACCGCAGACTGTCGATTATGCCGTCGATTCGCTTCCCGCCCGCTTCTTCATGGCCAGGGAATTGCACCACCCACATGACGCACATTGTAATCCCCTCTTCATCACGCGAGCCATGCTTCATTCATACCATTACAGGATCCGGTCGATGCTGTCCGTCGCCAGACCGTGGATCACTGCTATTCTCGGCACCCGGACAATTGGCAAGTCCATGCGTTAGCCTCTCCCGTCCCCAGCTGGCCTCTCCATTTGTATTGACCCTTCTGTCACATTGTCAAGAAGCTTCGACCGCACCGGGCTCCGCCTGCACCTCAAAACGTGGTAAGAACGTTGGTCCTGAATCAAGAAGCGAGTTCTCCATTTGGAAGCACACACTAAATCGACCCGACGTCAGCTTCGCTCACAGAATACACCACCAGCCCTACTGGATCGTCTTTTTGACAGCGGCACGGCTTCAGCTCGCGCCAAGCTCGCGCAAAATAGGACACACTCATCTAGTCTACCTACAACCGTCCTGTGCCTAAAACTGGACCTTGAGCCCATTCATGGTCCCTTTGAGAGATGTGTCGAGCCTGATCCACACGCCCAGTCTTTCCATTGCTCGCGTGCCGAACCTGCCAATCACAGAGGTTCTCCTACACCCATATTAGCCTCCTCTCAGAAAGTGGACTGGTGCGAGGTTGTGCTAACCTGGCCAATCGTCATCTCAAAAGCTCTCTGTTTGTCTGCTTTGGTTTCCTGACAGCGACTCTTCAATCCTTCAAATCAGGACCGCCATCCAATCCGTCCGGACATTTCTCACATCTTACCTCGCCCTGTATTGTGGATCTTCCATCGACCTACCTGTCAGCCAAGCCACCACCAGGAACCACTATTGCCTTGAATTCGGTTTCTTCATCTACCATCTACACCGGTAGTATTGACTGCGCCTTCCGGAGCCACTCCACCGGTAGTGGTTCCCCGCCTATAGACTGCTTGCCGCCTTCACTCCAGTCACCGGTGACTGTGCCGCAAATCGACTCGACCTCGAACCTCGCTATTCCATATGCTCTCCACGATCCAGCCTGCCATCCTTCGCTCGACAGAATTTCCTGACCATCACCGAGACCAGGATTACAGTCACGAGGGACTGTAAGTGTCCGAGCCTGATAGGAATTGCTGACATCCTTGCTGACACTATACGATCCAGGCCATACACCATGTCCAACTACCCCCAGCAGTACCGCCAGTACTCGCACGGGGATGAGGGACAGAGGGGTAGCCAGTACTCACAACAAACCACCTCTTACTCTACTCCGTCGAGTATGGCTCCTGCCGGACCTTCGTCAAGCTATCCCGCCTCAACATCAGCTCCGTACTCATCCATGCCATTCTACAACTCTCAACAGCAGAGTATGAACTACAGCATGCCCCAGCCTTACATGTCCGCGTCTCAATCTTACTCAGGCTATTCAGCTCCCATGGGTCTTCCGTCATCGAACTATGCGTACTATGATCATCAAGTTCCGAGCTATTCCGCGGTGCCTGGGTCATCGCAAGTTCCTTTCCCAGACTATGATCATTCCATGCGACAGCATCTCCCTCCAACATCATCTCCACAGTTCCTAGCTCCTTCGGAAGCGTCAAGCGCAGACCGCCGCATCTCAAGATCAACGTCATTAGCTTCGAACGCAAGTGGTACGATGCGGTATCCAGGGCAAGAAGACTACTCACGATCGACGTCTCCCAGTGCACAAGAAATGGCCAACTGGGGATACCGAAATGACCAGGGAACTTGGAGTTGTGCATTTCCAGGATGCACGTCAAAGTCAACATTCCAGCGAGGATGCGACCTTCGCAAGCACTACAGACGTCACACAAAGACACTCTTCTGTAGACAGGCTGGATGCCCACAAGCTACTGAAGGTGGCTTTTCAAGTAAGAAGGACAGAGCACGGCATGAAGCAAAGCACAATCCCCAAATCCACTGCGAGTGGCCTGGGTGTGATAGATTGTTCAGCAGAGTCGACAACATGGTACGTGACAGATTTCGGAATCTTGTTCGTGTACACTTGCTAAAGATTCCTACAGAAAGATCACGTCCGAAGAATACACAAAAAGGACCAGGCAAAAGCACAATCATGACCCACAGTGACGACACGCGACGACTTTTGTCATGTTACAAGCCGGATGAAGCTTGAATGCCATCTGTGACGATTCTTCTTTATAGACTCAATGCGAGCCAATCTCGACATGAAACGACTTATATTCGCTCCTGTGGTCGAGCACAACTGGCGTTACACTCTACACTTTTCAACCATGCATTTTGGAGGACCAAATGGCTCGCATAAGACTTGTTACACGATATCAGAACAAGACGAGGGACAGAGTTACCAAGACAGGCGGCAGGGTCACGGACAGGAATGTACAGTATGCTGCTCTATGGACATATCGCAGTAGATCGAATAGTACCCATGAATGTGGAATGACATGAACTACCTCAATACATGCAAGCCACGTCTTGCACTGCCCGAGCAAATGCATCATCATCTTTCCAGAACATTGAGAAAACAAGCTTGCTTCTTTCGTCCTGCAGCCACAATCCGGCCTGACAGGCGCCAGCATTAACCCAAGCCATGTTTTAAGCATCACACAGGTGATCGGACGCCACTAGTACTTTGACACCTCTCCATGCAGCCTCACGACCCCTTAGGCCAGCCCTCGCATTCTAACAAGAGCCGCGTTTGCCCTGACTCGCCTAAGTTCCAAGGTGACCAGGTACCGGTCCAAGATTGCTACCAGCAAGGCTAACCCCCAGAGTTCAGCATGAGCCGGACTTGACACCGGCTAGTACGACTTCAAGTCATGCCAAAAGCTGCGCACGTAATCTAGTGATCAGAGTCGCACGTCCCTTTGCCTTGAACATCATGTTGGTATACTCTGACTTCTGCCACAATGGATTGGACCACGTAATCATGCCCCGCTCGCAAGTTAACAATAATCTAAGCGATGAACAGAATTTGAAATCAGGCAGTCTGACCCGCTCCGGCAGGTGGAGGCTATGCAACAACATGTACACCGTCACCGCTGGCCAGCGGCGGGCCCCATGTGATGAGCGATATATTGGAGTACATGTGTTGGGATGTGAAGAAAGGCTTGCCGAATGGGGCAGAGTTAAGCGAGCCAAGACATGCAGATCGGCGGGAAAATGGGCCGCTGCGCCGACAACGGACGGAGAGGTAAACAGATCAACACTCGAGGTTTTTGCAGGGTAGGACACGGTGACGGCAAAGTCGGTGGCGATACAAGCTATCGGGGTATCTCGATATGGCGAAGAAAAACATTGATACGTCAAATACGAAGCGGTCAAGCGTACAACAGAGATCGGAAGACCTCGACTTTGGCAAACACTCTTTTTCGATCCCTCCAAAAGCCAATGCAGGTAATCGACGGGTGCATAACACCGCCACCACATCGCCCAAGAAGGTCAGCAGGACATTCACGTCTGCGAAAGATGCGGTCGCCGATGAAGACTCGGACTTGGATTCTGCAGTCGCCAAACAAAGCCGATCAATAGCGCCACCCACCGGACGCAGAGTACGTCTTCTGCCAGCAGTCAACTCCATCGCCAAGTTGGGAGATGATCACTTTGATGCATTCAGCCCATCAGGCACCCCAGTCAAGAAGATTATAGTGTCTCCGATGAAGATGAGAGCTACTCCAGCGCGCACTGCAAAGACCGCTGCATCGTATCGGGAGATCAAGATCATCGACATCGACAGCTCGGACGAGGACGAAGAGATCGAGGAGGTGGAAGAGAGCGTGTTCTGTGACGAGATTTCTGACTCGTCAGAAGATTCGTCGTCTGGTTCCGAGACTTCTATGGACTCCCCCGTCCACTGGCCAGGCGAGAAGCTCAGAGCCTTGTCTCCAACAAAGACGGGCAGTCCACGGAAACAACCAAAGGCCTCGTCATTCCCTGGACTGGCACAAACGTTAAGATTACAGCAAACGACATCTAAGCGGCTCAAAGACGAAGCGTCTTCAGAATCGGACAAGGAGAATGCTAGTGGCCTTACCAAGCCAGTGCTGCAGTCACGACCACTGACGCCAAAGGAAAAGACTACACCTCCGCCCTCGCCAAGTAAAGTCCGTCTCGCATCGCCTTCCAAGCAACGTATTCGGATACCTACACCACCAGGCAGACCTTCGCTGGACAACTTTTGGGACGCCAACGAAGTGAATGGCTGGAATGACCGCCACTCCCCCAAGAAGCCTGTCCTCTCACCATCAAAGCACCGCTTCCTCTACCTTTCCCTCTTCAACAGCCCGTCAAAACCTCTCGACCTCAAATCCTTCGCCTCCTCAGACGATGAACAAAAGCCCGCCGTACCCAGCACTTCCTCCCGCCGCGCCTCCCCATCCAAGACCCTAGCACCAGCCAGTCCCTCCAAATCTCCTATCAAATCACCCAAGAGATCTCGCGCAGAAGTCCTCGCCCGCAAGACCTTTGACGAGATCAAAGAACAACTCGCCATCGACTTTGTCGCCGAGCTCGACCAGACCATCTGCCAGGGCCAGATCGCCGCTGCCACCGCTTCGACAGGCGGCATCAAAATAATCTGGTCCAAAACCCTCAACTCCACCGCCGGGCGCGCAAGCTGGAAGCGAGAGACCATCCGAACTAGAACCCCTCAGCCAGCCCTCACCGCATCCTCCCCCTCCCCCCGCTCCTCCTCCCCCACTCCCCCCTTGGACCCACCCCTCCCCACCCTCCCCTCTACAGCTCCAGCGGTAACCTACAAACACCACTGTACAATCGAACTCGCCCTCAAAATCCTCACCAGCCCGGAACGTCTCCACAACACCCTAGCCCACGAGTTCTGCCACCTCGCGACCTACATCATCTCGGGCGTCAAAGACCGGCCTCACGGGCCCGAGTTCAAGGCTTGGGGTAGGAAATGTGATAAAGCCTTTGGGCACAAAGGGGTCAAAGTGACGACTAGGCATGGGTATGAGATTGAGTTTCGGTATCTTTGGGTTTGTGCGGGGAGGGAGGGGCTGCATAGTACAGGACACGGGGGTGGGAAGGGCGATGGTGAGGGGGCCGGCGCAGGAGGCGGGGATGGAGAAGGGATGTTGGCTTACGACGGCGGGTGTGGGAGGGAGTATGGCCGGCATAGCAAGAGTATTGATCCGGGTAAGGTGAGGTGTCGGGGTTGTAAAGGGCGGTTGGTGCAGGTGAGGCCGGCGCCGAGGGGGCAGGGCAAGAAGGAGGTGGGGGCCTTCGCGGGGTTTGTGAAAGAGCAGTTTGCAGGGGTGAAGAAGGAGATGGAGGAGGGAGGGGCGAAGGTTGGGCATGGTGAGGTCATGGGGGAGTTGGGGAGGAGGTATAGGGCGAGGAAGGAGGGGGTGGAGGAAGCGACTGATAAGGGAGATGGGGAGGTCAAGGGGAAGAAGGAGGATGGGAAGGGGAGCGAGATGGATGAGCTGGTCTTGGGGATGAGGGATGTGGTAGTTATTAGTGATGGAGAGTAAGCTAAAGACTGCTTACACTCTGCATCGCGATGGCGTAGTGGAAATCTATATCTCGTGGGCTTGCTCCCCGTCTAGCGTTGTGTGTCTGAGACGCTCTCATATCCTGTATCAATAGAGCGATTGACTTCATCTCTATCCCACCGAGTCATGTCTCCTCTGGTAGCTTTCAAAACCCTCCTAAGGACTTCTTTCTCGTCCTGTCCCGCGGGCCCTGGCGGGCTCTGGCGCATCTTCGTCAGAAGCTTCCTCCGCATCCTCCTCGACGGTTTCCACTGCATCCTCCTGAGGTGCAAAGAAACTCTCGTCAACCACCCGCAGCGTCCTCATAATGTTATTTCTGATCCTTCGTCCTACATGAGCCTTCTCGCCAAGTACTTCATTGTTCAGGTCCTCGTCCTCGTCGACATCGGTGCCTGGGTAGTACTTTACGACTACGTGGATTAGGATATCCGCGTCCCGCTGTGGTTCCTCCGGAAATCTGTAGCGCACCAGACCGAGCCAGATGACAGTCCGCTTAGGTTCGGCTCTGGACGAACCTACCAGTGCGTCTGGGTTATTCACGTATGTGCCAACGGTGAAGGCGACGTGAGTATTGCTGTACTTGTCAGCTTAGGAATCAGGATCCAGCAGCACGGCCCGCTCTGGTAAGAAACTGAGGCTGTGATAGTGGCGAGAAGCACTCACCCGAGTCCTTCTCTGCATCTCTCGATATCGCCAATGGGCACTTCAAGGCCGCTGGCGTCTCGATCCGCAGAATCTGCAGTCAAGGTGGCGAGGTAGTGCAACAAGGCGCCCGATTCATCCTCGTCCGAGTCGTCCGAGTCGCCTGGGTCGCCTGGCGTCATGTACGTGTATGTGTCCGATAATCGATCAAGCACCTCGATGATGACAGAAGTCTTTTGTTCCGACCACAGCATGACCTCCTGATGATCAGGGGCATTGGTTTGACCACTGTCATAGTCAGCTGACCGCAGTCTGAAAACGTGATATCTTATACCTAATATTCATGAATACTTCTGGCAGCTCGCAAGTCATCGCGCCTCCATAGAGTTGTACTGTTGCTGGAGGCGGTAGCTCGTAGGGAGGGGAGGGCCGATTGTCCTGCATGGTGACCGAGATGGGATATGCTCGAAAACAATAAGTTCCGTTGGAATGATCGTTGCGGGTATTGTGCAATGTGTTGAAATAATGTTGATGGTAGTATTCGATGTGTTGGAGACTCGAGGGTCTTGATCAGACTTGCCCAAATGTGCGGGCGTAAGTGGCGACCAGGTCTAATAGTTCTCGTAGTTGCCTTGATGGCTTCTCCAGCGTGAGCAGCCTCCAGATGATTGTGGCCTCAAATTGAGAAGTTTTCAGATTTGGAACTGTAAGCCACAGCGGCGATACAGAATTGGATCACTGTGTCTTATGCTTTGTGAGATTACTGCGATGGTTCGTAAGATGCTGCATTCGCTATTCATTCGATGGAGAAAATCGCCAAAGTTTAACAAAGCCTCGGGGCCTTCTTCAACCATTCACATCAAGGTTAAGTTTTGAATAGGAGTGACAAATTGGGCTTGACCATGAACAGACATGAGTGGGCATGTTGTAAAAATGCTTCCGGACCAGGTCATTAGACGTCAGCCATTTAGACACTCTTCCTCGCTTCTAAAGAGACGTCCTTGCTGAGCTGGCGTGCACAACTTCATCAACACTCCGGGACATGCGACCTATACAAGCAGGGGCTGTCGCCGTAGATCTATGAGCTGTTTGTGTTCTCTGTCACGCTGACCTTTGTACTTACTGCCGATCTCCTTTTGTATCCTTGAACACAGCTACGTACCGCCATATAAAGTGAAGGAATGGGTGAAGAGGCCACAGCGCGACGGCTGATGGCACATCAGCCATGTGACAGTGAAACCTGTCATTGGCGCTAATAGCCTGGAGCAAACCGACTCTTCTTACCATTCTCACTTTCTCGGACGGAGAGCGAGGCATCTGTCTTGCTACCTTGCCTCAGCCGCAAGGCAGGTAGGACCTTTATTCGTCTGCCTCACCATCTTGTCCATTCGATTTGAGAAGAGGGAGTGGCAATGTTCCACATCACGTCGCTACACTTCTGTACCTACAGGCTTGCTCGCAAGGGCAAAGTGTCGCCCGTGTCAGGGTTCCCTATGTCACACAACCTAGACCAACCACCCTCGGGAAGGACAAAGCAAGACTGATTCCCTTGCATGAACTATCAGACGAACCATTGACGTCGAACGCCGTATCGACAGCATGACATGAAACGACTATCCATGACATGCATGACAGATCCACGGGTCAACGGCCAACCGTCCATCCCGACGACCACCTGTTCCCCCTACACAACCACTGTAACCTTCACCATCCATGCAACACGAAAAGCACATCACACATCACAAGCACACACAAAAGGAAAGTAAACATTAATCATTACCCCAACCCCACTCAACAAAGAGCGAAAGGCAGGCATCTAAAATTTTTCCATCTACCTCAAAAAAAAAAAGAAAAAATTGCGGACAAGATTATCTACAAGCCCTCCTTCCAATGCAAGGGTATACCCCTCAGCTCAACCTCAAGAAAGAACCTCCTCCATCCATCGTTCCACGCTTAGAGCATGAAAGCAGCCATGGCCAAAGCGGCAACAGCCGGGACGCCGACCTTGCCAGCCGCACCGGTGAAGGCAGGGGGCTGAGCCGGGGAGGTGACGGAAGGAACAGTGCCGTTGTTGCTTGGGACCGGGGCACCGCCAGTGGGGACTGGGACAGGCGCGACCGGGGCGGGGTAGGTGGTAGGCGCAGCAGTGGGGTAGGTCTCGACGGGGGCGGTCTCGACGGGGGAGGTGGCGACCGGGGAGGTGGCGACGGAGGTGTAGGTGCATGGGCAGTCGGTGATGGTGAGGGTGGTTGGCTCGACGACGGTGTAGGTCTTTGTGCCCTGGGTGAGGGTGGTGGGCTCGGGGCAGTAGGTGGTGTAGATGCTGGTGGTGAGGGTGAGGGTGGTCTCGACGGCGGAAGAGGTGGCGTTGGTGGGGTGGTCGTAGTAGGGGGATGCCATGGCGGCGGCGACGAGGGTGGAGATGATGGCGGCCTTCATTTTGATGGTTTGGTGGGGGATTTTTGGTATTAGTGGTGTGGTGGTGGGAAGGGAATGGGTTGATTGAACGAATGTCTTGGGTAAGTGGTTGGATGGAAGAGAAAAAAAAGAGGAAGGTCCTGGGCATGGATTTATACGCCTGTCAGGGCTAGGTAGGAATGGTGGGAGATTGACGCACCAAAGCAATGGGCCATACAAACACTTGCCTCCAGAAGGGCTGTCCCGCTATGGTAGCTGTCCCGTCACTAAGCAACAATGGCGCACGGAGGGAAGAGCGGCAAGGTGGGAAGACAAAAAAAGCCTATTGTTTAGAAGGCACAGGAAAGATTACGCTGTGCAATATACCCATCAGGCGAGCCGGCGGGTACCTCGTGTGTTGGGGCCCTTCCCTCCCGGTCGGGTTGAGCGAGGGCAATCGCAATAATCTCAACGAGTCAGCACAGAGCAGAGAGCAGAGCAGATCGTGCCAGGTACTGTAGGATCTGTCCGCGCTCAACAAGCTTCTGGTCAGGTCGAGATGACCAAATGGAAATGTCAGGTGTTGACTGGTGGACTGTGAGCGAGTGGCGTCGATGAGACATGGGTCCGCGCAGGGCTATTGGTGCTTATTTCGCAGTGACAAGGCAGATCAATGCAAGGTACTCCCGCTGTCCGCCGCGGTGACATTTGGGCGACTGAAGGTGGTGCTTCGTTTTGCTGATAGCGCAAAGCTGAGCGTCGCAGTGCAGTACAGTCATATTCTCGTATGTCGCGTGAGCAGTAATGTCGAGTACGAGCGTCTATTTCCACACCTGCCACACTATCGGTACTGAACCCCGATTCAACGATTCAACGGAAGAACCTCCACCGAGCAGAGCAGCGCAGACGTGACAACGAGGGCCAAAAAGCAACACTATTCTCGGACCGGCCTGTCCAGAGGCAGAATCGGAATCACCCACAAAGACTGCCTGTGGGAAAATTTCGCATGCGTCCGGACCGGGCTTCTTGGAGATTGTGCCTGCCCGGTCCAGCCAATCAGAGAGCCTGTCATGGTCCAGGGACGTCAGTGGTAGGACCGCGGGCAGACCGCGCTATTGACGGCACGCAAGTGGGAAAAAAGCTTGGGACGTCTAATCTCTCGAGAGGCAAGTTGCTTCTGCCCTGCTCGTATCTTGTCTGTTTGTGTCATTGTTACCCCGGGCTCGGAGCTGATTGGTTTATCGGGGGTCGGGTGCCAAAAGAGTTTGAAGGCTCACGTGACGGAGATGATGGTGATATCATCGTGGAAAGTATCTCGGTCAGTGGTCCGGTGGGCAATGGGCCAGATGCTGGCCCTCAGAGATGCGACTCTGCGCGGTCTCCCGCGAGGTTGCAACCGTTGCGGTGTGCAGTCTGCTCTGACTTTCACAAGAACCAGTTCACCCCAACGAGACATGCAGGAACGTTGTGAGGTTGCAAAAAGCATGTGTGGGCGGTTGATTAATTAGGCAAAAGAGACAAGGTTGATGCCTTGCTCCTGCCGTTCAGGTACCAAAGGTAGGATACGCCGTCCTGCAGCCCTTCCCAAACGCTTCCTCCCTATGAAAGAGTCCTGGATATGCCACGGACGTGCTTGTCGATCAGATGCAAAACAAACAACCTGGAAAGGACAAATTTTCCGTGACCAGAAGAAACACTTCTGTCATCTATTGACGCTGGTAAAAAAAGACAGGCGGCTATTGACTAGTCCAAGGGTATCTCTTCAACCAAAAAGGAATCGTTGGATGTTGCGGAAAGATCAAGCCTGGGTGAAAGTGGTAGTTGAGAATCGTCAGGTATTACTCCAAAGGAGAGTAGACAGGCTGATTATCGTCTTCCGCATTCCATCCACGGCCAGATCGCATCCCATGCGCAAGGAAAGTGTCGCAAGTGCAGATAATTCCATCAAAACTATGGGCCACCGTCCCCGCCGGTGCCGCTGGGTATCAATCTTTGGCCAGAAGGTGAAAAAACAAGCAGGTATTCCGATCTTGGAGCTGAGGACAAGGCGCTAAGGAAAACAAAGGAGAGTGTCCGTTTCTGCAGTCGATTTGTACGGTGTTTGAGTTGTTGCCAATCTGAGAGGCCATATGCTGTGAGAGTAGTCATCAGTCCTGCTGGGACGTGATGCTACCCTCGTATCTGGATCTCAACGTGTGTCTGTCCAAGAATTGGCAATTGCGAAAGTAGTCGTATCGTTGCATTATCGTAAATAGTCGAGGAGACTAAGGAGTGGTGTGATTAATTAGAAGAAGAGCTTCAGCTCGTATCCAGAACTGGGCTGGTCGTGGAGGGTCGGAAGTTCGCCATCAACTTGAATGTCTGTCGCTCCAGAATCCCACTGTCGAGATGGCTTGACCGGACTGCTTGATGTATTCACGTGAGTGAACTCTGCAATCATGTCCTGAGCCTCGCGCAGCTCGACAATGTCATTGTCATCGAGTAGTATTTGTATGCCATCCTTGTTGACGTGTATAGTGCGCATGACTTGGGTCGGCTCCATGTTGATCTTGAGAGAGAGGGCGGTGACAAAGTCTTTGAGAGTTCTTTGCATGAGATAAATGGCGCGGTAGTAGTTGTCTTCGGGTTTCGATCCAGCGATGCGAGGTTGTACGTAGAAGCAAGCGACTGAAGATGTTAGCTCTCGGTCATTCATACGAAATCTTAGTGCTTACTCGGTTTGATGGCTCGCTCGGGGGGAGGCTGATACGAAGGGTCCACCCCGAGCGATTCAATCCATCCAGAGAGGGTGCCACTTGTTGGCGAGCTCATCGGAATCTTGACAGGCTGGTCAGGTGGGCTTGCTAAGTGCTGCGGATTCGCAGAGTGCAAGTCGATGCTCGGCATCTGTTGAGCTGGCTTCCATTCGTTCGAAGCGACGCGGGATGGAGGCCCCAGGTGTTGGAAGCTCGAATCTCTGCGACCACCAGACAGGATCGATTGGCTGGATGGGGTCGGTGAGACCATGGTCGAGGACTGAACACTTTGGCGCTCCCAAGTCGAGCTGTCGCCAATTTCGGTCTTTGTCAAGTCGTGCGGCTCTCCGGTCAGGCGTACCGGATGAGCATCTGGGTCGTCTCCCTCTCCACCTCGCAGGAACAGGATACTGCTCGGGCGGGTGGAAGAAAACATTTCTTGGAGCACAAGCAACTTCATGTGAAGCTCGTCCTCGGCTGATGTTCTTCCTGTTGGAGAATTGGTCGAAGACATTGACCAGGTGCGGCGGTGCTTTGGTATTTTGCCTGGCCGTTGCGACTCTTGTCCGGCACTGCTTCTCTTTCTCTTGCCTAGATCCCGCATGCCTGCTTCAATCTGTTGGATCTGCTGATTGACCTTTTCAATCGACTTCTTGACATGAGCAACGTCATTTGACAGCTTTCGTTCCGCACCGTGGTCACGGAAAAGCTTGACTTTGCAGTAGCAGACCTCATGTGCAGGGTTTGCCCTTGGTGACATGGTATCCAGAAGTAGCTCGGTCTTGGTGCAGAGTCTGACTGGAATGCCCTTGACACCTTTCGAGTGGCTAAAGTCGGTTGACAAGAAGTTGAACCTCACTGGGATCGGACACTCAATCGGGCCATTCATCGAGGGCGACCAAGTGACGCAGAACCCATCGAATGAGGCGCATTCGAGATCAATCTTTGCTCGATTCGGGTCGTTGGCATTTCCAGTCATTTGCGAAGGGTCAACGTACTCGACAGCTTGAAGCTTGCCGCCTCGAAGGTGAGCCTCGTTCGTACCGCGACCTTCCTTCCAGAGCTGCCAGCATTGACTGGGTCGTTTCCGCTGGTCTGGGTCTTCGAAAGAGATGCGGACAAAGGTGCGGTACTTGAGCTGACCAACAGTCGATTGCTGCGGGGCGGTGTCCATGACGTTGAGGGTGTAGGCCTGGCCCTTGTTGAGGTACGTGATGGGGATTTCGTCTTCGTGCTTGACCATGGCTGTTGGAGCATTGAGAGTGACGTGGTATCTGAACTTTTCAGACAGAGGATGAGGAAACTTGGTCGGTCCTGCGTTGGGGTGCTGGAACGTGTCTGGATGGAACATCATCTCGGGCGACTGGTGCATGCCCATGTCCATATGAACGTCTCCCATGGAAGGGGATTCCGAGTGAGACTCCAGATGCTGAAATCCCGCCGGCGGGTTCTGGAAGTTCTGAGGAGGAAAGGTCTGTTGTTGAGGTTGCTGGTGCATCTGGAAGGGATCCATGCCGTGGAAATGTTGCTGTTGAGGGACAGCATGCTGCATCTGCTGTTGTTGCTGGTTGAAGGCCTGCATTGTCATGGCCGTCTGACCATGATGCATTGCTTCCTGTGAGGTAGGCATGGAAAGGGGAGTACCCAGTCCGAATTGGAAACCAGGAGTGTGGAGGTCGCCAGCATGTTGACTGTGATAGAGCGTGTTGGTGCCTCCAGGAGTTGGTGTGTAGTAGCCAGGTAGTTGATTAGCAAAGTTGTTAAAGGTGTGGCTGTTTGGGTCGAGTAGTGAAGGAGTCAAGCCAGAGCTAGTAAAGTTCCAGGCGTCGACATGGCCTCGCGGGGTTGGTTCACCGTCCTTTGTCATGTCGTGTGGATGTTGTGCAGCATCCGTGAATGCACTGGAAAAATTATTAGGATACATTAGAAATAGAAGGAAAGAAGGGACATTATGCCAGGATTTGCAATGCGCATAAGAGGGACCAGGATAAGCGGGGACCTACCGAGGGTTTACATTGACTGGCGCAGCAGCATCGGGGACTGGGTTGGAAGGGACTGCTGAAGCTGCTGATTCTGATTGCGCCGGAGTACCATCTTGCCGAAGACCTGGGAATGAGGCCTTGAAGTCCTTGTAGAGTCCGTCGGGAGGTTTCTGGCTGTTCGTTCTGTTTGCCGTATGTCAGTAAATTTGTTGCGAGTAAAAGCGAGAGCAGATGTCCTGCAACCCACGACGCGCGTAGACGCTGGGCCGAGATCTGCTCTCTTCAGCCACGTACCTGTTACGAAACATGTTAGGATGCTGTCTTTCTGGGAGAATTCATGGGCTCTAGTCGATCACCGCATGAGCTGTCGAGTCGTGAAGAAGAGACTGGTGTGTGTAGAGTGTGACTGGCAGGGCTATTGATCTGTAAAAAGAGGAGGGAATAAGGTGAAACAGTGCAATATGGCTCTCTGGCAAGGTCAAGCCACAGAAGCACAGGACACGAGGGAAATGGGGGATGCGCCGAGAGCAGTCGAGCATTTGAAGACGCCTTTCCACCTTCCAGCAAAAGCCAGAGGTACCCAGCATGCGAAGCGCAGGGATCCGTGACTCGCGAATTCAGCCTAAGCGAAGCTAATCATGCACGAGACGGCTTCAATCGCGCCTGGAGCGAAGAGCCCTGTCCGTCCTCGATTGCTGTCCTGGGCAAAAGTGCCAACGGGAACTGCTCAGAAACCCGCTGCCTAGGTCCTATGATGCACGTAATGATTGTCCGAATGCTCGACACCAGATCGAGCCTATCGAAACGAGTTCGCGACAGCAAAAAAGTGGAGGAAGCCGTCGTGTGTTGCGTACTCGCCACAGTGGCAGTGCAAGACCTGCAGGAGTACAGCGCAACAGTTCGGGAGATGTGCAGCCAGCACTGTCCCGCGTGGCTCGTGGTCACTCTTGGGCGAGGCACTGGGCCACGATCGCCTCGGTCCCACGTTTTGACACGGGTTTGATTGCTGGCACCACAGTGGCATCGCGACGATCTCTGTGGCTCAAGGTGACCGGGAAGGAGCGCTAACGAAACGCTGGAACAGTCGGTCAGGTCAACTGTGGCTCTGAGGCTCTTTTCCTCGTCCCCCGCAAGACGTCCCGGAAGCTTCCATGTCGCTTCCCTCGAATGGCCACAGTGGCGCCATCAGACTACGGGTGAAGCTAGCCAGGCAACGTGCCAACCCTCATGCTTGCGTGGATCTATTCCCTGCAGTTCCGCTTGTCATCCCACCGTGCCGGTCACGACCGATTGTTTGCCGAAATTTGCAGGGGTAGCCGTGAGGGCGTTGCGTGTCTCGCGGGTGAGATCCAGAGGAACACAATCTGTACCATGACGCACATGGATAGACTCTTTTTCCAGCACTGGGAATGCAACGGCAAGTGGAGAATGCTAAACTGCCAAACGTCTTCCATATCTGGCGTTTTTTGATATTCGCTGCATTATTCCGACTCGTCTTCAATCACTCATCAGTAATCTACTAATCTTCCAGAAGACCGCCCGCGACTCGCTCGCTGTCCGTGTCCAATCGCTCCGGTCCCGTGACAGGCCAGCCACCGACGCGCTTGGGAGATTAAGAATTTCCACGAACGTGTCTTGACATGGAGATCCCCGTCGAAAGCGGCAATTGTGGTTCCTAATCGGTGCGGCTCTTCACCATTGCTCATTTCTGTCCGTCTATAGACACCCGACGCTATAGAGAGTATCGACTTTGCCGTACCACAGTATCTTTTCTGGACTGATTGGATACGACGCGTCGTCACAAAGTGGCATCATCAAAGAGATGCAGCCGCACGATAGCGTGTCCCCACAGCCCTCGCTTTGCCTTTGATGCCCGGTGGAGAAGACACGGGGTTAATGTCGAGAATAATCTTGATCTGTCACACGCTGCTCCGGACAAATTGCCTGTGGCTCAGCAAGGCCGAAACTGTCTCATCTAATATCGACTACCACTGCCGTAATTCAACATACAAAGGACCGCGTTGTAATTGCCATGAGACGCCGCCGTCAGTGGCGCCTACAGTATCCACATGGCCACTGAGGATTCGAGACACGGTTGACATCTGTCTACTTTGAGACCACATCCATCGGCCTGTCAATTAATGGTCTGGTAGTGATGTTTGCACCTATACCGCGATACCCTATACGTCCAATTGGCGGGTACTGACGGAGCGAGCAGGACATCTTCTTTCTCCTTGCGTGCTGCTGCATCATCTTGCGTTTCATCTGGTGGTATCGGGATCCAATCGTCCACATCCCGAAAACGAATGCTCGTACAAACATGACAAACGACGCCAGCACAAGGAGCCGAAAGTAAGGAGCATTTCTTCCCAACACTTGTCCTCACATCCATCATCACCATCCAGAGACATGCAATTTGACTTCCCGTCAAGCGCGCGCATTTCCTCGATTTGACAAGAACCTACCATGACAAAGCCTGACAAACTCCTCCACCATCGCGCCTTCAAAGCCATGTATCACCAGTCGTCATGACAGCCTACCCCCAACCCGGGTTCCTCCCAGCCATGTCTGTCTCAGTCTGAGGGAAGCTCAATAAGATCCTACCCATCCTTCATGCAACTCGACCCGTGCCACGCCGCGTGACAGTCCCCATCCAACGACGCCGCGTCAACCTTCCCTCTCGTCCCGTGGACAGCGCAATCATTTCGAGGCCAGCAAGGGAGAGGGGGTCGACAGACTTTCGTGAAACTCCCGTCTCGCGCAACGCAATCGTGATGCAAAAATCAAGGAAGTGCTCGCAGTAACCCCATCCAGTCTAGCGCCAGCATCATCCACACAAACGGCCAAGCGGCCCTTCCTCGGACGACCGGTCCGCGTTTCGCTCCCAGCAGTGTTTGCTCTCGCATGGACCTGCCTACGCTCCGCGCTACAGACCGACATCGCTTGGCGGCGTGACCTCGCAGTCGACCCCTCGTCGAGAACAGCATCACAATTGCAGATCGTAGCAACCACAGAACCCCGAGCTCAAGGCATCGACTTTCTCCGCTTTCTCATTCGTGGACGCAAGAGCCGCATTGCCATGTTACGCGTAAGCCCCGGGCCCTGGCGGTAAGCGGCGGTGATCGACATGGCTGTGCGGAAGATCACTTCTAGACCGGGCTGGAGGAGGGGGGGGGTTTGTGAACCCTGTGATGGTGGAGGGGGCTCGTGATGTGGATGAGTCGATGGTGTTTATGCAGGGACGTGAGGCACAGGTAGGGCAGGAATAGAAACGTGATTGTCGTGAGGATGGGATACGAGGTGATGTGCGGTTGAAGCGATTGGTGTGAGCAGGGGAGGAGGTTCGGCGTGGGCGATGTGGCTGGTGCGATGGAAAGCGATGGTGATTGGTGGGTCGTTCATGGTTGTTGTGAGTATGCTCGTTTTGCCTCAAAGGCGTGTCGAGGTAGGTGGGTGAGATGTGGTCGATGTATTCTGTTTGGTGACTGGCATGCTTGATATAATATACTGGTGGGCAAGGAGGTATTCCAAGGAAAAATCCAAGCATAACCTGTTTGATGGACACCTATACCAAGGTAGGGACAACTTCAACTTGTTTCTGTCAGTGCTGTTGGCCAAGGTTTCACTTGTCACGAATCAACAGCAGGAGGCAAGTCCTGTACTGCACAAAATCAGTAACAGTTTCTGTCCACCAGCTTGATATAAGCGAGCAACTCTCCAGTTCCATTACTCATACTGGTCATTCCTTTATGCGATGCGGGCAGGTCTGCTGTTCGCTGTTCCAGGCGACAGTAGTCATCAAACCAAATCCCCTCGCTTCCTGGTCTGAATCGAACATCTCTATATGTTCACATTACTCTCTCGAATGAGGCATATACGTGGACATACCGCTTGATACGTCCCATCCTCGCAAAACGTCTGACCGAGCTCTGTCAATCGACCCTGTGGTTACGTCTTCAGCTGTCAGACCCCAGGTCCACCTCCTCGAAGTAGATCAGCACTTGTGGTCACACACGATCAACTGTATTACATCAAGACAATATGACAGCAAGCAAACAGTTAGCAACAGGCATGGCCCCGTCCGTCGAAATCTATGCCATATGCGTGAGCCAAGAGCAGGTTCTAGAATCGGTGTGAGGCATGGTGAAAGACACAAGGAAGAGAACATGGAGAACGAGCAATAGCACCAGCCTCTCCTTACCGACGGAAGAGAATAGGCGCATCCGCCTAGGCAATGTTCCATCCTCAGGCAGCAGCTTTGGGAAAGAGGACTCGATCCGTGCATCCACCCTGAGACAGTCCGATGCTTCTAGCGCTCCAGATCGAAGCTCTCCGCCTGCCAGGACGCTCGTTGCTCTCTCGAAGGATGTTGAAGGTAGCACTCATCGACACACTCGCAGAGGGCGTCACGAGGGGAGCAGCGAAAGAGTTCTTACAGGAGCAAGCTACAAGATATGCGCCGACTAAGGAAAGTAGTTTATGGTAGAGGAAGGGACGCATACCGGGCTACGACCTCGTGCCATGGAGACCCTGTTGCTGCCCTTGAAGCCGAAAATGAGGCTGGTCCCCGCCAGCATTACTTGTCCTTACGGACGGCCGTACGAGGCCTGGCTAGAGGTGATCATACTGCTCCAACGAGCAATCGGTCAGCGAGGTGGCGGAGCAGGTACAGAGGGTGATGCTGTGCCCCTGCTGATACCGATATCAGGCGAACCGTGCTGGGGTGTACCCTTGGAGGGCTGAAGTCACACCATAGCACATTCATAGCCCTACCGTATCGGGCGTATGGAAGATTGATCTCATGTCCGTCTTGACGCCTTCACCTCCCCACCAGGGACCTCAATCATCCACACCTTCTAAACCGTACGCGGAACCGTAAGGAGATGACATGTGTGGGCAATGGGATCCGTGGTAGATGAGAAGCATACTCGGGTGGCAGAACTTACAAGGGCCCAGTGAGGTGGTCATGACTGAACGAGCAAAAGAAGCGGGACCCCTTCCAACGACTTCACACAAACCATATCCAATCAATCACCAGCAAATGTCATTGAAAAATTCTCATCACGCGGGAGTGTGAGCTGTAAAGGATAGAACATTCTCAACCACAACCTACCTCCATCCCCGTCGACCCGTCATCCCGTCCTCCCGTCACATGATCATCTGCACCCAATTCGTACACACTACATCACCATAATCATTGCACATTTGTACCCCGCCGTCCATGCACATCCTCTCCATTGTACAAGAAGGGACATGTTTGGTAATTGGCAGGCCTTTGGAATCTTCTCTCGGCACGTTGGAAACCCTTCAGCGAACAGGACCATGGAGAATAGGCCGCATTGCTGTACACACTGATGCCTTTTGTTGTCACGCTCACGTTCCGTACCTCCCTCTTGTCCCCACCCCTCTGCCATTCACAATGACCACAGTCCAGTGATCGAAGTATTGTCACCAGTGTCCAAAACCGTTGTCATGTCACTTATCTCCTCCCCCACGTCCAGAAACAGTACGGAAACCCTCAGCAGATCAAACGTATTTCATTCCCTCCAGAGCGATCTATGCTCCCTTTTTCCTCCGTGAGAGAAAGACGCCGTATGCGAACCGCAAAAGGGTGTGGGTTGTCATGCAGGAGAAAGAAATCGTTCGCCATCTATGCCGCGTCCCTCTTGCCCTCCTTGACCTCCTTCTGTGCCATTGTCAGTATCGTCCAGGTGATGTAAATCAGGTAGACGTACGAGTGCCCTCATGGTGCCGTGCAGCGCATGTCTGTGGTTCCTTCGGAACTTGGGGTCGGTGCCCTTGAGCGAGGGGTAGCGGAAGGTCTTGGGCTTCTTGATGCTGTGAGGTGTCAGAATGTGTCGCGAAGAGAATGTGTGCGGTCTGGCGCAATTCGATGATTGTGTGCCTGCTCTTTCGATTTTCGATGTGGACGTACCCGTTCTTGTGGTTCTTCTTCGCCTGATTGTGCTGGGACGAGTTCTTTGATTCTGCACGGTGATTAGATGTGTCGCAAGGATATTTGGTAGCTTGAGGACTCACTGGCCATTGCGACGGTATGTGATGTCGAATGAGGATAATCGAATCTGTCCGAATTGCTTGTAGAAGTTCGAGTGAGGTCGAAAGTCTTCGCAGTGTGGGAGCTAAGCGAGGTGAAATACAGGCTTTGATTGGCTGACGGCTTGGTACCACCAAAATGCTCCAGCATGTGCCTGTCACGCTCCGGACAGATTGGATAACACGCGATCATAACCAACCACGAACCCTGATAGATACTACCAGACAATTGGATAGATTACTGACTGCTCGGTCAGCGTATGCATTGTCTGGTAGTATGCTCTTGTTGGAACTACCAGGTTCATCACGATACTGTCACTGCACGGCAAAGGCTCAACATGACAGTCGGGTAGTTTCTTCAAAGTCATGCCTGTACAAACTATGAAATTGGTACTGATCACCGATCGCAAGTAGTAGCTGTATTGCACAATCCTCCTCGACCTATACCATGCTCACTGCTCGTCGCTAAAATGATTACTACCAGCCTTCTTCCATCCACGCTTAGTTGCTCGACTTCTTCGCCATGGTGTTCAGCGCACTGCCGTTCTTGAACCACTCGATTTGTGGCTCGTTGAAGGTGTGGAGGAGCTCGATGTCGAAAGTCTTGCCGTCCTTGGGGTGTACGCGGAGAGTCATGGGCTTGCCGACTGCGAGCTGGGTGCAGAGAAGGTCGACCTTATCATCTGGGGAGATCTTGTCGTAGTCCTCTGGGTTGGAGAAGGTAAGAGGAAGCATACCCTGCTTCTTCAGGTTGGTTTCGTGCTGCGTCTCTGTTAGACATTGCTATACTAGGAAGACTAAGCCAACTTACGATACGGGCGAATGACTTCACAATGATGGCAAGACCACCGAGATGGCGGGGCTCGAGAGCGGCGTGCTCACGGGAAGAGCCCTCGCCGTAGTTCCAATCACCAATGACAACCCACTTGATGCCCTTTGATTTGTAGTCACGAGCGGTGGCTGGCACGGCATCCCACTTGTCGTTAGTGAAGTTCCTGACCTTGTTGGCCTCGCCGTTTGCCGCGTTGGTGGCGCCAATGAGCATGTTATTGGAGATGTTGTCGAGATGACCACGGTACTTGAGCCAGGGACCGGCCATAGAGATGTGGTCAGTGGTAGTCTTTCCTTGAGCCTTGATGAGAATGGGGAGGTCGGTAGCATCTTTGCCATCCCATGGCTGGAACGGCTGAAGGATCTGGAGACGGTCGGAGGTCGGTGAGACGGCAACTTGAACAGAGGCGCGATCCTCAGGAGGAGCCTGGTAGGTATCTTGACCCGGGTCGTAGCCCCTGGCAGGGAGACCATCTCCTGATGGCTCAGCCAACTTGAAGTCATTGCCGTCCTTGTCCTTGAGGTAATCGGTCAGAGGGTTGAAGTTCAGGGTGCCGGCAATCGACATGGCGACAACGAGATCAGGGCTGGTGACGAATGCGTGTGTGGCGGGATTGGCGTCGTTCCTACCAGTAAAGTTACGGTTGTAAGATGAGATGATCGAGTTGGCCTCGCCCTTCTTGACATCCTTGCGATCCCACTGTCCGATGCAGGGACCGCAGGCATTTGCCAAAACCATGCCACCAAAGTCCTCAAGAGTCTTGAGCTGACCGTCACGGGCAATCGTACTCCTGATCTGTTCACTACCAGGCGTCACAGTGAAGACAGCCTTGGACTTGATACCGTGGTTGAGTGCGTCCTGAGCAATGGATGCTGCGCGAGACATATCTTCGTAGGAAGAGTTGGTGCAGGAGCCGATGAGACCGACTTTGAGATCTTCGGGCCACTTGTTAGCTGCGACCGCATCCTTGAACTTGCTGATAGGCGTAGCAAGATCTGGTGTGAATGGACCGTTGATGTGTGGCTCCAGCTCGTCAAGGTTGATCTCGATCAATTCATCGTACTCGGCGCCTTGATCCTCCTTCAGATCCTTTGCGTACGATCGAGCATAGTCACCAATGCGCTTCCTCTTCGTTGCCGCTAGGTAGTCGTACATCCTGTCGTTGAACGGGAAAAGCGAAGTCGTGGCTCCAATTTCAGCTCTGAAGAGAAGTCAGTCAAACAAGCTCATAATAGCGAGGAACAGAGCGATTCACCCCATGTTACAGATTGTGGACATTCCTGTGCATGAAATAGAGTCGGTACCAGGTCCGTGATACTCCACTATATTTCCAGTCCCGCCCTTGACGGTGAGGATACCAGCGACTTTGAGAATGATATCTGGGAGGTGTCAACAGTGTATACTACCACTTGGAGCCTCGTCGAATCAGTGCAACATACCCTTAGGAGAGGTCCAGCCAGAGAGCTTGCCAGTGAGACGGACACCAAGAACCTTCGGAGCCTTCAATTCCCATGGGAGACCAGCCATGACGTCGACGGCGTCAGCACCACCGACACCAATAGCAGCCATACCAAGACCACCAGCGTTAGGTGTGTGGGAGTCTGTGCCGATCATAAGACCACCAGGGAAGGCGTAGTTCTCAAGGACAATTTGATGAATGATACCAGAGCCAGGCTTCCAGAAACCAATGTTATACTTGGCGCAGGAGGTCGCAAGGAAATCGTAAACCTCCTTGTTGATTGACTGTGCCCTCTCCAAATCCTTCTCGCCACCGATCTGAGCCTCGATCAAGTGATCGCAGTGAACAGTGGTGGGTGTCGCGACGGACGGCATACCAGCGGACATGAACTGCAGGATAGCCATCTGTGCGGTAGCATCTTGACAAGCGACACGATCCGGACGGAGCTTGAGGTAGGACTTGCCACGCTCAATCTCCTGGTTATGTGGGTCGTCAAGATGCGAGTAGATGATCTTCTCGGTCAAGGTCAAGGGCTTGTTCAGGCGTTGGCGGACGATGTTGAGGTTCTCGCTCATCTTTGCATAGTTGATGTAGTGACCCTTCTCCCAGTTGGTCATCTCGACCTTCTTGGTGAGAGCAGAGTCATTGACGGTCGCAAAGGTGCGGCGGCCAAGCTGTAATGCGGTGTCAGTGGCTATCTCGAGGTGGGGAGCTGGCAAAGGAACATACCAGCTGGCGCGCTGCGGCCCTTGAGGACAACATGTTGGCAGACGGTCAGAACACTAGATGAACAGGTTCTGAGATGCCACAATGGCTGTACCGTCGGATGTGGGGAGTGGAGAGGAGGATTGGATGTTTGTAAAGAAGATTGAGACAGCAAGGACTGGACAGAGCCGCGCCGATACAGAAGAGCTGGACTTCCGAGGTGGAAAGGAAGAATGGTCTGTGCGCAGAGACCTCCCTCCTCGCCCAATGAGATGCTCTACATTACAGGGAGCTCTCTCACGCACGATGATGTATTTTGTTGTCCGTATCTTTGCGAGATAGAGCTCAAATTTTTGACAGCAGCTTGTGCACTGCTGTCATGTGCTCCCGGAACAATCATGTCTAATTCACATACTCCTCGAATCATTGCATAGCATTCACTGTGAACATTACCTTCTCCACGGCTACCCGAGTAGACACGTTTGGGTTTCTGGGCCAAAGGGTAGAAATTTTTCGGTCCAATTTGCTGGTTAGCTCGGTCTCTGCCGGTGCGCTCCGAACTGCCCTGCTCCGCCGAAGTCGCAGAACCTCAAAAGTCCGAAATCTGTAAATTCCACGTCGATATCGGCCAACTTGATACACATCGTCATCATGCCAGCTATTCGTGGCGCAGACTCGAAAAAGAAGACGAGGCGACACACTCGTGATCTCGATCAGATTCACGCCGATTTGCATGAGGAGAAGCACCTCCAGCGCTACCACGACACCAAAGCGCCGGAGGATTTACCTGGACTCGGGCAGTGGTACTGCACCGAATGTGCAAAATGGCTCGAGTCGGAGAACAACTTTGAGTCGCACAAGAAGAGCAAGCCTCACAAGAAGCGAGTGCGCCAGCTCAAGGAAGAGCCGTACAGCCAGAAAGAAGCAGAACTTGCCGCAGGTCTCACCACAGACAATGGCAAAAAATTGGAACGGGAGATGGAGGTCGAGGAGTGAGAGACAGAAAGGAATGTCCGGCCCACTCGACATATTCGACGCACAGAGGATGTCTGTCAGCTATACAGCATTTGCCATCTTCTGCTATGGGCAGCGACAATGGATGATCAGCCCTGAGATCAATGACAAAGAGCGAGCCATGCTCATCGTCACCTACCCGCCTTGAGATAGTAAGGCCGATGCACCACGATGGGAGATGGCTGAGGGGCAGCCTCGCAGAGATCAGTGCGGCTTTGCAGGTGTCCGACATTTGATCGCTCGTGAAATCGAGATGTGGCCAAGCATAGCGAGCACACATCAAATTGCACGGCACGAACCTGAGAAGATCCGGCTCTAGGAAAGCACCTAAAGAGCTACACCAGATGATATCCAAAGTAAGGGCACCATTCACATGCTCACTTGCGGACCAGAACGATCACTAGCACCTGGTAGTACTATTCAAATCAGAACTACCAGGCCCTCAATTCCTTTTTGATCCACCCTTTCTTTCCCCTCCTGGTAGTTTTTCACTCTACACAACTCCGCCTTCCACAGTCCTTCGATGCCACGATTTGTCGAGTCACAGCCATCGGCCAAGCAATGCTTGACAACTCGTGCAACCTTCTCTCACTGCCTTCGCTCTTTGATTTCTATCTGCTACACCCACGTCTCTTGTCTTTCGAAAGCCACAGCTTACCCTTCCTCGTAAAAATCTCATACTTTAAGACGACTCCTTTGCAACTCCGACACTATGTTCGGCCTGGACCAAATGATCGCACCTATCTTGCTTCTGGTGTGGAAATGCATCCAAATCAGTTCTAGGCGGTCCAAGCATTCCCTCTATGTCAAACACCAACACGAAGGACGCTCTCGAAGCTCTTTTCTACCGCGCAGATGTCACCTTTGCTCCTGACCTCTACGCCATTCTCACAGCAGCGGCACCACCTACCATCGCAATGCTGAAAAAACTACCTAGTCACTACCTGAAAGTCTGGATCGTTTACGTTATCAGACTGGAGAAGAAAGGTCGCCGCGCCAAAGCCTACATCGGTTCCGGCACAGACTCCATGATTAGTGGTCGCGCGAGAATGCAGCAATACAATAGAGGTACAAAGGATACAGCGTCACGGTTTTTTTTCGCAATTTGTCACACTTACTAACAACTTCACAGTATCAAGTAGTCCCATCGTACCTACCTTCAAACGCCACAAGACTGATGGGTCTTCCCACCTACTCACACCCGTCCAGGAAACCGGGGAGAGCCTTCCCTCAGGTGTAGTTCCTGATGGCGAGGATCCCCTCACGTACCAAGACCCCACCGAAAAAGCTGCCCGCTTGCGACGCCTGGCAGAGGACAGGGAGACTGCCGCTGATAAAGGAATCCGCCGACACCTAGAGTTAGTAGCAAGGACAAGGGCTCTTACTACTCTAGTCCCAGACGAGACACTAGAGCAACGGGCTGCACGTTCAAAGCGTAAAGAGGACGGCTAGGAGACTCGGAAAGACCGACACCTACGCTGGTACCTAGAGGCGATAGAAAACCCGAATGCCCTCCCTAACCCGGCCACAAACGAAGCACAAGAGGAGCGAACTGCGCGCCTGAAGCGCCTAGTGCTAGGTTAGGAGGCTAAGGACGATCGAGCACTCCGCAAGCTTAACGAGTCCATAGAACGTATACGGGAACACGCCGCCACGTAGCAAAAGAAAGATAGGGCCCTCCTTGGTATTTATCATGGCATTCACGACCAAGACACTACCGATGATATAATCGCCGGTCGCACACCCCGACCTGGCACGACCAACACCTAAGTCGAGCACACCTCAGCCTCTCGTCCCAGCCAAGAACAACCACCTCGTTCATTCCCTCAGACCTTTGGTGGCCGGCGACGCGGCAGAGGCCACGACACTGGACTGAGGAACCCCACCTCAATGCGCCGCCCTACTATACCTTCCTCTCTCACGGACCTCTCTGGAACCAGTCAATCGCCCACCCAGCCATTACAATCCACAAATGATAAGGGTCTTAACGACATGGACGATGTCCTATTCACCGTTGGTTCTAGTCCGCCTGACTTGCCAGGAGGTTCCCATCGCGAGCCCACACCTGATCTGGACACTATCACCGGCAACATCGCCAACTCCTTCGACCCGTATAACCAAGTCCCGCAAACCCTCTCCAACGTGTCTTCCCCCTAGACTAGCTAGTTCGACCTACTCTCTAGACCCTGACACTCTATAGAACGACACTGCGATAGACCAGCTGCTTAAAGGGACTACTGACTATGGGGATGTCGGCCATAGCGTATCGGCAGATGAGATTCGACGACTTGATCCCTCCCGCCCCGGACACGGACGATACTTGCCTCGATATAATAGCTACGTTCTCACTGACGAATATGAAGATCCGGATACCGAGATGCATGACGTACCTGAACCTGGCAAGCCACAAGGATTAGGCATCTTCAAACCCACTAACCAGCGGCCAGACAACGATCAAGAGGCAGAGACCTAGTCAGACGGACAAGCGAAGGACCACTAGGATGATGACAGTAACAGCGATGAATCGAAGGATGAGGCGGAGGATAAGACAACATCGACAGCACGGTCACCCTCTAGAGGACAAACAGAGAGGACTACTACCGACATTCAGGACGGGAAAGATGCGGCCGGTGAGACGGAGCAAGAAGACGAATTAGTCGAAGAGGAAGAACAGCCTGCACAGAAGATATCACCCGCAAAAAAGGCAAGCAGAGGAATTCACAGGGAACCGGCAGACCTCGGGAATCCTAAAGAACTCGCAATAGGCGGGAGACGCACTCGCAGGAGCAAGTGAGCATACGACTGGGGTTGAATTTCGGATTTTGGGCATTTCAGGTCAAGGCATTTGTATAGTACGGGACCTACCTGCCCACGTCAAACAAGTAGTCCTCGATGGCTACGTCATCACTCACACAGGCATTCTCCTCGAAGGACCAATCCCGGCAACCGAACACATCCCATATGTCCGCCTCGTTTTCGTCGCCATGGAAGCCACCCTGAGATCTGGCAGAAATTCTTTATTCCCCAACGCTTTGAAGCTGGTAGTACTTCCCACATCGAAACTACCAGACATTTAATCCCCCCTTCTTTTCTGCTTTTCGCGCTTCTCTCCGCTGGTAGTACCGCCCGAAGGAAAACTACTACGACTTCACTAGCCCGTCTTGTCTCCTTCTCTCCTTCTCTCCTTCTCTCCTTCTCTCCTTCTCTCCTTCTCTCTTTCTCTCTTTCTCTCTCCTGGTAGTACCATTCAAACCAAGACTACCACTCTTCTACTAGCTCCTCCTGGCTCTCTGCTCCCCCTGCTCCCTCGTGGTAATACTGTTCAAATCAAAACTACCACTCCTTTGGGAATCTCTCTTGACTATTCGTCCCTACTTCCACCTGGTAGTAAGGCGGGGTGCTGATAGAAGTCATTCCCTGGTTGCATCTCCACCTCTGGTGGTACACCATCCCCTGGTAGTATCTCATGCCCTGCTAGTATCCGTCACTTTGGCAGTGCCTCTCCCTCTGGCAGTATCTGATCCTCTGGTATTTTCTCCTCCTTTTGTAATATCTCATGCTCTGGCATACTGGGGACGAACATGGTTGCATAAAACATTACAAGCTACGTCAATGTACAGACGTGATACAACACATATGCAGTCACACGACTATTGACGTGCGTCACAACTGATCTCCCCAACTTCCTTGACGTCTTCATGACTGAGCTCACACTGAGCTACGCCTGATGGTGCACGGATAAACAGATCACCTCTGGTCCGAAGCAGAGATCGATGCCCGCATCAAATAGAGAGATACCTCTGGCCAAGGCAGCTACACCCTCGACCTTATAGTCTTCCAACCATCGCCATTGTTCTTATCCCACTCCGTCGTCCGCCGCGAGATGCTCAACTTCCTCACAGCAATTCGAAAGATGAGTGGGCTTTCTACCTTACTGGTGTCATGAGCGCCGTCAGGAATACCAACTAGTTGTCTATCCCTCGCGAAGCTGAGCTCAACGAGACTTTCCTCCACCCGCTGTTCGACCCAGCTCAATTTCCCAGCATGGAGATCTCCACTGATGGGTATCGCTTTATCGTATACTTCGAGGACGGCGATGTGATTTATGACATCGAAGAGCTACTTCAGATCAAAACTACCACACCTCTATCGATACCTTCCAATAAGTTGCTCCTACTCGGCCCTCTGGTAGGACCTAGAGATACTCGTAGTATCTCATTCCCTAGTAATCTGCTATCAATGACAACATACTGGATACTGCTAGTGTTTCTACCCTGTTAGTATCTTGTCCACTGGTAGTATCTCGACCCCTGGTTTTTCATCCCCTGGTAGTAATTAGCTCCTGGTAGTGCCCCCATTCCTGTAATACACCCTGTTACAACGAGTCTCCGTCTCCAGAAGCTTGCCGACTTAGTACCCTCAACCGGGCCAAAGCCGAGATCTCACCTTCGTCGCCATGGAAGCCGCACTTAGTCCTGCACTTTGAGCTATGCAGTCCAAGAAGGATTACGGTGGCATGATTGCGCTTTGCCCATGGTCTCTGGACGACTTCGAGTACAACGGTCTCGGGTCCCATAATACCTTGAGCGATGGCATCACCGGCGACTTCGGCCTGACCGAGCAAGAGCTCAAGGACAAGGCAGAAGAGCTCAAAGGACGCAGGCAAGAATACTTCAAGGAATGGCGTGCAGGACAACATGGTACGGAGGCACACGCTCGGCGCAACGCAGAGTCAAGTGCGTACAACAAACGCAGATTTGAGGAGGACCCAAATGCAGTGGGGGGGGGGGAAGTACCATAAAGTGTGGCGTGGCACATGGTCCAGCATAAAGGGAAGCGGGAGGCGAAGCATTCATGACAAGGTCAAGTGCAGCTTCAAGCGAAGCGTCGACCGCTGCGTGAAGCAAAGAGGTGGGCACCGCGTATACCCCAGCCATTCTCTGCTGCTGACTGGGGTCTCTCCAGAGTGTATACTGCATGTATGTCATGTTTGTGTTGTCTTTCATGGGTGGCAATGTTGCGGTATGAGCTTGTCGTGTCGTGTTATGTGCAGATTGCGGCCTACCTGTCAAGGAGTTAACCATTTCCGCAAATGTCCTTCGAATCGGAAAAGTGATGTTCTGGTAGTTGGTAGATCTAGGAGAGTAGGAGGCGCACTCCCGTACAGGCATGAAAGATCGGGTGTACCAGGATGACGGGCCAAGCTTGCGGGTTACTGACGATCGATGCCAGAAGAATCATGATTGACAAGCGCGGTCAGAGACGAGGAACGATCTGGAAGGGCCTCAGCAGGAGCCGAAGGATGCCACTGTCGATCGTTCGGCGGCGAGAAATCCTTCCCGCCTGAGTCCTTGCCGTCGCCATTCGGCATACCAGGGCTGACCAAGTTTTATGCACCCGTGTGCATTCATCCGGACACTCCTGCACAGATGGATACTATTCATCCTGTGCTTATACCGTCGATCTTTCCACTGTAGAGATAATGCATAACGCATGGTACAAGGTAGAGTCTTCAGACCGTTGGAAGGTTGTTGAACTTCTCCTCGGCATCTTCGGCCTTTCACCGTCTTAGCCACAAAGTGATCGGCGGGACAGTGTTTGGTGCCTCATGGCATTGACTCGCTATCGTCTTTTGTCAGCATTGGCTCTGGCCTCATGGTAATCACCTTTTCCTACCAGTTGATTTCTCTAACCCGGCGGGGACCATGGTCATGGGCTTGTGAAGCGTCCAGCTTACACTGCCCACCGCACTTAGCTACCTACTGTGCCCGTACGGGCAAGTAGCCTTACTTCTCCAGGACAGCACAACTACCGCTATGGCGCCAAATCCAGGGTTCGTCTTTGTATCATGTACAGGACAGGATCACAAGGGCGACAAGAGGTTGATGCCCAGACTCCGGCAACATGTCATGCTTCATCATTTACGAGCAAAGCATGACGAGCGACGGCGGACTTCAGTATCGACACTTGCTACGTCTGCCTCGAGCAGGTCGAGCGATAGTAATGAGGACGAGCCACTGTATGCTTCATCACACGCCGATCACGCCGCTCAACTTGTCCGGAAATCACGATCAAAACAACCATATTACTCCTTCAGTGCAACGCCAATACAAGAGGAGACACTAGCAGTGATACCTCTTCACGATGACCATGCCACAACTCCCTTGGGTGTATCCTTTGACCCGTTCGATGCCTTGCCAGTAAAGGGGATTGCCGATATGGGAGACATCTTTCACTGGTTCTACTCTGGTCAGTCGGACCCTGGTACTCACCAATGGCGCAACTCGACACGATACCACTGGCTGGATAAGCATTGGGAGTTGACTCGACAATCGCCAGTAATGTTCAACTTTAGTCTCTGCTTTGCTCTCGAGAAGAAAGGCATAATCACTCGAGCCTCACAAGCGTCTCGCATCTTCCAATACAGGTCGAGCGTGCTGGCTGCCCTTCAAGCCGATCTGGCCAACAATCCTACCAAGTTACCCGGCCAGACGGTTGCCACTATGGCTGGTCTGGCTTACATCGCCCTGCGAGATGGCGAAGTCGAAGTAGCAACCGCTCACATTCGAGCCATTTCCCTCCTCGCCCCCCTCGACCGCTACGAAATGCACATCTGGCTCTATGTCGTCTGGGTCGACTTCCGCCTCGCTGCCAGCACGTTCGCCCTCCCCTACTTCGCCCACTACATCCCACCCGAATGCGACGCCCCCCTCCCCTTCACCCCGATCGAATTCTCCCACGCGGCCCATGTCGCCTCCCAAAATATCCTCACATTCCCGCACACCTCCCCCACTACCACGCAAGCCGCTCTCCTCCTCTTCCAACGCCTCCATGAAGTCTGCCTCGCCGTCAACAAAGAAGACATCGAACTCACCACTCTCTACGGCCACTTGTACGAAACAGAACACTCCCTCCTTACTTTCTCCCATCGAGCATGGAGAGCCCCGGCCTCCGCCGCTAACACAATCATAAAAATCATTCTCCTCGCAGCCCAACTCTCCTTCTGGACCAGCACCTTCTACGTCCTCCCCCAAGGGCGCAGATTCAATGTCGACCTGCACTCGCGCCTACTCGAGCAATTCTCTCTCCTAACCCATCCCAATTCCCCTGGCCCCACGAACCGGTCCCCTCCCTCCCCCTTATCCCCATCTCCACCCCCACAATCTTCCCTCCCCGGCGCCTGGGCAGTAATAGCGGGCCTCCCCTCCCTCCTCTGGGTCCTCTTCATAGCAACCGCATCAGCCAAAGAATTCGACGCGTCCCGTATGCATTTGTTCGTGAGACTGCTCAAACTCACGACGGCAGCGATGGGGTGCAAAACTAGGGAACAATTCGAAACGGAGCTAAGGCGGTTTCCGTGGACAAGGCATGGGTGTGAGAGGATGGCGGGCGTGGTGTGGGGGGAGGTCAGCGGGGAGCCCGTGAGTGGGGGCGAGAGGGAGGGGCAGGTGTTTTGGATTGAGGAGATGGGGGTTGAGTAGGGATCGGGGGTGGGATTGGGAATCGGAAGATGGGGAAGGGAGAGGGTAGGGGGTAATCCGACAAAAGCGTGAGAAGAACGGTGCTTAGATACCACTATCGTTTAGCGAAGGCGTTGATAAGGAGCGAAATTGAGTCCAGCAGTTCAGCATAGAATTGATAAATACATCTTAGACCTACCACTCTGTTCTCGGGAGGAGCAGCATGCATGAGGAACGAAACGCTGCATTCAGCACATGACATCTATCCTATCTATCTCTTCTCTCACTCTCCCACATCCCAAGTCCCCCCCTCTCCCCCACCCTTTCCCCGTCCATTTGACCCTTTCCTCTTTCCCCCACCATCACCTAATCATTAACCTTTCTCCCCTGCTCACTCCGATTCTTACTCCTCAAAAACTCCTCCACCTGCTCATCCCTCGCCTTCTCCACCTCCTCATCACCCTCCACCCCCGCCCTCTTCCCCCCCTGCCCATCGACCCCCGTCCCCTCATTCCCCACCCCCAACTTTCCCCCCTCCCCTTGCCCCTCCGCATCCCTCGCCCCCGCCCCCGCCACCGGCACGTCTTTATCCCCATGATCGATGCCCACCGCACTGATCACCGTCTCCGCAACAGTGGAAACAGTCGCTTTCACCTGCGCCACTATCCCCGGCCCAGGCACCTCTTCCTGCGGCGGGAGGGGGTGTTCCTTCGGCGCCTGCGACACGGTCTTCGGCTCCATGACGCCGTGCTGGTCGCCGTGTTCGTCGCGGCGAACGTCGGGGGTGGACGTCTCGAGCTGGCCGTGGCCGTGCGTGGAGGATTGTTGCTCGAAGCGCGTGGACGAGGTCCCGGCGCGGACCGTGTCGGTGGTGTCGTCGCGGGATTTGTCGTTGGGGGGCGCGGAGGTGGGGCCGTTGGAGCTTGGGGCAGGGGATTGGCGGTAAGGGATGGGGGTGGAGGAGAGGCGGGAGTCAGGGGCGCCGGCGGTGGTTTGGGCTGGGGTGCCGCGGACCGAGGAGGCTGGGGTGGTGGTGCCCGAGGGGGGTTGGGAGAGGTCGACTTCGCCGGGGGGTGGGGTTGGTGGATGGGTGTCTCTTGCGCTTGGGAGACGAGGGAGAGGTCCTGAGGGTGGTGTAGACGGTCGAGTGGGTTTGGAAATTGAAGACGGGTCAGGTGGGAGGTTGACGATGGAAGCTACTTCGACAGAGCGAGGCTTGCCGTCGACAGTGCCCACTGCTGTTGCTGTCAAGGCTCCTGTCGTAGGTGAGATGCCCCATCGGATAGGGCCTGTTGGGAATGTGTTTCGGTTCTTGTCTGTACTCGGGTTGATCCACTTCAAGTTGGAGTCGATTCCTGGCTCCACGTTCGGTAGGTCTCCAAACTCGAACTCAAGCTCGCCTCCATACTTCTTTGGAATGTTCGCCCGGTCGATAAATTCTTCCAGAGTAGCAAGTGTCGTCGCTTTGGAGAGGATGAAGATCTTGGAGACAGTGATCGGGTCGAACCACCTCTTGATCCAGCCCCATACCGTGGGAAAGAAGGCTGGAGCGCCAATGACAAAGATTCTGTCTAACGTCTCTGGATAGTACGCTGTCGCTAATTGAGATGCGTCTTGCATGTGGTTCTTCAAATTCCAGAATTGCTTCAAGCTGACATTCGAGATGTCGACGATATTGCTGGACTGGGATACCGGGGTCTCCGGGTACTTTCTCTCCGGAATATAAGAGCACAGAGGGAGGGCGAAGTTGCACAGGTTCTCGTAAAGAGCAAAGAGTCTCAGCATCTTTGGTGGCAGCTTTGACTCTACCTCACCAGGTTTGTGGCTGGCACTCTCGTATGCGGCGACTGCTTTCGATGTGAGACCTGCGACCTCAAAGACGTACAGCGGTATGCCGCGCTTGTCTCTTCGTCCAGTCCATTGAGGATACTATGACCATTCAGCGATTGTCCCATCAGTACAGCATCTAGTCACCTACTAGTCGTCGCCCATTGTCATACTCCTGCACATCAATGCGGTCGTAGAGCTTGTCGATCTGGTTGTCTTTGCGCCAATTCTCCGTATCCTTGAATTGTGTCCACGCTTCTTGTATGTTGTACTTCCTCGCTCTCAGGTACCGTCTAGTAACGTCAGACCATGCTTAGGACAAACGACAATCTTCGTACAGCATAGTCTCATCATCATGGCTGGCTGGGGTCGTTCCATCGGCGGGCTTGTAGTAGCCCTTCTCCTTGCAAAAGTCCTTGAATCTTGCCAAAGCCTGTTCATGTTGCGGTTTCAGATGTCCAATATGCTCGGTAGGGTACTGCGAGACTATTGTCAGTCATGTAGATCAAACGATCCAAGTCATGGCGAGGGGCTTGGAGGGGCTTACGGCCAAAGCCTCGGAGGCTTGTACATCCTCCTTTGAAGCCATTGGCGATTCTTACTTGCAGGGATATCTTCAACAAAGACTCCACATGCGAATGTCAAATCGCAAACTCCGCTACTACACCGCAAAGGCCTTGAATGAGGAGCCGTGTCTACGCGCGGCTATCTGTGGAAGCTTGGTGGTGATGTCAGTCATCATCCCGCTTGCGGCTGAAGTCTTCGGTCCGCTGCAGCAGGGCATTACGGCACGCTCAGGACAAAACTACCAGAATCTGACCGTGGTATGTCTTCTTATGTATAGCTGGTATCACTTCTAGACCTGGTAGTATAGCAGAAGGTACTACCAGCTATACAATACCCAGCCTGATACATAAAATATGTAGACTGTGCTTGGTAGTTTTGTCCCAGAGGGGACACTGAATAACAGGGCCGACTCGGCCATGGTCATGTTATTCAATGCTTTCAGCCCTTATACACTAGCTGTATCTTCATCGTCGCTCAATCCGAGACTTCCGGTGCCAAAAGTGGCATCACACCAGTCTGCAAAGACGTCGCTGCTCCATATCTCATCCTCCCTACCCTTACCCTTCTTACTCAGCTTGCCGAGTTTGACCGGTCCTTTACCTTCTGCTTGCAGGTCTACCCAATCTTCATAAGCCAGAATGACCTGATCTTTGACGGCTGCCACGAGCGTCTCTCTCGTTCTCAGGTCATCGATATACTCCTCCAACTTTTTCCGTAGAAACAGGACGTCCTTCTCTGCCAATCCTCTAACAGCTGTTGTCGCCCGCTGAGGGTTCATTGCACTGTCCTTCGACTTCTTCGTTTCAGACAACTCGGTCAGTGGAGCTGTGATCCTGCTGGAGAAGCTGTTGACAAAATCATTAATGACTGTTCGCAGTCGTCCATCTAGCTCTGCCTTTGCATCCAGCATGTTCTCCACCACCCGCGGGAGCAGCCCACCAGAGGCTAGATTGTACCACGTATTAGGATTCCAGAGTCCTCCGCGATCACGCAGCTCGTAAAAAGTGTTGGTCAAATTTGAAAAATCGAAGGTGATCTCTGGCGCAACGAATTCAATGTCGAATGCCACGATCTGCTGCTTGAGTCGCAGGAGATGTGAGATGAGAAAGAGGTTTGCATCTGTCGGGGACACCTTTGAGGCGATCTGTGTCGAAGCACTGACCAAAGACAGCGTAGTGCTGTGCACAATCCGATGAGCAAGATCGTCAAAGACTGAAGACTGAGCCGCTATTAGTGCGTGCACACAGGAAATGCAGTCTTTATACTTACATTGACAAGCCGATAGATTCTACTCAGCAGCCGGATCGCCTTTGGCAGTGTTGGGTACCAATCAGTGCTTGGCTTGTCAAGATGAGCCCAATAACTATCATCAAGATCGGCGTCATCTTTGTCGGCAGTTGTTGGAGTAAGTATGGAATTGTCCGTGACATTCTTGGTCACCTTGCGGCCTGACAGGACAGGCTGTTTGCCGTTGACTCCAGCAGACGATCTTCTTCGTGCTGCTCGCGGGTAGGCAAGGTCTTCTGGTTTTGGCTTGTAGTACTCAATTTCGTCCCGTAATACGCTCATGGCGAGGAACACCAAACGCGTCTGAGCGTCGGCAAGGGCAGGCTGTACCAATGCGGCGAAATTGAGCTTCCTCCCATGATGTCCGTTGGTGTAGCCATTATCCAGATCGTCATCTTCATCTTCATTCTCCACAAAGCTAGTTTGCAAAAAGGTACACAGCTCGCAGAGCTTGGAGAGCTTTGTCTCATGGATGATGCGTGGCCGAACGTAGTCGAATAGAGGCTCGCACATGGACTCGAGAAAGTCATAGACTCCGCCATCAACGACAAACCATTCACACCAGAGATCGTACTCATCCAGGCAGATACCACGTATGAATCCAATGGCGCCACGAGAGAACGACACGAGATCTCGCACTGAACTGTCCACTGCCGCTATCTCTGACATCTTTTTGGCCACGATTGGTAGTATGAGTCGTCCTCGAGTCGCCGAGTAGCTTTGATACATCTCATTCATCAGACTCTGATACTCCGCTTCGCCTTCAGCTTCCGCATTCGCAGGAGGAACAGCTCGCTTTAGTATCTCAAGACCAAGATCTCGAAGTTCCGGTGCAGTCACTCTGAATTTGGCATAGAGTAAAGCTGATTGCGTCGTATCATTCAGCTGTTTGTCGGCTATTCGTCGTGATACATCTGCGGCCAGCGACCTCAGCGTTTCAGTGAAATGGACGCGAATAAGAGTCAAAGCTCGAGTAAGCAGAAGTCGATAACGAGCTTGGTATGTTGCTGCTTCACGTTGTTTTGGATGTCCTTGCATGTAGTCCAGACACGAGTCCAGATTTGCTAGCATTTCGGGAAATTCGCTCCTTGTGACTACGCTCGTTGCTCCAGGAGCATTGAGTCGCCGAGTGATGGGTTCGAGGTAAGCATAGTATTGTACATTCTCTTTCATGTCGTCCGCGAGCTTCGTCATCCGTTTTTGCTCTGCAATTATGCTCTGACATTGCTGATGAAAAGCGTGGGTCTGTTCTTCGACGATGCGGAAGGATTCCGACAGGGAGCTCAACAGGTTCAATGAAGAAGTCGTGCTTTCGAGGAGGGAGTCGAGGTGATTCTGAGAAATCTCGAGCTGGTCATGATATAATCTGACGTAGCGTGTCAGTCTATCAAGTGTCTCCATGCTCGGTATGCATGTTGACCTACTCGTAATCTTCGTGGCTCGCATGATATAGATCATCCTCAATGCTGATGTCATCCACATGATGTCGCCTGTAGGTACTACTGACAGCTTCAACAGAGTCTATGCTTCTCCGTCGATCCAGCTGTGCTGAGCCAGGTTTGTGAATTGTGAAGCTTGCGAGATCATGCCATGATGTCGCTCTGGGTAAGCATTCCGCTTGAGGTGGTTCAACAGGCAAATCCTCTTCATGCCTAGATTCGTGGATAGGATCTACAATCACATCAGGCCCAGTCGTATCCTGGCTAACATCAGACCAGAACGAACCAGTATAGGAAAGACACTCTTACATTTATTGGCTGAAGCAATGAAGCTCGCCGTCGATGTCCTGCCTTGTCCTCACGAGCAGACGAGCTCGGCACAAAGCTACTGAGCCAAGCTTCGTCCATGATATGGTGCGGTGAAGCATTGATGCTTCGTTTGCTGTAATTACTATGCTGAACGCTTTCAAGTCGCTCCTATTGACCCGCGATTCAGGGCCAGCATGTCGGCAACATTTTCGAGAGGTCCGACCTCGGGACGTCGGGGACAAGCGAACCAATGATCGAGCTCCCCATGCTGGTGACGTCTGGATGGTCAGGGTTCACTCATGATGAGATCTTTTGAGCCTATCTGTGTCTCGGCGATCAGATCTGGTTCGGTCCAACAACTTGCGTTTGTTCTACATTCTTTCCACCACAAGTTTTCCATACTACCATGCAGAGAGGACGAATCATCCCGGAAGCAGTATCCAAAGGTTCACGAACAGTCTCGACACGATCGAGGCTTGATTACCGACACCAGAATGGACGACTAGCTACCTCAACTGCATACGCCAACCGACGGCAGCAACATTTCTTCAGATCTGTCGTTGCTGTAGCCTTTGCTGGTGGTGTGGCGACAGCATCACAATACTATCTCAATAACCATCGATTTATACGCGAAGGTCATGCCGAGACATTAGAAGAGACGGAGCCCCGATTTGAACAATCGAAGAAGAGAAAGGGCGCTTCCAAGGAGGAGATTAGGGACTTGATCAGTTCACAACATCTGCAGGTCAAAAGATCATGGGAGAATCCTGGAGTCTATGCCTGGGGAAGCAATGCTGGAAGAGTGGTTGCTCCTGATTCAACGGAAGCATTCATCAAAACTCCTAGGCGGATGAAGTGGTTCGACAACCAGCTACTGAGAGATCTCAAGCTCGACAAGATGTTTGGTGCGGCCATCGACGAGTACGGCAATCTGCTACAGTGGGGTACTGCATACGCACAAGACTGTATGGCTCCAGCAAAGACATTACGAGGGAAGGACCTTGTATCGCTATCCTTATCGCGGGATCGCATCATCGCGCTTTCATCTTCTGGCAAAGTCTACTCAGTACCGGTGTCAAGGGAAGATCAAGAAGCTGGAAGCAAGCCGAATGAGGCGAGCTGGATACCTTTCTGGAATGGCAAGTCTCCCATTAGCTACAGGAAGATTGCTCCCAAGGATCTGGCATGGAATGAAAAGGTCACGAAGGTAACGAGCGGTCTTGAGCATATGCTCATGATCACGAACAAGGGTCGCATATTCTCGGCTGCGGCAGCATCCGATTCATTCCCTGCTCGAGGTCAATTTGGGATACCTGGTCTCACCTGGTTGACGAAGCCGGATGGGCCGTACGACATGCCTCATGAGATCAAGACACTGAAGGGCTTTGAGATGACCGACATTGCCTGCGGCGACTACCACAGTCTGGCCCTAGACAAGGAAGGGCGTGTCTTCGGCTTTGGCGATAACAGCTCTGGGCAGCTTGGATTTGAGTATAGCTCCGAAGCGAATGCAGTCGACGTGCCAACACTGTTACCAACTACAAAGCTCTACTCAGGATCATCCCAAACGCCAAAAGTCACATCGCTCGCAGCTGGAGGATCAAATTCTTACTTTACGATAGACGCCACCAAAGTTGCACCCCCTGGTGCTACTGCCGACGAAATTCGGGGTGTTGGTCGCGTCTCTGCAGACACATTTTCCTTTGGTTCTGGGATTTGGGGAAATCTTGGAAACGGCCGTTGGACCCATGTCCAATCCACACCGACCAAGATCCCGTCACTGTCGTCACTATTCGAGTATGATGAGATAAAAAACCAGACCATACCCATCCGATTGGCCTACCTCAGCGTCGGTGCAACCCATGCAGCCGCGGTCATGGACAATGTGACCTACATGGATGCCTCGGCCAAAAGCTCAGAGAATGACACAAATTGGGGCGCAGATATTGTGTTCTGGGGCAACAATGAATTCTTCCAGCTAGGCACTGGAAAGAGAAACAATGTAAGCACACCTACCTACATTCAACCATTGGACCAAGTGGCGGAGCGGAAAGTCCGTGGCAAGGAAGAACACCGATTCCATATTACGCCGAGAAAGACGGTCCGCTTAGGTGATGGACGAAAGAGATCCATAGAGCAACGGGTGGAGTGTGGTCGTGGTTGCACAGCGGTTTATTCAAAAGCCTAGATCACACCTCTTGACCACTATAAAGTTTGTACAGACAACGTTATGACGGAATGCAAAGAATAGTCCTCAACTGGTTGATTTCGTTATTGGCAACGTCTCATCAACTGTTGCGCTTCTACGGGAAGGTCGGCTTGGTTCCTCTGCCAAATAAGAGTCGGGCTTCTTGGGCAATGTCATCGAAGGAAAGTATACTACTCTAACGTCGGCTGCGAACTCCTGCAAGAATGCTGCATGCAGAATTGTCTGGTGCTGAGAGTGAAACGTCTTTCGACAGGTGCTGGGCTCTGGCTCGGCATGCCACTGCACCGAGCACAGTGTATGCAAACTTACCCATCCTGCAGCTTCTCTAGTGTCAGTGTCATCCCTGACCGTGCATGAGAGCACGCGAGTACTCGTTAGCGATCCCGTCCTGCAGGGACGCGGCACAGGCAGACCAATTGACCGCTGTCGAGTCTCATCACGGCATGGACAATTTCCATCAATAGACGACGATACGGCTGCCGCTCCTTTCTAAAGCACAGAAAGCTTTGAAAGTCAGTGCTTTGCCCACTCATGTATACCACATCTGACATCGCCGTAGTACTGGTTCTTCTGCGAGGTCTTCTATGCCCCTGCGACTACACTTCTCAAGGTCTCAGTTGGTCTCTTCTTGCTACGAATTACTCCCAGCAAGGTACATATCTGGATCATCCGCCTCTTCATTGCCGGTAGTCTACTGTTTGGTACCTTCTACTGGTTCCTGATCATCTTTCAATGCAATCCTGTCTCCTTTTGGTGGGATCTCAACCCCAACAGCACTGGCAAATGCATCAGCCCGACAGTGTTCGCTGCCTGTGCATATATCATCTCGGCTCTTAATACCGCAGCCGACCTCGTCTTTACGATCCTTCCTATGTTCCTCGTCTGGAAGACCAGCATGACAACGCGGACCAGAGCCTTGGTGTGCTCGCTTCTCGGACTCGGTTCGATGTACGTACTTGTCAATCCCATCTTGTCTTGTCTTACACTCTAACACTTCCAACAGCGCGGGTATTGCCACGATTGTCCGCATTCCCTACCTCCACACCCTCAACCACTACAAGGGCGACTTCCTCTGGAACACCACCGAAGTTGCCATGCTCTGTACCGTCGAGATCGGCCTCGGCATCACGGCTGCATCCGCCGCGACGTTCCGTCCGCTTGTCCAACGATGGATTGCTGGTAGCAACAGCGCTACCTATGTGGTCGGCAACCACCAAGGTGGTGTCGCCGGTGGCCGTTCAATGCGACTTCAAAACATGGATAATGGAATCGGTGGTCGACCAGGGACAAAGAATACCACATACATCGCGACGGTCACGAGAGGTGATAGCTGGAGTCGAATGCCGGATCTTATCCCTACGACGGAGAGCAAGGAGGCGCTAAATGATGGGCGATCGTCGGCGAGAGGCAGTGATGATGCCGTATGAGATGGAGAACATGGAGGTCTACTGTTGCTTTTGATACCCTTACGGACTGGTCGGGCATAGCACGGCGTTGGAAATTGATTTCATCAGCATAAGCAGGTGGTTGAGCATTCGTGGTTCTCTTGGTGAGCTTGCCCAATGGCCCATCCGGCTATGTATTGCATACCTTACGTCCCGAACCGGCATGATCTTTTACCAAAGACAACACTTCCTATTGTACACTTCATGAACATACAAGAATCAATAGTGCATAGTATCTTAATGAGCAAGTACACATGAAACCAACGGGAAATGATGTTGATCATCCATCTCCGACCTCGGCCATGCCCCGCTCTCAACCCCTCTCACATTGTCACGACGTCAGGCCCACAGAATGGCGATAAGCACTTTTGCTAAGCCTTTGACTCCAACAATATTTGGTTTATACAGACCTAGAGGACCACGAGAGTCGAGCAGTAGCCTGGAGGATCCTTGACTCGGCCTACCAGACCGCAAGCACGGGCACAAACCACATCCCTCCCAATAACCGACATCCTCCTACAGTTGCACCGCCTCCCCCCCACCACCATGGCTACCACAATCAAAGACCTCATCATCACCCACCGCCCCCCAATCGACCCCTATATCACCCTCTACAAACACTTCCACGCCCACCCAGAACTCTCCCTCAACGAATCCTCCACCGCCACCACCATCATCTCCCACCTCGAATCCCTCTCCTCCTCCCTAACCATCACACCCTCGCTGGGCGGCCACGGCCTCACCGCCGTCCTCCCCAATGGCCCGGGCGCCACTGTCCTCCTTCGCGCCGACATCGACGCCCTCCCCGTCCGCGAACTCACCAACCTCCCCTACGCCTCCACCGCCACCATGCGCGACGCCTCCCTCCCCGCGTCCCACCCTGACGCCCAGAAACTCAAACCCGTCATGCACGCCTGCGGCCACGACATGCACATCACCTCCCTGCTGGCCGCCGCGGACTTCTTCCTTTCCACCCTCGAATCCTGGTCAGGGACTATCGTCTTCCTGTTCCAACCCGCCGAGGAGAAAGGGTCCGGCGCGAGAGCGATGCTCGCTTCGGAGTTGTACAAGCACGTCCCCATCCCCGACGTCGTGTTGGGGGGCCACGTGATGCCGTTCCGCGCCGGGTCCATTGGGACCAGAAAGGGCATCGTGGCCACTTCGGCGGATAGTCTGGACGTGACGGTGCACGGACGAGGGGGCCATGCGTCCCAGCCGCAACAGCTCATTGATCCTGTGGTTTTGGCGAGCGCGATTGTGTTGAGGCTGCAGACGTTGGTGAGTAGGGAGACGGATCCGAAGGACCATGCTGTTGTTACGGTGGCGAGTGTGCAGGCTGGGGACGCGGAGAATGTGGTTGCTGATGAGGCGTTGTTGAGGGTGGATATTAGGGCGATGAGGGGGGAGGTGAGGGAGCATCTGGTCAGGGGCGTGGAGAGGATCGTGAGGGCCGAGTGTGTGGCGAGTGGGTGTGTCAAGGAGCCGGAATTCAAGGTCACGAGGACGTTCCCTTTGTTGGTGAATGAGGACGAGGCGACGGATAGGGTGGGGAAGGCGTTTGGGGAGTATTTTGGGGCTGATCATGATGCTGAGGCGGAGAGGTTGGGCGGGAGTGAAGATTTTGGGGAGCTGGGTAGGTGGTCTTCTGATGACGGGAGAGATGTGCTGACTGTTGTAGCGACGGCGATTGGCAAACCTTCGGTGTTTTGGACTTACGGTGGTACTCCGCATGAGAAGTGGGATGCGGCAGTCAAGGCAAACAGGGTCAAGGAGGATATTCCGATCAACCACTCGGCAAAGTTTGCACCGGATATTATGCCGACACTGCAAGTTGCTATTGATGCGTATGCAGTGGCAGCGCTGTCGTGGCTGAAGAAGTCGTAGAGCGTGGCAGAGCTGCGAGTGTCTGGAATCGCACGCGATAGGGGGAGTGCTCTCCAGACGCAAAACGCCACAGAAGTGTGCGGGTGTTGAGCACAATGGAATGGACCGCATGCCGTCGGATCTTTAATGCCACTACCTACCTGTTCAGATGGATAAAGCTGGATCAGAAGCCTCATGGTATGATTGTACTTGACTACGAAAGCGTCAGCCCGCGTTCTGGTGGCTCAAAGGATGGGTTGAAGATGCTCTCGATTCAGTCGAACCACGGCAACCTGGAGTCCAGTAGGTCTCTCTGTCCATAGAACTCCCCAGCAATGGTGATGATGGTATGCAAAGTCGCCATCGTGGTCTGGTTGGGGACTTCTTCCATGGCCGCGGTCGCGTTGCCGTTGACAACCTTGTCGTCAACCTCACCGTCCTCAACATCCATAGCCGCCGTCGTCTTTGCCCGCTCGTTTCCAGCAGGTTGCGCCTTGATTTGCTCAGCCGGGTCTTCAACAGCAGTCGCTGCAGCTGCCGCTTGCCTTTGGATAGCCCCAATCTTCAACGCAGCAAGAGCCCAGCCAGCTCGCTTCGCCAGATCCCTCACAACCACAATCTCCTCACTGGTCAGACCTCCTTTGTCCCCTAGACGACCAAGTAGGAACCATGTCCAAGCTCCAAAGCGAGCCGGGAGATTCTCCTGCTTGTTGATTGCCTCATCAATGTCCTCGTCCAGTACAGTAATGACTTTGAGCACGTCCTTGTTGTCTGAGCGGGCGATCATATGCAAAGTTGGACCTGCGTGGCCAAATAAAGATGGCCGACCGTTCCTGTGATTCCTGTTTTTGAAGAGATCCTTTGCGGAGAGCAGGTGTGGTAGACCGGTAGCATCCTCCGTGTGCGATGCTGGTTTGATAGTCTGGCTCGATTGTAGTGCCTGCATCTTCTGTCGATGGATTTCGAATCTCCTGCACAGAGCCTGGTAGTACAGATCCTGCGCAGTCATGGCCTTCTCCGGCACAGGCACTTCAGGAGCAGCGTAACACACTCCGTCCTCGTAATACAAGCCGTCCTCTTCCCAGTCCTCCTCATACCCATTCCAGTCCTCGCCCTTCTGTCCTTCACCTCCTCCATGACCAATAGCCTCCGCGGTATCCTCCACCTCGTCCCTGTACCCACCTCTTCCCCCTGTACCAGCATGTAACACCCCCGGCAACCCCTGCGCCTCCTCCCTCACCTGGCGCAGATACTCCCAAGCATCCCTCCCCTCATCCCTCCCCTCCTCCTCCTCTCCGTCCCCTTCCCCGCCCACAGTCCCAGTCCCTTCCCCATCCCCCTCTCCCTCGCCTGCCGTTCCTGCTTTCCCGCCGGCCCCTCTCCCCAGCGGCTCAGGAAACGCCCCCATCTGCCCAAACCTCTGATCCACCATCGGCCTATTCCGCCTCTGCTCCTGTCTCGGCCTCTTATGTCCCGGTCCTGCACCCTCTGCATCATCCCTGTCGTTGCCAGAGTGGTAGATCTGTTGCCTCTTCTCTGCGACGTAGGAGTAAGGCCCCGTGGGCGCTGCGGAGGAGGAGTCGGCGTAGGAGACTTGGCGTCTTCCTTGTGGGTGAGAGGGGGTGGTGGATGGAGGGATCACGGGGCCGGTGGTCATGAGGGCGGAGACGGGGTTGTAGGAGGTGGTGCTGGGTGCAGCGGCGGCGAGAGAGGAGGGGGGATCGTCGTAGGTCATTGCTGATGCGGCGGCGGCGATTTGGGCGCTGTAGTTTGAGGAAGTGGCGGATACTAGGCCGTCTTCGTAGTCGGTACGCTTGCGCTTTGACATGGTCAAAAATGAAGAGGTACATGTGAGGTGGGAGGTTTCACAAGGAGCCGAAAAAATTGTTGAAGCTATAGCTCCGACATCAGGGTATCTCGCAGCAAATCGGCGCTTCTTTCACACATTGACAGTGCAGGAACAAAGATATCAGATTCTAGCATGAATGGATTCTTGGGATGAACAGCCGTGTACTCATACATTGCCTTTCAATCATATATCTCTAACTAGATGCTGTGACTCCCACCAACCAGACTCCTGTGTCTGCTCATAATGCGCTGTCCTCAAAATGTGACAAACGTCCTCAAAGCTCATCCTTGCTGACAGGAACCCCAGGAGGTCCAGCTGGAAGAGGCAAGTCTCCGCTCTTTGGACCCTTGTTGATACGCTGCTCGTTGTAAAGCTCTTCCTTGGGGATTCTTTTCTTGGCTGGCTCCGATTTGACCTCCTGCTGCTGCTTAGCGGCTGGAGTCTGAGGATCTTCACCGTCTGGCTTCGCTGCGGCTGGAGACTCCTGCTGTTCGACTAGCCCGTCATGGACCTCCTTGCCGTTCTCGTCGACCACTCTGGTCCTCGTCTCGTATCTGGTGGAGAAGGAGACCTTGCCTTCGAGAGCCTTGACCTCATCCTCATTCAAGAGCTTGCCATTCTCGTCACGGTACTCGATCTTCTCCTCAGTCACCTTCTTGACCACTGCTTGGTCCGCATCCACCTTGGGCGTGACATTTACTTCGTCCTTGGGATCTTCGGCGACAGGGGGCTTTGGACCTGCGAGAGCAGCACCTGAAGTAGCAGCTGGGCCGGATGCTGTTGGGAGAAGCGAGTAATCGGCATACTACGCAGGGTTAGCATGAATATATGTCAAAATACGCTCTGAACTTACGCTGTCCAGGAAGTTGTTGCAGTCCCAGTCCCATGTATCGAGAAGCTTGACCCGTTCACATTCCTTCTTGGTCCACTGGTTGCCATATCCAAGAGGAGCGTACAGAGAGAAGACAACGACGCTGAGAGCCAGGAATACAACGGCACCAGTCTTGCCAATAATAGGACGATCCCTGAGTCCAATTGCACCAATGCGAGCAGTGACGAAATCAAAGATCTGGCAAAGAGCCACAATGGCGAAAGTGAGAGCCGGGAAATAATGATGAAGGAAAAGCTGACGCTGCATGAGGTAAAAGGGGAAATAGTGGAATGCCCAGCCAAGAACCGTCTGGCCAATCTCATAGTCGAAGCGCTTGAAGTTGACGTTGCTGTAGTCATCGCAGCTCCTCTGCCAACGCAAGACCGCAAGACCCTTGAAAGCAACGTAAAGAACAATGGCGGCTGTGGAGCTCAACCAGATAAGTGGGTTGCCGATGAGATAGATCTGGCGATTGTCCTTGCCCCAGAAATTGATACCACGGCGTAGAATTGGCCATGAAGGTGGACGAGAATCCCATGCATGGCTTTCAACGAGTCCGGCATTGGTGGTCCACATGACCTTCTGAAGTTCCCAGAACTTGCCAAAGAATCCCGGGTTGCGGTAGTTGACCTTCTCAGCATTGGGACCCAACTGGGGATGCTCATTGCTTTCGATGTACCAGATACTGTTTGGCAGTGTACCCTGTTTTGCGCAAGTGACTTCCTGCTGCTCGAAACCCCAATCAGGGAGCTTGACCTTGTGTGAGAATAGCGCGCAACCAGTCATCAGATGGACAAGTCTGAACTTGGTCTCAATCGTCCTCACTCGCTCCTTGGCTTTGTTGCCATCCGACAAGGACTTTACGATTTCAACCTTGAAGTAGTCGTTGGCATCTCCCTCGAATCCATCGTATCCGTAAGCTGAAACCTCATTCTGCCATTCAGCCTCCGTGACAGGTGGTCGAACATCGTGAGAGTGCAGTCTCCGGTCAGTAGTGATGTGGTACAATCGGACGACAGTCCCATCGGTGATGAAGTTGGGGTCAATGGTATCCCATGCTTTTGCGCCCTTGATCTCTTCTCCCTTGAGGTCCAGTGGCTGGGTTTGGTTCTCCATAATCCAGACATTGTTCTCATCCTTATGAGGGTATAGAGTGATCTGCTGCTGCTTGCTACCAGTCGGGTACATGTGGTTGTGGGAGTGAAGATATCCGCCTTGGGTATTGTGGTGACGAAGAGAGATCCTGCTTCCCATGACCACATCTGCGGGTACGTCCGCCATTCCCTTGCTGTTCAGTGTAGACTGAAATTCCGAGGACATGAAGCCGTCGCCTTCACCGGGGTTGACCAAGCAGACGAAGTGGATAGCGAACATGGCCATGTAAAAGGTTACCGGAATGACGATGAGGCAAAAGACGCGAGCGAAGAAGTGCTTGAACCACAGGCGAGGAGTGACATTCCTGGTATCGCCGAGCAAGACCCAGAGCTGGAGGGCAGTCAAGCTGCCGACCCACGCGATTGTGAAGAGTCCGACCCATTTGACACTGGCAGTCGCCCCAAGGCCAACACCAGTCAAAGCCAACCATGTCCACCATTGTGCGGTGAATGCTTTCCTAGGTCCTAGCTCATGAACATTCGTGAATGCCGACCAAGCGAGAGCAGTGAATGCGGTGAAGACGATGAGAGGGGAATCAAGGAGGATCAAACGAGATTGTGTGACAAGACCGTTTTCTGGATTCTAGGTCAGCACAAAGTCCAAGCGGCAAAACATCTAAGACTTACCAAAGATGACGAGACCTGCACCTAGAGCTGCTGTAGTCGTCCTACATCCAGTGGCTTTGATGGTCAAGAAGATGATAGGAACCGTCAAGATACCACAGATGGCAGGAAGCAAGCGCATGGCGACATAAGGAACACCAGGCTCGAGATAGTCCTTGCCAATGTCCTTGAAGTCGAAGTTACCGTCGAAACCAGCCAGCCAGCCAGCAAGTGTGATGAGAAGCTTTGCCAATGGAGGATGGACATCCATGAAGAACTTGCCCTTGATGTACTTGGAAGCGAAACCACCAAAGCTACGTGTGTTAGCACCGGGCCATCAACCCAGATTTCTTTACTTACTGTACCTCATCAAAGACGACGCTGCTGGGCTGATAGATGCGGAAGAGACGAACGAAGAATGCGACTGCAGTCACAGCCCCGAGGATCTCATAGTCGGTGGTGCTGAGATTCGTAATGTCATTATCCTTGACACCTTCCGATCCGTAGTCTTTTGTCGATTGCTTCTTCGCATACTTGGTCGGCGGTGACCGCGTGGCCACAGGACCACCTTTGCCTGACATTGTGTGATCGTGCTCAATTGGTCTAGGGTATACGAGTCGAGAGCTAAGGGTCGGTATTCCCTCCGAGTGTCCCACACCTCGAAGCTGTTTGTAGAAAATGAGTGACCGGTCAATTAGATTACAAACAATCGATCAACGCCGATAGTAGAGAAAGGGATATGGAAGAAGATGGGAAGAAGCACTTGAATGGCGATGGAGGTGAAAGGGGAACAGATGCGCACCCCCTGTAGCTTCAGCTCCGCGACTATTTTTCGAGCTGAGAGCTGCCAGAGGACACGACGCGCAAGGGTCGGCCAGAAGCACTTCTGATTGGCTTGTCAGATCCGCTCCGCGGCGGGCGTGGCCGACGCTAGCGTGCATCTTCAATCTGTGGAAGCTTCACTTTTCTTGACCACGAACGTCACTTGCGCGAATACGACATTCCCATCACCGAAAGATGGCGCCCGCAGCAGTTGAAGATGTTGGCGACTCTGCTATGATCAAACCACCTCCTGGCGTCATTATCCCACCCAAGGACACCAGGACCTTCGTGGAAAAGACGGCCGCAGTCATCGTCCGAAGAGGAGAGGCCTTTGAGCGGGGCATTCTAGACAAGTTGGATGAGCAGCCCAAGCTGAGCTTCTTGAAAGCGGATGACTACTTCAACGCATACTATCAATGGAGGAAGAAGGAAATTGCAGAGGGTCGAGGCTACTCCGACGTGGATGGCGCTGTGATGAATGCTGCGCCGAAAGCGAAAAAGCGAGGACCGGAAGCACCACCGGACTTTACATTCTCTGCGCGAATGCCTACGCTGAGTGCGGTAGACCTGGAAGTCATCAAGCTCACCGCTCTTTTCTTTGCTGCACGTGGCACTGGCTGGTTCCAAAAGTTCTCTCAGCTCAAGGGTCAAAATGCGCAATTCGGCTTCCTAAAGCCCCAGCACAGTTGCAATGGCTTCTTCACACGTCTGGTAGACCAATATCGGCTCCTCATCAATTCAGACAGTGGAGAAGGCCTGGAGAAGAAGAATGCGCGGATAAAAGAGCTCGAGTATAATGTCAGGGACAAGTACCACGTACTGGATCGAGCAAAGCAACGAGCAGAGTTCGTCAAGTATCAAGAGCAACAAAAGGTCCGAAAAGAGGAAGAGCATGCAGCCGAACAACAAGCGTATGCTGAGATCGACTGGCATGATTTCACTTTGGTCGGTACCATCGAGTTCACCGAGTCTGATGACTCCGTCGAGCTCCCGCCTCCACCGTCACTAAACGATCTGCAATCTGCTTCCCTCGAGCAACGCGCTACCGTCGGTGCAGGCATGCGCCTCGAAGAGGCCTTCCCGACCGATGACTTCTTCTTCAACAACAATGGCACCCCTGCTCCTCCACCACAGGCGTCGCCCGCTCCTCCTCATCAATCCCAAATGCCACAATCACCATACACGCCATACGCTCCGACACCACCACAAGCCACTCCCTCACCAGCCCCCTACATCCCCGCACAAGCACAACACGGCGATTCCACCCGCCTCGCCGAACTCCAAGCCGACTCCGACCGCGCCGCCGCAGCCCGAGCAGCTGCCACCGGCTCCGGCCCCATGCGCATCAAAGACAACTATATCCCGCGCGCCCAAGCCCTCCGAAAAGGCGCCAACACCTCTCTCTGCCCAATCTGCAAACAACAAATCCCCAACGAGACCTTCGACGAGCATCTGCGCATCGAGCAACTCTCTCCACAATGGCGAGAACAGACGCGGAAAGCACAAGAGCGCAGCGCCACGACGAATCTCAGCACGGTGGACGTGGCGAATAATCTGAAGCGGTTGGCGAGTCAGAGAGGGGATGTGTTTGATCCGATTACCGGGAGGGAAATTGGGGTTGAAACGAAGAGGCAGGAGGTCATGGCTGGAGTGCCGGCGCCGGGGCAGCAGGCTGGTGGGCAAGGAGGGGAGACCGTCGATGTGCATGAGCAGATAAGGAGATTGCAGGCGAAGCATGGGGGACAGCATGGATGAGGGAAATGACTTTGTGTCAAATCTTTCGGGCCCAGCCTCACTGGCGATATCATGATGGCACGCCGGAACAATGCTGTCCGCTCATGCACGACTCGAAGTGCGTGCCGGATCCTGCAGGCTAAAATGGCCATCAGCAGGACGAGTAGCGCGTCGCTGTACGCATGTCAAGCCTGCTCAGGAGCCCCAGTGAGCGACTAGGAGCAGACATCCATCCGACCGGGGGTGAGCCTTCCGAGCCTCTGTATTACGTGTGTAGGGCAAGCCGCCCGGTCCACAGAGTGGTGATCTGGGAGCATCAAATTCATGTAGATACCCAATTAATACTAGCTGCTCAAAACGCCACGCTCTTCTGCTGCCAAGTCGCAATATTACTGGAGCAGTCCTGTCTACTGCTCAGCCTTTTGCCACCCACCTCTGCTGTCGCGTTCAAAGACCCTCCAGTCCAGCCATATCAAAGACGACTCAAAAGCATTCCCATTTCGTTCCGCTCTGCTTCCTATCCCCAGGCATTCCTCCCATCCCCCCAATTTCACCCACCTCATCTCGAACGCCATCCGCCTCCTCCATACTCACTTCCCCTTCTTCCCCTCCTCTCCCTTCCCCTCCACATACGGGTGTTTAATAGTCAAACACCAAATATCCAAATAATCACAAATCGAAACAATCACATCAACCACAAAACTGCCATAGACCCCGACCGCCAGCCCCAAACACATGAACACAAACGCCACCCGGAACACACTCCCCTCCTCCCCTAGACTAGCAGGCCAACCCACTCCCTTGCCCACGTAGTCCAACAACAGTGGACCCACACTGTCCACTACCCCGAACGCGAGCGGCGCGATGAGGATGTTGAAGTAGGGAAAGGGCGACTTGGTGAGGTGGGCGGTGATCATCATGCCGACGGAGTAGGCGTTTACGAGGCCGACGTAGAGGATGAATGGCACCAAATGCTGGGTGAGGATCGTGGGGTTGAGATGGAGGTACGCCGCGATGAGGGACCAGGCGGTGAAGAAGGGAGCGAGGCCGAGAAGGGCAAAGTGTGGGTCTTGACCGCGTTGGCGGCGGGAGGCGAGGACGTTTTGTGCGGAAGTGACGGTGTTGAAGACGAGGACGAGCCCGCCGTAGGCCATGTACCAGTCTGTCCAGGTGAGATTATAGAGGGTTTCAGGGAGGAAACCGGGCCGGGAGACGTGCAGAGAGGAGAGGAGGGATTGTTGCCAGAAGGACCCGCCGCCGAGGAAGGCAGTGAGGAGGTAGACGAGGCAGATGGTGAGGATGCCTTCAACCGGGCCGGAGATGACGCCGAGAGTGAGGGTTTGCGTGTGGTATTCGTCCCAGGTTTGGACGTAGAAGGTGAGGAGGGAGGCGAAGAGGGTGAGCATGGTTTTCCAGGATTGACCCAGGTTGAGGGCGGAGGCGAAGATGAGGACTTCGAGGGAGGTGTTGAGGGCGTCGACGCCGTGGTCGAAGAGTTCGCCGAGAGGGCCGGATTGTCTTGTTCGGCGTCTGGAATGGTTAGTGATGGGGCTAAATGCGTATTGTTGAAGGGACGTACGCTTGGCTGCCATCTACAGCATCAAAGGTCTGGTAGAGGAAAAGACCGATCGACCAGCTGAGATAGACCCAGGATGGACAGTTCTGATCAAGTGTCGGGGTGTAGTAGAGCATGGTTAGGAGGTTTGCGATGACGAAGCCGAAGCCAGTGAGTGTGATCTATGCTCATTTAGAGGCTGCATTGCTTGCCAGCTCATGTCAAGCTCACCAGATTGGGGCTATCGATTATCAGGAACTGAACTTGGAGATGATCAAAGCCTACTTACGCCATCGACATTGGAAACAAATGAATGACAAAGTTGGTATAGAACGGCTTGAGGACATATCTGGAGACCAAACTGTGATCAACACCAGAGTACTTGTACTCCTTTAGCTTGGGGAGCTGCTCCTGTCGTATGTAAACCATCTTGAAGGTGTCGCGCAGTGTCAATTAGATCAGTAAGGGAAGGAAAAGGGTCAATCAGATGAAATTGAATTGGTATTGGCACTACCGCATGCTGTCTGCGAAAGTCGTTTTGAAAATGGCACCGGAATGTTCACGTGGTGCAAGCTTCAGAATCAAGAAACCACGCGCCAAGCCATGCCTGACGTCGCGTCATGATTGGTGGGACGGAAAGCCTCCGCATTTGCATGTGAAATTGTGCAGACCGGCATCGTCGTCTACTCGAGTCAGGCATCGAGCTTCCAGCAATTGTGTGAAGATGGTGTACAGGTCGCTCGTCCACCCAGACCCCAACAGAGGTAAGCATGCCCCGGTCCTTGTTGTGCTCCTTGCCATTCTCACGTCTGACATCACCTGTCGTGCCCTGCTTGCATTGACTATCCATCTATGCAACAGGACTCCATGGCATGGGCACCAGGACGCGGCTCTTCATGGTCTGAATAAGAGGTACAGTCTTGTGAACGGTCTCTCCCCAGCCAGAAACGTTCCAGCTCTGCTCGCGACGGGCACGACGCTCCTCCAAATCGGCAAATTGCCAGAGATGATGAACAGTATTGAGATCGCCAATCTGTACAAACCAAGCTCCCACGCCCTCCATGACCTCACGGCGAGCCTGGAGACCTTTGCGCCAGTGAGTCTCCCATTCCAATAAGTTGCCAGGATGGAGCGTGTAAGATCGGAGCTCAAACACACCTCCTAGCTGACGTGGTGAGACCGTTGGCCAGAACGAGAATTCCTGCATGAGTGACGTCTTCTTCGAGTGGATGAGCGATTTGAGTCTGTGATCAAAGTCGGGAAACTCTGGGTGATATTGGATCGAGTGCAATGAAGCGTGGTATCCTTGGTAGCGCTGGTACTCCCAGATGTGCACTGAGACTTATTAGCATGAGCAAGCCTGTATGATGTGGTATGAAGCTGACCAAAGGTGTCACAGTCTCCCACTTCGGTCCTCCAGCTGCCAACTAGGTTGACCTTGTTCTCAGGCATATTGGCCATTTTCGGGTACCAGGATCCAACCAATTCCACGTATTCGTCGACTTTGTCCGGCTTGACCTCATGGAATACTATGCTGTGAACGTATTTGCCGCGTGCGAGGACCTGACTGAAGCTGCGTTCAATATCCTTGTCAAGCTGACGACCTTCGGGCGTGCCGTAGATGAGATTCGAGAATCGCCCTGCTTTCTTGTCGCCTCCGTCTTTGGCCATAGCTGCCTCGCCTGGAAGCAATTAGTTCATGTCATCATACTACATTCCCCGTTGTCCTACGCTCAGCCTGCTCCCTACGAGCGGCAGCATCTGCTTGCTCCTGCCTCCATTTCTGCTGTCTTGCGTCGAACTCTGGTCCTTTGTCGGGCTCGATGTCGGATATTGAGGGCGCTCTGGCCGACAATGCTGGACGAAAAGAGGAGAAGGCTCGGCGTGACGAGGCGTGAAGCGACAGGCGGGGTATGAATTGTTTCAGTGACATTTCGACTGTCGTGTGAGATTGTCTTGCTGGATGTGAAGTTGCTTGTCGGAGCGAGAAAGTGGTACTGCAGCGCAAAAGAGCAGTGCAGCGTCCCGAGAGTCGAGTGGAACAAGTGTGGGTAGATTGCGTGCAACACAAATGTACTCCGCACCTAAGAGATGGTTGAGGGATGGAAAGAGCTTGGAGGTACTTTGGTACAACCTGGACAAACAGAAGGCGGAGGTCTAAGCTCCACCCAAATCGCGGGGAAGCGAAACTCAATTTAAGCCGGTCTTGGCAAGCTCAATCTGCGCTTCAAGGCGAAAGCTCCGAACCCATGCTCATCAACACATATTCCTCAAAGCTTTGTGGTTACACCATTCATGCCATGCGGAGCAAGTACAAGCAGGCGTATTGCGCGTACTGCTGTCAGCTCCAGCAAAGGCCTCTGGATTACTGACGATGCCTTGGACCACGTCATCAATCGTTTCTTTCGCATCCACGGAGATCAATGTCGCAGACATGGGAGCAACGTGCCTGGACCTTTGGAGGCAAGGAGGAGACAAGGAAAGAGGCGTATGGGCCTCGCGACTTGTTTTGACCCGCCCACGAGCTCTGTCTGGCCGGATCTGCGAAGCATATTCAGAGTAGGGTCGCTCTTTGACAGCCGACCAGTCGACAGTCGATGGACATGGACCGCGCCAACTTCGAGGCAGACTGGGGATATCACAGAAGGAGAGACCCTCAGAACGCCTGCTACGATCCGAGACCAAGGCATCAAAGAGCCGGCATCGATACTGGAATGCAAGAACTTGGAAGAAATCCGCACGCTATATTGGCAGACTTGCCCACTAGGCGAGGGCGCGATCAGGTTCACAAACGAAGCGCTTGACTATTATCTCGCTCTGGTCCGAAAGCATGCATCGGGACAAAAGGTGCGAAGGAAAAGGAAGAATGAACCAGAGCTTATCGAGCTACTACGAAGTGAGGTCAACAACGCTCAGAGTCGGAGCATGCAGCGGGTTTTTACATGGCTAGCCACCCAGAACACCAATTCGAATGCCTACCTTCGCGAGCTTTTGCGAGGTGTACTACAACTTGCAGTCGACAAATTCGAAACAGACCTACTGGATGCGCCGGAAATGACACAGATTGTGGAAACACTATGTCAAAAGCTATCGTCTCGGCAGTACGACCTGACTAAACTCCCTGCGATCTACGGCAGTCTCATGAGGTTGAAAGAGCGTGTCCTGATCCGGTTGCAAACCGAACCTGACGATGCGCAATTGTCATGTCTAGCGACGAGACTTCACGACTTCTGCAGATTATCCCTCACAAAGACCAGATGGATCACCTGGATGAGCTTCACGGCTCGCTTGCCTCCAGTGCTCAAGATCAGCTACACAGAGGACGTTGTGGACCAGCTGGTTGCTACCGTGCGCAGAGATGTCGCTCAGAGTCCGAAAGGCGGCAATGCTGCATCTATAGCTGCTGGAGCATTTGTTGCTGCCAGTCAGAACCAGCTTGACTGGCAGTGGTGGACGGATGTTTGTAAGAGAGTAACCACTACTGTGCTCTCTGAGCGAGAGAGCATGAAAGTTCCTCGACGCTGGCTTGATTCCCTTCGCGATGCGGCAGCTCAGCAGTCAGCAGATGAGAAATGTCAGGCGCTGATGAGCCAAGTAGACGATACCATTCGGGACTTTCACCTTGAGTCTGCTTCCCAGGCCGCGGATGAGACTTTCGAAGCTTTGTCTTATCCGGATCAAGACCTTTCCCAAATACCCGAGTCTGCGGTGGTCACTGCGTGGTCTCATAGTCCACAAGTTGCGACCGCGCTTATTCAGAAGCACTTGGCCGAGGACAATGTCTGGCGTGCGAAATGGACATTCGACAGATCCAGAGCAGTAAAACCGTCTCGCTGCAAAGATCTCCTCTCAGCAATGGTAGCCAACGGTCACGACCAATCGGGCACATATCTCGAGATGCTTCAGCGGCCAGAGACGACATCAACAAACAGTGCAGATGGTCAACGTGAAGCTCCTGAAATATTATCAAGCGACAGGATTCACATGGTCGAGCATCTGGCTACGGAAATTTCTCTCAGCGACAAGATTCTGGACGGTCGAGCACTTCGGATAACCTGGAGGCTTTTCCAATATTTGCGCAACCATTCCGCTCCGATTAGTGTCCACATGGTGAGAGCCTTGGTCAGGACCAGTGTGATCAGATACCTCAGCCATGATGCCAGAATTCGCCACCAGAGAACAGATCGGATACTCCAATTAGTCAAGGAGGTTGAAGGAGACAAGGTTGCGCAGCTTCTCCAAACCATGATCATCGACTGGCAGCTCATGATCGATCAGCGATTGCTGACGGAGCGCGTGGAGAAGCATCCACTGCAGAGGACAAGTAGACCGCATGCGCCTCAAGCAAGGCCCGTTGTCCGTGCTTTTGCTATTGATACCCGGCAACGTCCTGTAGCTAGACAGCGAAGACCAAAGTTTTCGTACAGGATTCGCTCACGCATGACCAAAGTACGACACCGAGTCCGGAGACTCAATGTACATATAGAATAGAAGGAAGATATTAGATGGTCATGTAAGCATGAGTTGCGCCCTTACCTAGCCTGAAAGAGTAATGACGGTGTCGATGTTTCTTGGAAGCTGACAACAGCGATAAGATGAGAAGTGTTGGCATGTCAGCAATTGTTGGCACCAACCGAGTGTATTCGGAGTATAAAGACACCGGTCAGGAAGCGGTAGTAGTCGTAGTCTTCACCCTCTTCGTGAATGTCACAGTCAAGCCAGATCAGGTCGACGAATTCCTGAAGCACTTCTACGAGGCATTCGAGAAGGTCTCAGCGGAACCAGAGTGTCTTTCCTTTGAGGTCTTCCGCTACCAAGATGAGCCAAATCACTTCAAGTGGGTGGAGAATTGGGGCAAGAGCAAAGAATGGTTCTTCGAGGTGAGCCGATCCCGGCAGACAGCACCAAATCACAAAGCCTTACATGAAACCATACATCGAAGCGACTGATCATCTCTTCATCGGCGACAAGAAACTGGAAATCCTTGAGCGCTTCGGTGGAGATTGGGCGAGGTCCAAAGAGGGTGTCTATAAGCAGTCTTGAGCAGGATGGGACAGCAAACAGTGCTAAGCATGGATGCCAATGCGAGCTTGTGAGGGATAGAAAAAATGTACTCATATTCTACAGCAATGCGATCCTATCAAGATCCGAGTGCGTGTCACGCTCGGCATGTACCTGTATTGAGGAACGATAGGACGTGTAGATCTCGTGGAGCATCCATCGTGGGATTCTTGCAGCTGGCGAGGTGATGCCTGTGCTACTCGAGAGCTCCCATTTATCAACGCAGCAGTTCCTACCAGGTTCGATATCAAATCCCTCATCTCCTTGCTCTTCATTGCTTCAGAACACGACCTAGCCACATTTCCAGCATGACTAAAGCTGCTGACCAGCTCCCAGAGGCAGCAGACCATGGCATCAATCCTGTCTCTGCCCAGCCGAACATGACAAATCCATCTGTACTACCTACCGGTTCCACGGATGGCTGTGGCAAGACAAGCGCCAATCAGTCCGCTCAGGAACCCGATATTCTGACACGTCTGACTGCTGGCGACAACTGCGAACCGTCCTGCTGCGAGAAAGAAGACGGACCTCGCTGCAACGATGATTGTGTCAAAGCATTCGCCACTCTCGAGTGTCACACAAGCGCTCATGCCGGCCCTGAGCACGAGTAGCCAACCGATGGTCACTGTACCAGTCACCTGCAGTCTGCGATCAAGCGCTACGAGCAGCTGCTAATGGACGCTCACTGCTTGTGCAAGTCTGTGCTGTCCTACTCGATCATCCATTGCTGCGGATCTGATGCCGGGTACCTGCTGCTTCCACCTGTGCCCTCTAGCCGTGGTAATAGTGATACTGGTAGTTTCAGGTCCACCCTCTATCGGCGCACCGCAGGCAAAGGTCGACCGCTTGATTAGAAGCAGAGCAACGCTTCTTCATCCGACAAGATCACTTCTGCATGCTGTGAAAAGACGGCTTGTGACGGTAATAGCCACGAAACTTCACTGAATGAGAAAGGTGGAGGTAGACAAGAAGACGGCGGTGAGGCGATGTTTAAGTGGCGCCATGGTCGACACGGAGGAAAAGGGTGTTGTGACAGGCATGTTCATGGCAAGAGTCACGACATCGAGGCAGGCGGTTGCGAGGATTCCTGCTGCGGCACTACCCTCATGTTGGAAAAAGTTGGCAAGAAGTTGGACGGCAAACACTGCTGCGGCGATGATGCAGGCACGACCTCCTTGACGGACCTGGAGAAGAAGACTACTTTCGACAACAGCCAGCCTTTTGCGAAACATGATGGTTTGGCGAATGTCACGCCTTTCCTCCGATCCCGAGACACTTCTCGAGTGGACGATAAGGACATCATCCGGATCGAGACATGCAAGTCCCAGTGCTGCTCAGATGGGCCAACCGACACCTGCAACGACCGCATCGCCGGTCTTGTCCAGCGAGTCCGTAGATTCTCCGACGACGATACGAGTCCGACTGGCGACGCGGAGCAAGGAGGACACCTGGAACATGTCCTACTCAATGTCCAAGGCATGACTTGTACGGGGTGCGAGAACAAGCTCATCAGAGCTCTTGAGTCTACTCCTGGTGTCTCCAACATCAAGACATCCTTTCTCAATTCTCGCGCGGACTTTGACCTCGACGAAGCTGTCACAAAGTCCGAAGATCTTGTCAGGCGGGTCCACACCATGACTGGCTTCCAAGTTGCCAGACTGCAGAGCACACATCAATCGATCGAGGTGGTTATGGAAAAGAGCAAGGCCAGAAAGCTAATGCTAATGGGCATTCCTGGGCTGGTGGATGTTACTGTCGACAAGAAGACTGCCAGTCTCACCTACGACCCTCAGGTGATCGGTGCACGCCGTCTTCTCGACATGGTTTGTGGAGGGACTGGTAGTCTTGCACCACCCAAGCCGAGCACAGCACTTCTCGATTCGAAGAAGCTGCTGAAGACCATGGCCTGGAAGACACTGCTTGCCATCACCCTTACCATTCCAGTTGTGGTGCTCGCGTGGGCGCCAAATGGGGTTGCCAAGAAGATCACATCCATTGTCTCTTTGGTCCTGGCGACTTTAGTCCAAGGCATTGCTGTCACGGAGTTCTACAAGAACGCTTTCCGTGCCTTCTGGCATGACCGCTCGGTTGAGCTTGACACGCTGGTAGTCATTAGCATCACCGCCGCTTACATCTACTCGGTCGTGGCCTTCGGATTCCTGATGGTAGATTTCCCACTGGACGTGAAGGAGTTCTTCGAAACAAGCACTCTCTTGATCAGTTTAGTCCTTCTCGGCCGTTTGATAGCTACCTATGCACGTACTCGTGCCGTCAAGGTTGTGTCTATGCGATCACTCCAGTCGACCACAGCGATACTCATTATCAATAAGGAGAAACACCAAGAAATCGATGCCAGGTTGCTGGAGTACGGAGACCACTTCCTCATCCAGCCTCATTCCCGCATCCCAACAGATGGCAAAGTTGTTGATGGCTGCAGCGAGGTGGATGAATCAATGCTCACTGGCGAAAGTATGCCTGTGCTGAAGTCTGTTGGAGACAACCTGATCGCTGGCACTATCAACGGCGACTGCACCCTAAGAGCTCGATTGACTCGCCTACCGGGCAAGAACACTGTCACTGACATCGCTGAACTTGTCGAGCAAGCTAACAGTGCTAAGCCCAAGGTCCAAGATCTCGCCGACCGGGTTGCAGCATGGTTCATCCCAGTGGTTGTCTTTCTCGCCATCATCACATTTGCAGTCCAGATCGCAGCGAGTATCAAGCTCAGGGGCCAATCTTCAGGAGCTGCTGCCGGGACTGCCATCTCTTATGCCATTGCTGTTCTGGCCGTCTCTTGCCCTTGTGCTCTTGGTCTGGCTGTTCCGATGGTTCTGGTGATCACCGGTGGTGTAGCTGCTCGGTCAGGCGTGATTATCAAGTCCAGTGAAGCGACTGAGAGGTCATGGCAGATCACAGATGTGGTGTTCGACAAGACTGGGACTTTGACCATGCCTAATCTTGAGGTGACTGACGAGCACATCCTAAGCCCTGACACGGATCATGCTCGGGCAGTGACTCTGGCAGTCACGAGAGGCAACAAGCACCCTGTGTCTATGAGCATAGCTCGTCACTTAGAAGATGTAGTCAAGTCCAACGTGGAGGTACAGGATATCAAGGTCATCCCTGGTTGCGGCGTCGAAGCCCTGGCGGGCAGTGTCGTTGTCAAAGCGGGAAATCCATCCTGGCTGTCTCTCACTAACCGCAACGCCGCCCGCACTCTGGCCGACTCAGGTAAGACCGTCTTGTGCGTCACTGAGGCTGGTACTTTGATCGCGGTATACGGTCTCAAGACCAGTCTACGTCCAGAGGCAGCCGATCTCATCGAAGCCCTGCAGCGCCGCGACATCGATGTCCACCTTATCTCAGGCGACACCTCCCTCGCCGTTCAGGCTTGTGCCGAAACCTTGGGTATCCCACTCGCAAACGTCCGCTCTCGCTGCACTCCCGCCGAGAAGCAGACCTACGTGCTCGGCCTCTCAGCTCTCCCCTGCGGTACCTCATGCGACGACCTCACCATCGACGACCACGACGACCACGTTCACGCAAACAACCCTAATCACCACACCAGAAGCCTCAGCTACCACCACAACCACCCCGACCCCAAGACCCGCAAAGTCCTCTTCGTAGGCGACGGCACAAACGACGCCATCGCCCTCTCCTCGTCGTTCGTCGGCGTCCAAATCGGGACAGCAAGCGACGTCGTATCTTCCACGGCAAGCGTGAGTCTCCTCGGCTCCTTGAACGGCATCATCTACCTTCTCGACGTGAGCAAGGCTGCTTACCGCCGCATCGTGTTTAATTTTGTGTGGGCGGCGGTGTATAACGTCTTTGCGATCTTGTTGGCGGCCGGGGTGTTTGTGAGGGTTAGGATTGAGCCGAGGTGGGCTGGGTTGGGTGAGATTGTTAGTGTTCTGCCGGTGGTGGTTGTTGCGGTCAGTATGAGAAGGTGGGAAAGGGAGGTGTGAGGAGTGGTGAATTGGGGAATCGGGAGAAGGGGGGAAAGGGATAGAAAGGGGTTAATGGACTGTCGCTCGCTTGGGTTCGTCCATGTTGAAGCACTCAGGTTGCTGGCTTAAATGTCACTCTCGCCCACTCGATATATCTTCAGGATGTCGTGTCATTCTTTTCGATTCTTACGTAGTACCCAATAAACCCCGCTGCCCCTACAACAGGAGGAGCTTGGGCTTTGACCACCAGGTAGTTTTTCTACATCTAATAACACAGCCCTGGACCTCCACACATCCGCGTCTTATCGACAATGCCACTCTTTATTTGTATATCTAATAATCTATTTAGCGCCAGTGGATCTGGCACATGCAAGGCACAGCACCTGCCCATGCACACTATCTGTTTCATCCGCATCCTGGCGGGCAACGCACCACACAGTCAAGCAGACCTCCGGGCCTATTCCAAGCTTATGACCTATATTTACAGATGACCAAGTATCTGGTGGACGACTCACGATACCTACATGCGGTATCACTGTCGATCTTTACTGCTCCCGCCGCTCGTAACCCAGGCTCTGCCCACCTCCCATGCCCCACTGATCTCCCTTCCGCCTTCTCTAATCAGCATCCCCCACCAAATGGAGCTATAACACGGCCTTTCAAGCAGCTATCTCCTACTCGGACCAACATATTCGCTTCCCTTGTCAGCTCTCGTTCAAGGCTTGTCACATCTTAGCACTCCTGGCGAGTCGGCCAATGACACGAGTGCAGAGCAAGGCGTGGTACTTATGCTTCGCTCGCCTGGATCTTTTAATCTATGAATTTTCGGTCTTGTGACGTGGAAGGAAGAGTGCCTGCCCTTTCGGAGAGAGCGGCATGCGAGGCGTGCAGATGATTATCGGCCATGGTCTTGTGGATGGTGATAGCTGGCGGCGAGGAGAGGTAGGTACTGGTGGTAGGACTTAAAGAGGCGATAAGCTGGTCTCTTTAGCAGATGAGTATCTTCTCATTCTATTGAAACATGTTTGGGACGATCCCCATCCTGCTCCTGGCTGCAACAGCGCAAGCCAGCGAGCTGTACGAACGCAACGTCAACTTCCTCAGCGCATCGGCCCGCCACTCTTTCTTAGGACTGGACAGACACAGACTTTTCAAACGGCAGGAATTCATCCCTCCGAGCAATGTATCCAACCTCAACTTCACCCACGGTGTTGCCTCGGGCGACCCGGCCCCCGACTCCGTCATCCTTTGGACCAGACTCGCGCCACAACTCGACAATGACCGCTCCAACGTGACAGTCCAAGGACTAGTTGAGCTCTTCGATCACAACAATGAGAAGTTCGTCGCGGCCTCGGAGGCGCCTGTCTGTGCGGACTACAGGGTTGCCAACGATGAGGACTTCTTGTCTGTGGTGGACTCGGGAAGGGTGTATACTACCTCGGAGATTGACTATACTATCAAGGTTGAAGCAAAGCGCCAGAGTCCATTCACGAGGTACTACTACCAGTTTGCGGCTTGTGATGGGCAGACAAGGAGTCCGGTAGGGAGGACGAAGACGTTTGGAGAGTGTGAGGTTGGCGGTGTATTCTTGTGCGAACTGGCGTGAGTGGCAAGACAGGGTAGATGGAGCATGTACTGATCACGGCTTCAGCGTATGGGTTCTTTGATGCGTACGGTAATGTGGCTCGCAAGGTAAGTGAACAGGAATGAGTCTGTAATCTACACTAATGGATCGGCAGGACTCTGTTGACCATGTCTTGCACCTCGGGGACTACATCTATGAGTACGGTCCCGGAGCTCCTCGCAATGGATGGGACATTGCTCGTGTCCATGTCCCAGATCGAGATCTGATCACGTTGTATGACTACCGCCGTCGTATCTCACAATATCGAGAGGACTTTGATCTGCTCGCCAGTCATCAGAATTTTCCCTGGATCCCAGTCTGGGATGACCACGGTAAGTGCTACGTGCAAATGCAATCGGGCATGGCTGATGCTTCCTGCAGAAGTGGCAAACGATGCCTACCGCGATGGATCTGGCCGACAAGCAAATACCTTCGAAGGATACATCGGTGCCGGCAATGTCGCTTTTGACCAACGCAAGATGCACGGCCGTCCGGGCCTACTTCGAATACATGCCCATCCGACAAGTCGACCTCGACGACAATCTCCGCATATGGCGCTCCTTCTCCCTCGGGAAGCTCGCAGACCTGATCATGCTCGATACTCGTGAATACGACCGCAGCATCACCAACCTGTATGGAACCCTTTTCCTGCCTTTCATGACCCCTACTGACCTACCAGTGACACCAACGCCGAATACATCACCTCCATCTCCAACGACGCCGGGCGCTCCCCCCTCGGCCCCCGCCAAGAAAAATGGTTCTACCACACCCTCCAATCCTCCTCTACCCGCGGCGCAATCTGGCGCATCGTCGGCCCCCAAGTCATCTTCAGCCACATCGACCGGGCCGCCCTCGCGACTCTCCGCAACGAAGAGCCGTTCAACCGTTCAACCGGGACAGCTGGGACGGGTACCAAGGGAACCGCAACCGCACCTTCCAGACCCTCTACGACAACAACATCTCCGATAACCTCTTTCTCGCGGGGGACAGTCACGCGAACTGGGTCAGCGATCTGATATGGGAGGGCGCGAAGAGCTACGATGAAGTGACAGGCGAAGGGGCCATTGGCGCCGAATTCGCTGTCACGGCGGTGTCGAGCGTGAGTAGAGCGGGGCAGAACGTGAGTGTGGCTGAAGCGAGGATGGTGAGTGATAGTGTGGTGGGGAATAATTCCGAGGTACAGTGGAATGAGTTTTGGTATAGAGGGTATATGGAGTTGAGGTTGGGGAAGGAGAAGGCGCAGGCGAGGTATTTTGGGATTCCGGATGTGAAGAGGAGGAGTGGGTTGGAAGTTAGTCTGGCGAATTTCACGGTCAGGAAGGGGGAGGGGAGGTTGCAGAGGCCGGTGGGAAGGGGCGTGGTGGAGGCTGGGAGGGGATTGCTATTCGGTTATCCGGTGGCCTTGCTTGGCAAAATTCGGCGCTAAGGGCGGCAGCGCCCGCATATCAAAACTCTAAATGCTCAACTTTCACAGCTTCAGCTGCTTCACTAATTCTTCTTCGTTCTTAACGCTTTAAAAAGGTATTAGGTATATATGATATTTAGTACACGCTGTCTTTTACTAGAGTCAGACGCGGGCTTATAGTGTTCACGACGAGCATGAGAATATTATGTGAGTATATAAGCTTTCTACCCGCCCTTAGCGTAAGATTTTGCCAAGCAAGGCCACCGGATAATTTTTTCAAGGCCACCGAATAGCAATCCCCAGGCTAGGACGTTAAAGGGGGGCGAGACGAGGACGAGGAATAGGACGGTGGATACGTGGTCGATTGGAAGTGGGAATGGGACGGCGGTGAGGTTCAGAGGATGATTGGTCCGGCGGTCTCTTTGTGTCGTTCTATAAATAAGACCAAGGGAGAATAGAATTGATTTTGGTGAAGCAGAGCCGCACTTTGTTCCGAAAGGAGCAACAAGTGGCCGAAGCTGCAAAAGTCTCCGGAAGGAACAAGTCAAAGCTTCAATGTCGCCGCAACAGAAACCCTACTTGCCAATTTCCATCAAACCAACGTCAATGACCTCAATACGAAAGTTTGCTCTCCTTTGTGTATAAGTATTGCGTGCTCGTCGTCCACCACGTTCCAAAAGACACAAGTTCTTTCACCATCACTTCCTCTCAGCATCACCCCCAGTCGGCATTATGGAATATCCATCATCTATCGTGAAAACCTTTCAGGTCCCACGAGGATACAAGTATGCATTCGTGCACATTGCCCCGAAAGACTCCAAGCCGACACTGCTGTTCCTGCCGGGCTTTCCCGAGGCAGCTTATGACTGGCACTACCAAGTCGATTACTTCAAAGCCAAAGGGTATGGCCTGGTGGTGCCAGATCTTCTTGGTTATGGCAACACAGACAAGCCGAAAGACTATCGCGAGTATCGCATGAAGAGGATTGCCGAAGATGTCGTCTCCGTCCTAGAGCATTTGCAGCTTCGAGAGGTCGTCGGTATTGGTCATGATTGGTGAGTACAAGTGCGATTTGAGGTTGTAAAGCTTACTAACCTATATACCAAGGGGTGCTGCCGTCTTAGCAGCACTGTCTGCCTACTTTCCAGACCGGTTTCTCGCCTATGCGTTCACCGCCGTAGGCTATAACCCACCTGGACGTACGCACCCAGAAATGGTCAACCAAATCACCAAGCAGATGCTAGGATACGAAGCTTTTGGATACTTTGCCTTCTTTGGCACTCCGGACGCAGCTCAGTATCTGGATGGAAATCCGGACTCGGTCAACTCCATGCTCATGTCCGAGCAAGACCCGCAGCATTGGGTCAAGAACGTCTGTCCGCCTGGAGCCGCAAAGTCATGGTTGGAAGGTCGAAAAGCACTGCCACTGCCGGGCTGGCTGAAGAAAGAAGACCTTGAGGCCAAGAACCGCATCCTCAGTCAGGGCTTCACTGGACCGTTGAACTACTACCAGCAAGCTCTGGACCCATTCAACGACGAGGATGCGACCACCGTCGTAGTGAAGGGTATCCCCGAGAAGCCTGTCTTGTTTGTTGCCGATACAAAGCCGGCAGCAATGCCATCAGAGATGATGGAGCATAATACACGACAGCACTGCAAGAATTTGACGGTCAAGAAGCTCAACACGTCGCACTGGATGATGTTGGAAGACCCTGAGGCTCTGAATCAGGTGCTCGAGGAGTTTCTCAACGGCAATGGCTTTTGATTGTACAGCTAGTGAACCGTATCAAGATCTCAAGGGGGAACCCCAAAGGCCACTGGCGATCCGTCGGTCTCCGACAACCGTTGCGTACAGGAGCAAGTCATTGTGCATCCATCTCTGAATCACTTGCATGGTTCATGCATGTTTTGGGGTCAGTCCAACCACGACAAAGCTAATGCTCCGGACATCCCCCATGATCTCTCTGAAGGTTTGGTGCGGGGAAACGTGGGGAAGAAACGACTCCTCATTCCTTCCGACGGCCTCAGGAACGCCTTTCGTCTCCCGACTGCTTCATGCCCTCACCGATCGTGCGGCACAGTGAACTGTCTCATCTCCTCCCCGACGAGTCTTTCCTCGAGCAAACCCTGTCAAGCTTCCAATCATTCGCTTCCCCATCAGCCACGACCAGCCTGTGACTTTCATGTCTGTCCGTCTCGTCAATGAACCACCTGAACGGCTCCGGTCAGCTCCCACTTGCCGATACGCTGGACGCCTTGCAAGCTCGTCAAGCCATCAACCCAGCCGCTCAGAGCTGCTCGTCCAAGCTCGCCCTCCGAACCATATGAGCTCGATCACGCGTCGCCGTGGTCCAGATCTGACGGTCATTCAAGGTCACCCTTCCATCTACCGAGCTCGACCACGCGAGACGTGGCTTGCTGGGGTTTCTCCGACTGCACTCTGCGTTTAGCTTTGTGCAGAGAGCTCGACTACGCGATTCAGTGATATAGAGCTCGTGGCCGGCGATCTTTTTACCTCAATCTCAATTCTCTTCTCTCCCTTTTGCTCTCCATCCGTGACAACCACATTCGCAATCATGGGCCTAGGTGTGCTTGAAGGTGAGTGACGACTATAGCTCGATGAGCTGCACGGAGCTGACAATGCGCTAGATCATAAGCTCGCCCATGTGCCTGGCACAGTCCTGCTCAACGACAAGGGTACACAGAGTGAAGATATCACCGCCGGACTCAAGCATGGTACTGGGAAGAATGCGCATATCGTGCTTAACCCCCAGCCCAGCGAGGATCCCAATGATCCCCTGAACTGGCCACTGTGGAAGAAGGAGATCATCATCCTGATCCTCTGTCTGGGAAGCATGTTGAATGCTGGCGTCAACGTCCGTATCTCCTCAGCTATCGCTATTTCATACTCACACTCCGCAGGGACCCCTCCTCAATGCCTCCTACTTCTCCATCGCCCAACAAATCAACACTGATCTCACCACCGTCGTCCTCGTCTCCGGCTACAACCTCCTCATCGCCGGCGCCTCAGGCCCATTCATATGCGCCTTCTCCCGCAAATACGGCAAACGCCCCGTCTACCTCGCCAGCACTCTCTTCTGCATCATCGGCACCGCCATCGGCCAAGCCCGCATCTCCTACGACTACCTCCTCGCAGCCCGCATCGTGCAAGGCCTCTCCACCTCGGCCTTCGAGTCCCTCGTCGTCGCCACCGTCGGCGACATGTACTTTGTCCACCAACGCGGGGCCCGCATCTCCGCCATCAACTTCATCCTCAACGCCGCCTCCTCCCTCGCCAGCATCATCTGCGGCATCGTCTTCGCCGACCTGGGCTGGCTCTGGCTCTTCCACATGTTCCAGATTTTCCTCGTCGCGCAATTCGTCCTCATGTTCCTCTTCTGCCCTGAAACTACCTATCTGCGAGACACGAAATACGATCTCGACACCGCGCAGGACGAGAAACTCACCGAGTTAGTTCATGCTGAGGAGGAGTACAGGGAGAAACACCAGGGAGTGGAGCGAACCGAGACGTCCGCGACCATACCCAAGAAGACGTTTGTCCAGGAGCTGGCGTTGTACAATGGCAAGTTCCACAATGACTGGATCTTCAAGGACCTGTTCGGGCCGTTCATCACGCTGCTCAACCCCGCGGCGGCGTACGCGGTGTTGTGCTCTGGTATCCTCAACGCTTGGTAGTAAGTACTGTTTTATCTGTCAGTGAACTAATAGAGACTTACGCTCCACCAGTGTCGGCTCGGCTATCATCATCGCTGGCATCTTCGCCGGTCCACCTTGGGCGTTCGGCCCTGCGCAAATCGGCTACATCGGCGCGGGACCCTTCATCGGAGGTCTAGTCGGGTCGCTCGTGACGCTCTTCGCTGGTGATCCGGTGATCAAGTGGCTCGGCAAGCGGAATAAGGGTGTATAGTACGTCTTTTCCCCCTCTCCCCCCTATCCCCTCCCCCTCCCTTCCTCGATCCGACGCGGGCCACCATACTGACTGTTGACAGCGAACCCGAATTCCGCCTCGTCTTCATGGGTCTCGCCGCCTTCGGGTGCGGCATCGGCATGTTCCTCTTCGGGTACACAATGTCCATCGGTGCGCGGGCGGAACTGTGCGCCTTCTTCCAGGGCGTGCAGATGTTTGGGGTGCTCATCGGGATTTGGTCCACCATCTCGTATGGACTGGATGCGTTCCGGAACTTGAGCAGTGAGATGTTTATCATGAATATGTTGTTCAAGGTGAGACTATACTCCTGGCCTTACGGGCGTGGAGATGTTGACGGTTGCAGAATTTCATGTTTTATGCGCTGAGCGACTTTGCGAATAATTGGGTCGCGGCGAATGGGCCGGCGCAGATCATGTATGTCTTTGGTGGGACGTCGTTGTTCCTTTGTGCGTTGGCGATTCCGATGTATATGTTTGGGAAGAGGTTGAGGAGTTGGTGGGCGAGGCATGATCTGTTTGTTTTGCTTAAGATGCAGAAGTCGGGACCGACACAGGAGTTGGGTTGAAAGGAGAAGGGAGGCGTAGGGAAGGATGGTGGAACGTGGTAGTAATCAAGTCTTTCTGCCCTGCTTCGCTTGTACCACATCTGCGAGCGGAAGGTGGTGACGATCAAGTGCATATGTTGGGGCTACCGTGCAGTGCCAGGCGCGATCCATCCTCTCTGGGCGTAAAGCCTCTCCTGTTCCCGCCCCTCGTCAACTCTTTGCTCCATCGCGCTCGCCCGCTTTGCCTCTACCCTTGACTTATCGTCCCTCCGCTCCTCTCCATCCACATAACCACAAGGCATCACCCACCTCTCCGCCCTCTCCCTCGTAGTCGGCACCTCCCCCTTCCCCTCCCACACCCCCGTCACCCGCCCCTCACAAGCCCCCCTCATCAACCACCACACGCCCAAATCCCGCCACTCCTCCTGCCTATATAACGCCGCCCCCACCTTCCTCTCAACCCAATGCGTCCCCCCCTCCACCACCAAACTAAGCAGTACCACTAGTCCTCCCACGCCCAGCACGATCCCCAGTCCCAGCACAGAAAAGCCGCTAAACGCCTCACTGCTCACCACTTGCGCCCCACACATCCACTCCTGTTCCAAGGCAGGCTTGGCTCTCGTAATACTCCCCGCCCCTGCCACATCGCCGGCGAAAAGATAAGAAGCGGCTTGCAACTGGATCATGCCCACCGAGAAGAGATGAGACAATTCCTTGATCCACTGATCCGCTGACAACCCGATGGAGGACTGCACGCGCGACAAGCGGCAGGCGAGGAGGGCATCGGCGCCGCGGTTGCGGACGGAGTCGAAGATGTCGGTGTCGGTTGCGGCGCGGGCGAGGCGGGTGGCGATGCTGCGTTGAAGAGGGGAGGAGAAGGGGAGGGAGGCGTTGGCCGGGATTGAGGGGGTCCGGCCTGGGTCTGGGAAGAGGGGGATGCAGGTTGGTGGGCTGGTGGGGAGGCAGAGGAGACGGGTGGTGGTGCAGGCGAGGACGGAGAGGGGGGAGTTGGGTAGATACATCCCTTCTACTGGGGCGGGTTGGGTGGCGGCGAACCAGGGGGAGTGGACGGAATCAGGGTGATTGAGGGCGGGAATGGGGGTGAAGGAGCGGACGTCTGGGGTAGCGTTGAAGGTGGCAGATTCGATGCTGGTAAGATCAGGGTACTCGATCTTGTAACCTGTTCCCCAAAGCGTCGAGGAGGCACCGACAGTGCTGTCAAAGTCGACAAGGCTTATTTGTTCGCTGCCGAGAGTGGTGTTGGCGGAGCCGTCCTTCCAATTTACGAACTGTGGAATGGCGTAAGTGCTGTTCATGGGGATCAACGTGGATGGGCCGAGGTCGATGCTGGAAAAGTACCAATCGTTCATATACCCAATGTTCTTTGCGTCGGCAGTGGACGAGCGGATCGAGCTGAGAGTACCTTCTTTGAGACGAGATGTGATGTTGAGAATAGAGCATGTGCTCTCAATCTCGAGGTAAGCAGTATGCTCCGGTTCACTGTTGATGCCCATATGATGAAGCGAGTCGATGCGGCCGGATGTGAGCTTGACAGTATCTGCACCATCACACAATTCTGCTCCGAAAGGACAATCAACGCCAGTAATCAACTTCCACGGTACCAGATTGCGGCCGAAGACTGGACAAGCGGTGGATGGAATAGGTTCAGATCCGCTGTAGCACTGCTCTGACAATGCATATGCCTGAGATTCAATAGATCGGTACGCTGAGAACATGTGCAGTCTTTGAGCCATGCTAGGTGTACCAAGATCTTTGGCAGCAAAGAAATCCATGTAGCCGCACCCAGTGTTGCTTCGAGTCAGTAGCACTTCGGAGCCGGGTCGAGCATTGGTGACGCGGGAGACAAATATGCCGGCAGCGGCGAAAGCAATGTAGTTGATAATGGCTGGGATGGATATGCGAGATGTTCTGCGGATGGCCAAGTCGATTTTCTTCCTCCAGGCCAGCCAGAGATCCAAGAGGACGATCAGAATTTGTGAATTACCTTCAACGTTTCTCAGAGCAGCTTGTTGTTGATGATAAAGTCCGTCCTCTGGTTGCGGCGACGAAGATAGACGGAAAAGGATGAAGCGTATGACATCCCACATGCGAGCACCGACAATGCGGACGAAGATGGCAAGAGCGGCGACGATGTAGGCACCAGTCTGATAGTCGACGGTCAAAGTCCTCCCGATCACAGGGCCAGCCTCCCAATTCGTCCAGAGGCCGGTGTGAACAGTTCCAGGTGAAGCCATTGCTCAAAAATCAAAGGATCTTCAAGCAGCTTGAGTTCGATGATGACAAGCGGGTCGCCTGTTCATGAATTGACGAGTATAGACCAGTCCGAAGGGGTGAGGACACGATTTTGAAATAACGTGATCCACCCACAATCCGCGCACCCCCACAATCCGCGCACCCCCACAATCCGCGCACCCCCACAATCCGCGCACCCCCACAATCCGCGCACCCCCACAATCCGCGCACCCCCACAATCCGCGCACGTAAAAAGGCACTTTTGAACAAGAATAGTCAATTACTCTGTCAAATTAAGCTAGCTCGTCCTCTGAGTCCTTAGGCATCTCCTTAGATACCTCCTCTTCTAATTCCTCCGGTATAGGTGTCGGCGTAGGCGTTTTTTTACGCTTTTTGCGCTTCTTCTTCTTCGAGGCCTCTTTAGCTTCACGGAGGATATCGATCGTTTCCTTCTCACTAAAGACAAACCGACCCTCGATAGCAACGCGCTTACCACTTTTCTTACGCTTACGCGTCTCGAGAAGCTGCCGCTATTGTTCAATTTCGCGCCGGAGTAACGTAAGGGACGTTATTGCCGATTCAAATTGTGACGTCATTTTCGAGATATATCGCTTAACTAGTGATTCGACGTCAACGACGGCTATACGCGCGTTGAGATTACGGTTGACCGTACGTAAGCTTACGCCGGATTGTGGCGACCCTAACCGCAAGGCGTTTTCGTCGAATTAACCAATTTCCGTTGGTGTAACCGGCCTATCACGTGATTCGTGTGGCAAATTGGCAAGCACCGTAATAGGGCTTATCGGATAGATGCCGGAGTGTTCGAAACTAGATTTGATGTTCCTTACGGTTAGAGCACGTACTCTTATAGCTACGTAGGATTCTGTCTACTATAGTTAGTCTCTTGCTCACTAAAGACGAACCGGCCTTCGATAGCGACGCGCTTACTACTTTTCTTACGCTGACGCGTCTCAAGAAGCTGCCGCTATTGTTTAATCTCGCGCCGGAGTAACGTAAGGGACGTTGTTGCCGATTCAAATTGTGACGTCATTTTCGAGATATATCGCTTAACCGGTGTTTCGACGTCGACGATGGCCATGCGCGCGTTGAGACTACGGTTAACCGTACGTAAGCTTACGCCGGATTATAGCGACCCTAACCGCAAGGCGTTTTGATCGAACTAGCTGTTTTCCGTCGGGGTAATTGCCCGATTAGGCGATTTGTCACGTAATTCGTGTAGCAAATTAGCGAGCACCGTAATAGGGCTTATAGGATAGATTCTAGAGTGCTTAAAACTAGATTGAATATTCCTTATAGTTAGGGCGCGTGTTCTTGCGTTTACGTAGGATTCGGCCTACTATATATAGTATATTCGGCTATAATTAAGACGTATTAGATTATCGATTTCCCTCGTAAGAGCTATCTTTAACGGTGAAAAACAGGCTACGTCTAGCGGCTAAAGGATATGCGATACGTAAGGAGGGAACATAACAAGGTCGATATTATGCTCGAAATAGAAGAGGGCGAATACGGCTATAACGTGTGAGCTATAGCCGTTAAGAACAAGAAGGCGTCGGTAGCGAGTAATGTCACGTGTTTCAGGCTCAAAAATCGTCGATAGCTATTTAAAACCGTGTACGTCACTCGTCTAGCCTTTATTCGAGGTTAAGAATCGCTATCCGGCCGGCCACGGGTCCGGAATCTAGTTTGTTTAAAGGTTTTTAGCCTTGTAAATAACGAGGGGGGGGAGCGCGTCTCCGGAGGCTCGTACATACTCTAGAATTAATATCTACTCTTGTCGGCTAATAACGCGTTTACGACGCTTCTTTCGACGCTAGCTATGATCAGAATTGACCACTACTTACGTCGATTAAGTTATCCTAACGCTTGCGCCTACCTCGTCGAGGTTATAGATGTCCGAAGGTAGATAGTTGTGTTTTACGAACAGGTTCGATAACGCGTTAAAGAACGGCGCGATAGCCTCGTAGGTCCTAGCTTTGTACCGTGATGATTCTAGCTGCCGTGACTGAGCTATCTTAATCTGCGGATAACGTTTATATAACGTCGCGCGTCCACAACCGACGCACGTCCACGAGCGACTCACACCTCCATTTTTTTACGCGTAAGCTTCGTGACTATCCTTCCTTCTTACGTGACAAACATCATATTTTGAATTATTTTATCATGTATACTAAAGCACACGTTGCTACCGCCTTAGACGGCTATCGACATGAGCAATTCGACTCTCTAAACGCTGCCGCCGACGCGTTTAAAATCCCACGTGCTATACTTCGACATCGATACCACGGCCGATAATCACGTCGTATACGCAACGAAGGACGTCAATTACTATCTCTAGCCGAAGAACAGACACTTGTAGCCTATGTCCTTTAGCTCGATAGCCTCGGAACACCTATAACGCCTTACTTTATCCGTGAACTTGTTTACGAGATAATTCGATATCGAGCACGTTAAACAGACCACTAACTTCCCCCGTCCGTAACGTAGCTAATAAGTCGGTCGTGGATACGACGACTATATAAACGTCATCCGCAGATTAAGATAGCTTAGTCACGGCAGCTAGAATCATCACGGTATAAAGCTAGGACCTACGAGGCTATCGCGCCGTTCTTTGACGCGTTATCGAACCTATTCGTAAAACACAACTATCTACCTTCGGACGTCTATAACCTCGACGAGGTAGGCGTAAGCGTTAGGATAACTCAATCGACGTAAGTAGTGGTTAATTCTGATTATAGCTAACGTCGAAAGAAGCGTCGTAAACGCGTTGTTAGCCGACAAGAGTAGATATTAATTCTAGAGTGTGTACGAGCCTCCGGAGATACGCTCCCTCCCCTCGTTATCTATAAGGCTAAAAACCTTTAAACAAACTAGATTCCGGACCCGTGGCCGGCCGGATAGCGATTCTTAACCTCGAATAAAGGCTAGACGAGTAACGTACACGGTTTTAAATAGCTATCGACGATTTTTGAGCCTGAAACATATGATATTACTCGCTACCGACGCCTTCTTGTTCTTAACGGCTATAGCTCACACGTTACGGCCGTATTCGCCCTCTTCTGTTTCGAGTATAATATCGACCTTGTTATGTTCCCTCCTTACGTATCGCACATCCTTTAGCTACTAGACGTAGCCTATTTTTCACCGTTAAAGACAGCTCTTACGAGAGAAATCGATAATCTAATGCGTCTCGATTATAGCCGAATATACTGTGTATAGTAGGCTAAATCCTACGTAAACACAAGAATACGCGCCCTAACTATAAGGAATATTCAATCTAGTTTTAAGCACTCTAGAATCTATCCTATAAGCCCTATTATAGTGCTCGCTAATTTGCTACACAAATCACGTGACAAATCGCCTAATCGGGTAATTACCCCGACGGAAAATAGCTAGTTCGATTAAAACGCCTTGCGGTTAGGGTCGCTATAATCCGGCGCAAGCTTACGTACGGTTAACCGTAGTCTCAACGCGCGTATAGCCATCGTCGACGTCGAAACACCGGTTAAGCGATATATCTCGAAAATAACGTCACAATTTGAATCGGTAATAACGTCCCTTACGTTACTCCGGCGCGAGATTAAACAATAGCGGCAGCTTCTTAAGACGCGTTAGCGTAAGAAAAGTGGTAAGCGCGTCGCTGTCGAAGGCCGGTTTGTCTTTAGTGAGCAAGAGACTATCGATATCCTTCGTAAAGCCGAAGAAGCCTCAAAGAAGAAGAAGGGCAAAAAGCGTAAAAAAACGCCTACGCCGACACCTACACCGGAGGAGTTAGAAGAGGAAGAGCTAATGCCTATAGAGTCTGATTCTAGGGACGAACTAGCTTGATTTAATAGAGTTATTCATTGATTTTGTTCAAAAGTGCCTTTTTGTGTGAGTCGCTCGTGGACGTGCGTCGGTTGTGGACGCGCGACGTTAGTCGTCGTATCCACGACCGACTTATTAGCTACGTTACGGACGGGGGAAGTTAGTGGTCTGTTTAACGTGCTCGATATCGAATTATCTCGTAAACAAGTTCACGGATAAAGTAAGGCGTTATAGGTGTTCCGAGGCTATCGAGCTAAAGGACATAGGCTATAAGTGTCTGTTCTTCGGCTAGAGATAACGTGATCCACCTACAATCCGCGTACCCCCACAATCCGCGCACGTAAAAAGGCACTTTTGAACAAGAATAGTCAATTACTCTGTTAAATTAAGCTAGCTCGTCCTCTGGGTCCTTAGGTATCTCGTTAAATACCTCCTCTTCTAATTCCTCCGGTATAGGTGTCGGCATAGGCGTTTTTTAACGCTTTTTGCTCTTCTTCTTCTTCGAGGCTACTTCGGCTTTACGGAGGATATCGATAGTCTCTTGCTCGCTAAAGACGAACCGGCCTTCGATAGCGACACGTTTACTACTTTTCTTACGCTTACGCGTCTCGAGAAGCTGTCGCTATTGTTCAATTTCGCGCTGTAATAACGTAAGGGACGTTATTACCGATTCGAATTATAACGTCATTTTCGAGATATATCGCTTAACCGGTGTTTCGACGTCGACGACGGCTATACGCGCGTTAAGACTACGGTTAACCGTACGTAAGCTTACGCCGGATTATAGCGACCCTAACCGCAAGGCGTTTTAGTCGAACTAGCTGTTTTCCGTCGGGGTAATTGCCCGATTAGGCGATTTGTCACGTGATTCGTGTGGCAAATTAGCGAGCACCGTAATAGGGCTTATCGGATAGATGCCGGAGTGTTTAAAACCAGATTTAATGTTCCTTACGGTTAGAGCACGTACTCTTATAGCTACGTAGGATTCTGTCTACTATACTCGGTATATTCGGCCTCGGTTAAGACATATTAGATTATCGATCTCTTTCGTAAGGGCTATTTTTAACAGCGAAAAATAGGCTACGTCGAGGAGCTAGAGGATATATAATACGTAAGGGGGGAACATAATAAGGTCGATATTATACTTAAAACAGAAGAGAGCGAATGTAGCTATAACGTGCGAGCTATAGCCGTCTAGAATAAGGAGGCGTTAACGGCTAGTAAGGTCACGTATTTTAGGCTTAAAGACAGTCGATAGCTACTCGAAACCGTATACGTTACTTGTCTAGCCTTTATTCGATGTTGAAAAACGCCATCCGGCTAGCTACGGGTCCGGAATCTAGTTTACTCGAAGGTTTTTAGCCTTGTATATAATAAGGGGGGGTAGTATATCTCCGGAGGCTCGTACACATTCGAGAATTGATATCCACTCTTGCCGGCCAATAACGCGTTTTCTAGCCTTCTTTCGGCGGTGGTTGTTTTCGGTACTAACTAGTACACGTGTCGATTATGTCGTTCCGACTGTACAACCTACTTCGTCGAGGTTATAGACGTCACAAGGTAGATAGTTGTGTTTTGCGAATAGGTCAGATAACACATCGAAGAACAGCGTAATAGCCTCGTAGGTTCTAGCCTTTATCCGTGACGACTCTAGCTGCCGTAACTAAAGGCTTTATAGTTTCGGATGTCGCTTCCGTAGCCGGAATAGCTAATTCTTGCCGATAGGTTGTAATAGAGACGTCGGAAGAGTGTTGTTTAAAACGCGTTCTCGATGACGAATTATCTCGACGACGAGTTCTAGAGTAAACAACGGTATAGCAGGTGTTCCTAAGCTATCGAGCTAGGTAAGATAGTCAATAAGCGACTCTTCTTCGGCCGGAGATAGTAATTAACGTAGTAGATTCCTTGTTGTATGTGATTAACTACCGTAGTATCTATCTCGAAGCGTAGAGGGCGGAATATTAAACGCGTCGGCAGTAGTGCGAAGAGAGTCGTAAGTATCGTTCTAATAGCCTCGGAGAGCAGCTTCGATATTAGCTTCAGAATACATGTCGAATAGCTTAAAAAGTGATGTTTATCACGTAAGAAAGAAGGATAGTCACAAAGCTAACGCGTAAAATATATAGGGGCGTATGCGGATTATAGGGGTGCACGGATTGTAGGTGGATCACGTTACTAGTTAGTACCGAAAACAACCACCGCCGAAAGAAGGCTAGAAAACGCGTTATTGGCCGGCAAGAGTGGATATTAATTCTCGAATGTGTACGAGCCTCTAGAGATACGCTACCCCCCCTTATTATATACAAGGCCAAAAACCTTTAAATAAACTAGATTCCGGACCCGTAGCTAGCCGGATGGCGTTTTTCAACATCGAATAAAGGCTAGACAAGTGACGTATACGGTTTCGAGTAGCTATCGACTATCTTTAAGCCTAAAACACGTGACCTTACTAGCCGTTAACGCCTCCTTATTCTAGACGGCTATAGCTTGCACGTTACGGCCGCATTTACTCTCTTCTGTTTTAAGTATAATATCGACCTTATTATATTCCCCCCTTATGTATTATATATCCTCTAGCCCCTTAATATAGCCTGTTTTTCGCTGTTAAAAACAGCCCTTACGAAAGAGATCGATAATCTAATATGTCTTAACCGAGGCCGAATATACTAAGTATAGTAGACAGAATCCTACGTAGCTATAAGAGTATATACTCTAACCGTAAGGAACATTAAATCTAGTTTTAAACACTCCGGCATCTATTCGATAAGCCCTATTATAGTGCTCGCTAATTTGCTACACAAATCACGTGACAAATCGCCTAATCGGGCAATTACCCCGACAGAAAACAGCTAGTTCAACTAAAATGCCTTACGGTTAGGGTCGCCACAATCCGGCGTAAGCTTACGTATAGTTAACTATAGTCTTAACGCATATATAGCTGTCGTCGACGTCGAAACACTAGTTAAGCGATATATCTCGAAAATGACGTTATAATTCGAATCGGTAATAATGTCCCTTACGTTATTATAGCGCGAAATTAAATAATAACGACAGCTTCTTAAGACGCGTAAGCGTAAGAAAAGTAGTAAACGCGTCGCTATCGAAGGCCGGTTCGTCTTTAGCGAGCAAGAGACTATTGATATCCTCTATAAAGCCGAAGTAGCCTCGAAGAAGAAGAAGAGTAAAAAGCGTCAAAAAACGCCTACGCTAACACCTATACTAGAGGAATTAGAAGAGGAGGTATTTAACGAGATACCTAAGGACTTAGAGGACGAGCTAGCTTAATTTAACAGAGTAATTGACTATTCTTGTTTAAAAGTGCCTTTTTACGTGTGCAGATTATAGGGGTATACAGATTATAGGTGGATTACATTACACGTGTTAATTATGTCGTTCCGACTATATAACCTACTTTATCGAGGTTATAGACGTTACAAGGTAGATAGTTGTGTTTTATAAACAGGTTAGATAACACATTAAAGAACAGCGTAATAGCCTCGTAGGTTCTAGCCTTTATCCGTAACAACTCTAGCTACTATAACTAAAGGCTTTATAGTTTCGGATGTCGCTTCCGTAGCCGGAATAGCTAATTCTTGCCGATAGGTTATAATAGAGACGTCGGAAGAGTGTTATTTAAAACGCATTCTCGATGACGAATTATCTCGACGACGAGTTCTAGAGTAAATAATAGTATAGTAGGTATTCCTAAGCTATTAAGCTAGGTAAGATAGTTAATAAGCGACTCTTCTTCGGCTAGAGATAGTAATTAACGTAGTAGATTCCTTGTTATATACAATTAACTACTATAGTATCTATCTCGAAGTATAGAGAGCAGAATATTAAACGCGTTAGTAGTAGCGTAAAGAGAGTCGTAAGTATCGTTCTAATAGCCTTAGAGAGTAGCTTCGATATTAGCTTTAGAATACATGTTAAATAGCTTAAAAAGTGATGTTTATTACGTAAGAAAGAAGAATAGTCACGAAGCTAACGCGTAAAATATATAGGGGCGTATACAGATTATAGGAGTATACGGATTATAGGTAGATTACGTTAGTAATTAGCGTCCTTCATTGCGTGTATGTCGTGATTATACGCTGTAATATCAGCTTTAAAGCATAGTGTACAGAATATAATACACGTTAGCAGCAGTGTTTAACAAGTTAAATCGCTTATGTCGATAGCTGTCTAGTATAGCTATAACGTTAGCTTTAGTGTACATTATAAAATAATTTAGAATATGATGTTTATTACGTAAAAAGGAAGGATAGTTACGAATCTTACGTGTAAAAAAAAGGAGGTGTAAACCGATTATAGACGTACACTAATTATAGATATACGACATTAACGAGGGGAGAGAGCGCATCTCCGGAGGCTTGTATACACTCTAGAATTAATATCTACTCTTGTTAGCTAATAACACATTTACGACGTATAAGTAAGCCTTGCTAAGCTATATCACCTGCCGAGCCTTTAGCTCGGCGCTCTTATGCTATATAATATAAAAGAACAGCTAGTATCTACGCTAATAGTATACTGTATAGAGTAACTAATTATATAAGTATACCCTTATAACTATCCTCTCTTCTAGGAGCTATACCTTAAGGCTCGGAAAAACTAGTATTCTCTCTATAGGAATTAAACTAGGGACCTCTCTATACTTGTAGGCTATATACTACCTAGCTAGAAGTAGCCTAGTGTAAGAAATATACGTATATAACTAATCTCTCTAGTAAGCTCGAGTTTCTACTTTAGCTATATATATAACTTATAGAGTATATACGTAGTTACTACCTCGGCTCCCTTATAAAAACTCTATAGAGGCTATACTATTAGGCATATAGCTAGACTTAAACGTAAGGCCTAACGCTTAATAACTAGTCTAAGACGACTCTGTATATTACTCCTAATAGCGTTAGTATAGATATAATTATAAGCGAGCTCTACTAAGCTATATTACTTGCCGAGCCTTTAGCTTAGCGCTCTTACGCTATATAATACAAAAGAACAGCTAGTATCTACGCTAATAGTATACTATATAGAGTAACTAATTATATAAGTACACTCTTACACGACGCTTCTTTCGACATTAGCTATAATTAGAATTAACTACTACTTATGTCGATTAAGTTATCCTAACGCTTATATCTACCTTGTCGAGGTTATAGATGTCTAAAGGTAGATAGTTATATTTTATAAATAGGTTCGATAATGTATTAAAGAACAGCGTAATAGCCTCGTAGATTCTAGCTTTATACTGTAATAATTCTAGCTACTGTAACTAAGCTATCTTAATCTATAGATAACATTTATATAGTCGTTATATCTATAACTAACTTATTAGCTATATTACAGCCGGGGGAAGTATTAGTACCTTATATTAAAGCTATGTATATCGTAATGTAGAGAACGCCTAACTAACTAAATAGTCTATTAGTAGTAGAACTAATTACTATTAAGTTCTCGGCGTATACGCTATACTAGATATCTATGTATATTACGTAAGCGGGACTAGCCGCTACTAAGTGCTACCTAGTGCTATACTCTTATAATTACCTTCTCCTCTAGGAGAGCTATTCTTAGCTCTTAGCTAAACATATCTAATATATAGTGTTATCTATAGGTAGTATAGGCGTAAGGTAATTAAGGTGTTTTCTAATAGAGCTCGTATATATCTCTTATACTATTTAGTTATTATAATCCCGATAATCTAGGTCTATAGGGCTACTTATCTAGTCGCTATAGCATTAAAGTTAATCGGTAGTAATAATATTACTTTTCTTAGAATTTCTAGTAGTACTATAGGAAATGCATATACTATACTAGCGGCTATAATAAAGATGTAGTATACTAGAGGTTAGTATATATAATCTCGCTATTACCCCTTACTTTCTCTCTTCTATATACTATAATACATTTTCTTTTTTTAGACTTCTACTTTAATACTATACTTTATACTCTACTTATACTCTACTTGTAATACCTAGACCTACTTATAATATACGTAATACCTGTAGTTGTTAGCCTTCTATAACTCCCGCTATTGTATCTCTAATAACTTCTACTAGCGTAGCCCCTATACCTTATATAGCTCCTATAGGCATAGGCCCTACACTAGCTATTATCTACTATAGGTATACTACTAGTGTCGATAAAGGTAAGAGTAGTACCTACGGGTACAATTCGTAGCTAATACGTAGTAGAGTTCGACTATATTAGTATAAGGAGAAGCTAAGTTCTATAGAGCTAGAATAGTTCTATTATATAACGTAGGCTCTCTATAGTATATCTATATAGCCTCTAGCTATTTCGAATAAAGGTAGCTATTAGTTTATTAACCTATCTAGCCTATAGATAGCTTAGCTCTATATGTTACTATATACTACTATTATAGTTCTAATAGCTCTCTTTAGTTATAGCCTATAGAGCTACCGATAATAAGCAATAACAATTAAGTAAATTCTACTTAACTAGTAGGTCGAGTTAACGAGGCTAATAATAGCTACGAAGTCATCGAAATTCTATTAGAGCTAGAGTCTCTAATAGACAAGAATTCGCTAATACCTCTAGAGGTTACTCTAGCTAGTGTTCTAGAGTAGTTTAGAAGTAAGATCTTCTATTATCTTAGGGAGGTTAAATCCTCTATATAAGACTCTAATCGCTATAGAGACACTAGTAAGATACTAGCTAGACTTCGTAGCCTTATTATATAGAGTACCTTAACTCTCTCTAAGGAGATAGATACTTATATAATACCCTTAAGACTAGTAGACGCTACTATAGAGCTTCGCTAGGACCCCGAAGAAATACTATAGAGTACAATTTATATACTACTACTCTATTACTCTACGCTAGGTAGTATAGAGTTAAAGCTAAAAGATCTAGAAGAATATTAAGCGAAGATAATTACTAAGTTTAGATACTTCTACTAGAGCCTAGAGGTAGTCTTCTTAGTAAAGCTAGATTACTTTACTTACTTACTCTTACGTAAGGTAAACTAGATTACCTACTTAATCTAGTTTCTTAGTAATAGACTTAAGGAGTCCTAGGATCGAAAGTATACTCTTAATAGTATAAACTAGGCGTCCTTAATATATTAGAGAACTTTCCTTAACTTCCTTAAGAACGTAGTTAAGGACCTAGTTAATCGATATATAAACGCTATAATCGAATACTATAGTACTTATTAGAATTAAGAAGAGTTAGCCTAGAAGTTTACTAACTAACTAGCTACTCTTAAAGACTAAGTTAATCTCTATTATAGTAAAGAGCACCTAGCTTAACACTTTTTAGCTAAGCTCTATGCCGGTCTCTAGAACTAGATTCTTTAGGCCTCTCTAATTCTAGAAATGCAAGAAGAGCTAGTTATATATACTACTATATATAAGAGTCTTTTAAAGTCTTTAGATAAGGAGGTAAGGGAAATATAGAAGTATTATAGAGACTCTATAGAGAGTATTTATATAGCTCTAGAGAGTAAGTATAGTAAATAGAATAACTACGCTAGCTTTAGCTATATATAAGTGTATTATAACTATAGAGTATCTAGAGGACGTAATTAGAGCTTCCTAGAGAGAAGACTAGAATCGAGGAGACTAGTACTAGATAGTATAACTATTAGAGTAGAGTTAGAGTAGCCTAAGGCTACCTCTAGTACTAGTATAGAAGCTAACTCTATATTAATAGCCCTGCGCCTTAGCTATATAGAGTTAGTACTAGAGTTATCTATAATAGTACTAGTACTAGTACTACTCTAAGCTATATAAGTACTAGTACTATACCGTAGTTATATAATACTAGTACTACTCTACTATAGGCACTATACTAAAATACGTTAGTACTTATACTAGCACTAGAGTTAGACTATACTAAAATACTATATAAGAACTAGGCTTTAAGATAACTCTACTATATCGTAGTAATATACGAGGTCTATAGTAGTAGCTTAGAGAAGAAATTTAATACTCTATTCTATGTAAAATTATATCTATCTATTTCTTATAGTTCTTTCTTATAGCTTTATAGAGGAGAGCTCTTACTAGTTAGAAAAATTAAGTAGGTAGTACTTATTATAGTATTTCCTAGTAAGTATAGAGTCTTTAGTAAATATAATAATATGCTTAGTATAGATAGCGTTAAGGCAGTAGTCTACTATAGTTATTAGTACTTAGAATTATATATTCTAAATATATAATTAATGTACCTTCGAAATATTCTACTAGTATTACTTTAGTTACTTCCTAGAGATACTTAATAGTATCTAGCTAGAAGCGAAAATCTCTAATTATAAGCGCGGACTTAATATCTTATATAATCTTATAAATAATATAAGAGAAGAGAAGCTTTTAGATAAAGAGATTAGTTAACTTCTAGTAGCGACGAATATCTTAGAGAGTAATAGCTATACTATATTAAGTATAATACTATAAGAATTAGCTATAAGAAACTAACTACTAGGCTTAAACCTGTTAGCCTTTAGCTAGCGAATTTATCTAGTTATTACTAGTCTAAATTTTATAGTGTAACTAGTAAGTATTTTACTAGTAGTTATTGTCTTAGCGCCTTACTTCCTTAGCTTTAAAGTCGCCTTCCTTATAGTCGTTACTTGCTTTTTACGAGCTATAACTATATAAATTTATCGAATTAATTATTGGAATTTATTTATAAAGGTAGAAAAGAGTAAAAAGAAAATACTAAGGATAAGATATTAAGCCTTATTATAGAATTTATAATAGTATATAGAATATAAATTTCCTATTGTTATTATCTACTATAATAACTTTATATTAATAATCTTAACGACTTTATATTAGTATAATAATAGGATAAATACTTATTAACGCTTATATTCCTAGCTATTCTATTTCTATATATATAAGTAATCCTAATCCCTTATTTCTTAACTTTCTCCTTATAAACCTTATATCTTATATCTTAATCTACTTTATACTCGATATCTTACCTTTACTTATAAATTACTACTAATTCTTAATCTATAATATCTACTAATCCTAAAGAAGAATAATCTATTATTATTAAGGATAAGATAACTAATACTCTAGTAATTAAGAAAGAAGAAATAACTAAGGAAGAGAAAGTAGTCCTCTCTATAATAGGAATAATTCTTATAGCTACTTCTTATAGTTAAATACTAATTAGACTATAGAGTTTTAATTCCGAGGCTAATAAGATTAAGTACTAGATTAAGAATTACTCTTAGAGAACTCCTTATTATAGCTACTCCCTTAGAATTCTATAGTAGAAAGTATAGCTTAGTAATACCTAGCGAGCTATTTAGTAAAGAGATTACGCTATATAAGCTAGTATAGAGGAGAAAGCCCTTACTACTATTAGTAATACTAATTACTCTACTAAATATACACTTAAAGCGAAACTTAAGAGCTCTAAGGACTACTAAATAAAGTCTAATAAGGAGAAGAAAGCTACGTTTAATATAGTATATAAGAAGATAGTAGAGACTTACTATTATACCTAGTAGAGTAGTATATTTCTTATAGTATATTCTTACGGTATTTTTACTAATTTTATATAGAGAAATAGATAGAGGATAAGTTTATATCTATCTATTAGAAATAGAGTAAAATTTATAAAGCTAATACTCTTCTTCGCTATAAGTAACTCCTTACTAATTATATAAAGAAGGCGCCTTATAACTAGTATAATATTTTCCTAAACTACTAAGTAAGACAACTTCTTAGTACTAGAGAAATAATTAAGAAGTAGTCTTATAAGATCTTCTATAATAGTGTTAATTTACTATATAATAATAGAGACTATAACGATAATAACAAAGCTAAGTTTATAAAATTTATTAACGATATAATACTAGCTAAACTCTAAGTAGTATAGGCGGATAATTAGGTGTATATTGTTTCTTATAGCTACTTCTTATAGTTAATTACTAATCTATTAAAGCGAATATAAACCTACTCCTAAACCTAAGTTCTAGTACAAGGACAACAATATTTTACTCGAATCTAATAGCTACTATATTAAATATAGTAATAACGAAGTTAAAGAAGAAGTCGAGAATAACTCTAAGATTAAGAACCTCCTTAATAAGGTACCTAATAAATACAAGACTAAGAAAGTAGCTAAAATATACCGCGAGGTTATTACTACTAGAGACTTTAATAATTCTAATAAAGAGAACAAAGAGAATAAAGAGAATAAGAGTAATAATAATAAGGCAATAGAGAAAGATAGTAATAATAAGGAAGGTAAGAGCGACTAGAGTAAGAGCGAGAATAGTAGTAGCGAGGATAATATAGATAAAGATAAATAGATTAGTACTAAGTTAGGGGTATTAGATAGAGGTAGTAGTAGCTCTCTCTTTTATACTATTATAACCTATAAAATTAAATATAGTAAATAGATTCTTATAGCGTATTCTTATAGTCTTTTACTTCTTCTAATATAGCTAGGTATTATACTATATCTAAATAAGAGAAATGTCTTTCTTTAATATAGCCTCTATTAATCCTTAATTATAAGCGCTCTTAGATACTACTATACTATAAATATCTCTCTCTATAAGGGGAAGCTCGGTCCTATAGAGCTAGGATAGTCCCGTTACGTAATATAGGCCCTCTATAGTATATCTATATAGCCTCTAGCTGTTTCGAACGAAGGTAGCTATTAGTTTATTAACCTATCTAGCCTATAGATAGCTTAGCTCTATACGTTGCTATATACTACTATTATAGTTCTAATAGCTGCCTTTAGTTATAGCCTATAGAGCTACCGACAATAAGCAATAATAATCGAGTAAATTCTACCTAACTAATAGGTTAAGTTAATAAGGCTAACAACAGCTACGAAGTTATCGAAATTCTATTAGAGCTAGAGTCCCTAATAGATAAGGATTCGCTAACACCTCTAGAGGTCGCCCTAGCTAGCGTTCTAGAGTAGTTTAGAAGCGAGATCTTCTACTATCTCGGGGAGGTCGAATCCTCTATACGAGACTCTAATTACTATAGAGACGCTAGTAAGACACTAGCTAGACCCCGTAGCCTTACTATATAGAGTGCCTCGACTCTCTCTAAAGAGATAGGCACCTATATAATACCCTTAAAACTAGTAGGCGCTACTATAGAGCTCCGCTAAGACTCTAAAGGAATACTATAGAGTATAATTTATATACTACTACTCTATTACTCTACGCTAGGTAGTATAGGGTTAAAGCCGAAAGATCCGGAAGAATATCGAGTAAAGACAATTACTAAGTTTAGACACTTCTACTAGAGCCTAAAGATAGTCTTCTTAGTAAAGCTAAATTACTTTACCTACTTACTCTCGCGCGAGGTAAACTAGATTACTTACTCGATCTAGTTCCTTAGCGATAGACTTAAGGAGTCCTAGGATCGAAAGTATACTCTTAATAGTATAAACTAGAGCTTCTTAACGTATTAGGGGACCTTCCTTGACTTCCTTAAGAACGCAGTTAAGGACCTAGTTAATCGACATATAAATACTATAATCGAATACTATAGTACTCGTTAGAATTAAGGAGAGTTAGCCTAGAAGTTCGCTAACTAACTAGCTACTCTTAAAGACTAAGTTAACCCCCGTTATAGTAAAGAGCACCTAGCCTAACACTTTTTAGCTAAGCTCTACGCCGGTCTCCGGAACTAGATCCTTTATAATTACGACTAGCAAGATAGAAGGTTAATTACGTCTATTCGTTAAGATATCGAGACTTAGAAAAGAAGAAGAGAAAGCTAGTGTATAAAGCACGCGTAATATCGAGGGCGAAGCGGCTAGAAGCCCGGGCCGCGACGCCGAGATCACGTGACTAAACTAAACTAGGCCCTAACTAAATCTAGTTCGTATCTATCTCGTATTACTACCCCCTCTCTTAAAGGCGTTTACCCTTAAACGCTAATGTACATTATCCGTTAATCTATTTTAGCCTCGGTTTATCCGTGTAAGAGTCTAGGTAGTCGCGTAGTACGTTAGCTACTCCTTTAAGGTTGTCGATTAGCTACTAGGTAAGATCTTCCGGATATCCCTTCTAGCTTATACAAGCGACTAGTTTACTACGTAGTATCCGTATGTTAATTACATCGTCTACTTCGTATTCCTCTTTACTCTCGACCTCGATCGGCAGTAGCTCTTTAAAGAACTAGCTAGGTAAAGGGTTGTCCGGATATTTAGTAAGTAGGTCGGCGTAGAACATAGAGTAAATACGGCGTAAAGCGACTAGTAGATCTAGTTTATACGACAGGAGTAATCGCTTTTCGAGTACCTTATAAGGACTAACTCTCTTTAGTAATAGCTTAGGATTACCGTGTAGGTGGAGGTTCTTTATTAATAACTACACTATGTTACTAACCTTAAATTCGATTAGTAAGCGGTGCTTATTCGCTTGTTCTACTATACGTAATTAGGCGACAGTAAGGTTTTTCTTAGCGATCTCTAAACCTTCTTCTAGCTACTTAGCTAGGGCACGGATATTAGTCTCATTTAGCTTAGCTCTCGTCGATAGTATATCGGTAGGCAGCTAAAAGCTAAGTCTTAGCTTATACTCTCTAGTGACTTTAAATAGTAATAGCTTAGTGCTTTCCGATGGGTTAGTATTAGCGGAGAACTCTACTACTAGAAGAATAAGGGTCTAGTTACTAAAACGTGTAGCGTAAGAGCGGATAACTCGTTCGAACTCCCGGTTTATGACCTCTAACTAGCCGTCTATTTAGGGGTAGCTAGCGGTAGATAGCTTAGCTATAATCTTTAGGATCTAGTAGAACTGCTTCTACACGTCGCTAACGAACTAAGGGCTACGGTCGGAAGTAATACTATCGGGTAACCTATGTAGTTTCTACACGTAAAAGAACAATAGCTTAGTAGTCTCGAATACCGAGGTACCTTCCTTTCTAGAGAAGTAGGGGATTAGGTGTCGTTCTTTGCTTAGGTAGTCGACAATATATAACACCGCGTTGTAGCTATCTACTAAGAGTAGACCGGTGACGAAGTCTATCGTAATGTACTACTAGAGCTTCTCCGGAATAGGCAGTAGTAAGAGTAGGCCGGCAGGAAGGCTATAGCGAGCCTTTAATCGTTTATAGTCGTAGTAATAAGCAATAAACCTCTTAACGATATTATTACAACCAGGGATATAAAAGGTTGTTTTAATTATAGCTACCGTCTTAGTAGCTCTAGCGTATACGTAGTTCTTTAACGTATACACCTCCTAGATGACCTTAGTAACTATCGACATAGGCACGAATAGTCGACTAGCGTACTATAACATCCCTTTACTAATAGTAACATCGGTCGGCGGCAGCTATTTCCTCTTTAGGAAGGCCCCTATTATATAGTAGATATCTCGAGCGGACTCGAACTCAGTGTCTTATAGGTTAGCTTTAGCTACTTCTTCGAAAAGGGGTAAAGGCTCTTCTATAGCCGAGATAGGGGCGACATAGGCCGGCTCGCGAGGCGAAATAGGCGTCTATTTCAGTGACGAACTGAGTGTTAAAATAGACTGCGAAATAGGCGGCGAACTAGGTCCTAGTTTAGTAGCTAAACTAGACTACGAACTAGATCGCGAACTAGATTACGAACTAGACTTTAGTTTAGCTCGGAGTAGTAATCTAGTTCGGATACGACCTAGACTTAGTTTATCGATGATATACGGATCGAGCACCTTGTATAGTAGAAGCGTCTAGCGTAGATTAGGGTCTTCCTTTAAGCGTAGTATATCTCCGTTCCTTCTAGTAAGTACGTCTACTTTACTATTAGTAGCGCTAGGTCGGTATATAATCTTAAAGTTAAATTACGCAAGGTAGAGGGCCTAGCGTACTTAACGGCGTAAAAGCTTTTAAGTCCTCATAAAATGCATAAGGGATTAGTAATCGGTGAGGACGTAGATAGCCTTATCGAATTAAGTGCTTATAAGCTCAGGGGTCTACTCCTTAAAGGCTTAGACAATGGCTAGTAGCTCTTTATTATAGATAGCGTAGTTACGTTCGGCTTTACTTATAGACTTACTAAAAAAGGCGACGGGCTAGAGGACGTCGTGCTCGTCGTACTACGACAGGATCCTAGTAGTAGTAGTATCGGAAGCATCGGTCTCGACGACTATCTACTTTAAGCGATCGAAGTACGCGAGGATAGGTATACTCGTAACGGCGTGCTTTATGCGGTTAAATGCGGCAGTGCATTTATCGTTCCAGGGTAATGTGTTCTTCTTAAGCAGGTTATTTAGAGGCTTAGCGATAGTACTAAAACCCTTAATAAAGTAGCGGTAGTAGCTACAGAAACTAATAAAGCTCCTTACTTACGTGGTGTTACTAGGGGCCGGCTACTTCTAAGCTTTAATAGCTTCTACCTTCTTAGGGTCTATCCGGACTCTATCTCGGCTAACGATAATACCGAGGTACTTTACCTCCGTAAGGTAAAACTCGCTCTTCTTAATGTCGGCGTTTAGGCCTAACTCGCGGAGTCGCTAGAGCACTAGTTTAATGTGCTCGGCGTGCTCTCGCCGGGTGCTATCGGTGTAAATTAGGATATTATCTAGATAGATCGACACGAAGCGTTCTAGTATGTCGACGAAGTTGTAATTTATGAACCTCTACTACACGGCAGGGGCGTTAGTAAGACTAAAAGGCATCACTAGCTATTTAAAGTTGCCTATATGTATAGAGAAAGTAGTAAGGTCCTTACTATTAACGGAGTTACGGAGATAGTAGAAGGCTTAGCGAATATCGATCTTGCTAAACTACTTAGCCTTACTTACGCGCGTAAGTGTTTCTTCGATAAGTAGCAGCGAATAGACGTCTCGTTTAGTGACCTCGTTAAGGCTACGGTAATCGACATAGAGGTAGAGTCCTCTATTCGGCTTACGGACAAAAAGGATAGGTAATAAGTAGCTAGCCGAGCTTAGTGTAATAAAACCCTTGTCGAGATGTTCCCGAATAAACTCTTCTACTATATTAAGCTCTTTAGGGGATAGGCGGCGTAAAGGTTTAGTACGTAGTAGCTTAGCGCTATCCTTTAGGTTGATATAGTTATCGAAATCCGGTCGATGTAGCGACAGAGTGTTAGATTACTCTTTAGAGAAGACGTCGGTAAACTTACGTAACTCCTCTAGTAGAACGACTAAGGGGTCTAGTTCTAGTTCGGCAGCTATGCGGTAGTAGTCCTTAATATCCTTTATAGAGATCGCGAACACCTCGTGTTCGCGGTATTTAGCTTAAGAGATAAAGGTAGCGGCGCTAATAAAGGCGATAAGCGGTCTATCTTACTTAGTATTACTCACGTAGGCAGGTACGTAAGAGAACTTGTACATTAGCTAAGTGCTATAGGAGACTAGCTTAAACTCCCCCTAATTTAGCTTAAAATTCGACCTAAGAGCTAGTAGTCGATATAGTCTATCTCGTCCTAATTCGGCAGCCGAAATAGTATCCATTTCGCGAGCTAAACTAGGGACGAACTAGTTCCGAACTAAAATAGGTCCCTTTCCGGAATAAGCACCTTTAATTAGCTACGGCTACTACTACTTAACGACAGTCGGTGAAAACTCTTCTTTGTATATAACTTCGCCGTGTTCGTAGTTAATATTAGCCTTATTAGCCTTAAGCTAGCCGAGGCCGAGGATAATGTCGAAACGGCCGATATCTATAATACAGAAGGTAGTAAGGGTGTTTAGCTTACTAGAAACGGTAGTAGTAAGAGAGACGCTATAAGTAACTTGTTTAGTTAGAACACCGTTATAGGCCTAGAGCTAAATAGGGCTAGCTAACGCCACGGGGCAGCCGAAAGTCTTTAGCTTGTCGAGAACGTTGTAGTTAACTACGGCGCCGATAAGCGCGCTAGTGTCGATAAAGGCTTAAAGGGTAATAGTTCGTTTATAGTTATAGAGGTCGTAGATAGTAATAGAAGTCATGATAGCGGTAACGTTGTAAGTGACGACACTATTTAGCGTTTATACTCCTCCGGATCTATCTCGAATAGCCCTTATTCTACTAGAGAAGGAGACTTATTCTCCGGCTACTCGTTTCCCTAGTCGGACTAGTTAGCTAACTCATAATCTATCTCGGGGTCGAACTAGTTCTAAACTAAATCCAGTTCGTAGGCCGAACTAGAATCGGCTTCTAACTTAGCTATACGGTGCTAAAGCTACTATATCTCCTCTATAGCGCTAATAGCGCAAGGGGGACGAGTAGCGGCGTAAGTAGCCTTCTTAGAGGCGCTAGCTATGCACTTTAGTGCGATATAGCCTAGCTTACCGCATGCGAAGTAGACGAGTATTTAGGGTAGGTAGAAAGGCTACGGAGCACCTCTAGCGATAGGGCGGTAAGTAGCTAGAGTAGTAGGCGTAGAGGTTAAGTAAGGCACGCGAGTTAGAGCGCTAGCGACGCGAGTCATAGCTATTATAGAGCGTAGAGCCTAAGTACGCTTAGCGATAAGGTTGTTCTAACGGATACTATAGTCAGTGGCGCGAGCTATAGTAATAAAGGCGGCGAGGTTGTCGGGGTAAAAGTTAACTAGGGTATTACGTAGCTCGGCGGATATCTTCTAACGGATTTAGTATAGCTACTCTTCTTCGGCGATGTTAGCGTAAAGAGCGTACTTATTAAACTCGCCGATAAAGGAGTCGAAGGTGTTATTACGCTAAAAGAGGCTAGCGAATTAGATGCGCGTAGTGGCCCTGCGGTCGGGGTCCTTATAGCGCTAAGCTAAAAGGGCAAAGACCTCGTTAGCGCTAAGGATCGCACTGTAAGCCGCGTCTATAACGAGGGTATAAGCGTCTCCTAAGAGACGTAAGTAGAGATAGGCGAACTTGTTAACCTTCGTAGAGTAACGGTCTACATTAGAAAGAAGCTTATTCTGTATCTAGTGCTTAAAGACATCGAACTATTCTAGTGTACCGTCGCTAAAAACGGCGGGGTCCGGTAGCTTCTCTAATAAGGGAGAGCTACGTATAGAAGAGGTCGGTGTACTACGTCCTATCTCGGCCTTAAGACAGTCTAGTTCGGCCTTAAGCTCTTAGACCTTAGCTAAGTAACGGGCGGCTTAGGCAGTAGCGCCGTCGGCGTAGGTCTAAGATGCATCTAGTTTAGCTTAGATATTACCGACCTAAGTCTATATAGTACTTACTTATATAGTCTACTCGTTATAAGAGGATTCGACGTAGTCGAACGCGTCCCTTAGTGCCTAAATGCTATGCTCTTCCTATAGCTTACTAAGGAGTATAGCGTCGGGGAGAGTAAATAGATCGTAATAGGGTAAACTAATAGGAGCGTCGTTATAGTCGGAGGTAGGTTATAGTAGCTTACTTTAGTAGCGCTCTTCGTCGCCGGGGTTAGGTCGAGCTATAGCTCGGTAAGGTTAGTCGTAAATATAGTAAAAGTTAACGCGTAATAAAGGGGATATCTGAAAATTTAGCTAGCGGCCTACTTCCTTCTTAAGTCGTCGGTAACTCGACTTATTGCCTTCTTCTTATGTCTTCGGTATTCGCGGTATTAACCTACGTAGTAGTAGCGAGGATCTATTATAGTGTACGCGGGAACTACGATCGTAATGCTTCTTCTTCTTCGTAACTTCTTCAGTTCTTCGTAAGTAGTTATTAGTAGTTACGCGAGTAGTAGAATAGCTAGATATTTCGATAGCTCTATCGCTCGGTCGTAGAGGTTACAAAGTCTCGATATAGTGATTACGACTAGCAAGATAGAAGGTCAATTACGTCTATTCGTTAAGATATCGAGACTTAGAAAAGAAGAAGAGAAAGCTAGTGTATAAAGCACGCGTAATATCGAGGGCGAAGCGGCCGGAAGCCTAGGCTACGACGCCGAGATTATGTAACTAAACTAAACTAGGCCCTAACTAAATCCAGTTCGTATCTATCTCGCATTACTTTAGGCCTCTCCGATCCTAGAAATATAAGAAGAGCTAGTTACGTATACTACTATATATAAGGGCCTTTTAAAGTCTTTAGACAAGAAGGTAAGGGAAACGTAGAAACGTTATAGAGACCCTATAGAGGGTGTTTACGTAGCTCTAGAGAGCAAGCGTAGTAAATAGAATAACTGCGCTAGCTTTAGCCGTGCGTAAGTATATCGTAACTATAGAGTATCTAGGGGACGTAATTAGAGCCCCCTAGAGAAGAGACTAGAATCGAGAAGGCTAGTACTAGACTAGGTCCGGTGCTATAACTATAGTAAGTAAGGCCACTTTTCTACCTCGTGTACGTAGCTACGTAAGCTAGGCTAGGAACCCGTAATATACGTAGTAAGAGTAAGTAAATGTCCTCTCCTGTTTAACTAACTCCTCGAGAATGTATTAGATAACCCCGAATAGGACTATAAGAGGCCTATAGTTCTCCTAGTACGAACCTATAAAGAGATAGTATATACATTAGATAGTAAGGTTAGTGTATTAATACTCTTAGACAATAGATTTAACATTAATATAATCGATCCTGTCTTTACTCTTAAGTATAACTTAAAGTATATTAACGCCGAGCTTCCGTAGGTTAATAGCTTCTAGGGCTATCTAGTATATTACTATAGCGCCTACGAGATCGAGCTACGCTTAATAGATAATACTAGTAAGACGCGAGAGTCGAAAGACTTATTCTATACTATAGAAATAAGCTCTCCTATCTTACTTAGTCGGCTATAGCATTTTAACTAGAGTATAGTAGTAGATAGCTATACCGACTAATAGTAGTATAGTTATAACACCGCGTCTATGTATGTCGTAAGCGTATAAGAATTCTCTAACCTAGTCCTCGCGGGAAATTAAGACTATACTCTCGTCTTGTTAGGTATATATAACTCTATAGAGTATAGAGTATAGGGAGTAGCTAGATTCTCTATAGAGTCTCTATAGAACCTCCTCGATATACTACCTATATATATCTCGGACTTTAAGAACGTATTTAATATTAACTCTACTAAGATAAGGCCTACTAAGAACGTTTTCTATCCGATTAATCTCTAAGAGAGTAAGGAATCTCCCTTCTAACCTCTTTATAACCTCTCTACTATAGAGCTAGTAGAACTAAGGGAGTACCTAAAGAAGTCCCTAGAGAAGAGCTAGATCTAACATTTAGAGAGTCTAGCTAGCGCGCTAATCCTATTTATACTAAAGAAGAATAGAACGCTTAGACTATATATAGATTACTACGGTCTAAACGCGATTACTATTAAGAACTACTACCCTCTCTCTCTTATTAGTAAGACTCTTAATTAGCTTAGGGAAGTAGTAGTATACTCGAAGATCGACATAAAGGACGTATATTACTACATTTCGATAAAGGAGAGTAATTAGTAGAAGATAGCGTTCTAGACAAGATATAGCTACTTCGAATATATAGTTATACCGTTTAGATTAACTAATACACCTACTATATTCTAAGCCTACATTAACAGGGCTTTAGTAGAGCTCGTCGACGTCTACTATGTCGTCTATCTTAACGACGTCCTTATCTATAGCGCGTCGGCAGAAGAGTATATAGAGTACCTATAGAAGGTGCTTAAGAGATTACGCTCGTTTACGTTATATATAAACCTAAAGAAGTACGTATTTTTCTAGGCCGAAGTAGAGTTCTTAGGATTTATCGTCGGCACTATAGGTGTATTAATAGATCTCTATAGAGTCGCTATAATTACGGATTAGCCCCTGCCTAAGAATTACTACGATATCTAGTAGTTCCTAGGTTTCGCGAACTCTTACCGGCGGTTTATTAAAGGATATTCCGCGATAGTAGCGCCGCTAACGTCGCTATTTAAAGAAGCGAAGAAGGGAAAGTAAACTACGCTATAGCGCTAGAGAGAGACTTAGGCTAAGGCCTTTAAGGAAGTCTATAAGGCCTTTATAAAGGCTCTAGTGCTAAGGTACTATAATTCTATAGTAGAACTCTATATAGAAACTAATATGTTAAAATACATATATAGTAGTATACTATTATAGCTCTTTAATAAGAGCAAGTATAAGAAGTAGTACTCTATTACTTTCCTATCTCGTAAGCATCTACTAGTAGAGTAGAATTATAAGACGTATAATTAAGAGTTGCTTATAATCGTTAAGGGATTTAAGTATTAGCGACACTACTACGAAGAGTCTCTATACTCTATCTATATACTATTCGACTATAATAACCTAAGGTACTTCCTAACGACAAAGGAACTAAACGGCTATTAAGTAAGATAGTATATATACCTCTAGAGATTCGATTTTGTTATCGAATATAGACTAGGGAAGACGAACTCTACTAATACCTTATCTCGTTATCTAGACCTTATAGTAGACAACTAGGAAGAGACTAGTAGCTTACCTACCTTATAGGCTAAGCTTAGGGCGATAATTCCTATTAGTGTACTAATAGTAAGAAGAGTATATATAGAAGTATCTATATACCTTAGTATTATAACTCTAGAGAGAAGCGTAGGCCTAGAGATTTACATTGTATAACTAGCTTTAGATACGAAGTAGCCCTATAGGGACTCTATAGAAGTAGTAGATAGTCTAGGCGAAGAAGACACTAAGAGTTCTAGGGGTAGTTCCTCGGATATATACTAGCCTAACTAGCTAGAAAGTAAGAAGACTAAGCGTAGGGAGGTATAGTTAGTTCGTAATAGCGTAATGCCGATAGCTATACCTTACGTCGCTACTATTTCGGCGACGTAGAATAAGTCTCTATAGGCTAATAAGGTCGGCAAGGAGCTAGTTTAGCTTATTAAAGAGTTGTAGTAGACTAATAGACTAGCTACTTAGAGAGTAACTAATCCGGAGAAGAGAGCTAATAGTAGTTCGCTATTATAGCACTAGAAGGAGAGAGTACTATATAAGGATAATACCTTATATATACCTATAGACGCGGCATTACGCGCGGAGTTACTATAGAGACACTACGATCTCTTAGAGGCTAGCTATTTCGGCTAAGAGAAGACCTTAAAGCTATTATTAAGGAAGTATTACTAGCCAGGGATGTACTACGACGTAGACGACTATATTAAGACCTATATAGTGTACTAGACTCGAAAGGGACACACCTATATACTATATAGCGAGCTCTCGAGCTTACCGATGCTAAAGGCTACTTAGAGAAAGCTAACTATAGATTTTATTACCGACCTCCCCCTAAGTAAGTACTATAGTAAGGTATATAACGCGATCCTCGTAGTCGTTAATAGATTAACGAAAATAGTGTACTATCTTCTCTACTATAAGACTATTACCTCGGAATAGCTTACTAAGCTATTTTACAACGAGATCGTTTATAAATACGAGTTCCTAGAGAGTATAGTCTCTAACTACGGAACTGTATTTACGTTAGCGTACTAGTAAACGTTCGCGTACTAGTTAAAGTTTAAGCGCCGGCTATTAATAGCTTTCTATCCCTAAATAGATAGCTAAATAGAATAGTAAAACAGATCCCTAATTTAGTACATTCGATGTTATTACTCCGTAGACTAATCCGACTAGTTATAATAGTTACGAATAGTAGTATTCGCTGCTAATTCGTCGTAGAATAATATACTAGGCATATCCCTACTCGAATATTACTCCGGTAAGGACCCCGTAGAGAATCTAAATAGAGCCTAAGAGTAGACCTTACTAAGGAGAGTACTAGCTACTTACGATAGAGTAGCGACCCTTATAAATCTTAGGAAGAGCTTAGAAAAGCGTTAGCGATAGGCCTAGGAGTAGTAGAAGTAGGCCTATAACAAGAGATATAAAGCTATATTATTTAATGTCGAAGATCGAGTTCTACTATCGACTAAGAACCTAAGACTAAAGGTAGCTAAGTAGAAGCTAGCACTAACGTTCCTTAGACTATTTAAGGTGTTAGATTAAGTTAGTAGCTAAGCGTATCGCTTAGATCTACCTAAAGGCTCCCGTATCTATAACGTATTCTATGTGTCTCTATTAGAACTAGTAAGAGGCTATAGAGACTTCGTACTCTCTCCGGAACTAATTAACATTAACGATAACATAGAATATAAGGTAGAAAGGATCCTAGAGTATAATTAGTAGAAGAGATAGACTATATTAAAGGTACTATAGAAGAGATACTTACTTTCTAAAGCTACCTAGGAACCTAAGGAAGTACTAGATAATACTACTAAAGTCGTAATAGATTATTAGGCGGAGATCGGTTAGAGAGCCTATAGTAATAGTATAAAGAGAACATAGCTAAGATAAGGTAAGTAAGGGGTTTTATTAGTCTTTATAATTATAAGCTACCTAAGCCTACTCTCTCTTATAATAAGCTACCTTCTCCTCTACTAAACGACTAAACTAATAGAACTACAACGAAGTAACTAGATCCTCCCTATAATTTATCTTCTTCTCTAGATTATTAGCTAGTATATCTAGATCTATATCTAATATACCCTCTAGGGCGAGTACGCTAGAGCGCTAAGTAGTTTCCGCGAACCTAGCTAAGTCTATAGGCGATATACTATTCTATAGGCGACTACTAACGACGGCAAGGTAAGTAGAGACAATAGCCCGAGTAGACGAGTTAGTAGCATCTAGTAGCTATAGCTCGGCTAGACGACTAAGGTAGTAATTCTAGAGATCTTCCTCTAGCTCTATTAATAAAAGAATTTAATGCTTGTCTTTATAAGCAGCGGCAGCGGCGAAAACTTATAGAGACCTAGTAGCCTCTCTATAGAGTTAGGTAGAGGCTTTATCTTTATCCTCTATAACGACATTGTTCTCTTAAGCTAGACGAGCTCGTAGATTAGTAAAGGGGCAGTAAATAGCAAGCGAAAAGAGAGAGGTCCTCTTATTAGAGACTACCTCTATAGTAGTAAGAGTGTCTAGGTTAGTAACGAGATCGTTATCCTCGTTATCTAGAGTATTAGTAGCCTCCGTAGCCGAAGCTACTACTATAGAGTTAGAGAGTATAGTTCTCCTATTAGAGGCTACTATAGTGTCGGAAGAGGTAGTCTCCTTATTAGGGGCTACTATAGTAAATTAGGTACTAGCTTATAGTCGCGAGTAAAAGGATACTACTTTAGTAGTCTTTAGAGTTATACTTGCCTTAGTAGAGGTCTTCCTTATTGTCCTAGAGAGTATTACTCTCTAAGCTAGTATCTTAGTAGCCTCTATAGCCGGAGCTACTATAGTCTTAGACTTTAGCGTCGCTATCTTCTTAGGCGTTATAGTCTTAGATTTCTTAGTAAGAGAAGTCTCCTCTTATAGAGCTAGTATAGAACACTTATAGAGTATCGATAATAGCGAAGTAGAGAAGAAAGAAGTAGAGGGCAGAGTAGAACTAGATAAGTACTATACACGATTAGTAAGGCGCTAGTAACACTAGACGTTATACTTACAGAGTAGAAGAGGCCTACGCTCTCCTCGAGTATAAGATATACGCGCTAGATCTCGTCGACTTATATACGTATTAGAGCGTCCCCCGACAACGTAGATAAGTCTAGTAGAGTAGTAGCTTAACTACTAGTAATTCGGTATAACCGAATTATAGACTATACTACTATAGCCTCTATATCTAGCTCGGACTTCTTATCGACTAAGTAAGTCTTAGTAGGATCTAGACGGTGTCGATCTACCTTTATAAAGGCGGTATATACTATATCGACTAAGTCCTATAGCGCCGGGTTATTAATTAGGTAGTAAGCCTACCTTATCTTCTTATAATAGGAGCACGCCTTACTAGGCGCGCTATTGTAAGTAGTGTCTACCTACGTTAGTACACTATAGCCTTACTATATAGGTACTATAGACTTACTAACGAGGTTGTCTTTAACTACGTAAGCGTAGCGCTTATAAGAGTAAATATAAGAATTAGAGCTAGCTATAACTAAAGATATCTAATTAATAAAACGAAGATATTTAATAAAGTAGTAAGCTAGACGGTAGTAAGAAAAGTAAGCGCTAAGAGGTTTAACGAAGAAAGAGAAGTATAGAGTACAAGGATAATATATAAGTCGACAACAAAGAACGTATTAATAAAGCGAGTAGCGGGTTAAAGTTTTAGAAGTGTCGTCGCTATAGAAGTTGTTATTATAGAGGTCGAAATACGGTTATATATATGCCGATCGCTAGCGCACCGGAGCTATATAGCTACTATATAGATACTAAACAAACGCTAGCACATGTTACGAACTAGTAGTAAGGCTAGTACTACTTCGAGGTAAAGCTACTAATAAAGAACTATAGCCTCGTAAACAACGAGGTTACTAAGGACGGATATTAGATAAGTTAAACAAAGAAACAACGTAGACTAAGTGTTCCCCTAGTTAATAAAGAGAATACTTACTACCTTTATAGTTATAATTACTAAATGTAGTAAAGAATAGCTTAAGAGACAGACAGCTACTAAGGGCAGTAGCTATAAAGGGGGGGATAGTTATAAGGGGAAGCTTAGTTCTATAGAGCTAGGATAGTCCTATTACGTAACGTAGGCCCTCTATAGTATATCTATATAGCCTCTAGCTATTTTAAACGAAGGCAGCTATTAGTTTATTAACCTATCTAGCCTATAGATAGCTTAGCTCTATACGTTACTATATACTACTATTATACTCTCTAACGAGCTTTAAGAGTTTCGTATCTAGTACTAGATATAATCTTCTACCTCTATTATCTATAAACTCTTTAAACTTGTCTACTATTTACTCTATAATAGCAAAATTCTAGATAATAAATAGCTAGCTATATAAGCTTAGAAAATATAGTGGCCTTTAATACTAAGTAGACTTAAGTCTTCTAAAGTACTACTCTAGAATTCTTCTAACTACTATAGATTAATCTAGGCTAACTTTAACGAGAGTACTAAGCTTAGTAATAGCGTGCCTCTTGTGTACTACCTTCGCTATAGTTAAGCTCTATAGTACCTATTAGTTAATTAGATTAGTAATAAACATATACGAAAACATCTTAAGTGTAAGTCTTACTAGACTACTAAATCTCCTAGTTATAAGTAGTTCTAAGCTTAAATAGCCCTAACCTAGTTAAAATCGATCGCGACTATCTCGTTATCGTATATACTATACTTTATACCTAAATAATTTAAGAAAGAGCTTATTAGAGTCCTTATTAATTATAATTAGTTATTTTAAATAGTCGCCTATCTTACCTTCTTAAGATTTATATACTTTTTTCGACTAGATACTAATGTTCTAGACTAGATATAGTCTCTTAGGCTACTAAAAGAGCACTACGAAAATATCTATTCTTACCTCCTTACTAATCTTAGTAAAGAGACAAAAGTCTTAATTACATTAGATAGTTAGTTAGTAAATAATTATCTAAGCTTTATTACTATAAAGGTATACTATATTAACGACAATTAGTAAATACGTAAGTGCCTACTCGATTTCGTACTAATTAGCAGATAGTATACTAGAGCTATACTTAGTATAGAGTTACTTAAAGTACTCTATAAAAGAAAACTTAAAGTATACTTTCTCGCTATTATAGTAGATAACGTAAGTAATAATAATACGTTATAGTCTAAAGTATAATAAGGCCTCTATAAAAAGAGTGTATATATAAGGGTGTACTTATATAATTAGTTACCCCGTACAGTATACCGTTAGCGCGGATACTAGCTGTTCTTTTACATTGCATAGTATAAGAGCGCCGAGCCTAAGGCTCGGTAGGTAATGTAGCTTAGCAGGGCTCGCTTACAATTATATCCGCGCTAATGCTATTAGGAGTAATATACGGGGCTACCCTAGACTAGTTATTAAGCGTTAGGTCCCGTGTTTAAGTCTAGCTGTGCCCTAGACTAGTTATCGAGCGTTAGGTCCTACGTTTAAGTCTAGCCGTATACCTAATAGTATAGCCTCTATAGAGTTTTTATAAGGGAGCCGAGGTAGTAACTATATATATACTCTACGAGTTATATATATAGCTAAAGTAAAAACTCGAGCTTGCTAGAGAAATTAATTATGTACGTATATTTCTTACTTCTAGCTAGGTTCTAAGCCTCGAGGCGTAGCTCCTAGGAGGAGGGATAGTTATAAGGGTATACTTATATAATTAGTTACCCCGTATAGTATACTGTTAGCGCGGATACTAGCTGTTCTTTTATATTGCATAGTATAAGAGCGCCGAGCCTAAGGCTCGGCAGGTAATATAGCTTAGTAGGGCTCGCTTATAGTATAATAGTCTTTAGTTAAGAACTTAATCCCTTGTCTTATATACGTTATTAATCTTGTAGTATAAGATATTATTTAAGCTCTATAGCTAGAAACTACTAAAGATAACGAGAAAGCGAATAAGCTTAAGAAGTATTATCTCTATAATATCTAAATAACCTTATTAGTGCCTAATTCCTTATAAAAAGTAAGTTATATTTCTTATAGTGTTTTCTTATAGTTTTCTAACCTATTTTAAAGCTCTATATAATTTATATTATAATCGACTAGTCCCCTTAACGCTACTAACAATTTAAATCCCTTTAAGTATATCTCTCTCCTTGTAAATAACTCGTAGTCGTTTAGGATATTTATACCTGCTAGAATTCGACATATAATATATATAAGCGAGCTATTAAACTATTACTAATTATCGATAAATAGCTTAATATAGAGATTACGACTACGTAAAAGCCCTATGCTAATAAAATAGTAGCTAATTAAGACATAGCTTCTATAGATTATATAGACATAAAACGTCTCTACCTTAGCTATACCGAGTAGTTATACCTAAGAATTGTCGTTTAAATACTTAAGAATTTTAAGACAGTAACTAACTAGCTAAGCTAATCTAATACACCCTTAATATAATTCGTCTAGCTAATATATAATTGCCTTTTCGACTTCCTCGACATTATTAAATCTACTTAGAAAGAGAACGATAATTTAGACTAGCTATAAGTTATCTAGAATATAGCAAAAGTAGATCGCACTAAGCTTTCTAAGTATTATAAGCGAATAGGTAGAGGCTAAGGTTTCCTATTTAATTATAGTATAATCTTAGATTCTACGTAGAAGTTAAGTATATATAAGGTATACTCTCTATACTTTCTCTTATATAAATGTCTTTATACGCGACTAATCTACTAAAAGTATATATTATAGAAACTATATTTTAAGTTACTCTACTAGAAACAATTTCTCGACTATCTAAGTCGCTATAATAATAATAGTTATTCTAATACTACTCTTCTACTCTCTCTACTAGTCTTATCTATTACCTACTAGTTTAAGAATTCTACCTTATTAAATAATATAGTAAGCTTTATATCTATAATATCTAGCTAAGATAACGCTCTCTTCTGGGGATAAATTAAGGTCTATATAATAAGGATAGAAGAGAAAGATTACCTAAGGACTCTACCTATATAGAAAACACTAGATTTTAATATTCTTTCGTAGTAGAAAGAGAATAAGTACTTATACCTATAACTAGCTTAAGTTACTTATAATGTTCTTACGATACTAATTACTAGCGTTAGTATCGAACGTGTATTTAATGTTACGAAAGACATTATTAGGGACTAAAGGTATAGACTACTTCTATAGATAATTCGATAAATTATAATTACGAAGCTAGTAAATAGTAGGCTCTAAGACACCTATATAGCTAATAAAGATAACTACGCTAGTGTTAATAACGATAATAATAGCGATATAGATAGTATAAGTAATAACTTTAGAGATATTACTACCTATAGTTTAAGCGATAAAGAGAATAATAAGAAAGAAAGGTACAAGAAAGACAAGGCTCTACTATATAACATTACTAAGGTTAAAGGCTAGTACTCTAAGTATATCTAGTTAATAGCCCCCGAGTAAATACTCTCTTATAGTAGCTAAGAGTATAGTCTACTTACTTATCTAGAGTCTTATCTCTAGCACTAACTCTTTACTTATTACTCTACTCTTACTTTAAGAGCTTATATACGCTATTATTATAGTTAACTTTAGTTAATAACAGAAAGACGTAACGTAAATAAGATTTTATAAAGTATAAGTCTATATTATTAAAAACTATCTAAAGCTGTTAGCCTACTAACGCTTTAACTATGCTACCTAAATTAGATTAGTTATCGGAAGTATTACTATCGCTAACATAATCTAGCTCGTTCTACTTATACTAGATACTATAGCATATAGTAAAGAGGTCGATTAGATCTACCTATAGATCTATAACACGCTAATTAATAGTACGCTATAAGTTAATAAGTTTAAAGATATCGTTAGTCTAGGAGATATTATACTAGTATTAGTTAGATTATATAGATATATCGGATTAGGAATATAAATAAAGTTACACGGGGTATTATAGAAGCGATAGGCTTTATAGCGTAGTACTAAGCCTCTATCGTTATTATAGATATAAGTAGTTTATCTTAACTAAGTTTTATCTAGATTAAGATATATAAGAGTTATATAGTAGATATAGGCTTTATACTAACGTAAGTATAAGAGCCTAGTATAGTTACTAGGAGTTATTCTATAAGGCTAGGAAGAGATTAAATCTACTAGGTTAGAGTAGAGTTAAGTATAAGAGGCTATTATAATAACGAGAAAGAGAGGTTTAAGAGAAAGAAGAAGAAATAGTAACGAAAAGGTATATATATCTAGCATTACCTATTATAAGAACAATAATATAGATAATAGCTATTATCTATTATAAAAAAACGACAATACTAATAATAGCTATTGTCGAATAATAGCTATTATTATACTAAGGGATATAAGTAGATTATTAGCCTAGTTACTTCTTTCTCTCCTTAGGAATATTTAAACAACTATCTAGTATACCTTTACGTCGCTATAGTATAGTTTATACTAATAGTAGCTAGAATTTAACTAAATCTACTACTATGTCTACTATTCCCCCTTCTATTATTCGTCTAGCTAATCTTCCTTACTATAACTTTATTAACGACCTTTAGGTAGAGATTAAGAGTATAAACAGCCTTATATATACTATTAACTAGAAATCTAATAGTATTAAGGTAATCCGTAACTATACTATAAGTTAGTAGAAAGACTTATCTACCTAGAACTAACTATTATTAGTCTTATACTCTACTCTATAGCTTTAGTACTCTAGTTTTCTAGTTAAGGGTTATAATTTATATAAGAGTAGCCTCGCTAGAGAGAGAATGTCCTCTAGATAAATTAGATAATAAGATAATAAGGTTTTAGTTTTAGGTAGTATATAGCTTACTAGCCTTATATACGATATAGACTCGTAGGGGTTATATAGATAATATTAATTAGGATAATCTTCTATAAATTACTATTAGGTCGTAATTATATATAAGAGTTAATAATTAATGACTTTTACTTCTCTCTAGTATTCTTTAACTACTATAACTTTAAGCGTTTAGAGTAGAAAAGTAATAAGAGTCGTAGGATATAGTACTTACTATAAGAATCTACTATAAGAATATAGACCCTAGTATAGTACTAGTATAGGCGCGCTAAGGACTTAATAGCACTATACTACTTATTTACTAACCTAACCTAGTACTATACTACATCTAGAAAGAGTATAACTTAACCCGTACCTAGCGCTAGTATAGTACTATTATAGCTATAGTATAGTACTAGTATAGGGCTATAAAAGACTTAGTAGTACTATGCCGGCTAAAAGCTAACCTAAACTATAGTACAGGAATAGACCTAGAGAGTACTAGGTATACTCTAATAGTTATACTAGTACTAGACTAGGTCTAGTACTATAACTATAGTAAGTAAGGCCACTTTTCTACCTCGTATACGTAGCTACGTAAGCTAGGCTAGGAACCTATAATATACATAGTAGAAGTAAGTAAATATTCTCTTCTATTTAACTAACTCCTTAAGGACATATTAAATAACCTTAAATAGGACTATAAGGGGCCTATAGTTCTTCTAGTACGAATCTACAAAGAGATAGTTTATATACTAGATAGTAAGGTTAGTATATTAATACTCTTAGATAATAGATCTAACATTAATATAATTAGTTCTACCTTCGCTCTTAAGTATAACTTAAAGCGTATTAATGCCGAGCTCTTACGAGTTAATAGCTTCTAGAGCTATCTAGTATATTACTATAGCGCCTACGAGATTAAGCTATACTTAATAGATAATACTAGTAAGATACAAGAGTCGAAAGGCTTATTCTATACTATAGAAATAAGCTCTCTTATTTTACTTAGTTAGCTATAGTATTTTAACTAAGGTATAGTAGTAGATAGCTATACCGACTAATAGTAGTATAGTTATAATACTATATCTATATATATTGTAAGCGCGCGAGAATTCTCTAACCTAGTCCTTATAGAAAATTAAGGCTATACTCTTATCTTATTAAGTATATATAACTCTATAGAGTATAAGGTATAGGGAGTAGCTAGAGCCTCTATAGAGCCTCTATAGAACTCCCTCGACTTACTACCTATATATATCTCGGACTTTAAGAATATATTTAACATTAACTCTACTAAGATAAGGCCTACTAAGAACGTTTTCTATCTAATTAATCTCTAAGAGAGTAAGGAACCTTTCTTCTAACTTCTTTATAACTTCTCTACTATAGAGCTAGTAGAACTAAGGGAGTACCTAAAGAAGTCCCTAGAGAAGAGCTAGATTTAATATTTAGAGAGTCTAGCTAGTATACTAATTCTATTCGTACTAAAGAAGAATAGAACACTTAGACTATATATAGATTACTATAGCCTAAACGTAATTACTATTAAGAACTACTACTCTCTTTCTCTTATTAATAAGACTCTTAATTAGCTTAGAGAAGTAGTAGTATACTCGAAGATTAATATAAAGGACATATATTACTATATTTCGATAAAGGAGAGTAATTAGTAGAAGATAGTGTTCTAGATAAGATATAGCTACTTCGAATATATAGTTATACTATTTAGATTAACTAATGCACCTACTATGTTCTAAGCCTATATTAATAGAGCTTTAGTAGAGCTCGTTAATGTCTACTATATTATCTATCTTAATAACGTCCTTATCTATAGCATATTAGTAGAAGAGTATATAGAGTACTTACGGAAGATACTTAAGAGATTACACTTGTTTATATTATATATAAACCTAAAGAAGTGTATATTTTTCTAGACTAAGGTAGAGTTCTTAGAATTTATTATTAGTACTATAGGTATATTAATAGATCTCTATAGAGTCTCTATAATTATAGACTAGCCTCTACCTAAGAATTACTACGATGTCTAGTAGTTCCTAGGTTTCGCGAACTTTTACTAGTAGTTTATTAAAGAATATTCTATAATAGTAGCGCTACTAATATCGCTATTTAAAGAAGCAAAGAAGAGAAAGTAAACTACGCTATAGTACTAGAGAGAGACTTAGACTAAGGCCTTTAAGGAAGTCTATAAGGCCTTTATAAAGGCTCTAGTGCTAAGGCACTATAATCCTATAGTAGAACTCTATATAGAAACTAATATATCGAAATATATAAATAGTAGTATACTATTATAGCTCTTTAATAAGAGCGAGTATAAGGAGTAGTACTCTATTACTTTCCTGTCTCGTAAGTATCTACTAGTAGAGTAGAATTATAAGACATATAATTAAGAGTTACTTATAATTGTTAAGGGATTTAAGTATTAGCGATACTACTACGAAGAGTCTCTATACTCTATCTATATACTATTCGACTATAATAACCTAAGGTACTTTCTAATAATAAAGAAACTAAATAGCTATTAAGCGAGATAGTATATATACCTCTAGAGATTTAATTTTATTATCGAATATAGACTAGGGAAGACAAACTCTACTAATACTCTATCTCGTTATCTAGACCTTATAGTTAATAACTAGAAAGAGACTAGTAGCTTACCTACTTTATAGGCTAAGCTTAGGGCGATAATTTCTATTAGTATACTAATAGTAAGAAAGGTATATATAGAAGTATCTATATACCTTAGTATTATAACCCTAGAGAGAGGCATAGGCCTAGAGATCTATATTATATAACTAGCTTTAGACGTAAAGTAGCTCTATAGAGACTCTATAGAAGTAGTAGATAGTCTAGGCAAAGAAAATACTAAGAGTCCTAGGAGTAGTTCCTTAGATATATACTAGCCTAACTAGCTAGAAAGTAAAAAGACTAAGTATAGAGAGGTATAGTTAGTTTATAATAGCGTAATGCCGATAGCTATACCTTGCGTTACTACTATTTAGCGACGTAGAATAAGTCTCTATAGGCTAACAAGGTCGGTAATAAGCTAGTCTAGCTTATTAAAGAGTTATAGTAGACTAATAGACTAGCTACTTAGAGAGTAACTAATCTAGAGAAGAGAGCTAATAGTAGTTCGCTATTATAGTACTAGAAGGAGAGAGTACTATATAAGGATAATACCTTATATATACCTATAGATATAGTATTATACGCGGAGTTACTATAGAAATACTATAATCTCCTAGAGGCTAGCTATTTTAGCTAAGAGAAGACCTTAAAGCTATTATTAAGGAAGTATTACTAGCTAGAGATATACTATAATATAGACGACTATATTAAGACCTATATAGTATACTAGACTTAGAAAGAATATACCTATATACTATATAGTAAGCTCTTAAGCTTACTAATGCTAAAGGCTACTTAGAGAGAGCTAACTATAGATTTTATTACTAACTTCTCCCTAAGTAAGTACTATAGTAAGGTATATAACGTAATCCTTATAGTCGTTAATAAATTAACGAAAATAGTATACTACCTTCTCTACTATAAGACTATTATCTTAGAATAGCTCGCTAAGCTATTTTATAACGAGATCGTTTACGAATACAGGTTCCTAGAGAGTATAGTCTCTAACTACGGAACTATATTTACGTTAGTATACTAGTAAACGTTTATATACTAGTTAAAGTTTAAGCGCTAGCTATTAATAGCTTTCTATCCCTAAATAGATAGCTAAATAGAATAGTAAAATAGATCCCTAATTTAGTATATTCGATGTTATTACTCTATAGACTAATTCGACTAGTTATAATAGTTATAAATAGTAGCGTTTACTGCTAATTTGTTATAGAATAATATACTAGGTATGTCCCTACTCGAATATTACTCTAGTAAGGACTCTATAGAGAATCTAAATAGAGCCTAAGAGTAGACTCTACTAAGAGAGGTACTAGCTACTTATAATAGAGTAGTAACTCTTATAAATCTTAGGAAGAGCTTAGAAGAGTATTAGTAATAGGCCTAGAAGTAGTAGAAGTAGGCCTATAATAAGAGATATAAAGCTATATTATTTAATGTCGGAGATTAAGTTTAGTGTGACCGTTGGGGCGGGGTTAGGGCGGCCTAAGGCCGCCCCTAGTGCTAGTGTAGGGGCCGACTCTGTGTCAACAGCCCCGCGCCTTAGCTGCACAGAGTTAGCACTAGGGTCATCCGTAATAGCACTAGCACTAGCACTGCTCTAAGCTACATAAGCACTAGCACTACACCGTGGTCACGTAATACTAGCACCGCTCTACTATAGGCACCGCGCCGAAACACGTTAGCACTTACGCTAGCACCGGGGTCGGACTATACTAAAGCACTACGCGAGGGCTAGGCTTTAAGACGACTCCACTGTATCGTAGTGATATACGAGGTCTATAGTAGCGGCTTAGAGAAGAAATTCAATACTCTATTCTATGTAAAATTACATCTGCCTATTTCTTATAGTCCTTTCTCACGGCTTTATAGAGGAGAGCTCTTACTAGTTAGAAAAATTAAGCGGGCGGTACTTGTCGTAGTATTTCCTAGTAAGCGTAGAGTCTTTAGCGAATATAGTGACACGCTTAGCATAGATAGCGTTAAGGCAGCAGTCTACCATAGTTATAAGATGTTAATTAGGATGATCTTCTACAAATTACTATCAGGTCGTAATTATACATAAGGGTTAATAATTAATGACTTTTACTTCTCTCTAGTATCCTTTAACTACCGTAACTTTAAGCGTTTAGAGCGGAAAAGTGACAAGAGTCGTAGGACGCGGCACTTACTATGAGAATCCACTATGAGAATATAGACCCCGGTGCGGTACTAGTACGGGCGCGCTAAGGACTTAATAGCACTGCACTACTCATCTGCCGACCTAACCTAGCACTATACTACGTCTAGAAAGAGCGCGACTCGACCCGCACCTAGCGCTAGTGCGGTGCTGTTACGGCTACGGTGCGGTGCTAGCACAGGGCTATAAAAGGCTTAGCGGTACCGCGCCGGCTAAAAGCCGACCTAAACCCCGGTGCGGGGATAGACCCGGAGGGTACCGGGTGCGCCCCAACAGTCACACTAACTAAGTTCTATTATTAACTAAGAACCTAAGACTAAAGGTAGCTAAGTAGAAGCTAGTACTAATATTCCTTAGACTATTTAAGGTATTAGATTAAGTTAGTAGCTAAGTATACTACTTAGATCTACCTAAAGGCTCCCGTATCTATAACATATTCTATATATCTCTATTAGAACTAGTAAGGGGCTATAGAGACTCTATATCTTCTCCGGAACTAATTAATATTAATAATAGTATAGAATATAAAGTAGAAAGGATTCTAGAGTATAATTAGTAAAAGAGATAGACTATATTAAAGGTACTATAGAAGAGATACCTACTTTCTAAAGCTACCTAGGAACCTAAAGAAGCACTAGATAATACTACTAAAGCTATTATAGACTATTAGGTAGAGATTAGTTAGAGAACCTATAGTAATAGTATAAAGAGGATATAGCTAAAATAAGATAGATAAAGGGGTTCTATTAGTCTATATAATTATATAAGCCTCTAAGCCTATTTACTTCTATAGTAACTTCTCTTCTTCTTTACTAAATAACTAAAGTAGTAAGACTATAACGAAGTAACTAGATCTTCCCTAAAGTTCTCTTTCTTCTCTAGATTATTAGCTAGTATATCTAGATCTATATCTAATAGGCTTACTAGGATAGGTACGCTAAAGCGCTAAGTAGTTTCTATAAACCTTGCTAGGTTATAAAGTAATATAAGGTCCCTTAGGGCACTTCTAATAATAGTAAGATAAGTAGATAAAATAGCCTAGGTAGATAAGTTAGTAGCGTATAGTAGCTATAGCTCGGCTAGATAACCTAGATAGTAATTCTATATATTCTCTTATAGCTATATAAGTAAAAGGATTTAATACTTATCCTTATAAGTAGTAGTAATAGTAGAAACTTATAGAGACCTAGTAGTCTCTCTATAGAGTTAAGTAGAGGCTTTATCTTTATTCTCTATAATAACATTATTCTCTTAATCTAGATAAGCTTATAGATTAGTAAAGGAGTAGTAAATAATAAGTAAAAAGAGAGAGGTTCTTCTATCGAAGGCTACCTCTATAGTAGTAAAAGCGTCTAGGTTAGTAATAGAATTATTATCCTTATTATCTAGAGTATTAGTAGCCTCCGTAGCTAAAGCTACTACTATAGAGTTAGTAGGTATAGTTCTCCTACTAGAGGCTACTATAGTATTAGAAGAGGTAGTCTCCTTATTAGGGACTACTATAGCGAATTAGATACTAGCTTATAGTCGCGAGTAAAAGGATACTATATTAGTAGTCTTTAAAGTTATAGTTATCTCTATAGAGGTCTTCCTTATTGTCCTAGAGAGTATTACTCTCCGAGCTAGTATCTTAGTAGCCTCTATAGCTAGAGCTACTATAGTCCTTAACTTTAGTATTGTCTTCTTAGGCGTTATAGTCTTAGATTTCTTAGTAAGAGAAGTCTCCTCTTATAGAGCTAGTATAGAACACTTATAGAGTATTAATAATAGTAGAGTAAAAACGAAGAAGATAGAAGACAAAGTAGAGCTAGATAAGTACTATATATAATTAGTAAGATACTAGTAATACTAGATGTTATACTTATAAAGCAAAAGAGGCCTATACTCTCCTTAAGCGTAAGATATATACACTAGATCTCGTTAACTTATATATATATTAGAGCGTTCCCTAATAACGTAAATAAGTCTAGTAAAGTAGTAGCTTAGCTACTAGTAATTTAGTATAACTAAATTATAGACTATACTACTATAGCCTCTATATCTAGCTTAGACTTCTTATTAACTAAGTAAGTCTTAGTAGAATCTAGATAGTATCGATCTACCTTTATAAAGGCAGTATATACTATATCGACTAAGTTCTATAGTGCTAGGTTATTAATTAGGTAGTAAGCCTACCTTATCTTCTTATAATAGAAGTACGCCTTACTAGGTATACTATCGTAAGTAGTATCTACCTACGTTAGTATACTATAGCCTTACTATATAGGTACTATAGACTTACTAACGAGGTTATCTTTAACTACGTAAGTATAGCGCTTATAAGAGTAAATATAAGAATTAGAGCTAGCTATAACTAAAGATATCTAATTAATAAAACGAAGATATTTAATAAAGTAGTAAGCTAGATAGTAGTAAGAAAAGTAAGTACTAAGAGGTTTAATAAAGAAAGAGAAGTATAGAGTACAAGGATAATATATAAGTCGACAATAAAGAATATATTAATAAAGTAAGTAGCGAGTTAAAGTTTTAGAAGTGTCGTCGCTATAGAAGTTATTATTATAGAGGTCGAAATATAGTTATATATATGCTAATCGCTAGTATACTAGAGCTATATAGCTACTATATAGATACTAAATAAACGCTAGTATATATTATAAACTAGTAGTAAGGCTAGTACTACTTCGAGATAAAGCTACTAATAAAGGACTATAGCCTTATAGGTAATAAAGTTACTAAGGACAAATATAGAATAGAATAAATAAAGAAATAACATAGACTAAGTATTCCCCTAGTTAATAAAGAGAATACTTACTACCTTTATAGTTACGATTACTAAATGTAGTAAAGAATAGCTTAAGAGATAGATAGCTACTAAGGGTAGTAGCTATAAAGAGAGAGATAGTTATAAGAGAAAGCTTAGTTCTATAGAGCTAGGATAGTTCTATTATATAACATAGGCTCTCTATAGTATATCTATATAGCCTCTAGCTATTTTAAACGAAGATAGCTATTAGTTTATTAACCTATCTAGCCTATAGATAGCTTAGCTCTATACGTTACTATATACTACTATTATACTTACTACCTAATTAATAACCTAGTACTATAGAACTTAGTCGATATAGTATATACTACCTTCGTAAAGGTAGATTAACACTATCTAGATTCTACTAAGACTTACTTAGTTAATAAGAACTCTAAGCTAAATATAGAGGCTATAGTAGTATAGTCTACAATTTAGTTATACTAAATTACTAGTAGTTAAGCTACTACTCTACTAGACTTATCTACGTTGTTAGGGGACACTCTAATATATATATAAGTCGACTAGATCTAGCGTATATATCTTATACTTAAGGAGAGTATAGGTCTCTTCTACTCTATAAGTATAATATCTAGTGTTACTAGCGCCTTACTAATTATATATAGTACTTATCTAGTTCTACTCTATCTTTTACTTCTTTCTTTTTTACTCTACTATTATCGACACTCTATAAGTATTCTATACTAGCTCTATAAGAGAAAACTTCTCTTACTAAGAAATCTAAGACTATAACGCCTAAGAAGATAGTAACGCTAAAGTCTAAGACTATAGTAGCTCTAGCTATAGAGGCTACTAAGACACTAGCTTAGAGAGTAATACTCTCTAGAATAATAAGGAAGACCTCTACTAAGGTAAGTATAACTCTAAAGACTACTAAGGTAGTATTCTTTTACTTATAACTATAAGCTAGTATCTAATTTACTATAGTAGCCTCTAATAAGGAAACTACCTCTTTTAATACTATAGTAGCCTCTAATAGAAGAACTATACCTACTAACTCTATAGTAGTAGCTTTAGCTATAGAGGCTACTAATACTCTAGATAATAAGGATAATAATCCCGTTACTAACCTAGATACTCTTACTACTATAGAGGTAGCCTTTAATAGAAGAACTTCTCTTTTTTTACTTACTATTTACTATCTCTTTACTAATCTATAAGCTTATCTAGCTTAAGAGAATAACGTTATTATAGAGAATAAAGATAAAGTCTCTACTTAACTCTATAAGAAAGCTACTAGATCTCTATAAGTTTCTACTATTACTACTACTTATAAGGATAAGTATTAAATCCTTTTACTTATATAGCTATAAGAGAATATATAGAATTACTACCTAGGTTATCTAGCTAAGCTATAGCTACTATATACTACTAACTTATCTACCTAGGCTATTCTATCTACTTATCTTACTATTATTAGGGGTACTCTAAGAAACCTTATATTACCTTATAACCTAGCGAGGTTTATAAAAACTACTTAGTGCTTTAGTATACCTATTCTAGTAAGCCTATTAGATATAGATCTAGATATACTAGCTAATAATTTAGAGAAGAAAGAGAACTTTAGGGAAGATCTAGTTACTTTATTATAGTCTTACTACTTTAGTTATTTAGTAAAAGAGAAGAGAAGTTACTATAGAGGTAAATAAGCTTAGGAGCTTATATAATTATATAGACTAATAGAACCCCTTTACCTATCTTATCTTAGCTATATTCTCTTTATATCGTTACTATAGGTTCTTTAACTAATCTCTACCTAATAGTCTATAATAGCTTTAGTAGTATTATCTAGTGTCTCTTTAGGTTTCTAGGTAGCTTTAGAAAGTAGGTATCTCTTCTATAGTACCTTTAATATAGTCTATCTCTTTTACTAATTATACTCTAGAATCTTTTCTACCTTATATTCTATACTATCGTTAATATTAATTAGTTCCGGAGGAGATATAGAGTCTCTATAGCCCCTTGCTAGTTCTAATAGAGATATATAGAATACGTTATAGATATAGGAGCCTTTAGGTAGATCTAAGTAGTATACTTAGCTACTAACTTAATCTAATACCTTAAATAGTCTAAGGAATATTAGTACTAGCTTTTACTTAGCTACCTTTAGTCTTAGGTTCTTAGTTAATAGTAGAACTCGATCTCTAACATTAAATAATATAGCTTTATATCTCTTATTATAGGCTTACTTCTACTACTTCTAGGCCTATTACTAATACTCTTCTAAGCTCTTCTTAAGATTTATAAGAGTTGCTACTCTATTATAAGTAGCTAGTACTTCCCTTAGTAGAGTCTACTCTTAGGCTCTATTTAGATCTCCTATAGAGTCTTTACTAGAGTAACATTTAAGTAGAGATATACCTAGTATTAGTATAACTATTAGAGTAGAGTTAAAGTAGCCTAAGGCTGTCTCTAGTACTAGTATAAGAGCTAACTCTATATTAATAGCTCTACACCTTAGCTATATAGAGTTAGTACTAGAGTTATCTATAATAGTACTAGTACTAGTACTACTCTAAGCTATATAAGTACTAGTACTATACTATAGTTACGTAATACTAGTACTACTCTACTATAGGTACTATACTAAAATACGTTAGTACTTACGCTAGTACTAGAGTTAGACTATACTAAAGTACTACGTAAGAGCTAGGCTTTAAGACGACTTTACTATATCGTAGTAATATACGAGGTCTATAGTAGTAGCTTAGAGAAGAAATTTAATACTCTATTCTATATAAAATTATATCTACCTATTTCTTATAGTTCTTTCTTATAGCTTTATAGAAGAGAGCTCTTACTAGTTAGAAAAATTAAGTAAGTAGTACTTATCGTAGTATTTTCTAGTAAGTGTAAAGTCTTTAGCGAATATAGTAATATACTTAGTATAGATAGCGTTAAGGCAGTAGTCTACTATAGTTATTAGTACTTAGAATTATATATTCTAAATGCATAATTAATGTACCTTTAAAATATTCTACTAGTATTACCTTAGTTACTTTCTAGAGATACTTAATAGTATCTAGCTAAAAGCGAAAATCTCTAATTATAAGCGTAGACTTAATATCTTACTATAAGAATCTACTATAAGAATATAGACTTTAGTATAGTACTAGTATAGATATACTAAGGACTTAATAGTACTATACTACTTATTTACTAACCTAACCTAGTACTATACTATATCTAGAAAGAGTATAACTTAACCCGTACCTAGCGCTAGTATAGTACTATTATAGCTATAGTATAGTACTAGTATAGGGCTATAAAAGGCTTAGTAGTACTACGCTAGCTAAAAGCTAACCTAAACTCTAGTATAGAAATAGACTTAAAGAGTACTAGGTATACTCTAATAGTTATACTACCTAGTATATTATTCTACGATAAATTAGTAGTAAACGCTACTATTCGTAACTATCGCGACTAGTTAGATTAGTCCACGGAGTAATAACATCGAATATACTAAATTAGGGATCTATTTTACTTATAAGCGAGCTCTACTAAGCTATATTACTTACTAAGCTAAAGGCTTAGTGCTCTTACACTATATAATACAAAAGAACAGCTAGTATCTACGCTAATAGTATACTATATAGAGTAACTAATTATATAAGTATACTCTTATAACTATCTTCTCTTCTAGAAGCTATACCTTAAGGCTTAGAAAAACTAGTATTCCCTCTATAGGAATTAAACTAGAGACCTCTCTATACTCGTAGACTATATACTACCTAGCTAGAAGTAGCCTAGTATAAGAAATATACGTATATAACTAATCTCTCTAGTAAGCTCGAGTTTCTACTTTAGCTATATATATAACTCGTAGAGTATATATATAGTTACTACCTTAGCTCCCTTATAAAAACCCTATAGAGGCTATACTATTAGGTATATAGCTAGACTTAAACGCGAGGCCTAATGCTCGATAACTAGTCTAGGACAACTCTATATATTACTCCTAATAGTATTAGTATAGATATAATTATAAGCGAGCTCTACTAAGCTATATTACTCGCTAAGCTAAAGGCTCGGCGCTCTTACGCTATATAATATAAAAGAACAGCTAGTATCTACGCTAATAGTATACTATATAGAGTAACTAGTTATAAGGGTGTACTTATATAATTAGTTACTCCGTACGGTATACCGTTAGCGCGGATACTAGCTATTCTTTTACATTGCATAGCGTAAGAGCGCCGAGCCTAAGGCTCGGCGAGTAATGTAGCTTAGCGAGGCTCGCGTACTATTATATCCGCGCTAACGCTATTAGGAGTAACGTACGGGGCTACCCTAGACTAGTTATCGAGCGTTAGGTCCCGCGTTCGAGTCTAGCTATGCCCTGGACTAGTTATCGAGCGTTAGGTCCCGCGTTCGAGTCTAGCCGTATGCCTAATAGTATAGCCTCTATAGGGTTTTTATAAGGGAGCCGAGGTAGTAACTACGTGCGCGCTCTACGAGTTATATGTATAGCTAAAGTGAAAACTCGAGCTTGCTAGAGAAATTAATTATATACGTATATTTCTTACTTCTAGCTAGGTTCCGAGCCTCGAGGCGTAGCTCCTAGGAAGAGAGATAGTTATAAGGGTGTACTTATATAATTAGTTACCCCGTACAGTATACTGTTAGCATAGATACTAGCCGTTCTTTTGCATTGCATAGCGTAAGAGCGCCGAGCCTAAGGCTCGGCGAGTGATATAGCTTAGCGGGGCTCGCTTACACTAATTATATAAGTATACTCTTATAGTAAGTCTACCTTATCTTCTTATAATAGAAGTATGCCTTACTAGGCATACTATCGTAAGTAGTGTCTACCTACGTTAGTATACTATAGCCTTACTATATAGGTACTATAGACTTACTAATAAGGTTATCTTTAACTACGTAAGTGTAGCGCTTATAAGAGTAAATATAAGAATCGAAGCTAGCTATAACTAAAGATATCTAATTAATAAAACGAAGATATTTAACAAAGTAGTAAGCTAGATAGTAGTAAGAAAAGTAAGTACTAAGAGATTTAACGAAGAAAAGAGAAGTATAGAGTATAAGAATAATATATAAGTTAACAACAAAGAACACATTAATAAAGTAAGTAGTAGATCGAAGTTTTAGAAGTGTCGTCGCTATAGAAGTTATTATTATAGAGGTCAAAATGTAGTTATATATACGCTAATTACTAGTGTACTAGAGCTATATAGCTACTATATAGATACTAAACAAACGCTAGTACATGTTATAAACTAGTAGTAAGGCTAGTACTACTTCGAGGTAAAGCTACTAATAAAGGACTATAGTCTCGTAGGTAATAAGGTTACTAAGAATAAATATAGAATAGAATAAACAAAGAAATAACATAGACTAAGTGTTCCCCTAGTTAATAAAGAGAATACTTACTACCTTTATAGTTACGATTACTAAATATAGTAAAGAATAGCTTAAGAGATAGATAGCTACTAAGGGTAGTAGCTATAAAGAAGAGAATAGTTATAAGGGGAAGCTTAGTTCTATAGAGCTAGGATAGTCCTATTACGTAATATAGGCTCTCTATAGTATATCTATATAGTCTCCGGCTATTTCGAACGAAGGTAGCTATTAGTTTATTAACCTATTTAGCCTATAGATAGCTTAGCTCTATACGTTACTATATACTACTATTATAGTTAGTAGGAATTTTAGCACCCTTACTAAGAAGAAGTATACTTACTATATTAAAGGCTACTATACCTATAAGCTACTTCTACTCTATTTACGTAGTAACTACGTAACTACGCGTAACGCCTATAACTCGCTTATAACTATCGATAATAACAACGATAATACACCGGAGAATTATACTACTTATAACTAGGCCCTTAGGGACTTTCTAGATTTACTAAAGGTATACTATACTAATAAGAACAAGGTTACTAGCGAGGCGTCTATACCTCGTATAAGCTATATTAGCGCTATATATAGTATACTTAACTAGGAGAAGGTAGTTAAGCTCTAAAAGATTAAGAGGACTTTAACTACTCTAGTAGCTATAAGTTAAGAGGTATATTTTCTACGTCGCTTATATATCTAGCCTATAGCTAATATACTTAGATTATACATAGTAATAGCGAGTTAACTATTCTATTTAATAGAATTATAGCTAGAGAAGAGTTTTTTAAGAATAGAAATAAGAGTAAAGAGTAGTAGGTAAATATATATAAGCTAGGTACGTACCTCTAGCGCTATACCTATAAGGCCTTATATATAGTATAGGAGTTAACAGCGTTTAGGACGATACTTATATAGCTAGTATATAATTACGACTAGTAAGATAGAAGGTTAATTACGTCTATTCGTTAAGATATCGAGACTTAGAAAAGAAGAAGAGAAAGCTAGTATACAAAGCACGCGTAATATCGAGGGCAAAGCGGCCGGAAGTCTAGGCTACGACGCCGAGATTACGTAACTAAACTAAACTAGGCCCTAACTAAATCTAGTTTGTATCTATCTCGTATTACTACTCTCTCTCTTAAAGGCGTTTACTCTTAAACACTAATGTATATTATCTGTTAATCTATTTTAGCCTTAGTTTATCTATATAAGAGTCTAGATAGTTACGTAGTATATTAGCTACTCCTTTAAGGTTGTTAATTAGCCACTAGGTAAGATCTTTCGGATATCCCTTCTAGCTTATATAAGCGACTAGTTTACTACGTAGTATCTATATATTAATTATATTATCTACTTCGTATTTCTCTTTACTCTCGACCTCGATCGGTAGTAGCTCTTTAAAGAACTAGCTAGGTAAAGAGTTATCTAGATATTTAGTAAGTAGGTTAGTATAGAACATAGAGTAAATACAGCGTAAAGTAACTAGTAGATCTAGTTTATACAATAGAGGTAATTGCTTTTCGAGTACCTTATAAGGACTAACTCTCTTTAGTAATAGCTTAGGATTACTATATAGATAGAGGTTCTTTATCGATAACTACACTATGTTACTAACCTTAAATTCGATTAGTAAGCAGTGCTTGTTCGCTTATTCTACTATGTATAATTAGGCAATAGTAAGGTTTTTCTTAGCGATCTCTAAACCTTCTTCTAGCTACTTAGCTAGGGTATAGATATTAGTCTTATTTAGCTTAGCTCTTGTCGATAGTACATTAGTAGGCGGCTAAAAGCTAAGTCTTAGCTTGTACTCTCTAGTGACTTTAAATAGTAATAGCTTAGTGCTTTCCGATAGGTTAGTATTAGCGGAGAACTCTACTACTAGAAGAATAAGAGTCTAGTTACTAAAATATACAGTATAAGAGCGAATAACTCGTTTAAACTCCCGGTTTATAACCTCTAACTAGCTATCTATTTAGGGGTAGCTAGTAGTAGATAGCTTAGCTATAATCTTTAGGATCTAGTAGAACCGCTTCTATACGTCGCTAATAAACTAAGGGCTATAGTCGAAAGTAATACTATCGGGTAACCTATATAGTTTCTACACGTAAAAGAATAATAGCTTAGTAGTCTCGAATGCTAAGGTACCTTCCTTTCTAGAGAAGTAGAGAATTAGGTATCGTTCTTTACTTAGGTAGTCGACAATATATAATACTACGTTATAGCTATCTACTAAGAGTAGACTAGTAACGAAGTCTATTATAATATACTACTAGGGCTTCTCTAGAATAGACAGTAGTAAGAGTAGACTAGTAAGAAGGCTATAGTAAGCCTTTAATCGTTTATAGTTATAGTAATAAGTAATGAACCTCTTAACGATATTATTATAACTAGGGATATAAAAGGTTGTTTTAATTATAGCTACTGTCTTAGTAGCTCCGGCGTATATATAGTCCTTTAATATATATATCTCCTAGATAACCTTAGTAACTATCGACATAGACACGAATAGTTAACTAGTGTACTATAATATCCCTTTACTAATAGTAACATCGGTTAGCAGTAGCTATTTCCTCTTTAGGAAGGCCTCTGTTATATAGTAGATGTCTCGAGCAGACTTAAACTTAGTGTCTTATAGGTTAGCTTTAGCTACTTCTTCGAAAAGGAGTAAAGGCTCTTCTATAGCTAAGATAGAGGCGACATAGGCTAGCTCGTAAGGCGAAATAGGCGTCTATTTTAGTAATAAACTAAGTGTTAAAATAGACTACGAAATAGATAGCGAACTAGGTCCTAGTTTAGTAGCTAAACTAGACTATAAACTAGATTATAAACTAGATTATAAACTAGACTTTAGTTTAGCTCGGAGTAGTAATCTAGTTTAGATACGACCTAGACTTAGTTTATCGATAATATATAGATCGAGTACCTTATATAGTAGAAGTGTCTAGCGTAGATTAGAGTCTTTCTTTAAGTGTAGTATATCTCCGTTTCTTCTAGTAAGTGTGTCTACTTTACTATTAGTAGCGCTAGGTCGGTATATAATCTTAAAGTTAAATTGTATAAGGTAGAGAGCCTAGCGTACTTAATAGCGTAAAAGCTTTTAAGTCCTTATAAAATACATAAGGGATTAGTAATTAATAAGGACGTAGATAGCCTTATCGAATTAAGTACTTATAAGCTTAGGAGTCTACTCCTTAAAGGCTTAGACGATAGCTAGTAGCTCTTTATTATAGATAGTATAGTTACGTTTAGCTTCACTTATAGACTTACTAAAAAAGACAATAGGCTAGAGGATATCGTGCTTATTATACTATAACAGGATCCTAGCGGTAGTAGTATCGAAAGCATCGGTCTCGATAACTATCTACTTTAAGTAATTAAAGTACGTAAGGATAGGTACGCTCGTAATAGTGTACTTTATATAGTTAAATACAGTAGTACATTTGTCGTTCTAGAGTAATATATCCTTCTTAAGTAGGTTATTTAGAGGCTTAGCGATAGTACTAAAACTCTTAATAAAGCGGCAGTAGTAGCTATAGAAACTAATAAAGCTTCTTACTTATATAGTGTTACTAGAGGCTAGCTACTTCTAAGCTTTAATAGCTTCTACCTTCTTAGGGTCTATCTAGACTCTATCTTAGCTAACGATAATACCGAGGTACTTTACCTCTATAAGGTAAAACTCGCTCTTCTTAATGTCGGCGTTTAGGCCTAACTCGTAGAGTCGCTAGAGTACTAGTTTAATGTACTCGGCATACTCTTACTAGGTACTATCGGTGTAAATTAGAATATCGTCTAGATAGATCGATACGAAGCGTTCTAGTATATCGACAAAGTTATAATTTATAAACCTCTACTATATAGTAGGGGCATTAGTAAGACTAAAAGACATTACTAGCTATTTAAAGTTACCTATATATATAGAGAAAGTAGTAAGGTCCTTACTATCGACGGAGTTATAGAGATAGTAGAAGGCTTAGTAGATATCGATCTTACTAAACTACTTAGCCTTACTTACGCGCGTAAGTGTTTCTTCGATAAGTAGTAGTAGATAGACGTCTTATTTAGTGACCTCGTTAAGGCTGCGGTAATCGACATAGAGGCAGAGTTCTCTATTTAGCTTATAGACGAAAAGAATAGGTAATAAGTAGCTAGCTAAGCTTAGTGTAATAAAACCCTTGTCGAGATGTTCCCGAATAAACTCTTCTACTATATTAAGCTCTTTAGGGGATAGGCGGCGTAAAGGTTTAGTATATAGTAGCTTAGCGCTGTCCTTTAGGGTAATACAGTTGTCGAAATCTAGTCGATATAGTAGTAGAGTGTTAGATTACTCTTTAGAGAAGACGTTAGTAAACTTACGTAACTTCTCTAGTAGAATAACTAAGGAGTCTAGTTCTAGTTTAGTAGCTATATAGTAGTGGTCCTTAATATTCTTTATAGAGATCGTAAACACCTCGTGTTTATAGTATTTAGCTTAAGAGGTAAAGGTAGCAGCGCTAATAAAGGCAATAAGTAGTCTATCTTACTTAGCATTACTTACGTAGGTAGGTACGTAAGAGAACTTATATATTAGCTAAGTACTATAGGAGACTAGCTTAAACTCCCCCTAATTTAGCTTAAAATTCGACCTAAGAGCTAGTAGTCGATATAGTCTATCTCGTCCTAATTCGGTAGCCGAAATAGTATCTATTTTACGAGCTAAACTAGGAACGAACTAGTTCTAAACTAAAATAGGTCCCTTTCCGGAATAAGCACCTTTAATTAGCTATAGCTACTACCGCTTAATAATAGTTAGTGAAAACTCTTCTTTATATATAACTTCGCTGTGTTTATAGTCGATATTAGCCTTGTTAGCCTTAAGCTAGCTAAGGCCGAGGATAATGTCGAAACGGCTAATATCTATAATATAGAAGGTAGTAAGGGTATTTAGCTTACTAGAAACGGTAGTAGTAAGGGGGACACTATAAGTAACTTATTTAGTTAGAACACTATTATAGGCCTAGAGCTAAATAGAGCTAGCTAACGCTATAGAGTAGCCGAAAGTCTTTAGCTTATCGAGAACGTTATAGTTAACTATAGCGCTAATAAGCGCGCTAGTGTCGATAAAGACTTAAAGAGTAATAGTTCGTTTATAGTTATAGGGGTCGTAGATAGTAATAGGAGTTATAATAGCGGTAACGTTATAAGTAATAACACTATTTAGCGTTTATACTCCTCCGGATCTATCTCGAATAGCCCTTATTCTACTAGAGAAGAGGACTTATTCTCTAGCTACTTATTTCCCTAGTCGAACTAGTTAGCTAACTTATAATCTATCTCGGGGTCGAACTAGTTCTAAACTAAATCTAGTTTATAGGCCGAACTAGAATCGGCTTCTAACTTAGCTATATAGTGCTAAAGCTACTATATCTTCTCTATAGCGCTAATAGTATAAGGGGAATAAGTAGTAGCGTAAGTAGCCTTCTTAGAGGCGCTAGCTATATACTTTAGTGCGATATAGCCTAGCTTACTACATGCGAAGTAGACGAGTATTTAGGGTAGGCAGAAAGGCTATAGAGTACCTCCGGCAATAGAGTAGTAAGTAGCTAGAGTAGTAAGTATAGAGGTTAAGTAAGGTACGTAAGTTAGAGCGCTAGCGACGCGAGTTATAGCTATTACGGGGCATAGAGCCTAAGTACGCTTAGCGATAAGGTTATTCTAATAGATACTATAGTCGGTAGCGTAAGCTATAGTAATAAAGACAGCGAAGTTATCGGGGTAAAAGTTAACTAGGGTATTATATAGCTTAGTAGATATCTTCTAACGGATTTAGTATAGCTACTCTTCTTTAGCGATGTTAGCGCGAAGAGTATACTTATTAAACTCGCTAATAAAGAAGTTAAAGGTGTTATTATACTAAAAGAGACTAGCGAATTAGATATACGTAGTGGCCCTATAGTCGGGGTCCTTATAGCGCTAAGCTAAAAGGGTAAAGACCTCGTTAGCGCTAAGGATTATACTATAAGCTTCGTCTATAACGAGGGTATAAGTATCTCCTAAGAGACGTAAGTAGAGATAGGCGAACTTATTAACCTTCGTAGAGTAATAGTCTATATTAGAAAGAAGCTTATTCTATATCTAGTACTTAAAGACATCGAACTATTCTAGTGTACTATCGCTAAAAACGGTAGGGTCTAGTAGCTTCTCTAATAAGAGAGAGCTACATATAGAAGAGGTCGGTATACTACGTTCTATCTCGGCCTTAAGATAGTCTAGTTTAGCCTTAAGCTCTTAGACCTTAGCTAAGTAATAGGCAGCTTAGGTAGTAGCGCTATTAGCGTAGGTCTAAGATACATCTAGTTCGGCTTAGATATTACTAACCTAAGCCTATATAGTACTTACTTATATAGTCTACTTATTATAAGAGAATTCGACGTAGTCGAACGTGTCCCTTAGTACCTAAATACTATACTCTTCCTATAGCTTACTAAGGAGTATAGCGTCGGGGAGGGCAAATAGATCGTAATAGAGTAAACTAATAGAAGCGTTATTATAGTCGGAGGTAAGTTATAGTAGCTTACTTTAGTAGCGCTCTTTATCGCCGGAGTTAAATTAAGCTATAGCTTGGTAAGGTTAGTCGTAAATATAGTAAAAGTTAATACGTAATAAAGGGGATATCTAAAAATTTAGCTAGTAGCCTACTTCCTTCTTAAGTCGTTAGTAACTCGACTTATTACCTTCTTCTTATGTCTTTAGTATTTACAGTATTAACCTACGTAGTAGTAGCGAGGATCTATTATAGTATACACAGGAACTACGATTATAATACTTCTTCTTCTTCGTAACTTCTTTAGTTCTTCGTAAGTAGTTATTAGTAGTTATATAAGTAGTAAGATAGCTAGATATTTCGATGGCTTTATTACTTAGTTATAGGGGTTACGAAGTCTCGATATAGTAATTACGACTAGTAAGATAAAAGGTTAATTATGTCTATTCGTTAAGATATCGAGACTTAGAAAAGAAGAAGAGAAAGCTAGTGTATAAAGCACGCGTAATATCGAGGGCGAAGTAGCCGGAAGCCCGGGCTACGACGCCGAGATTACGTAACTAAACTAAACTAGACCCTAACTAAATCTAGTTCGTATCTATCTCGTATTAGCGTAAGCGTAGTACTTTATTAAATATATTACTCTAGATAAGGAGTCTATCCCTAGACTAATTTCTATACTTATATAATCTATCTACTTATATACTCTACTACTTATACCTTCTATAACTCTTTATAGGCGCTCTTAGCTATAACTTATATATAGTAATTAGCTTACCTATATTCGTGTAATTCTCCTCTAGTTCCTAGCTATTAAACTCGTTAAGCTAGTTCTTCTACTTTACTAAGTAGAATACCTTACTCTTTATAGCTCTCTTACCTAGGATTCTCTCTACTATCTACTCTTCTACTTTATCTACGAGAGGTATACTCTCTTCTAGCTCTTTACTAGCTCTACCTATCTATAGCTTAAGAAGAGATATATAAAAGACATTATAGATACGATACTAACTTAGTAAAGCTAGGTAGTATACCTATAATCTAATTACGTCGAGTATACGAAATAGACTAAGGAATCGTAGTTCTATCTTCTTCTTTAGTATAGGTAGCTATAAGTTCTTAGCTAAGAGTAGTACTAAGTTACTTATACTATATACCTTTAGTATATACTTCTTATTATAGTATTTAGCTTAGTAGGTAGAAGCCTCTTTCTATTATTCTACTAGCTTTATATATATATCTTATAGGTGCTATACTAATTCTATCGCTACTAGTACCTTCTTCTCTAAAGTCTTATCTCGAGACTTAATAGCTAATACCTCTAATTAAGAATAGTAGCTATATATTATCTAGAAGGGACTTATATATAGCGTAGTATAGACGCTGTTATTACTCGCGAATTTCGCCTATAATAGCTATTTAGCCTAGTCGTTTTATAGCTCTATATAGTAGTACCTTAGGTACTATTCTAATGTCTAGTTTTACTACTTAGTTTAACTATCTATCTATAGATAGAAGGCTATACTTAGCCTATGTTTTATATGTGTCTCGTAGTAAAAGTATAAGGGGAAGCTTAGTTCTATAGAGCTAGAATAGTCCTATTATATAACATAGACTCTCTATAGTATATCTATATAGCCTCTAGCTGTTTTAAATAAAGGCAGCTATTAGTTTATTAACCTATCTAGCCTATAGATAGCTTAGCTCTATATGTTACTATATACTACTATTATAGTTCTAATAGCTCTCTTTAGTTATAGCCTATAGAGCTACTAATAATAAGTAATAACGATTAAGTAAATTCTACCTAACTAATAGGTTAAGTTAATAAGGCTAATAACAGCTACGAAGTTATCGAAATTCTATTAGAGCTAGAGTCCCTAATAGATAAGAATTTACTAATATCTCTAGAGATTACTCTAGCTAGTATTCTAGAGCAGTTTAGAAGTAAGATCTTCTACTATCTCGGGGAGGTTAAATCCTCTATATAAGACTCTAATTACTATAGGGACGCTAGTAAGACACTAGCTAGACTCTATAGCCTTACTATATAGAGTATCTTAACTCTCTCTAAGGAGATAGACATCTATATAATACCCTTAAGACTAGTAGACGCTACTATAGAGCTCTACTAGAACTCTAAAGAGATACTATAGAGTATAATTTATACACTGCTACTCTATTACTCTATACTAGGTAGTATAGAGTTAAAGCTAAAAGATCTAGAAGAATATCGAGTAAAGATAATTACTAAGTTTAGACACTTCTACTAGAGCCTAGAGATAGCCTTCTTAGTAAAGCTAGATTACTTTACCTACTTGCTCTTATATAAGGTAAACTAGATTACCTACTCGATCTAGTTCCTTAGTAATAGACTTAAGAAGTCCTAGAATTAAAAGTGAACCCTTAATAGTATAAACTAGACTTCCTTAATATATTAGAGGACCTTTCTTAACTTCCTTAAGAACGTAGTTAAGGACCTAGTTAATCGATATATAAACGCTATAATCGAATACTATAGTACTCGTTAGAATTAAGAAGAGTTAGCCTAGAAGTTTACTAACTAACTAGCTACCCTTAAAGACTAAGTTAACCTCTATTATAGTAAAGAGTACCTAGCCTAACACTTTTTAGCTAAGCTCTATACTAGTCTCTAGAACTAGATTCTTTAGGCCTCTCTAATCCTAGAAACATAGAAAGAGCTAGTTATATATACTACTATATATAAGGGCCTTTTAAAGTCTTTAGATAAGAAGACAAGAGAAATATAGAAGTATTATAGAGACTCTATAGAGAGTGTTTATATAGCTCTAGGGGGTAAGTGTAGTAAATAGAATAACTACGCTAGCTTTAGCTATATATAAGTATATCGTAACTATAGAGCATCTAGGGGATATAATTAAAGCTCTCTAGAGAAAAGACTAGAATTAAGGAGACTAGTACTAGACTAGGTCTAGTACTATAACTATAGTAAGTAAGGCTACTTTTCTACCTTGTATATATAGCTACATAAGCTAAGCTAGGACCCCGTAATATATATAGTAGAAGTAAGTAAATATTCTCTTCTGTCTAATTAACTCCCTAAGGATATATTAGACAACTCTAAATAGAACTATAAGGGGCCTATAGTTCTCCTAGTACGAACCTATAAAGGAATAATATATACACTAGATAGTAAGGTTAGTGTATTAATGCTCTTAGATAATAGATCTAATATTAATATAATTAATCCTACCTTTACTCTTAAGTATAACTTAAAGCGTATTAACACTAAGCTCCTATAGGTTAATAGCTTCTAGAGCTATCTAGTATATTACTATAGCATCTATAAGATTAAGCTATACTTAATAGATAACACTAGTAAGATATAAGAGTCGAAAGGTTTATTCTATACTATAGAAATAAGCTCTCCTATCTTACTTAGTTAGCTATAGTATTTTAACTAGGGCGTAGTAGTAGATAGCTATACCGACTAATAGTAGTATAGTTATAATACCGCGTCTATATATATCGTAAGTATATAAGAATTCTCTAACTTAGTCCTTATAGGAAATTAAGGCTATACTCTTATCTTATTAGGTATATATAACTCTATAGAGTATAGAGTATAGGGAGTAGCTAGAGCCTCTATAGAGTCTCTATAGAACTCCCTCGACGTACTACCTATATATATCTTAGACTTTAAGGACATATTTAATATTAACTCTGCCGAGATAAGGCCTACTAAGAACGTTTTCTATCTAATTAATCTCTAAGAAAGTAAGGAACCTCTCTTCTAACCTCTTTATAACCTCTCTACTATAGAGCTAGTAGAACTAAGGGAGTACCTAAAGAAGTCCCTAGAGAAGAGCTAAATCTAACATTTAGAGAGTCTAGCTAGTATACTAATCCTATTTATACTAAAGAAGAATAGAACACTTAGACTATATATAGATTACTATAGTCTAAACGTAATTACTATTAAGAACTACTACTCTCTCTCTCTTATTAGTAAGACTCTTAATTAGCTTAGGAGAGTAGTAGTATACTTAAAGATTAATATAAAGGATATATATTACTATATTTCGATTAAGGAGAGTAATTAGTAGAAGATAGTATTCTAGACAAGATATAGCTACTTTAAATATATAGTTATACTATTTAGATTAACTAATACACCTACTATGTTCTAAGCCTATATTAATAGGGCTTTAGTAGAGCTCGTCGATGTCTACTATATTATCTATCTTAATAATATCCTTATCTATAGTATATTAGTAGAAGAGTATATAGAGTACCTACGGAAGGTACTTAAGAGATTACGCTCGTTTACGTTATATATAAACCTAAAGAAGTATACCTTTTTCTAGACTAAGGTAGAGTTCTTAGGATTTATCGTTAGTACTATAGGTATATTAATAGATCTCTATAGAGTCTCTATAATTATAGACTAGCTCCTACCTAAGAATTATTATAACGTCTAGTAGTTTCTAGGCTTCGTAAACTTCTACTAGTAGTTTATTAAAGGATACTCTATAATAGTAGCACTACTAACGTTACTATTTAAAGAGGTAAAGAAGAGAAAGTAAACTATACTATAGCGCTAGAGAGAGGCTTAGGCTAAGGCCTTTAAGGAAGTCTATAAGGCCTTTATAAAGGCTCTAGTACTAAGGCACTATAATCCTATAGTAGAACTCTATATAGAAACTAATATATCGAAGTATATATATAGTAGTATACTTTTATAGCTCTTTAATAAAGGTAAGTATAAGGAGTAGTACTCTATTACTTTTCTATCCTATAAGTATCTACTAGCTAAGTAGAATTATAAGACATATAATTAGGAGTTACTTATAATCGTTAAGGAATTTAAGTATTAGCGACACTACTACGAAGAGTCTCTATACTCTATCTATATACTATCTAACTATAATAACCTAAGGTACTTCCTAACGATAAAGGAACTAAATAGCTATTAAGCGAGATAGTATATATACCTCTAGAGATTCGATTTTATTATCGAATATAGACTAGAGAAGATAAACTCTACTAATACTCTATCTTATTATCTAGACCTTATAGTAGACAACTAGGAAGAGACTAGTAGCTTACCTACCTTATAGGCTAAGCTTAGAGTAATAATTTCTATTAGTGTACTAATAGTAAGAAGAGTATATATAGAAGTGTCTATATACCTTAGTATTATAACTCTAGAGAAGAGTATAGGCCTAGAGATCTATATTATATAACTGGCTTTAGATATAAAGTAGCCCTATAGAGACTCTATAGGAGTAATAGATAGTCTAGGTAAAGAAGATACTAAGAGTTCTAGGGGTAGTTCCTCGGATATATACTAGCCTAACTAGCTAGGAAGTAAGAAGACTAAGTATAGAGAGGTATAGTTAGTTCGTAATAGTATAATGCTAATAGCTATACCTTACGTCGCTACTGTTTTAGTAACGTAGAATAAGTCTCTATAGGCTAATAAGGTTAGTAATAAGCTAGTCTAGCTTATTAAAGAGTTATAGTAGACTAATAGACTAGCTACTTAGAGAGTAACTAATCTAGAGAAGAGAGCTAATAGTAGCTTACTATTATAGTACTAGAAGGAGAGAGTACTATATAAGAATAATGTCTTATATATACCTATAGATATAGTATTATATATAGAGTTACTATAGAGACACTACGATCTCCTAGAGGCTAGCTATTTTAGCTAAGAGAAGACCTTAAAGCTATTATTAAGGAAGTATTACTAGCCGGGGATATACTACAACGTAGACGACTATATTAAGACCTATATAGTGTACTAGACTTAGAAGAGATACACCTATATACTATATAGTAAGCTCTCGAGCTTACTAATACTAAAGGCTACTTAGAGGAAGCTAACTATAGATTTTATTACTAACTTCTCCCTAAGTAAGTACTATAGTAAGGTATATAACGTAATCCTCGTAGTTATCGATAGATTAACAAAAATAGTATACTATCTTCTCTACTATAAGACTATTACCTCGGAATAGCTTACTAAGCTATTATATAACGAGATCGTTTATAAATACGAGTTCCTAGAGAGTATAGTCTCTAACTATAGAACTATATTTACGTTAGTATACTAGTAAATGTTTATATACTAGTTAAAGTTTAAGCGCTAGCTATTAATAGCTTTCTATCCCTAAATAGATAGCTAGATAGAATAGTAAAATAGATCTCTAATTTAGTATATTCGATGTTATTACTCTATAGACTAATCCGACTAGTTATAATAGTTATAAATAGTAGTTAGTATAACCGTTAGGGCGGGGTTAGGGCGGCCTAAGGCCGCCTCTAGTGCTAGTACAGGGGCCGACCCCGTGTTAATAGCTCTACGCCTTAGCTACATAGGGTTAGCACTAGAGTTATCCGTAATAGCACTAGCACTAGCACTACTCTAAGCTATATAAGTACTAGCACCGCACCGTAGTTACGTAATACTAGCACTACTCTACTATAGGTACTATGCCGAAACATATTAGTACTTACGCTAGCACCGGGGTCGGACTATACTAAAGCACTACGCGAGGGCTAGGCTTTAAGACGACTCTACTATATCGTAGTAATACACGAGGTCTATAGTAGCGGCTTAGAGAAGAAATTTAATACTCTATTCTATGTAAAATTACATCTGCCTATTTCTTATAGTCCTTTCTTATAGCTTTATAGAGGAGAGCTCTTACTAGTTAGAAAAATTAAGTAGGTAGTACTTGTCGTAGTATTTCCTAGTAAGCGTAGAGTCTTTAGCGAATATAGTAACACGCTTAGTATAGATAGCGTTAAGGTAGTAGTCTACTATAGTTATTAGTACTTAGAATTATATATTCTAAATACATAATTAATGTACCTTCGAAATATCCTACTAGTATTACTTTAGTTACTTCCTAGAGATACTTAATAGCATCTAGCTAGAAGCGAAAATCTCTAATTATAAGCGCGGACTTAATATCTTACGCGATCTCGCGAATAACGTAGGAGAAGAGGAGCTTTCGGATAAGGAGGTTAGTCGACTTCTAGTAGCGACGAATATCTCGGAGGGCAATAGCTATACTATATTAGGTATAATACTATAAGAATTAGCTATAAGAAACTAACTACTAGGCTTAAACCTATTAGCCTTTAGCCGGCGAATTTATCTAGTTGTTACTAGTCTAAATTTTGTAGCGTAACTAGCAGGTGTTTTACTAGCAGTTATCGTCTTAGCGCCTTACTTCCTTAGCTTTAAAGTCGCCTTCCTTATAGTCGTTACTTGCTTTTTACGAGCTATAACTACGTAAATTTGTCGAATTAATTGTTAGAATTTGTTTATAAAGGTAGAGAGGAGTAAGGAGAAAATACTAAGGATAAGATATTAAGCCTTATTATAGAATTTATAATAGTATATAGAATGTGAATTTCCTATTATTATTGTCTACTATAACGACTTTATATTAACAATCTTAACGACTTTATATTAGTATAATAATAGGATAAATACTTATTAACGCTCGTATTCCTAGCTACTCTATTTCTATACGTATAAGTAATCCTAATCCCTTATCTCTTAACTTCCTCCTTGTAAACCTTATATCTTATATCTCGATCTACTTTATACTCGATATCTTACCTTTACTTATAAATTACTACTAATTCTTAATCTATGATGTCTACTAATCCTAAAGAAGAGCGATCTATTATTATTAAGGATAAGATAACTAATACCCTAGTAATTAAGGAAGAAGAAATAACTAAGGAAGAGAAAGTAGTCCTCTCTATAATAGGAGTAATTCTTATAGCTACTTCTTATAGTTAAATACTAATTAGACTATAGGGTTTTAATTCCGAGGCTAATAAGATTAAGTACTAGATTAAGAATTACTCTTAGAGAACTCCTTACTATAGCTACTCCCTTAGAATTCTATAGTAGAAAGTATAGCTTAGTAATACCTAGCGAGCTATTTAGTAAAGAGATCGCGCTATATAAGCTAGTATAGAGGAGAAAGCCCTTACTACTATTAGTAATGCTAATCGCTCTACTAAATATACGCTTAAGGCGAAACTTAAGAGCTCCGAGAACTACTAAGTAAAGTCTAATAAGGAGAAGAAAGCTACGTTTAATATAGTATACGAGAAGATAGCAGAGACTTACTATTATACCTAGTAGAGTAGTATATTTCTTATAGCATATTCTTACGGTATTTTTACTAATTTTATATAGAGGAATAGATAGAAGATAAGTTTATGTCTATCTATTAGAAATAGAGCAAAATCCGTAAAGCTAATACTCTCCTTCGCTATAAGCAACTCCTCGCCGATTATATAAAGAAGGCGCCCCGCGACTAGTATAATGTTTTCCCGAACTACTAAGTAAGACAACTTCTCGGTACTAGAGGAATAATCGAGAAGTAGTCTCGTAAAATCTTCCGCGACAGCGTTAATTCGCTATATAATAATAGAGACTATAACGATAACAACGAAGCTAAGTTTATAAAATTTGTTAACGATATAACACTAGCTAAACTCTAAGTAGCATAGGCGGATAATTAGGCGTATATTATTTCTTATAGCTACTTCTTATAGTTAATTACTAATCTATTAAAGCGAACGCGAACCTACTTCTAAACCTGAGTTCTAGTACGAGGACGACGATATTTTACTCGAATCTAATAGCTACTATGTTAAATATAGTAATAACGAAGTCGAAGAAGAAGTCGAGAATAACTCTAAGATTAAGGACCTCCTCGATAAGGTACCCGACGAATATAAGACTAAGGAAGCAGCTAAAATATACCGCGAGGTTGTCGCTACTAGAGACTTCGATAATTCTAATAAAGAGAACGAAGAGGATAAAGAGGATAAGGGTAATAATAATAAGGCGATAGAGGAGGGCAGTAATAATAAGGAAAGTAAGGGTAACTAGAGTAAAGGCGAGGATAGTAGTAGCGAGGATAACATAGATAAGGATAAATAGATTAGTACTAAGTTAGGGAAATTAGATAGGAGTAGTAGTAGCTCTCTCTTTTGTGCTATTATAACCTATAAAATTAAACGCGGCGAACAGATTCTCATAGCGTATTCTTATAGTCTTCTACCCCTTCTAATATAGCTAGGCATTATACTACATCTAAATAAGGGAAATGTCTTTCTTTAACGTAGCCTCTATTAATCCTTAATTATAAGCGCTCTCGGATGCCGCTATGCTATAAACATCTCTCCCTAACGAGCTTTAAGAGTTTCGTGTCTAGTGCTAGATATAATCTTCTACCTCTATTATCCGTAAACCCTTCGAACTCGTCTACTATCCGCCCTATAACAGCAAAATTCTAGATGACGAATAGCTAGCTATATAAGCTTAGAAAATATAGTAGCCTTTAACACTAAGTAGACTTAGGTCTTCTAAAGTACTACCCTAGAATTCTTCTAACTACTATAGGTTAATCTAGGCCGACTTTAACGAGGGTGCTAAGCTTAGCGATAGCGCGCCTCTCGTATACTGCCTTCGCTATAGTCGAGCTCTATAGCACCTATTAGTTAATTAGATTAGCAATAAACATATACGAAAACATCTCGAGCGTAAGTCTTACTAGACTACTAAATCTCCTAGTTATAAGCGGTCCTAAGCTTAAATAGCCCTAACCTAGTTGAAATCGATCGCGACTACCTCGTTATCGCGTATACTACACTTTATACCTAAACAATTCGAGAAAGAGCTTATTAGGGTCCTTATTAATTGTAATTAGTTATTCCGAATAGTCGCCTATCCTGCCTTCTTAAGATTTATATACTTCCTTCGACTAGATACTAATATTCTAGGCCGGACGCGGTCTCTTAGGCTACTAAAAGAGCACTACGAAAATATCTATTCTTACCTCCTTACCGATCTTAGTAAAGAGACGAAAGTCTTAATTATATTAGACAGTTAGTTAGTAAACAATTATCTAAGCTTTATTGCTGTAAAGGCACACTACATTAACGACAATTAGTAAATGCGTAAGTGCCTACTCGATTTCGTACTAATTAGCGGACAGTATACTAGAGCTACGCTCGGCACGGAGTTACTTAGAGTACTCTATAAAAGAAAACTCGAGGCACGCCTTCTCGCTATTATAGTAGACAACGCGAGCAACAATAATACGTTACGGTCCGAAGTATAACAAGGCCTCTATAAAAAGGGTGTATAATAGTCTTCGGTTAAGAACTTAATCCCTTGTCTCGCGTACGTTATTAATCTTATAGTATAAGATATTATTCGAGCTCTATAGCTAGAAACCACCGAAGATAACAAGAAAGCGGATAAGCTTAAGAAGCGTTATCTCCGTAACATCCGAATAACCTTGTTAGTGCCTAATTCCCTACGAAAAGTAAGTTATATTTCTCACAGCGTTTTCTTACAGTTTTCTAACCTATTTTAAAGCTCCGCGCGATTTGTATTACAATCGACCGGTCCCCTTAACGCTACTAACAATTTAAATCCCTTTAAGTATATCTCTCTCCTCGTGAACGACTCGTAGTTATTCGGGATGTTCGTACTCGCTAGAATTCGACGTATAATATGTGTAAGCGAGCCATTAAACTATCACCGATTATCGACAAATAGCTTAATACGGAGATTGCGACTACGTAAAAGCCCCGTGCTAATAAAATAGCAGCTAATTAAGACACGGCTTCTATAGATCGCGTAGACATAAAACGCCTCTGCCTTAGCTACGCCGAGTAGTTACACCTAAGAATCGTCGTTCGAATACTTAAGAATTTTAAGACAGTAACTAACTAGCTAAGCTAATCTAATACACCCTTGATATAATTCGTCTAGCTAATATATAATCGCCTTTTCGACTTCCTCGACATTGTCGAATCTACTTAGGAAGAGGACGACAATTTAGACTAGCCGTAAGTCGTCTAGAATATAGCGAAAGTAGGTCGCGCTAAGCTTTCTAAGTATTATAAGCGAACGGGTAGAGGCTAAGGTTTCCTATTTAATTGCGGCATAATCTTAGATCCTACGTAGAAGTTAAGTGTATATAAGGTACGCCCCCTATACTTCCTCTTATATAAATGTCTTTATACGCGACTAATCTACTGAAAGTATACGTCGTAGGAACCACATTTTAAGTCGCTCTACTAGAAACAATTTCTCGACTATCTAAGTCGCTACGATAATAATAGTTATCCTAATACTACTCTTCTGCTCCCTCGACTAGTCCCGTCTATTACCTACTAGTTTAAGAATCCTACCTTATTAAACAATGTAGCAAGCTTTACATCTGTAATATCTAGCTAAGATAACGCTCTCTCCTAGGGACAAATTAAGGTCTATATAACGAGGATAGAAGAGGAAGATTACCTAAGGACTCCGCCTATACGGGAAACACTAGATTTCGACATTCTTTCGTAGTAGAAAGAGAACGAGTACTTATACCTACGACTAGCTCGAGTTACTCGTAATGTTCTCGCGATACTAATCGCCGGCGTTAGTATCGAACGTGTATTTAATGTTACGAAAGACGTTATTAGGGACCGAAGGTATAGACTACTTCTATAGACAATTCGATAAATTATAATTGCGAAGCTAGTAGATAGCAGGCTCTAAGACACCTATACGGCCGATAAAGATAACTACGCTAGTGTTAACGACGATAATAACAGCGATATAGACGGCATAAGCGATGACTTTAGGGATATCGCTACCTATAGTTTAAGCAATAAAGGGGATAATAAGAAAGAGAGGTACAAGGAGGACGAGGCTCTACCGTATAATATTACTAAGGTTAAAGGCCGGTACTCTAAGCGCATCTAGTTAATGGCCCCCGAGTAAACACTCTCTTATAGCAGCTAAGAGCATAGTCCGCTTACTTATCTAGGGTCTTATCTCTAGCGCCGACTCTTCGCTTATTACTCCGCTCTTACTTTAAGAGCTTATATACGCTATTATTACGGTTAACTTTAGTTAATAACAGGAAGACGCAACGCAAATAAGATTTCATGAAGTGTAAGTCTATATCATTAAAAACTATCTAAAGCCGTTAGCCTGCCGACGCTTCGACTACGCTACTCGAATTAGATTAGTTATCGGAAGTATTACTATCGCTAATATAATCTAGCTCGTCCTGCTTACGCTAGACACTACGGCGTATAGCAAAGAGGTCGATTAGATCTGCCTATAGATCTATGACACGCTAATTAATAGCACGACATAAGTCGATAAGTTCGAAGATGTCGTTAGTCTAGGAGATGTCGTACTAGTATTAGTTAGATTATATAGACATATCGGATTAGGAATATAAATAAAGTTACACGGGGTATCGTAGAAGCGATAGGCTTTATAGCGTAGTACTAAGCCTCTATCGTCGTCGTAGATACGAGCGGTTTATCTTAACTAAGTTTTGTCTAGGTCGAGATATATAAGAGTCGTATAGTAGATATAGGCTTTACACTAACGTAAGTGTAAGGGCCTAGCGTAGTCGCTAGGAGTTATTCTATAAGGCTAGGAAGGGATTAGATCTACTAGGTCAGGGTAGAGTTAAGCGCGAGAGGCTATCGTAACAACGAGAAAGAGAGGTTTAAGAGGAAGAAGGAGAAATAGCGACGAAAAGGTATATATATCCGGCGTCACCTATTATAAGAACAACAATATAGACAATAGCTATTGTCTGTTGTGAAAAAACGACAATACTAACAATAGCTATTATCGAATAATAGCTATTGTTATACTAAGGGATATAAGTAGATTATTAGCCTAGTTACTTCTTTCTCTCCTTAGGAACATTTAAATAACTATCTAGTATGCCTTTACGTCGCTATAGCATAGTTTATACTAATAGTAGCTAGAATTCAATTAAATCTACCGCTATGTCTACTATTCCCCCCTCTGTTATTTGTCTAGCTAATCTTCCTTACTATAACTTTATCGACGACCTTTAGGTAGAGATTAAGGGCATAGATAGCCTTATACGTACTATCAACTAGGAATCTAATGGCATTAAGGCAATCCGTAACTATACTATAAGTTAGTAGGAAGGCTTATCTACCTAGAACTAACTATTATTAGTCTTATGCTCTACTCTATAGCTTTAGTACTCCGGTTTTCTAGTTAAGGGTTGTAATTCATATAAGGGTAGCCTCGCTAGGGAGGGAATATCCTCCGGATAAATCAAATAATAAGATAATAAGGTTTTAGTTTTAGGTAGTATATAGCTTACTAGCCTTATACGCGATATAGGCTCGCAGGGGTTATGTAGATAATGTTAATTAGGATAATCTTCTATAAATTACTATTAGGTCGTAATTATATATAAGGGTTAATAATTAATGACTTTTACTTCTCTCTAGTATCCTTTAACTACCGTGACTTTAAGCATTTAGAGCAGAAAAGTAACAAGAGTTATAGGACGCGGCACTTACTATAAGAATCTACTATAAGAATATAGACCCCGGTGCGGTGCTAGTATAGGCGCGCTAAGGACTTAATAGCACCGTACTACTTATCTGCCGACCTAACCTAGCACTATACTACGTCTAGAAAGAGCGCGACTCGACTCGCACCTAGCGCTAGTGTAGTGCTATTACGGCTACGGTGTAGTACTAGCACAGGGCTATAAAAGGCTTAGCGGTACTACGCCGGCTAAAAGCCGACCTAAACCCCGGTGTAGGGATAGACCCGGAGGGTACCGGGTACGCCCTAACGGTTATACTAATAGTAGTGTTTACTACTAATTCGTTATAGAATAATATACTAGGTATATCTCTACTTAAATATTACTCTAGTAAGAACTCTATAGGGGATCTAAATAGAGCCCGAGAGTAGACTCTACTAAGGAGAGTACTAGCTACTTATAATAGAGTAGTAACCCTTATAAATCTTAGAAAGAGCTTAGAAGAGTATTAGTAATAGGCCTAGGAGTAATAGAAGTAGGCCTATAATAAGAGATATAAAGCTATATTATTTAATATCGGAGATTAAGTCCTACTATTAACTAAGAACCTAAGACTAAAGGTAGCTAAGTAGAAGCTAGCACTAATATTCCTTAGACTATTTAAGGTATTAGATTAAGTTAGTAGCTAAGTATACTACTTAGATCTACCTAAAGGCTCCCGTATCTATAATATATTCTATATGTCTCTATTAGAACTAGTAAGGGACTATAGAGACTCTATATCCCCTCTAGAACTAATTAATATTAATAATAGTATAGAATATAAAGTAGAAAGGATCCTAGAGTATAATTAGTAAAAGAGATAGACTATATTAAAGGTGCTATAGAAGAGATACCTACTTTCTAAAGCTACTTAGGAACCTAAGGAGGCACTAGATAATACTACTAAAGTTATAATAGACTATTAGGTAGAGATTAGTTAGAGAGTCTATAGTAATAGTATAAAGAGAATATAGCTAAGATAAGATAGATAAGGAGTTTTATTAGTCTTTATAATTATAAGCTACCTAAGCCTACTCTCTCTTATAATAAGCTATCTTCTCCTCTACTAAATAACTAAACTAATAGAACTATAACGAAGTAACTAGATCCTCTCTATAATTTATCTCCTTCTCTAGATTATTAGCTAGTATATCTAGATCTATATCTAATATACCCCCTAGGGTAGGTATACTAGAGCACTAAGTAGTTTCTATAAACCTAGCTAAGTCTATAGGTAATATACTATCCTATAGGTAACTACTAATAATAGTAAAGTAGATAGAGATAATAGCCTAAGTAGATAAGTTAGTAGCATCTAGTAGCTATAGCTTAGCTAGATAACTAAGGTAGTAATTCTAGAGATCTTTTTCTAGCTCTATTAATAAAAGAATTTAATACTTATCTTTATAAGCGGTAGTAGTAGTAGAAACTTATAAAGACCTAGTAGCCTTTCTATAGAGTTAAGTAGAGGCTTTATCTTTATTCTCTATAACGACGTTATTCTCTTAAGCTAGATAAGCTTATAGATTAGTAAAGAGATAGTAAATAGTAAGTAAAAAGAGAGAGATTCTCTTATTAGAGGCTACCTCTATAGTAGTAAGAGCGTCTAGGTTAGTAATAGAATTATTATCCTTATTATCTAGAGTATTAGTAGCCTCTATAGCTAAAGCTACTACTATAGAGTTAGTAGGTATAGTTCTCCTATTAGAGGCTACTATAGTATTAAAAGAGATAGTCTCCTTATTAGAGACTACTATAGCGAATTAGGTACTAGCTTATAGTTATAAGTAAAAGGATACTACCTTAGTAGTCTTTAGAGTTATACTTACCTTAGTAGAGGTCTTCCTTGTTATTCTAGAGAGTATTACTCTCTAAGCTAGCGTCTTAGTAGCCTCTATAGCTAGAGCTACTATAGTCTTAGACTTTAGTATTACTATCTTCTTAGGCGTTATAGTCTTAGATTTCTTAGTAAGAGAAGTCTCCTCTTATAGAGCTAGTATAGAACACTTATAAAGTGTTAATAATAGTAGAGTAAAAAAGAAAGAAGCAGGGAGTAAAGTAGAACTAGATAAGTACTATATATAATTAGTAAGGCGCTAGTAACACTAGATATTATACTTATAGAGTAGAAGAGGCCTATACTCTCCTCGAGTATAAGATATATACGCTAGATCTCGTCGACTTATATATATATTAGGGCGTCCCCTAATAATATAGATAAGTCTAGTAGAGTAGTAGCTTAACTACTAGTAATTTAGTATAACTAAATTATAAACTATGCTACTATAGCCTTTATATCTAGCTTAGACTTCTTGTCGACTAAGTAAGTCTTAGTAGAATCTAGATAGTATTAATCTACCTTTATAAAGGTAGTATATACTATATTAACTAAGTTCTATAGCGCTAGGTTATTAATTAGGTAGTAAGCCTACCTTATCTTCTTATAATAGAAGCACGCCTTACTAGGTATACTATCGTAAGTAGTGTCTACCTACGTTAGTATACTATAGCCTTACTATATAGGTACTATAGACTTACTAACGAGGTTATCTTTAACTACGTAAGTATAGCGCTTATAAAAGTAAATATAAGAATTAGAGCTAGCTATAACTAAAGATATCTAATTAATAACACGAAGATATTAACGAAGTAGTAAGCTAGATAGTAGTAAGAAAAGTAAGCGCTAAGAGGTTTAATAAAGAAAGAGAAGTATAGAGTATAAGGATAATATATAAGTCGACAACAAAGAACATATTAATAAAGCAAGTAGTAGGTTAAAGTTTTAGAAGTGTCGTCGCTATAGAAGTTATTATTATAGAGGTCGAAATATAGTTATATATACGCTAATCGCTAGCGCACTAGAGCTATATAGCTACTATATAGATACTAAATAAACACTAGTATATGTTATAAACTAGTAGTAAGGCTAGTACTACTTCGAGGTAAAGCTACTAATAAAGGACTATAGCCTTATAGACTATAAGGTTACTAAGGATAAATATAGAGTAGAATAAACAAAGAAATAACATAGACTAAGTGTTCCCCTAGTTAATAAAGAGAATACTTACTACCTTTATAGTTATAATTGCTAAATATAGCAAAGAATAGCTTAAGAGACAGATAGCTACTAAGGGTAGTAGCTATAAAGGGGAGAATAGTTATAAGAGAAAGCTTAGTTCTATAGAGCTAGGATAGTTCTATTATATAACATAGGCTCTCTATAGTATATCTATATAGCCTCTAGCTGTTTTAAACAAAGGCAGCTATTAGTTTATTAACCTATCTAGCCTATAGATAGCTTAGCTCTATATATTACTATATACTACTATTATAAAAAGTTACTCTAGAACTAGCTAGTAAAGACTAACTCTCGATTACTAACTATACTCTAAGGTACTCTATAGTAACGAATTATATAGTCTTATATAATCTCTATAAGCTCTATAGATATATACTTCTTAGTAGTAGAGATATATAGAGACATCTTAGTGTACTAGTCTATAACTACGAGCACTATATCGTAGATACTACTACCTCGCTTACTTAGTAGTAAGTTAGTAATAAAGTCTATTATAATCTCTTACTATAGGTAGTCTAGTATTAGTAGCGTATATAGCTTACTATAGAGGCGATAATAGCGCGCCTTATACTTCTAGTAGACTTAGTATAATTATATATAGTCGTTAATGTCTTTTCTTATAGTTACCTAGAAATATGTTCGTAAGAGAAGCTTAAGTGTCTTGTCCTTACTAAAGTAACTAGCTAATTCGTTATTATAGTATATACGTAGTACCTATGCCTTTAGAGCGCTATTATTTAGAATAACTAGTGCTTTATTATAAAATAGGAGATTGTTTTAAATACTCTATAGCGCTATACTCTTGTTACTACTACTTCCCGCTTATAAACGTAGCTTTAGAATCTCGGGGTCTTATTCTTATAGTAGCTCTATAACTAATATTAAGTTAGTAGAGGAGTCTATAAAGAGATCCTCTCTTATAGTTACTATAACTATAACTCGCTAGGTTATTATAAGTCTCTAGGAGTTCTTAGAAGAAAAGGTACTATTACGTAGTATATAGGTAGTCTAGGCCTATTCTAGAGCTACCTTATATATAGTATAAATATGTTTAACTAGTAGAGTAGCTTCTTTAGGATTAGTAGTTTAATCCTATATATAGAGTTTATTCTAAAGAGTTAAAAGAAAGTAAGATACTATTTACTCTTCTATTATATAGTAGTATAACTATTAGAGTATACCTAGTACTCTCTAGGTCTATCTCTATACTAGAGTTTAGGTTAACTTTTAGCTAGTATAGTACTACTAAGCCTTTTATAGCCCTATACTAGTACTATACTATAGCTATAATAGTACTATACTAGCGCTAGATACGAGTTAAGTTATACTCTTTCTAGATGTAGTATAGTACTAGGTTAGGTTAGTAAATAAGTAGTATAGTACTATTAAGTCCTTAGTGTGCCTATACTAGTATTATACTAAGGTCTATATTCTTATAGTAGATTCTTATAGTAAGATGTTAAGTCTACGCTTATAATTAGAGATTTTCGCTTCTAGCTAGATACTATTAAGTATCTCTAGGAAGTAACTAAGGTAATACTAGTAGGATATTTCGAAGGTATATTAATTATATATTTAGAATATATAATTCTAAGTACTAATAACTATAGTAGACTACTACCTTAACGCTATCTATACTAAGCGTATTACTATATTCGCTAAAGACTCTATACTTACTAGAAAATACTATAATAAGTACTACTTACTTAATTTTTCTAACTAGTAAGAGCTCTCCTCTATAAAGCTATAAGAAAGAACTATAAGAAATAGATAGATATAATTTTACATAGAATAGAGTATTAAATTTCTTCTCTAAGCTACTACTATAGACCTCGTATATTACTATAATATAGTAGAGTTATCTTAAAGCCTAGCTCTCGTATAGTACTTTAGTATAGTCTAACTCTAGTGCTAGCGTAAGTACTAATGTGTTTTAGTATAGTGCCTATAGTAGAGTAGTACTAGTATTACGTAACTATAGTATAGTGCTAGTACTTATATAGCTTAGAGTAGTACTAGTACTAGTACTATTATAGATAACTCTAGTACTAACTCTATATAGCTAAGGCGTAGAGCTATTAATATAGAGTTAGCTCTTATACTAGTACTAGGAGTAGCCTTAGGCTACCCTAACTCTACTCTAATAGTTATACTATTACGTAGTTAAGGTGCCTTAAAGGCGTATTAGCTAGGTTCCTTATACTAGACTAGTACTCTATTATAAAGTTAAAAGTAGCAAGGAAGGTAGCCTAGTAAGCTTATTAGCTATTTAGCTATTTTAGCTTTATAAACCCTCGGAGATTATTATAGTTAGTAAGTACTTAAATTATATACGAGGCACTCTCGAGGTAGTGTCGCTATTACTTAAATATACATATAATCGCTAGTAGCTCTTAATTATATATCTTGTAGTTATATTTAGTAGAGATTATCTTCCTCGACTAGAAGATAATAGAGTACTAGGTACTATTAAATAGCTACGATAATATAGCTACTACTATAAACTATAATATATTACTCTTAATATATAGAGGTAGCGTAGAGTCGTAGTAGTAGAGAATAGAGGTATATATAAAAGTGTCCTAGATGTCCTCGAATATCTACTATTTACTTATACTCTACATAAAGAGGCTATACTTATATCTCTTTACTAAGTCTTTTAGAAGACTAGAGAGAGAAGTAATAATCTTTAAGTAGTACTATATAAAGCGCTAGTAAAAGTTCGTAAAGCTAGTAAACTACTAGACTTTATAGTAGCTTTATAGCCTTAGCTAATCCTTAATTATAGTTACTCTACTTAGATCTATCGAGACGCCTATAGTAGAGACGATATAGCCGAGGAATTTCACTTCCTTAGTAAAGAATTTATACTTCTTAAGGCTAGTATATAGAGTAAACTTCCTTAGTCTCGCTAGAATCTCGTGTATATAGTATATATAGTCTTCCCTCGAGTCGCTATAGATTAGAATATTATCGAGGTAGACGATATAGATAGTATTAACTAGCTCCTCTAGCGCCTTATTAATATATACTTAGAAAGTAGCTAGGGCATTAGTTAATCTAAACAGTATAACTAGATATTTAAAGTAGCTATAGCATATACGAAACATAGTCTTCTACTTATCGCTATACTTAATAGGGATCCTATAGTAGACATCCTTAAGATCTAATTTCGAGAACTACTAGGCTTACCTAAGCTAATTAAGCGTCTTACTAATAAGTAGGAGTAGGTAGTAATTCTTAATAGTTATTTCGTTTAAGCCCTAGTAATCTATATATAGGCATAGGCTACTATCTTTCTTAGGCATAAATAGAATAGAAGTACCTACCTCGCTTATAGAGTACCTAATCTATTTATTTAATTAAGTAGTCTCGAGATAGTCCTTAAGTACTTTAAGCTCCTTAACTAAAAGGTTATATAGAGGTTAGAATAGAGGCTTCTTACCTAGCTCTAGCTTAATTATATACTTAGCGCCTAGTAAACGTAGTAAGTTAGCGATATCCTTATAGGTAAAGACGTTAGAGAACTCTACGAACTCTAGTAGTAGAGTAGAGTCGCCTATAGCGTAAGTACTCTCCTTAGATAGAGTCTATACTATAGTATATACTCTTAGCTCGTTCTTAAGGTTCTTTATAAAGTCTTCTAGTTTATATATATAAACTATATATAAGGAGTAGCTATATAACTAGTTGTCTATAGCGCTGTCTATAACTATATACTATCTTCTTTACTATAGATGCTCTAAGATAACTAGGGGGCCTAGTCCTAGGTCTACTATATAGAAGAGGCTAATAGTCTCTCTTAGGTCGCTATTAGAGTCTACTAGGCGTATACGAAGCTAGTATACGCTATAGTAGAATTCTACTTACTCTATAAAGAAAGATATACTCGGATACTAAGTATACTTAACTCTCGGTAAGTCGTAATAGAGAGTAAATACCTACGATACGAGATTAACCTCTATACTATTATCTATAAGAAACATATAGTCTTTGTACTCTATAGGCGCTACGATAGCGCTATAGTAGAGTAGTAATAGGTAAGTGTCGATTAGAAGAAGAGAAGAGCTTAGTTATACTCCTTAGCTAAGCTCTTAGAGTTTACTAACTTCGAGTTATTAACCTTATCTATAGTAGCTACCTTACGTACTACTAGCGACTTATTATTCTTCTATAAGTACCTTAACTTATATTCTAGCTTAATGTAGCTAGTTTTACTATAGCTATAGTACTTAGTCTTCTTTTTCTATTTATTAGAGAGAGTACCTTATTCTCTAGCTTTTTTAGTAGGTAAGTTAATAGCGTTATACTTGTACTACACTTACTAACTACTACTAAACTAGAGGTAGTATTCTCCCTAAGAGCTATTATAACTACTGCGCTTACGTAGGTAGTTAGCTTTGTCTTTATATATAGTATACTTACTACTAGTATAGTCTATAGACTTAATATACAAGCCTAATAATACTAGTTCTTAGTATATAGCTAGAATAGTATAGTACTTAATAATAGTAGTATATAGCGTAGGCTATAACTTAGTAAGGAGATAGCGTACTCTTTACTTCTTAGAGTAAGAGGCTAGTTACTTCTCTATAGTAGCAAGTTCCGAGGTAAAGGCCTAGATAGACTAGTTTTTCTATTACTAGGCCCCCTTATATACAAGAGTTATATATACTCTATAGTTAATAGAATTATCTACTATGTCCTATATAAACTAGTAGAATTACTCCTATATATAGTCTTCTAGGCTATCTATATAGTAATAGTAATACTATGTCTTATCTAGCTCGCTAGCGAGGAATATAACTCTATAAAGTACCTTCTAGTAGTTAGTAGAGTAAGCCTTAAGAGCTAGAGTAAAGATAATCTCGAGGTCCTTTAGAAAGGACCTTGTCTCTTTTAGAGTCTTACTCTAGTAAAGGCGAGGTTCTTTTAGTCGAGGTTGTCTAGAGAATAGCCTTGTAAATAGCCTACTACTACTACGTATACTCTATATACTAGCTTTAGTTACTATAGACTCTATAGGAGTATATAAGCTATAATCGAAGCCTCTATAGTAGTATTCTATATCGTATATACGATGTATTTACTTAATCTCTTCCTCGAGGCTTTAGGCCTTAAGTTCTAGCTCTAAGCACTTACGCTTATCGCATAGGCATAGTAGCTACTCTACGAGAGTTTCCTTAACCTCTAGGGGAGTCTACTCGATAGAGTTAGTCTTAGTAATATTAGTAATACAAGGTACTTACGCCTTGCTAATAGAGTTCTAGTTATCTATAAGGTCTAATAGATTACGACTATAGGTAGAGTAATTAGAACTATTAGTACCTTGTATTAAAGCTATGTATATCGTAATATAAAGGACGCCTAACTAACTAAATAGTCCGTTAGTAGTAGAACTAATTACTATTAAGTTCTTAGCGTATATACTACGCTAGATATCTATGTATGTTACGTAAGCGGGACTAGCTACTACTAAGTGCTGCCTAGTGCTATACTCTTACAGGAAGTTAGTAGTCTATTTAATATACTCGATATCGAATTATCTCGTAAATAAGTTCATAGATAAAGTAAGGCGTTATAGGTGTTCTAAGGCTATTAAGCTAAAGGATATAGGCTATAAGTGTCTATTCTTTAGCTAGAGATAGTAATTAATGTCCTTTGTTACGTATATAACGTAATTATTAGCTATAGTATTAATGTTAAAGTATAGTACATAGGATTTTAAACGCGTTAGTAGTAGCGTTTAGAGAGTTAAATTACTTATATCGATAGCTGTCTAAGGTAGTAGTAACGTGTACTTTAGTATATATAATAAAATAATTTAAAATATAATGTTTATTACATAAGAAGGAAGGATAGTTACGAAGCTTATACGTAAAAAAAATAGAGGTATAAGTCGCTTATAGACATATATTAGTTATAGACACGTAACATTAGTTAATAAGCGACTCTTCTTTAGCTAGAGATAGTAATTAACATAGTAGATTCCTTGTTATACGCGATTAACTACTATAGTATCTATCTCGGAGTATAGATAACATAATTTACCTATAATCTATATACCTCTATAATTTATATACGCCTCTATATATTTTACACGTTAGCTTCGTAACTATCCTTCTTTCTTACGTAATAAACATCACTTTTTAAGCTATTCGACATGTATTCTAAAGCTAATATTAAAGCTACTCTCTAAGGCTATTAGAACGATACTTACGACTCTCTTTATACTACTACTAACGTGTTTAATATTCTACTCTCTATACTTCGAGATAGATACTATAGTAGTTAATCGCATATAACAAGGAATCTACTATGTTAATTACTATCTCTAGCTGAAAAAGAGTTACTTATTAACTATCTTACCTAGCTTAATAGCTTAGGAACACCTACTATACTATTGTTTACTCTAGAACTCGTTATTAAGATAATTCGTCATCGAGAATGCGTTTTAAATAACACTCTTCTAACGTCTCTATTATAACCTATCGGCAAGAATTAGCTATTCTAGCTACGGAAGCGACATCCGAAACTATAAAGCCTTTAGTTATAGTAGCTAGAGTTGTTATAGATAAAGACTAGAACCTATAAGAGTATTACGCTGTTCTTTAATACATTATCTAACCTATTTGTAAAATACAACTATCTACCTTATAACGTCTATAACCTTAACAAAGTAGGTTATATAGTTAGAACGACATAATCAACACATGTACTAGTTAGTACCGAAAATAACTACTACCGAAAGAAGGCTAGAAAATGCATTATTAGCTAGTAAGAGTAGATATTAATTCTTGAATGTATACGAGCCTCCGGAGATATACTACTCCCTCTTATTATATATAAGGCTAAAAACCTTTAAATAAACTAGATTCCGGACCCGTGGCCGGCTAGATAGCGTTTTTTAACATCGAATAAAGGCTAGACAAGTGACATATACAGTTTCGAGTGGCTATTAACTGTCTTTAAGCCTAAAACACGTGACCTTACTAGCTGTCGATGCCTCCTTATTCTAGACGGCTATAGCTCGCACGTTACAGCTGTATTCGCTCTCTTCTGTTTTGAGCATAATATCGACCTTATTGTGTTCCCCCCTTATGTATTATATATCCTCTAGCCCCTCGACGTAGCCTGTTTTTCGCCGTTGAAAACAGCCCTTACGAAAGAGATCGACAATCTAATGCGTCTTGACCGAGGCCGAATACACCGAGTACAGTAGACAGAATCCTACGTAGCTATAAGAGTAAGTTAACTTATCTCCTTTGATGTCAAGATTCTGGTGTGGGCTGCTAGTCGCTTGTAAAAGGTGCGGCATCTCGCTGGCACACAGCCGTGCGAGGCAACGATGTGGTCATCCAAACAAGAGAGTCACAGAGAGAAGATTGAGCGCCTTGATCAAGTTGGAAGGCCGATGGGGCAGGCGAGGTTCGAGAATGTCTATGAAGCTCGATTAACTTGGATTTACTTGCGACCTATCCTCGCAAAGACGGGCCACAGAGACACCAGCTACTGTCAAGCACGTTGATCCGTCACGTTTTTGACTTGCCTGTGGGCATGGTGAGAGTCGAGACATGTGATTATCTGGGCTTAGTCCGCCACATTCACTCACGAGAGTGAAAAGTGACGCTTTGAAGAGACCTGACTCTGCGAATCTCCCCACGACGCTAGGATGCGGATCGATCGGAAGGAGGACAGGATTTCGCATGCAATCACATCGTATCCTGCGCTCGTGAGCTAGCATGGGATGCAGGTCTCCTGGAAGCAGAGATCCACGACCTCAACTGGAGGTGAGCTTCGAGGGCCAAAAGCGTTCCTTGTTCATCGGGATCAAGGTCACCATGCGACGTGCAGGGTCGCTTACGCCCCGCATGATGCCGCATGCAACGTAAGTTAAGTTAAATTGACATGGAGAATCAACTTGATGGGAACAATGAAACGAAGGTGCATCTGTTTGTCCAGCACGCAAATGTGGCTGGCTGAGCATGATCTTTGTCCTTATAAGTTAAGTTAATTTATTTGTTGTCTATCGCCGTCGCTGCAACTCCCCATCTCTCCCCTCCCTTTAACCTCAGCTCGGCCTTTTTCATCATGGTCGTCTACACTTTAGACGTGGAAGTCGACTCTGCGAGCTGTGCCCAGTCGCGGCAGAATGGCTACGACTTTAGCAACTCGGTCCAAGCGAGACTGGGGTACAGCTATGGTTCCTGGAGGAGGCTTTAGAACACCAGACCAGGAAGGCATTGTTAGACAGGGTCAGATTAGTTGGGCTAGCTTATAGACCTCACTCGATAGTAGAGACCGTGATAGCGGAAGACAATCCCAGTTTCGGAAAAGAAGCCATCGACTTTCGGGTCTCCGAGCCAGTCTGCATCGTCAAGATTGATCAAGGTGGAGCTTCTGATGTGATCCACTGTGATGACCTTGACTTCCGTAGCAGGTGTTGGAAGCGTTGGTGACTCGAAGAACAACTCTAGTCCACCAAGTCTCAAGTAACAGGACTCCTCACTGCGCTTCGTATCAGAGGGCGAAGACAAGACGTCTGCATATGGCGAAGCTACCACGACGGACCCTTGTGATCGGTATGATTTCGCTACCGAAGAGATATTGCTGGCTGTGAAGGAGGCTATGGAGTTGATCGCGCTCTCAGCTGGATTCCATGCCGGGGCTTTCGTTCCTGTGCTCAAGATTCGCTCGATATTCAGTTCAAGAGCCTGGGATAGAGCAAGACGGAGTTCGCCATGCATGAGAGTCGCCCCTTCACCCTGCCATGGTATAGCCCAAGTCGTGTAGAGCTTGCCGTGTGTACCTTGAGAGCGGAAGTGAGGATGCGATGTAAGGACTGTGTGGCACAGAAAGCATGCTTGTTTCCCAGACGCAATGATAAAGGGTCTTGGACCGGTGACCCGTTGATCGTAGTGCATCATAATCTGCATCTCGGCATGCAGTCTTGACTCCTGCTGAAGATTTGACACGAGAGTTTTCTGGAACGAATGCGGGGTCAGAGGAATGGTGCTCCCGACTCGTTCAATGAGCTTATGAACCTCTTGCCGGCCGAGAAATGAGCGTATAGCCTCCTGGTCTAGAAAGCGTACTGATTGACGCTGTCCATCTAGCATCTGTATCGAGGTGTTTTGGAAGCATTGATAATGACGAGCGGCGACCAGGATTTCGCGGCATGCTTTCGTATACCTGGCTAGGCTGCGAAGATTTCGTCTCAAGGCATCTGTCGTGCTTTGTTGCCACTTCCCCGGTTGCAGAGGAATTCTATCCAATACTTCCAAGTGATCATCAACGAGGTGATCAATTGCTTGAAGTAGACCTAGGTAGAGCGGATATGAGACTGGTCTCAACAGATCTTGTGGCTCCTGCTGCTCCAAGACGTTGCAATGGTGTCGTACATCTTCCAAAGCGTGCCGAGCCCTTGCCAGAGTGTCCCCCGAGGCCTTGCGAGTCTGACTCAGGAGGGCCTGCGCTACTCCTAGACGTCCTAGCATCGACATCTTACCGCTGGCTCGTCTAGACTTTGCCCAGCTTAGTCGAATTCTTGCAAGGATACGTCTTTGGTGCAACGCGATGACCGTTTGTAGCAGCCTCTGAGTATTGTTTTGACGATTCTCTTCATACGAGATCAGTCAGGAGACAGGCAAGGCAGGTGCATACAAACCATTCCTCGCATGGTCGCCGATAATGCCACAAATGTTTTGAAAGCTGTCTGTCATTTGCCTGTGACGCCCTTGATTCGCCGCCACCACAAAGATAGCCGCGGGTGGGCTGTCGTGCGTCTCGACAGCGACGGCCATGACATGGGTGGGGTCATCCGAGTACGAGCAAAGGAATGCGATGTGCTGGACCAGGCGCGACTCGTGCTCTAGGCTGATACCTGTACAAGAAACTGCCCTTGGACTAATTGCAACCGGAGCAGAAGTGACATCGACGTAGCTCGATCTCACTGGGGTGCTCGTGAGTTTCGAGAGCAGGTGGATCTTCAGGGCGACGTCGATGTCGCTCATGATTCGCAAGCGACGGTTGGAAATTTGTTGTCTGTTCAAGCCGTCGTTGAGATCAGAGCTTCACTCCCTGGCGATTCTCGACGCAGCTAGACGTGGGGTCGTGGCCAATTGACAGCCATCCCTTGCATGCATTAGTGCAGACTTGGTGGTACTTACTAGTTATTCATTGGACATGGTCAGATGGAACAAGCACATCGCATCGCTGTGGTGTCGTGTACCATGCTCTTTTACCGAATATCACAAGCAACGCAATGCATCCTTGACAAGGCTTACCACACTTGCTTTCTAGATGCCTGATAGATCACAGCAGTGAGATTCATGTGGCAAGGTTGTTGGATTTGGTTGGCCCGAAGACGGAGGCAAAACTGATGTCACGGTCCGTCTTTGGCCCGCATTTGACGACCTACAACATCATTCAGGGCTCTTTATTACAAAGCAATCGTGCGAGAAAGGTGCTCGGTTTGGAACAATGCCCGAGTCGGCGAGCTGACCCAGTGCGTGTCAATGGTATCATGGCACAAAAGCTCGAGGTAGGCCTGCAAAACTTTGCCAGATTCGTGCCTCTCTCAAGACCACCGAGTTGTTGCTGGATCCAACCACTTTCGGTTTTCATCATTGTTCAATAACGACTATCCTTTCGAAATGTCCGCGAAAGCACTCGAAACAGTCCTTGTCGTGGGCGCGACTGGCAACATCGGCGTGGCTGCCATTCAGGGAGCCCTCCGCTCCGGCCGCAACGTGCTCGCAATCGTCCGGAATCAAACATCAGCCAAGAAGCTGGACGAGCATGCTCAAGACCTCGACGGAAGAATTGAAGAGCGTAATGCACGGGAACTTTGAGACCAACTTCTGTGGGTCACTCTTCCCCTCGCTCCTTCTCAGAGTCTACGTCTAACATTCGCAGACGCCTACCGGGCCACCATCCCCTACCTACTTGAGAACAAGAATACGCCTGTATCATACACCATGTGTACCGGCGCTCAAGGAGAGTTTGGCATTCGAGCCTTGCCAGCCGTCTCGCAGGGTGCTCTATTCTCCATGGCTACTGCCGGCATGAACGAACTCAAGGGCTCGAATGTTCGCATCAATGAGCACTACCTTGCCTTCCGTGTGGAAGTAGATACTTCGGCGGAGAAAACGGGGGCTGTCAAGGCTTCGAAGTTCGCCAATTTCTACCGGCAGCTGCTGGACAGGCCGGATGTGTCGGACTGCAGGGTCTTGATCGAGACGGAGAAGGACATTGATGAGCTCAGGTTTCGTAAGAAGATTGCTGCCTGAAGCGAGCAAAGAATGAGATCTTTGATTGGTCATGATATTACTACGTCCGTTCCCGAGTGCCTCGCCCGCAAGGTCATTGTGCCATGATCTGGGGCTGTCCTCGCCAGAAATACTACCCTACCCCGAGCTCTCTCTGTCCTCACTGCTAGGTACTACCAGATTGCACCAAAAACTACCAAACCACATCCCTCGCACCCCATTCGTGGCCCTATGCCAGATACTGTCGGATCCCATCAAAAACTACCAGACCCTTATCCTTGCTTCGAGCCAGTGATCTTCCCAAACACCTCCCAAACATCATCCGGCAAGACCTCCAACACGATCTCCACCCTTCCCGCCCCACCAGTGGCATTCCTCTTCTCCATCACCTCCCTCAACATCTCCCTCACCATCGCCCCCTCCCCCTGCGTCATCCCCGCGACCTTCGCCAACGCCACCAACAACTTCCCTGAAAACTGGTACGGATTCCCCATCGGCTTCCCCCCATCCTCGTATTCCAACGACGCCACCTCCTTGCTCGCCAGCTTCCTCTGCGTCACGCCCTGCCCGGTCGGCACCTTGGGGCGGAGATCGTCGGGGAGCACGTCGTCCAGCCAAGCCTCTCCCCATGCCGCCTGGACCTGCGCCAGCGCTTCGGTCTTCTTCTTCGTCTCTGTTGGGGGTGGGGACTTCCACCACTCGTGGCCCTGGGGGGTGGGGCGGCGGCCATGGGGATCTCCAGATGGTGGAGAGGAGGGATCTGTGGGGATGGTCAGTGATGTGTGCTGATAGGCTGGGCATGCTATGGGGTGGTATTACTAGAGGTTGAGAGGGAGGAGAGCTGGGCGAGGAGGGCGGCGTCTTCTTCTTCCTGCATGTAGCCAGTCCATTCCGGGACTATGCGCTCGGTGCGGGACATGGTGATTGTTTGAGAAGGATGTGAGAAGGATGTGAGATTGATTGTGCCGGTTGTTTGCGTGCTGGGAAGTGGGTGAGGGCGAAGGGGAAAGTGAAAGTTGAGAAGCAAAAGAAGAAGGGATGAACTAAGGTAGTATATACAGTATGTGTAAGGCAGCAGTCTATTGAGCATATGACAATAGGAAGAAATGTTAGTCCATTGTCTATTGTGTTGTATGACAATAGGAAGATCGTGGCAGGCAGCGAGGCAGCATGTGACTGCCAACAGCATGTGACTGCCAAGAGCATGTGAAATCGCCCCAAACCAGCAAAAATGGCAAAAAGATGAAGTTGTTCTGCACTCGTGAGTGAACTCTGAGATTCGAACAGTGACTGTCGCAGCTGGCTAAGAGCAGTTCGGAGTCCAGCTCCGTGTACAAAGAATCGCAGCCACTAGACCACCCCTCATCTTATGCCCATAGCAGGGCTGAGAATATATGTATAGTCTCTCATTCCTCAAATGCTCTGGAAAACAGGCAAAAAGATGAAGTTGTTATCCCCTCGTGAGTAAACTCTGAGAGTCGAACAGTGACTTTCTCTCTCATTCCTCAAATGCTCTGGAAAACAGGCAAAAAGATGAAGTTGTCATCCCCTCGTGAGTAAACTCTGAGAGTGGAACAGTGACTTTCGCAGCTGGCTAAGAGCAGTTCGGAGTCTAGCTCCGTGTACAAAGAATCGCAACTACTAGGCCACACTTCATCTTATGAGGGGGCTGAGGCTTGCGAAATATATATCGATTGCTGTCTGCTGGGCAAACTTGGTGATTCAATTGTGCTGTCCGAGTCTCTAGGTACGGTCCTTGAATCAGAAGCTCCCATCTGAGGATGGACGAGTGCCATCATACCAGATCCGCAACTAAAACATGATGGACTGCCGAAACGATTAAGGATTGGCCTGTCGAAGAAGACCTGCCATACAGGGATGCCATGCGCGTGCAAAGTACTACCAGGAGAGATTCAGTATCGTCAATTGAGCAGTAACGTGCTTTGTTGCTAGCCACATATGTTGCTTGCGACGCGCACAGTCATCCCGTCATCTGGTAGTCCATTGCTCGTGATGAGTACCAGCCCTGCGCCAGGACGACCAACGGCGTCCCCCAGAGCGTAAGGCGGGGTTGTTACTCTTTATGAGACCATCCATGATATCGAGGGAGGAGACAGATAGGATATACCCACTCTGTTGAAAAATCGTCACAGACACTTTCGGATCATTTTCACAAGCCCTGAGGACATGCTTCTCGCGCACAGATCTACAAAGTAGCTGCTAAGCTGAGCTTGGACTGCTCTGCATTCCATGTGGAGCGTCCGCGGGCATCCATAAGAAGGATATCGATGGAAGGCTTGATGGGATCGAGGATTGAAGTTGGCATTCGATGGCCGGTGTCGGGGATGGCCCCACATCAGTGCTCCGCTGCAAGTAGATGCTCCTTCAAAGGAGACTCGACATTGCCACAGACAGCGGCTGCCTTGTTGAGGCTGTCGCGTGGAGATCCAGCTTGGGATGCATGACAATTTGGTCTCGCTGTCTGACCTCCTCTCCCCCCTTTTCATCTCTAGCACCTCAGCTTTGCTTCACGGATTCCGCCCCACCGGTTCTCCCTTTTGCTTGCCCCTCACCTGCGCTCTGATTGGTTGCATTTTCACCACCGACGACCATGCTGTCATCGATTTTATAGTAGTCGCAACGACAGAAAGCATCTATTATTCGTAATCATGAATTGCTACATGCCTTGACGCGACTTATAAAGGAGCACATGAAAGAAGATTCGCTACCCCTGCCGACAAGATTTACTGATCCCTGTCACGCGAGATGACCGACCTCAAGTACGACGCCGTCCCACCAATCGTGATCCCTGCCAAAGAACCCGCATCATCACCCGAACATGCAGCCGTAGTCGTCTTCCTCCACGGCCTCGGCAGCAAGGCAGAAGAATGGACCTGTAAGCACCCACCCTGACTCCCCTCCCCTCCTCCACCAGCTTAGCCTCCCCCGTATATCCCCACACCCTCCCACCCCCGTCTATCCGAAGCTCCCACTAACCTTTCCCAAGGGCTCCCAACCCACCTGCACTCCCTCCACCCACACCTCACCTTCCACCTCCCCACCGCCCCGCACAACCCCCTCCCTCAAAAAACAGCCTGGCTCCCCCCCCTCTTCTCCGGCGCCGTCCCGCCCCCTTCCCGCCCCTCCCCCGTACCAGCCGACGACCTCCCCTCCCTCCTCGCCTCAATCACCTACCTCGACGCCCTCATCTCTGGCATCGTCGCCCGCGGGACGCCGCCCAACCGGATCGTCCTCGCTGGCTTTTCGCAGGGAGGGATCATCTCACTCTTACACCTGCTTGTCAGTGAGGGGTTTTCGGGGAAATTGGCCGGCGTAGTGGGGTTGTGCGGCTACCTGCCTGTGGAGGGGGAGGTGCAGCGCTTACGCACGGAGAGGGGATTGGGGGAGAGGTTGGGCATGGTCCCGGTGTTTTTGGGGCAGGGGACGGAGGATCAGTGGGTGCCCGGGTGGATGTGGGAGGATATGGTGCAGGGACTTGGGAGACTGGGGGTGGATGAGGGGGTGGTGGAGGCGAATGAGTACCCTGCTGGGCATGAGGTGGGGGAGAAGTTGTTGGGGGATTTGGGGAGGTGGTTGGGTGGGGTGTTGCCGAGGTTGGATTGAGGGGGGAGGAGGCGGAGGGAGGGAGAGGAATGGAAGGGGGAAAAGTGAGGATGGGAAGGTTGTATATATTGAATATAACATCGCTATGTGAGGGCGCTTGGGTTTGCGCTGTACTGTTGTCCAATCGCTATGCAATGTGTCCTTTGGAAATCGAGTATCAACTGCCAGCCTCGATGTTACTGCTGGGCTGAGATGCAGACTGGACATCCGCCACCGATGGCACTTCTTATCACTTGTGCGTGACTGATCTTCGGGCCGACTGATCTCGTCATGGCTCCTGCTATTGCTTCCGGGCTGCTGTCTGCCTCGGTGTCGGTGCGAGTCTGATCTCGAAGATTCTCGACAATAGCGTATGCCTCTTTGGGCGCTTTGAGCTTGTCGAGCAAGCATTCGAGGTGGAATACATGTCCACAAGCGAAGCCAATGAGGAAGTCGCTCTCTGTGGTCTATTAGTGATCATGATCGTCTTACATGGCGAGGTTAAATGCTTACCTTCTTCCTCAAAGAGCTCCTCGCAGGACACACAGTGCCCAGGTGGTACATGCCGTGCCTCGTTCTTCACCATCACGTCTCGATTCAGATCTCCTGCTTGCTTCTTTGTCTCCTCGTCAATGGCGTTCAGGGCTGGGTCGATTTTGATGGCGACCTCTTCGCCGCCTCGATGTCGGACTTCAAATTTGACACCCTTCCGCCGCCCTTCTCGTAAAGTCTCCATGCCAGCTGCCACTTCGCCTCTCAAGACTTTTGCAACGCCCTCGCTAATGCTGAATTGAATGTCGTATTCTCTGACGAGTTTCTGCAAACCCTCTTTCAACCCCTCGATCTCCAGACCATCCGGTATTCTCCTGACAAGCTTAATCGCATCGACGCTCGTCCCCACTTCCATGAGCAAAGCTCTGATGAATTTTGGCTTGTCCATGCTGTAGTCCAGTAAGTCGTCCCAGAGATCGGCATTCTCCTTGGCAAATTCGATTGCCTGGACGACATCTCCCAGCTTCTCGATGATGAGGAAGAGTGCCTTCTTCGTCTCACCAGTCTTGCTCAAAAGGAAGACAAGCTCAGGTATGTACTCCTTTTCCTCACATATGCCGACCGCTTTGTCCAGGGTGTATGCCGTGCTCGTCCGCAGGTACAGGAACAACAATTCCCGCTCGTGTTTGGCGAAAACCTCCAATGCCAGATCGGCAAAGCTCTCGACGATGATTCTCCCTTCTGTAGTCAATCGTTCGAGGTTGAGTCGTTCCACTTTGCTGACCAGTCGGTCCTCGTCCTTTGGTGGTCCTTCCCACAATCTCTTAAAGTAGAAGTATAAGAAGACTTCGAAAGTCTTCCCTCTGCTCCTAAGTTGAGCCACCACTGTCGCAGGTGGCACAATGCCGCTATACGCTTCGTCAACCAGCAGCCCGACCGCCCCTTCACTCGCAGCCATCAAATCCTCGCGACTCCCCTTGTCCATCACCTCCTTGCTGACCCTCAGCATCAAGAGACCGGGCACATCGTCTGCGACGGCATCGCTCAATCTCCACTCCTTGATCAATCGCATTGCTTCTTCCGCATTCTGCAATTGGATATAGCATGCCAGGGCTTGTCTGGCTTGGCCTCCAGCAAGCTTCAATCTCGCTAGTCCCTCCATGAGATACCGCCACTCCTCTCCTCCCTTATCCACATCACCACCAGCCAGTCTGGTCTCCACAGCTTCCGCAACACTTCCGACATCGAACAGCCCGGTGTCCCACTTGTCCAGCAGTTCCCCAAACCGGGCTGCGTCGTGCGTGATGTAGTGTCCCAGCACCACCTCGTACACAAAGCTTGGAAGAGGAGGTCGCATGCCTCCAGCAGGTATGTACGGGGTGATCTCGTCAAATTTCTCAGCTTGGGCGAAGGCAAGGATCCAATGCTCCCATCGCGCGGACGAGGACAAGACTTTGCCAGCTACCTCGCCTGCGCGTGACCATTGATTGACAGAGACTAGCTGCTGCAACCAGAGATCGGCAATCCGTCGCTTCTCTTTGGAAAGAGCAGAGTTGGGGTTGCGAGCTGCTGACAGAGTAGTCTGCGAGGCGGAGTCGTCAGCAAAGAAGTCAGCCAGTGAATTGGTGCCAGGCTCCCGGCCTGAAGGCGTAGACGGTGTAGAGAGCTCGGTATTCGATGGTAGGGATGTGGTGGTTCTGATTATGCCAGGATGGTTATCGAGCAAATCCCAAGCCTGACCGTACTTTGAGTGATCAAGCAACCATGTCAGATGGTCTGACAGGTCGCGCTTGACTGCCATGACACAGTCGTAAGGCGTTTGAATGAAGAGTTTGAGGCCGGGAGACGAGAGCGCAGGCGGTCCTTGAGGTGCTGGCTGTACAGGCGCAGATGTAGCGTTCATAACAGACACAGAAGGTGAGAGCAAAGAACCACGTCCGTTCTCGCCACTGGCAGCAGTGCTACGAACTGACGCTCCTGAACTGAACATGCGTGTGGCATTGCTGGACATGTCCCAAATGCCGGCTCCGACTGCACCAAGAGACTCCAAGGCGCCTCGTTGAGCTGGACCCAAAGCTGGCGGAGTCGGGATGTATATTGATCCAAGGTGGTAGTCAGTGACCGAGAGCGATTCGTAGCGACTGACCGTGAGAGTATCTACATCTACCTCTTCGCCAGTGGCAACTTCAACGAGTCGAAGCTCGGGTGACAAGGCATTCTGTCGATGCCGCCGTGGCGTACCTTTCTGATTAGAAGCGATAGGCTTATCATTATCGTCGCGAGTGCGATATGCAAGAACAGCAAGCAGCGAAGGGGTATAAAGCGCCAATCCAGATAGTATACAGTCGTCAAAAGAAAGTCTTTAGTATGTCAGCAGTTGTTCCTCAGATGCGAAATTGTGGACATACTTGTGCACAATGTCAGCACTCCCGGCAAGCTTTTCGCCGGCATTCCTCCCTGTTCCTGTTCCGCCGGGGTATACGTGCAAGATCCAAGCAGTGTCACCCCATCCGGCTATGAGCTTCTCGGGGTTTCTTCTGTGGGCGTTATGCTTGCTAGGGGTCGTACCTGCGCCATTCGGAGGAGCCGATGTCTCCTCATCAGTCTCCAGCTGTTTGTTGCTCACCCATTCCATGCGACCTTTCCAGACAGCTGCCATATCTTGCCAGTTATCACGATCAGGTCGATCAATATGTGCTATTCGCTTCCACGCATATTGTAGTTCCGTACTATCAAGCTTCATGTGGGACCGCATGATTTTGATGCCATGCTCATTAATCCAAGCAGCAAATTTACCAGTCCGGGAGAACTTGATGGCTGCTATCCCGCCTTCCCCGGAGTGGAGCACAGTATCTTTACCAGTGTTAGAGCTTAGTCCTAGAGATCCGAGCCAGCCCTGTGCCGCTGCTGCTGCACTATTTGTGTTCGCATCTGAAGACATCCCAGGCTTTCCATCCACAGTCAGGATTAAGCTTCCAGCAAGTCCACCAGAGAGGTAGGTTCGGTCGTACTTGTATTCAGGAGACAGGGCAACCGCTTGCACTGGCCTTGCAAAGTTGCGCAAAGTCACGTCTTTCGGATCCACCAGGGAGGTGACGCAAACGTGGCCATCTTGAGATGCCGAGGCAATATAGATCTGGTTGGCTGGTATATTTGGTGCAGGAGGCTTCTTGACGGTACTCGGCGACGACGGGGCTTTAGATTTAGCTGAAGGAGACTGCACCGATGCTGCGGAGTCCGTCGTAGTCCTAGCGATCGGGGTAGGTACGCCCAGGGTCGGCGGAGGAGGAACAGGAGATATTGACAACGCCGTGACAGAAGCAGAGTGCGCGTGATATGTCCGTAGTGAGGCCAGTGATGGTAGGCTGAGTGAGTGCTGGTATGTGTCAGATGTCATTGTTCCCAATCGTGCTTGCACGTCCTACGATGTTGCCATTATGTGTTCCCATGATCTATCGGCGCATTAGTCCTCAACTTCCCTCAATTCGCATTGCTCGCATACCAGCTTGTCTCCAGCCACAAGGAAGCAGCTCGTATCGTCCCCATTTCTATAGACTGTCGAGAGATTCCCTGTCAACTTGGTATACTTGAGCCGTGGCTCATCCTCCTCTTGGTCTTCATCCTCGCTTTCATCCACCTCATTCGCCCCTAGTGGTGCGCCATTCTTGGTCGGAGTCTTCAATGATTCGGAATTCTCATACTCCTCGTCATTGGACTCTGTCGCTGCAGACATTCTGCATTGCATCGGGTGATGTAGGAGTCGGCGCAAATGATTTGCTTTGGACGTCACGGCGGACTGGGGTCAATCAGGTCGAAAAGCGGAACTTGACTGCTCCTCCACCACTCCATCCACATATCAAAGTATCGGTCGTATAATGGCGACAAGCTGGGTATGCGCGCGCTGCTTTGGTGGTATATCGGGGTCGTCGTCGAGGTTGATTGGAAGTCGAAGTTCGGCTTCGCGGAGCTCACTTTCTTTTGTTTCGTCACAGGCCGTCTCCAGACATTCCATCAAACACGAACTTCGCAACTACACATCTGCATCGAATAACCGGAAAGGCTCGATAGTCAAAGAAGATCAGCCGATTCCTCAGTATGGCACGAAATCAGCAAAGCCGCGCAAGACAGCTCGCAACGCAGCATCGACGTCGCTGAGAAGGGTAGCTGTAGAGGCACAACAATCAAGAGACGTGGTCAGAGGAACCGGATGGAGACAATTCATCGACCCTGAAGCAGATACGAAAGATGTGACGGCGTCATGTGCTGCAGAGCAGTACGATTTACCGCTGGCTCAACACAGATTGAAGCAAGAGGGCTACGACATTGATCCTCTTAACACTGGTCTATACCCACAAGTCATCCACATACAGACTCCGATCTATCCTGTCAAGGACCTTGACACTGGTGTGGAGAATAAAGTTGGGCCTGGCGACGTCTTTGTCTTTCCATCCGGATCAGTGGTATCATGGAACGTACCCGAAAAGGTTCAGAGGCGGCTTGTACAAACCGTGCTGTATCCCGCAGCGGTCAATTCCCATCTTGATACTTTGGAGCTAGAGGACATGGAGTATCTCGAAGATCCTGGTCGCACAACTAGTCAGGTCGTTGGAGATGCGATAGTGCTTGGTACTCAACCCGACCCTGATCATGACCCTGGACAGCCCGAACAGGACAACGCTTCGCCTCCCGAGACTGACTTGATCCTGGCAAAGATAGCCTTCTCTTCCGGCCTAGCTAGAAGCACAAAGCTCGCCGTGTTGGAGAATCTTCTGTCATCCTACTTTGAGACAACGAAAGACATTCCTGTAATACTGTCACGAGGTAGCAAACTCCGCTTCACCAGATCATTCATCCTCAGAAAGACTGGCGAGCTCTTGTCAATACGTGCGCAGCTCAACCTTTACAGCGAGCTGACCGATACGATGCCGGACTTGTTCTGGGACAGTCCATCCCAATTGGGGCTGTCGGGGTACTATGACCAGGTTGGCCGAGCACTAGACGTGAATGCTCGCATCCGAACACTGAACGAGAAGATGGACTATGCGAGCGAAATTGCAAGCGTGTTGAGGGAGAGGCTCTCGGAGAAGCATGGTACGGGGCTTGAATGGCTAATCATCTTTCTGATCAGTGTCGAGGTTGGCTTCGAATTGCTACGGCTGTGGAGGGAGCATGAACATGCAAAGGACACAGACAGCACAGAGGCGCTGACAAGGCAGTGGTTGAAGAAGGAGCTTGCAATCAGGACGGCATGATTTCTCATCATTGTCGGAGCAATCACTTGGTGCCATCATATGATACCCAGATTCATTTTGGCATCGATTCAATGCCACTCATCTCTGCTTGGTGCATGCTTCCAGGAAATAATAGACTTTATGTTATGCGGCATGATGTATTGATGCATGTCGGGCAAGCGGGCCGTTTGCCGGAAGGCGCGTTTCAAGACGCGCCGGGATAGACGACCAGACCTTGAGACATCGGTGTACATTCCTTGCCTTGCACCTGTAGCATACGTCCTGCCACGCCTCGCGAGTGACATCGATTCTTGTACGCACGATGGCATGCTGCTTCTTCTCATGACTCGACCACCCATAAACGAATAATACCAGTCCACGCCCGCCAGGGTTCAGGCGCAGCTTGCGCAGTCGAGCAGCATGGGTGTCAAGGGTATTTACAAGGTCCACTTGTGGTACATGTGAAGATGGCTCACATTGGCAGGACTTCTGCCTCTGCTCAAGTCTATACAGAAGCCATGCAACCTCAAACAGTTCCAAGGCCAGACCTTGGGCGTCGATGCCTATGGATGGCTCCACAGAGGGACGATTGCATGTGCCATTGAGCTGGCTCAGGGAAAGCCTACCACCAAGTATGGAAACCAATCAAGACTCCTGTATAGATGTTGATACTTCCAGATTTGTCGACTTTTGCATGCACCGAGTCCGCATGCTCATCCACTTTGGTATCCGACCATACATCGTCTTCGACGGAGACTACCTGCCCAGCAAAAAGGATACTGAAAAGGGACGAGCTGCGAGACGACGAGAAGCCAAGACTGCTGGACTGGAATTGCTCAACATGGGGAGGACCGCACAGGCATACCAGGAGCTGCAGAAGAGTATCGATGTCACTCCGGAGATGGCTCGACAATTCATGGACGAACTCGACAAATTGAAGGTCGACTTTGTTGTTGCACCATACGAGGCAGATGCTCAATTGGTATACTTGGAGAAGAAAGGCATCATCAATGGCATCATCTCTGAAGACTCGGATATGCTGGTCTTCGGTGCAAAGTCGTTGTTGACGAAGCTGGATCAATTTGGAGAGTGCATCGCCATACACCGCAAGGACTTTACGGCCTGTCGAGATGTGAGCTTTGTAGGCTGGTCAGATGCCGAGTTTCGATGGATGTCGATCCTGTCAGGGTGCGATTACTTAGGTCCCATTGGCAATGTTGGACTCAAGACTGCGCACCGGTTGATCAGAAAGCACAAGACTGTGGACCGAACTGTCAAGGCTTTACAATTCGATGGCAAATCAAAGGTCCCTGCGGACTATCTGGCCAGCTTCCGCGATGCCGACCAAACCTTTCTATACCAATGGGTTTACTGCCCAGTCGCGAACAAGCTGGTCAATCTGACAGCACCGCCGGGAGATATTGACGTACTGTCCCTTCCATTCATAGGCAAGAAAATTGAGACCGCTGTCGCTCAAAGAGTCGCCAGAGGGAAAGCCCATCCTCATACAAAGGAGCCTCTGCACGCAACCCCGGCCCCAGCTACTCGGTCAAGAGGTGTCAAACGGGTCATTCAAACCAGTACTCCAACCCTCAAGAAGCACCAATCTATTGAGTCCTTCTTCAAGCCTAAGCGTACACCTCTGGCAGAGCTTGACCCAAACCTCTTCACTCCTTCACCAAGCCAACAACGACTCCTGGATCAGCAAGCTCAGGAGCTTCTCGTGAACGATCGACCTCCCATGCTACCACCTCTAGCGAGATCGCTCACCGATACTCACCGTTCTCAGTCTGCAAGACGAGCTGTATCAGACATTTGGCCAATGCCTGGCAATGTTAGTCCCAAGCGGCAGAGGCTATGCTCGGATAGTGCTCTCGCACTTGAACGGACTTTCGGCAAAGTCACCGCTGAGCAAAGTCGATTCTTCTCCAAGCCAGCTCAAAGCCCTTCAGTCCTCCGAGCGGGCCGCAAGGATTCTCGCAAAGCCAAGGCCATCAACATCTTCTCTGACGACTCAATTGAAGAAGCCATGATGAGCATTCCGGATGTGACTGACCCTGTCAAGCGCTTTGTGGATAAGCTACAGGTCTTTCGTGATGAACCCTTGCCACCGAAGACCAAGACAGCCCCACATGTGCCACAAGTGGTCAAGGTCGCTACGGATACTGGAGACTCACAAACACAGACCGAGACACAAGAATCGATGGCCTCGGTAGAAGACGGCACTTGGTCAGAGGACGAGGAGCACACATTGACCCCACCGACTTCATTCGAGACAGCTGCAACATCTCAGCAAGCCTCACAAGGTGAGAACGGGAAGAAGGCTGCGCTCGATCCGATTGAGGAAAGTCCGCAGAAAGTACCCTCATCTTCGCCGCCTCTGCAGACAGCTTTGGACGAGATTACAGACGCCGACTGGAACGCTGCCGCAAGTGCACCTATCAAGCCGCTCTCTCTCGTGAAGGAGTCCACCGCCCTGACAGACGGGATCCAGCAGGGTGTGCTGAGAGGCAGTGAGGACATGATGGTCCCCAATAGCGACAGTGAAGAGGATGCATACATAGAGCGCAAGAGCAGCACAGGGAGTTCCGGATTTGGTATCGACCTTGAGAGATTCGCCTTCAGGGGATAATTGCCGGGTCGATGCATCACTTATCGACGAAACGATCACGACGGTCAGGCACAGGAACGGCGTTGGCGTTCGATGGAGCTGTTCCGTTCTCCTTGCTTGATTTAGCAGCATTAAAGAGCGTTTGCTACAGGACATGATATCCCCTTTCAGAGCAGAATGAATCATTTTCTTCTTCACGGGTACAACGATGTGGTGCATATTCCATGCTTGCAAACTGGTACTGTACATTGCAGCTATCTCTGCCCAATCAACCTAATTTATCACACAAGAATTGAAGCCTTGCCGCCCCTCTCCCTCACGCTACAATTACATCTTTCCGATCCGCCTACTCATCGCCCCCTCTATCCTCCCCTCCACCATTTGCCGCCCATCTTCGCATCCTCATCCCTCTCGTCTCAAATCTACTGCCCCTTCTTCCCCTTGCCCTTCCCCTTCCCCTGCCCCTGGCCCTTCCCCTTGGCCGGCGCGCTCGTCACCACCGCAGCCGCAGTCGTCGTCTTATTCCCCTTACCGCCCTTGCCCTTCCCCTTGCCGCCCGCAGCAGCCACAGCCGTCGGGGTAGGTGCAGGCGCAGTAGTGGTGACTTTACCTCCTTTGCCAGCGCCTTTCCCCTTGCCGTTCTTCCCCTTCTTGCCATTCCCGTTGCCGGCGCCCTTGGCTGTACCTGCACCCTTGCCTTTGCCGCCCTTCCCAGCGCCTTTACCTTTGCCTTTACCCTTGCCTTTCCCTGTCGCGGCGGCGGCTGGGGCAGTGGTCTTGTGGGGCGTCTTCTTCGCTTGGGCGCCACGGAAGCCGTTCTCCAGATCTGTATCGTCGGGGAGCTCGGTTCCGCAGTCGTCGTCTGGAGCGCAGGTGGAGGAGGGAGTGGGTGTGGCGGTGGTGGTGGCGTTGTGGGAGGCGGTGGGGCCGACGCTGGGGGTGGAAGCTGGAGGGGAATCGGATCCGGAGTCGTCGGAGCCGTCGTCCCAGCTGTCGTCGTCGTCGTCATCGTCCCAGGAGTCATCGTCGTCGTCCCCGTTGTCGTTCCAACCGTCGTCGTCTTGGTCTTCGTCTGCGTCCGGGTCGTAGCCGGACCCGTAGCCGTAGCCGTCGTCGCTGCCGTAGCCGTAGTCCCAGTCGTAATCCCACGAGTCGTCGTCGTCGCCGCTGTCGCCCCAGATGTCGTCGGTGCCGTCCCAGGAGGAGCCGGAGCCGTGATCGTGACCGTGACCGGAGCTGGAGCCGTCGGATGACCAGTCGTAGTCATCGTCGTCATCGTCGTCATCGTCGTCATCGTCCCAGCTATAGTCATCGTCATCGTCGTCGTGACGGCTACCTTTGCCTTTGCCCTTGTGCTTGGAGACGCCTGTCTTCGCGGTGTCGTCAGAGCGGGCGACGAGTGCGCTGTTGCTCACGGCATTGTCAGCCGCAGCAGCTTCACGCTGTGCGAGTGCGAGCTCGGGATGCTCGAAGCCAGCGCGGCGGCCAGGGAGGACTACTCCGGCTGCGACGATCTGCACGGCAGCGAGCAGGGTTAGGGGGATATTGACCTTCATGGTGGACTTGATGGAACTGGATGAGAAGCCTGGTGGACCTACCTGAGCTTCTCAAGACGCATATATACAATCTCTACACGAGGCAATGTGTCGAGGCTGCTCTGAGAGATTAGATTTCGATAACAGTTACAACGTTCTAGGAACGCCTCCGGCAGTGGTCAGGTTCGCCATGCTGTACCGGAAGTCGAGCAACGGGTGACAGCTGCGACATGCTCCAAGTAGACATTGCCGGCGTCGCAGTGTCTCATGACTGATGAACGGTTGAGAGAGGTGCTGAGTGGTCCAGAGAGCGAGACATTGCAAAGTCACCACGACCGTTGATTGCTGTTTTTGACCACGTTGTTGACATGAGCTGCCCAGCTCATTGGCACTTGAGACAAGGCCTCTCGAGAACGTCCGTTGAGGCTTGTGGTGGGGCTTGTGCTAGAAGAGAAGCTGAAGTGAACAACTGGAGGTCAGAATGACATGTGGCGGTGCACGCTATCGAATGCCGTTGTGGCGCACAAGTGCCGACAGGTTCTGCTCGAAACGATAGACAGTATGATGCTTTGATATCATCAACCAAAACTTCTCGATATGCATCAGAGGCTCGTTGACCACCCAAGCACTGGTCGTGATACCCGAGCGCGTGATCTGACGGACGCTCAAATGCTAAGGCATCTCTCTGTATCCCATCTCCAAACACGGCAGCACGTTGTCACAGGCTGAGCTGGATCTGCAGCCCCATGATCTCAGGTAGATGATTGCTCATCGGCAATGGTTCAATTCAACAGCACAGCCAATATGGCTGACGCGATATCCATGGCTTTTCACCCATTTCTTCTTATCCAACACCCACACTGGTCCAGCGTAGACTTTGGCGGCTGCCCCACGGGCATGCTCCTGCCAATGAATCTCGCCGGATTCTCACGGCGTTCTTGAAGCTCTCATCGTCTTGTCTTTCTGACCATTCGCGAAGCTCATTTGTTGCCAGTAGGTCGATGTCCATAGTCATACCTCCAGTACGAAGCTTTAAAGTTATGATAGAGCCGATCTTACGATCTGAGTTGACGTCGACATCTTGACTGAGATTGAATGGCTGAGACTGCTTTGAAAATCAGCGAAGTCAGCTTGTCTGCAAGCGACGAGGAAATGGTAGGCGTGAAACTGTGGCGGGCGGACACCTAACTCGTAGCACCCATGTCCCGGTGCTCTTACATCCAAACTGCTCATTATGAGACAGAGAAGTGGTTTGCTGGGGACCGTCCATGCGACTCCTCTTTCGGCTGTCACAGGTCGTGCTGGGTCATGGCAACGTCGCTGCTGCTACTATCGTATTGCGGCTTGCAGTCTTGGATATGCATTTTCCTTATACGACTTCTTCAGGTCATCATCAATACAAAGTAGCTTACGAATGTAATGAGGTATAGCTGACAACCACGAGCAAGTCCAGAACAGCTCCAGGAGCGTGCGTGTGCGAGGGACAGTGCTGTACAAATCTCCCTTGTTGCGGCAGGGCAGACCTGGATGTCCCTCATCACCGGTCCATGCTGATTACTTGCTTCCTGTACTGGGCAACATCAGTTCATCGTATCGAAGCCGGAGAGGTTTCGATGGAGCTCGCAAGTCAGTCTCTGGCCTGGAATCATGCCACAATCACTCGTCGGGAGATCGTCACCGAAAGCGAAGAAAAATTCGGCGACCAAGTAAGCGAATGGCACCAGATCAGGGAAGGCTTGTCGAAGTCCGGCTGAACGGTGTGTTTACGGAATAGCCAGCAGAGCAAGAGCTCTTCAAGTCCTGCAACCTCAAGGACTATGGGAACGTCAAGCTTCATACGGGCTTATGCCATCTCGGAACAAAGCACTACGTTTGTCAAAGAGTGTAGCAATATCAGCAAACAAAGGAAAAAATTTGCCCCATGGTATATCTCACCTCTACAACCTCAAAAACTTTGATCTTTGATATCTCATCAACCAGTGGACGGATTGAGCTCTTCTTTGCTCAAGAGATCCATGACACCGACATGTTTCTTCAATGCACCAACATGGACGATAAAAGTTTTATAATTGTCCTACATTTGCTTCGGAAAAATTTGCAAAAATAAATCTCCGCTCCCAGAATCGAACTAGGGACCTTTCGATGGCAGCAATGCTGAGACAATTACAGTCGAACGTGATCAACCAACTACACCACTGAGAATAGGATTAGTATGCTAATCCTGCTGTACAAGTGACTCGAGGCAACTTACAGCGGAGGTGATGGAAACCGGATCTCAGCAAAAGAATATGTACCCAGTGTCTGGTCTAGCTCGAGCCTCGAAACGATACGATCTTGCTTGTCAAGGAGTCCAAGAGACATCTTCCTCCATGTCGAGCGGACTCAGCTCGTTGAAATCGGTAATTTGGAATAGAGACGCACGAAGCGCGTGAAGCAAGCAAGTATTGATCCACCCCTGTCCGGTCTCGTTCGCGATGTCAGATTCCTGGTCGCATTTGCTCAGACCATCCGCCAACGCAGACGAGGCAATTTGCAACCAACACCAACCTATTTCGTTGCGCATCAATGTCAGCAGATGTGTTATCAGCTATCAGCTCATGTCAAAAGACAAGCTGCATAGACCTGCCGGCGTGGCTCGGGAAAGGATTCCAACCACTTCAGCCGCGGCGAAAAGGCCGATGTTTGGTGGGCATTGCTATGTTTAGTGGAAGAAGCAAAACACGTGGGATTTTTGACTGTTGCGAGCTGGTGGGAACGGTCATCTTATCGTGAGTATCTCTTTTCCAAGCTCCCATCTGTCGCAGTTCATCAAAAGAGGTCATCTGCAAGCATCACGAATCTGACGGCAAGCCCACATGGCAGCTTCCTGATTTTGGGACTGCGGACCAGCTGTAGGCTGACCCAATTTGTGAAATTCCCATGTTTCAGACGTTTCGATTGGTTCAGTCTTGTGGGCGACAAAAGTCCGGCTCTTGACGATCGACATTTGGCGTGGACTAAATCTGCTAAATCTGCCCTCTTCCGTCAGAGCCGCGCCAAGTAGATCACGCTTGTCCGGTTGGCTGTGTCGAGCAAATCTAGCTCACCGTGCCGCTTGTGCCTGGAGACCCCCGGGAGAGAGAGAGATGATGGGGTTTCTCCCACCACTTGGGTGTCGCCAAACTCGCCAGCCGCGCTCTCTTGGCCGGCCACTGCAGCTCTCCTCTCCAGGCTCTCACACGCTACGCCGACCGAGCGCACGTCCACTGTCCCGACGAAGCCACATCTTCATCCCACACATCATCACTTGACCGTCGTCATATCTTCTACACCCACACCCTCGACGACTTCGATTACCTCCTCGACCGACGCGATTCGACTCGGAAAACACCTCTCTCTCTCGATGCGCACCGTTTTGGACTGATGGTCTCCACGCCTCGAGCTTCAGCGCACCACCCCTCTCCGAACCGGACGGCAGCTGCGTTCTGCCTCAATCACGTCCGACCAGGCTCTGCGAATTGATCAGACTACGCGAAAGAGGTGTCACAATCACCCTGGAAATCGAAAAACTGGCCATCTGCAATACATGAGCTTGGCGGCACAGTCCTGCTCCGGCGATGAATGGATACAATAATCTCTTCTCGTTCGATGAACAGGAAATGAACAATATGGATCCAAGTCGAAATAACTCGATGATTGGGAATATCAACGGCATGAACTCACCAGCCATGATGCAAGGACAATCACTCGACGATATTGTGGACCAAAATGCAAAAATGATAAGAAGACAATCCATGCCTCAGCAATTTTCTCGTCAAAGGAGCCACACTGATATGGGAGGAATGGGTAATATGATGGAGTTTTCGAGTGGGAGCCCCGCAGGTCCTTTGGAGAATTTCAACTTTGATCCGTCAACAACTCTCGATCAAGATGGGTCAGGAAACCTCGTTCCCCGGGCACATGGACCCAATAGGTCAAGCTTGAAGAAGCAACACTCGGCCCACAACCTTTCCGGAATGGGGTCGCCATATCCACCACAACTCAATTCAGCATACTCGTCGATGATGGGCAGTAATTATCAATCACCGGCGCATGGTGGTGGAAATGTGGACATGGACATGAACAGCCCCTTTGTAAATCAGCAGATGGGCATGAATCTGGATCAATTCGGCGACTCGCATCTCACGCCCATGAACAGTACTGGTGCGAATCAGCTAAGTGCGTATAGCAATCCTTCACCATATCAGACGTCAATGATGAACTCGCCAATGAATGTCGCAAGTATGGCAAGCTCAATACATGGGCCAACAACCAACGATCCTGGTGGAGGACAAGGTCATGATGGTAGAAGGTCAACATACGGCGGTGGTGCAAATTCGGTACGTCGCAGTTCGATGGATTCTCAGCATCGCCACCTGTCAAGAAGTCAAAGCATGAACATGACTCCACAAGCCCCTCGTTCTCAATATTCTCAACATAGCCATCCTTCGCAATCTCAACACTCACAGCCCTCACCCGCTCATGTCATTGCCCAGCATGAGCATAATCCACAATTCACCGCTCAACCGCAGAACCCTCAACGAGGTTCATACCAGGACAAAGGAATGAATGATCGAACCCTGAACTCATTACCTGACAACTTCGACCCGACCAAGCACAATCCGAATAACCAGAACTTTCCATGGGATCCTCCAGAGGGTGGTTGGCCTTCGACCATGATCGGTCGACCACACATGCAATCTGTCTACAAGAATGCATACTCATCAACTGGTTTTGATATGCTGGGTGTTCTCATGCGAGTGGCCACACGACCGAAGCCGGAGATTAGTCTTGGATCCGTGGACTTGTCATGCGCCTTTGTGGTTTGCGATGCCGAGAAGGACGACTTCCCAATCATCTACTGTTCAGATAATTTCGAGCGACTGACTGGTTATACTCGGCACATGATTCTCGGACGAAATTGTAGATTCTTGCAATCACCGGATGGAAATGTTGCGCCAGGTGTAAAGCGCAAATATGTCGACGATGACTCGGTACTCTACCTCAAGAACATGATCAATGCACGACGAGAGGCGCAAATTTCGCTGATCAATTATCGGCGAGGAGGGCAGCCATTCATGAATCTGTTGACCATGATTCCGATTACCTGGGATACAGATCAGGTCAAATTCTTCGTTGGGTTCCAGGTCGATTTGGTCGAGCAACCCAACGCGGTCACGAATAAGAATCCAGGTGAGCAATGTCCATAGTCACTAATCGCATCCACTAAACATTGCAGATGGCTCATATACCGTCAACTACCAGCGTGGCATGACCATGCCCAGATACGTCATGAATGCACCAGAATCGACAGGCAGAGCAGAACTAGGACAAACAATACCTCGAGATGATGTCTCTGCTATCCTCAGCACCATCGGTACTGGAGAATCGGAGTATGCCAAACGCATGTGGGACAAGGTCTTGCTCGAGAATACAGACGATGTCGTTCATGTTCTTTCACTCAAGGGCCTTTTCCAGTGGGTATCACCGTCGGCACTCAGAGTACTCGAATACGAACCTGGCGAGCTTATCGGGACTGCTCTTTCATCTGTCTGCCATCCGTCAGACATTGTTCCCGTCACACGAGAACTCAAGGATACCTCGACTGGCGCAGCTGTCAATGTAGTCTTTCGAATTCGAAGAAAGAACAGCGGCTACATGTGGTTCGAAGGTCACGGGTCGCTCCATACCGAACAAGGCAAGGGTCGCAAATCAATTATCATGGTTGGTAGGGAACGACCTGTGTATGCTCTCAGCAAAGTCGACATCGCTGCCAACAATGGGATCGGCGAATATGAGCTCTGGACAAAGATGTCGACTTCTGGCATGTTTCTCTTTGTTTCTTCGAATGTTCGACAACTACTGGACAGGCAGCCTGAGGAGCTTACAGGTGTCAGTATCCAATCATTGATGCGGTCAGACTCCAAGCATGACTTTGCACGTATCCTGGAGCTGGCAAGGACAGGCAAGAAGGCATCAGTGAAGCACGAAATGATCAATAGACGTGGTCAGGTGTTGCAAGCTTTCACAACGCTGTACCCCGGTGATGCGACGGAAGGTCTCAAGCCTACATTCATTGTCGCGCAAACCAGATTGATCAAGTACTCTCGAAACAGCACCTCGACCAAGCCCCCGACTCTGTCGAAGGAGAAGAGCTCGTCCGATTCTGGCAATCCGACGCCGAATCATCTTGCGATCACACACGGCAGTCAAGGCGGGAGCACGCCGTCCCGGGCGACTCCTCACTACGTATCGACAGACATCGCTGCGGCCACCTACGCTGGCCAAAATGGTTTACCTGTCGGTCGACAAGACGTTACGCTCGCTTCCGAGGACAATCTTTTCGAGGAGCTCAAGACCACAAAGTCGTCATCGTGGCAGTACGAAATTAGGCAATTGGAAAAGAGGAATAGGCTCCTTGCCGAGGAGGTGCAATCATTACTGGCAGCGAAGAAGAAGAGAAAGAGGAGAAAGGGGGCAGGTATGCAGCAGAAGGATTGTGCCAATTGCCACACACGAGTGACGCCTGAATGGAGAAGAGGTCCGAGTGGTCAGAGAGATCTGTGTAACTCTTGTGGTCTTAGATGGGCGAAGCTGGTAAGACTTACATGACCGTAGGATTGCGATGGGCAGTCACTGACTAGATATAGAATGGCCGTGTCTCACCTAGGACCTCATCACAACAGTCGAAACATTCAGGCGACGCAGCTTCAGATAAGGCATCGAAAGCTTCAGCCTCACCACGCGGATCTATTGTCAAGCCCGAGACTGGCAATGGTGGCAACCCGTCGATCTCTTCGACACTCGCAAATGCAAGTCATAGTAACATGCCTCACGCGTCGCCCACTCAACGAGAAGGCGAGAGTCACGCTTCACACATGGAGGGTGCCGAAGGTGTACCTGAAAAGATCGAGGAAGGAATCGAGCCTGATTAGGCTGCTCTATGTGCATCATTGCTGGACGACACTGAATCTCTTCTGCAAACCTGCCGCCGAGCGGCGGACACCTGTTCTTCCTTCCCTTGAGCAACAAATCTGCCTATACGACAACTTACAACCATGTACGACCATTTCGAATTACGACATCTGCACTCGGAAGATTGATTGATACCCCTGGTACGCCACGTTTTACTGTCTATACTACTTTTATCTCGGAGAGGAGGGGGCTTGGAGTGTTGTACGAGAAAGTACATGGGAGATATTACCCCGAGTCAAGACTTCTTGATACTGTATCCGGTTGCAGCCTGCGCCGCAGACGCCGAGCAGCGTGATACAAAGGCCACGCGAGCCTCATATAAGAAGTCGAGCGCCATTTGCAAATAGATCAGATGACGAGGAAATTTGATTGTATTCATACAAGACCATGTGCACTGTAAGGATCCTACTATACCTCCGGCCTAAGCCATGGACAAGCCGGACATGCAATACACCGATCTACTTCCCTCCAGCAGGTACTGCTCCTCCACTACCCCAAATTGTGCCACGTCGGCATGAAGATCCCATCCAGGTACGGTTGGACTGACCCCAGAGATGCCCTTGCTGCGTGCCGGGGAAAGTGGATCGCCTGGCAAGGAGGAGTCTTGGTCGTGCTTGATCTGGGCAAGCCTTTCGTTTTCTTCACATCTCTACCGCGATGGTTGACGCTCATTTTTGTCTCTCCGGCCATTCCGGGATTGAGTTTGTGCATGGCAAAGGCCGGGGTTGTGACGTAGGGGTGCACAGAGGTGAGGTCCAAGTCAAGCTTGTAGCTGTAGGTATATGAGAGCACACCCGCCATCAAGGCAGAGAGCAGAATCACCCCCCCTCCCCTCAAAGCATATCCAAATCGCCATGATGGTAGCGAGTCGATGTGCTCCACTACTAACATTGATCTTCACGGTCGGAGCACAGCAGATTTACATACCGGTTCAAGGCCCATCAGCTCGACCACAATGCTCAAAGCACAACTTCTACGCTGCAGCTATCCCTTCCTACACATTTCGTGATTTCAGTTTCACCAATCGCGAGACAGTACGAACGGCCACCTCAGCTCCTGCTCCGACGACGATGCCTCATTATGCTCCACCCTATGAGTCTTTGAGCACTTTGATCCCAGCCCAGACTACCACACAATGGGGCAATTGGGATCCCAACGCCACGACCACGGCTAGCGGTACTGGTAATCCTTATGGAAACGCCTCATGGACAGCTTTATGGACGAATGTGCCGTTGCCGGGGTACTCAAAAGGCATCTATTCCACGACAGTCTTCCCCCCCCCCATACCAAGCGAGCAGCTGGTTCTACCACCTCCAGAGTACTTCCAACCGCAGGACTGCTATACGTTTCCAGCTGGATTTGAGCTGGGTGTCGCCGCTTCGGCTGTGCAAATCGAAGGGCCTATCGCGGAAGAAGGTCGATCACCTGCCCAGCTGGACGTTCTGAACTTCTTGAGCAATAGCTCCAGCAATTCTGTGGCGAATGAGAACTACTATCTGTACAAGCAGGATATCGAGCGGATTGCAGCTATGGGCGTGAAGTACTTTCGGTTTTCTGTTCCATGGTCACGGATTCTACCTTTCGCTTTGCCTGGTACACCGATCAATGCTCAAGGTTTGGCTCACTACGATGATTTGATCAACTTTGTCATCGAGAAGGGGATGCAGCCGGCGATTGTATTGCATCACAACGATTCTCCTTTCCAGTTCTTCAACAACGCTACAGACATAACCATTGCGCCAGGGACCGGTGGTATCGGATATCTGGACCACGGATATGCTCGATCATATCAGAACGTGACGTTCCAAGACGCTTTTGTCAACTATGGCAAGATCATCATGACACATTTTGCTGACAGGGTGCCTATATGGTGGACATTCAACGAGCCTCTACTTGGCAGTCGAGATGCAAGATCAGTCGACGCCGTGATGATAAGATCCCATGCCCGTCTCGCCCACTTCTACCGTGAAGAGATCAACGGGACCGGCAAGATCTCCCTCACTCTCAACAACAACTTCGGCGTCCCCCATAACCCCCTCGACCCTGCCGCCGTCGACGCAGCCAGCCACTTCAACACCATCCAACTCTCCACCTTCGGCAACCCCATCTTCCTCGGCCTCGACTACCCCTCCTCCTTTAACACCTCCTTCCCAGACTACATTCCCCTCACCCCGTCCGACCTCGCCTACATCAACGCCACAGCCGACTTCCTCTCCATCCAACCCGACACCGCCACCATCATCTCCCCGCCCCCCAACGAAACCATCGCCTCCTGCGCCGCCAACATCACCTCCCCCTCCCGCCCTTACTGCGTCACCCAATCCACTCGCACAACCACAGGCTGGAACATCGGCTACCGCAGCGAAACCTACGTCTACACCACCCCGACCTTCTTCCGGACCTACCTCAACTACCTCTGGAACACATTCCGCCTCCCGATCAGCGTGACGGAATTCGGCTTCCCGGTAGCAGGAGAAGCGACGCGGGAGACTGTGGACCAGCAGCTCGACAGTCCGCGGAGTCAGTATTACCAGATTTACATGAGTGAGGGGCTCAAGGCGATCTGGGAGGATGGAGTGCAGTGGACAGGGGCTTGGGCGTGGAGTTTTGCTGATAATTGGGAGTTTGGGAGTTATGAGGCGCAGTTTGGGGTGCAGACGGTGAATAGGACGACGATGGAGAGGGGGTATAAGAAGAGTTTCTTTGAGTTTGTGGATTTTGTGGAGGGGAGGAGGCAGAAGGGGGAGAAGTCGTGAGGGGGAGAAACTGCAACGTGGGAGGGAGGGTAAATGTGGTGGTAGGTTTGCTCTTTGATTTGCATCTCAAGTGCTTGAAGTGCGTGAGGATATATTGCAGAAGACGCTTATGCATATCTGTGTGGTGTATGGATGGGAGGAGTGGTTGACTCGAGCATCGAGACAGTGATGTCACCTGGCAGATGGTCATGCTTAGAGTTGCACCGGCTTCCTTCAAGCTTTGGCTCGCCGGGCGGGAGGCGCGTAAATTTGCCAAAATTTTGACCTCGGAATATCAAAAAGTTTTGGATGTGAGGTCCTCAAGAGTGGACATTACTTGACGTGAAGAAGACGACAACACGACTACAGTGCGACGGTCATCGGAGACAACACTAGAAATAACAGAATTCACCTGCGACCAATCTCCCTCTCGATAAAAACTTGCCCCGCCAATCTCTCACTTCTCCGTAGCTGACGACCCAAACCGACATCGTGACAAGCGGCAAACATGCCATCAGCACTCAACAAAGTCCAGAAGCGGATATCGAAAAAGCGAACATCGAAACTCGGCAAGTCTTCATCACTCAACGCCCTACATGAGAACAGCCGCGACGCACAACGGATACGCAGAGCAGCTGCGCGAGACGAGAAAGTCATCCGCGGTGAACGAGAACGAGAAAGGAAGAATGATCGATTTCGTAAGTGCCTACTTCGCTTCTGCCATACATCTGCTCTCATTTCCTATACCAAGCCTCAAGAATCTACATACTTCCTCCCGCCCACTCCTTCAGCCCCTCCATCCCTTTCCCCACTCCACTCTCCACCCCCGCTAACACCCCCCCAAGTAAAACGCCTCTCCCACATCCACGCCGCCCTCCGCCTCTCCCAACTCCAATCCCAATCCGCCTCTCCTCCAACTATGACAATCCAAGAAATGCACGCCCTCATCTCCTCCCTCCTCGCCACCCACACCTCCGCCCTCTCCGCCCATGTCTCCGCCCGCCGCCCAGGCCGCCCCAAGACCCGCGACCACGAGCGCGCGGGAGCCGAGCTCGCGGCCGAGGAAGCAGAGTATGAGAGTGGGTTCTGGATGGTGGATCTACGGAAGGAGGAGAATGTGAGGAGGTTTGAGAGGTGGGATGGGAAGTGGGAGGGGTTGGGAGGGTTGGAGTTTATTAGGGTTCGGAGGAGGCGAGGCGGGGGGAGGGATGGGGTGGGAAATGGAGAGGGGGAAGGGGGCATGGAGGGTGTGGAAGGTGGGGATGGAGGGGAGGATTGGGAGGAGACGGTGATTCAGAGTAGATTCCCGCCTACTGGGGCTGCTTGAGGGAGGGGGAACGAAGTTTTGCGCTATGGGTGTTGTTGGGTGCGAGTAGGAGAGTGTTGTTGTTCCTTGAAGGATGATGTTGATGGTGGGGTGCGAGGTATCGATGGTGGGACGATGGTCTTGCTGACGGATCGGTGCGGTCGCTGGCAGAAGGACAGAGCTGCTGATATTAGGATGATCTCGCTGTTGGTAGAATGGAATCGCCTGAAGAACGGTATTGCTGGTAGGGCGACGGCGTTGCTGGTAGGATCAAGGTTGCTTGCATGCAATGGGCTACCATTTCCAGAAAGACCCGTCCAATCTAATGGCGCTATGACTACTACATTGCTCTTCCCTTGTTACTTGAGAGGCTTCATAGCTACTGCGAGAGGCGATGGGCTATTACTGGAGCTGTAAGGAGTAGTCCTGCTAGGCCTGTGAAGAGGAGTCAGCGAGAGGCTGCTCAGAGGAGCAAGATGATGAGTAAGGCATGGGAAACACTGTGGGAGAACATCACAACTCAGCAGAGGAGTGGAGAGTGAGCAAGCAGTCTGCGCCAGCGCAGACGAAATCAGAGTGTCATGTCATGGGTATCTTGCTGTCCTGAACGCCGTCCCTCCCCTTCCGCCTTGTCTCATACTCGCTCTTCACTGCCCCCCTCCCCTGTCCCTTCACTCCTCACCTCCCCACCACCACGTCCATCCTCCTCCCCTTCACCCTGCGCCTCGCCTCCACCACATCCCTCGTCGCCAATTGGGACTCCCTGCACCCTGCCTCCTTCCCCTCATTCGCCAGTTTCTCCCTGACCACAACCAGCAACAACTCTCTTGCCACAATAGCCGACTCCTTGCTCTCCCTCGCGAGCCACGACAAGCTCTCCACCAAGGTCGACGACCACTGGGACACATCCTCTTCCGGGATGATGCGGCATGCGTTGCACCCCATCTCTGGCGCGGGGTGGGCGGCACAGACGTGCCATTTCTTGGGATGGAGCTCGGGCACCATGATCACCGACTTCCAGTCCATACCCCAGGCTTGTTCGATGTGGGCGAGGCTGGCGGCGACCTTGGGCTTGAGGGTGGGCGGGCCGGAAGGGGCGAAGGGGGCGGAGGGCGTGTCGGTCATTACTACCAGGTGGTTAGCGTGGATGTGAAAGACATGACGTGGATGTCAGATACCCTCGTCTTGCTGAGGCATTGGAGGTGGAGGTACTACCAGGTCTGTCAGTAAGGTCTTGCGCGGTTCGAGTAGGTGAGAGGTCTCACGGTCGGCCAGCGGGTTTGGTGGCATTGGGTAATCGGTCGGCTGATCTTTATCGTATTGATTCCCTGGAAGCAATGTCAGTCATTTCTCATCGCAGGCTGTTTCTGGCGAGTTGCTGGTAGTATTCTCGCCATGCAACTACCAGATCTAGCGTCTGGGATTGTGAACTCACAGTACAGGTTGTTCATGTCTCGCTGGAAGGGGTGCGACATGTTGCAGAAGAAGGTGCAGTGGTCGATAATTGGTTGTATGAAGGTGCGTGCTGGTAGTATCTTGCGACGAGTGACTTTGTGAATGTGGTCAGCGGAAAGGTGAGAGGTGAGGTCGAGAATGAGATTGAAAGAAATGCAAAAATTTAAAGTGCAGAATCGCCTGAAGTACTACCAGGCACCCATTGTCCCTGCCCTCTATTGTTAAGCCGTCTCTAACTATTGTTCCCACAGTGAAAATACACGGAAGCATGTGATAGCACGTGAGAGCCAGGAATCGCAGAAAAAAAGTGCAAAAATGAATGGCACATGTTCGGAATCGAACATCGACGTTTGTGGTGACAGAGAGAATAGTCTCGAATATGAGAGTAAACCCGTTGAGTGAGAGCACGGTGTCGGAGAAAGGAACGCTTGAGCTACAGGGGCGTTCATCTCGTGGTTTCATTTGGGGGACCAGCGGCAAACAATAAATATATACCTTTCTTTTTGTTTTGTGAGCGCGCCCGCACACTTGACAGATTCCATCACATGCTGCACAGTCCGACATGTCACATGGTATGATCATGATATCAAGGGAACATAGAGAGTCTCTAACCTTCAGCGATTCTATGACAGAACTCGCCACCCATTGTGTCACAAGGCAATTGGGCTATTCTCGTATTGTCACAGTTGATGTGATCAAGTAAGCACTGTCTACAATCAGCCTGAAGAACATGGATGGTGTTGTGCACTAATCAATGGAGGATGTGTATGCTTTGGCAAGGACCAGCCCACATGTCTTGTAGGCGAATGCGACGGTCGACACATGCCACATAGATCGGCAGCTGGTCGTTTCCACTTCCCCAGGCTTCAACATTGGGCGGTCTGAGAGTTTCAGATGCAATCTTGGTGACGCGGCCGGATCGTGAAGTAGTAGAAGGATGGAAAGTTTGGCAGACGTCTGTCCCAGCCCCCACAGCTACAGAGCCGCATTCAGACCTGCTGACTCAGCTTCGAGGACTTGAGTGACTTGGAATGCAATTTTAATGACATTACAGACACACATCCAGAACACAATGTAACCATGCCACAAATTGAGGAGCTTCAGACCTCCGCAAAGGCCAATGCGCCCGGCTGGTCTTACGTAGTCGACACTGGCTATGACCCCAGCAAAGTCGCCATCAATCCAACAAATCGCAAACGACTACGAACAGGTCAAGCACAGTCCGCCTCAGACCTCACACTTCGACAGCAGACTGCGATCAACCGCTACCTCGCCGAGCTAGACAAGGATTCGCATCGCGAGATTCAGATTCCCATCCCGAAGCCGATCAGCAACAAGAAGCAGACGACCAATGCGAAGAGGATTCTAGGTTCAGGAAAGACATTCCAGCACTACCTGGAAGAAGAGGAGGCACGTCTTGCGCTGAAGGGCGGAGCGGAGACTGCACCACAAGGTCCGAAAGAGCAGCGACCTAGCAAAACGCCAATCGCGAGGAGGAAGAGTGCGCTTGCGAACGCAGAGAGCGCAGGGGTCAGTCCTGCACCATCCAGCCAGGGAGGGAAGGCAACGCCCAAGCCAGTGCAGCAGCCACCGCCATCTTCATATCCACAAGACTCGATACTGGCTATACCTCCGGCCGTCGGCATCACCGAAGAGGAGATCGAGAAACTGCTGGACCAGCCCATGCTCACATACAATGCGGCCAAATCAGCACCACCAAAGATGGATGGGAGAAGACCCCAGGTTTTCTGTGAGATCTGCGGATACTGGGGACGAGCGAAATGCATGAAATGCGGCGCAAGAATCTGCGGTCTCGAATGCAGGGATACCCACGACGAGAGCAGATGCCTGAAGTTCTACGCCTGATGAGACACGACTATTTACGACTTGCACGAATCACAGCTGTACACCATTACACAACGCCCCATCCACCACGAAATTCGCACCACTCGTAAACGAGCTCTTCGAACTCGCCAGAAACACCACAGCAGCAGCAATCTCTTCCGCCTTCCCCATCCTCCCCATCGGATTCTTCTCCATCTGGCTCTTAAACAACTCCGGCATATTCCTCTCCACATTTCCCCACACACCGTCAGCAATGTATATATTCCCCGGACTGACCGTATTCGCCCTCATACCCTTCCCGGCCCACCCATGCGCCAGCTGCGACGTATAGTGCACAATCGCCGCCTTCATCGCCCCGTACGGCCCGGGCGCAGTAAAATCCACATCCCGCCCGGAAACCGACGAGATGGTCACCAAATTCCCCTTGGACTTCTCCAGATATGGCTCCGCGACGGCAGCCATGGTGTACAGCGCCTTCATGTCGGCGGCGTAAGCAGCGTCCCAGTTTTCCGGGGTGTTTTCGATGGCGAGCGCGGATACGTTGGAGACTATGACGTCGATGGAGGAGTGGGTCGTGGCGATGTCGTGGATCCATTGCGTCAGGGAAGAAGTGGAAGTGATGTCGACTTTTGTGAAGGTGATTTTGACGGAGGGGTAGGCGTTTTGGAGGGAGGAGGAGGTGGTGCTGCCGGCGTCTGAGTCGCGGGCGCAGAAATGGACGTTGGCGCCTTCTTGAGCGCTGGAGGAGGGTTAGAGATCGTCATGGTAGGGGAGTGGCCAGCAGTGGTCTATCGCGCAGGGTGGCATACAATGCTTCTACGATGGCTTTTCCGATGCCTTTGCTTCCACCTAGTGTGTATGTCAGTGCTGTGCTGTGACTTTGGGATTCTTTTCACGTGCCTGTGACTAGCACGCTCTTGCCCTCGAGACCTAGCTTCATGGTTGACTGTTACTGATGGAGATCTAATCTCACGCTGCCTGTGTGAGCTGTTTATCTTTTGTTCTAGATAGTGATCTGAGACGTCATAGCATTGTGCGTGAAGTGTGGGGCGCACCAAAAGCGGGGAGCGGCCTGGTGGAACTTTCAGCTTCGACTTCATCCTTCCTTTGAATCTCGCCACGATGGTCGAAAGTGAGGCACGGGCGATCCGGAGGACTCAACTGTGTGTCAGCGGGCATGTATGGTGATGTCGTGATAGTTCGCATGATTTTCGTGGTGCTTCGACGTGGTTGTGGTGTGCTGTCATGTCTCTTGTTCATAGCAGGTTTGTGCTCATCTTCTCTTTGAGTGGAATGCAATGGAATGTCTGTCATCTCCTTCAGTCTTGTGGTGATCGAGCACCAGACGGACAAATGGAAGTGATGCGGCCACTGTACTGCAGAGTGTCTGCGCCCGCGTGCGGATGGGCGGACGGTCGCATTGTGCCAAGTGCCGTCACATGTCAATGAGGGTATATATAATTTACTGATCTGGCCGACCCCCAAGAGAGGCGCGAATAGGGCTATGGAGCCAAGAGTACGCGTGGTGGTGTAGTGGCTGCGTAACAGCACTTAATTGCAAGTGCCAGGGTTACACCACTTCACCCCGGGGTACCTCGCGTGGCATCTACTGCGGTCGACGCCCAAGCAGTCTCAAGAAAGCACCACTCATAGCAGTACCGCAGACGAGATTGTCCAAGCCAGACCGTGTTGATTCGTGGAGATGCGTTGATTCGTGGAGATGAGATCATTGCGATCGATTCAAAGCTGACTGTCGACAATTCAAAGCTGACTGTCAACAACTGCGCCTCTCTTTTTTGCCCTTTCCCAGCACATGTCTAGTCAAGGTTCGACTCCGTGAGGGAGCGCTCTTTTTGTGGCGATCACTTCGCATTTTAGGCATGAAGCAGGGAAGAAGGGGCACGTGGTATGACATGTGACAGCTGAGGTAAGCCCACCACACCTTGGGTGAATTTCTTGCCTGCCACGCACGACCACCTTGAGCGACCTCACATACTACCAGCATCCCACCACCTACCAGAGATCCCTTTTTTCACGACCCCTGCAAGCCATCATCCTCATATAAATACTACCAGCTCGAGCACGATGCCGAGCCCTTTCTTTCAAGATGCAAAGAAGTCGTTGTGTGAGTTCAGCAATTCTTGCGACCGCGGTGAGGATTTTACTGAGACTTCACAAAGCCGTGAGCACCAAGAGGAAGAGGGAGGAGGAGCCTCCGGCTGCTGGTAGTTACGACGGCATCATTCCTACCAGGAATGACTGGTCTGACCACTGATAGTAGTACCCGCCGAGGGAGAAGAGACTGGCGGCCCTGCTGGGGAAGACGGTATGATGCCACCATGCTTGTAATAAAACTACCAGACCGCTGACACCTGGTAGTACCTGCTGTCGAGGGAGAGGCTGGCGGCGCCTTCGTGGAGCAAGGTATGCATGGCACCTACCAGTCCTGCAGCCGATTATCCTACCAGAATACTGACGGCCTGGTAGTGCCTGGAGCAGCTGAGGGTGGCGCTGGCGGCCCCTCCAACGAGCCCGCAGACGACGGTATGGCACACCCTCACATTCATCCTACCAGTATACTGACGGCCTGGTAGTTTCTGGCGCGCCAAGCCCAAAGAGGCAGCGCAAAGATCAGCGGGCGCTCGCGATGGACCGCCTGCGTTCGGCCTGGGGGAGCGATTGGGCGCAGGCGCTCATGGACAAGCAACTCCTCCCCTGGGTGACGGGTGGTCCCGAGCAGCGCCGCGAAGGGGTCGACGACCCGAATTCCTACCAGCGCGCCGTCCGGTTCCTGGAGGATCCGGCGGAATGGAGTCAGAATCTGGTAGTTGAGCTGTCGTGGCTGGCGAGCAAGACGCCCGGCAAGGTGGATATGGTCAAGGGGTTGCTCAAGGAGCAGATGGCGAAGAAGCTGGAGGGGGCGGGATACAAGGATGACTCCGAGTTGGGTCAGTTCGCGCCGAGGGATGTCAAGGCGGTCGTTGCTTTGCTGTAATTTGTGGTAGTTCATGAGTGAGAAATACTACCAGAGAACATGCCAGCGAGCTGCTGATTGCGAGAACTGCTTCCTCTTCCACCTGCCATCCACTGTAATAACTACCAGAGCACGAGAGCTTCTCAGCTACTCGCGGCAATTGCACATATTCCTGGTAGTACCAAACATCAATATCCTACCAGAATGACGGCACAATGAAGGCAATTCGCTGTAACATCCAGTAGGAGCTTTCGTACTGACAATACAGTGACCAAGGTTTCTGGTAGTATTAAACCTGGCAAAACTACCAGACCAGCTCCAGAAGAAGGGCAAGAATGAAATTTCATTATGGGCCGACTCGCTGTCCCATACCACGCATCTGTATACCACTCCCTAATGTCGCGTTCCTCTGACCAGACACACTCGGCAGCACACCATACCTCCCATACGTCTTCTGATCCACCGACACATAATGCGGCAGTCTTCCCAGCAGATTCAACTTGCCCTCAACCCACCTCAATATCCTCTCCGACGGCACCAAGAACTTGATATACCCAAGCCCCCACAGATATCCAATCAGCAACCCACAAACGTGCCCAGTAAAGCTCGAAGCCGGTATCAATGCCGATATCACCAGACACACAGCGCAGGGGTACGTCCAAGTCGGTATCTTCACACCTCCAATCTCGAACTTCGGATTCGCCTTCCAAGTCTTGATCGCCTCGCTCGCCATGAGTAGGAATATCCAGATGCTCGCTCCTTGAACGCCGATGTTGGAATGAAAGATGAACTTTTCTATTAACACATAGAGACCGCCGGGAAGAGTCGAGAAGGGACCGGTGAAAAGGGCGAGGGTGATGAGGGTTCCGAACTCTGCTTCGAAGCGTTCGAGGAGCGGGATGAGGGCGAGGATGTTGAGGAAGAAATGGATGAAGCCGAGGTGGAGGAAGGGGTAGGTGTTGATTCTATGCACTGTGATGTGTCAGATCAGATCGTCTAGCAGTCTTCGGGAGCCATACTGCTAGTCAAAGCGACCTCGTTTGGTATTAATGCTGCCCATTTCGGGAACCACGGAAGTGTGAGACTGGCAATGAAGAATCCAACAGTGACCAGGCCGAGAAGTCGCGTGCATAGCGGCAGTCGTACGATATATGACCGGGCTCGCTTCGCATCGAATTGGAAGAATGGCGACGTCGACGCCATGACCGTGGCACTCAATGCATGTTTCGCAGGTGGGAAAGTTCAGGAGATGAAGTCAAGACACGTCGCAAACGTCAAAGCTGCGGCGCCTTTCTCCCGGCGGGGACTTTGGCTCTTCCTTGCGAGTGCCACTGTCACGAAATCATCAACATTGAGGATGGGTATTCAATGACAGTCGCGATACATCCAAAGGTGCTGTAATGGCAAGATTGATATGTGAGTATTTTGCATTTGCCCATGACGTGGCTGATATCACCCAGCTGGGCTGTTGAGCCTGCGGCGAGACCCCCGACTCATAAAGCTGCCACCATATCTATCAATTCTCTTGATTCTTGTCGGAATAGGTTGGCTGTTGGTCTTGCCACTTGATGAGTACTCGAGGAATACCTATGTCTCGGAAAATGCACTTCTGCCAGGTCAGGTCCACACCTACTTTGGTGGCAGCGAGCACAACATCTTCCGAGCGTATAGGCAAGAAGTCGCTGCTCTTGCTGGAATGAGCGAACAAGAGTGAGCGATTAGTTGTTTTCGCTTGTTTCGCCATCTGACATACTCTAGTCGCAATGATGGACTTCTCAAGATACTTCAATCACAAGGTTTAAAGGCAGCCAGCCAAGACTACCACTTCTCACGGGCAGGTCAGTGGAAGAACGGGACCAACGTCTATGGTGTCATTCAAGGGCCTCGAGCAGATGCGACGGAAGCCATGGTGCTGATCGGAGCATGGCACAACTCGGAAGGCAAGATCAACTACAGCGGCGTCGCCCTCGTTCTGACACTGGCTCGATACTTTAAGCGATGGTCACTCTGGTCGAAAGATATCATCGTCCTTCTCACTCCAGACAGCACATTCGGTCCTCAAGCATGGGCTGACGCTTATCACGAATCTCAAGATACTTCAGCAGTGGAGCCGCTATCGATCAAGTCCGGAGCACTGCAGGGAGCTGTAGCTGTTGACTATCCTGCTGGACCTTGGGGTCAACGCTTCGAGAAGCTTCACATCGTGTACGATGGTATCAACGGACAGCTTCCGAATCTTGACCTCATCAACACTGCTATCAACATCGCAAACAACCAGATCGGCATTGGCTGCACCATACAGAAGATGTGGCAACACGAGAACAAGTACCAGGAACGCCTCCTGACGATCGCTCGCGGTATGCTCAGCCAAGCTGTCGGCCATTCAAGCGGACCTCACAGCAGCTTCATACCGTACCACGTAGATGCCATCACCATTCAGACAGTTGGAGACGGTTGGCACGACGAGATGTCGCTGGGCAGATCGGTGGAAGGACTATTTCGCAGTCTCAACAATCTGCTGGAGCACCTGCATCAGAGCTTCTTCTTTTACCTCTTAATGCACTCGAATCGATTCGTCAGTATCGGCACGTATCTGCCCAGCGCCATGCTCATCGCAGGGAGCTTCACGATTACGGCGATTCTTCTCTGGTTTCTAAGTGGCCGACCTGGGACAAGGTCTACCAATCCTCCGAAAGCATCCGTTTTGAACAAGAAGGAGCCTGTCGCCCTCGTCAAAAGCGGAGACAGTGTGGCTGTAGTGCCCGCGCAGGATCTAGAGACAGTGGAGAGGGATCTCAACTTGCCCCTGCTCGTGGTGTTTGGTGCCCATGCCGCTGGAGTAGTGCCTTTCTACATCATCAACCATGCACCACAGTCATCACTCGACATGCTCGGACCTATCCTCGGAGCCGCATCTATCCTGACACCTGTGATCGCTTCTGCGGCAGTATCACGGAGCATGGAAGTCACCGTACAGCAGCTCATGCTGATCCAATGCTTCTCACTCCTCGTACTGGGAGCCGCACTCTCCACCCTAGCAACCATCAACTTTGCACAAGCATTCATCATTGGTATCGCAGCAAGCCCCTTGTCATTCGTCCGGCCACTCTCACCCAGAATGCCTCTCCAGCCCCGAGCAGAATTCACCCTCGTCGGCATGGTGATACTCAGTGCCATCGCCCCCATGACTCTCCTCTGGGGCGGCAGCTACTACTTCCATCAATCCCTCCTTGACGTCCTCAGCGCAGCAGCTTGGGCATGGCGGGTAGAAAGGGTGTGGACTGGCGTCACTGTTTGGCTGGTATGGTGGCCAGCGTGGGCATGCAGTGTCTTTGCATGGACAAGCGGGGTGTTCCAACAGCAGCCTCCTAGAGTCAGGAAGAGCTAGTCAATTCGTATGCTCGTATACTATCATTCCATGCAGCCCAATTCCTTCCAATTCCGTCCGCTAATCACACCCCCTCTTCCCTCCCCTTCCCTCCCCCTTTCCTCTCCCTTCCCCGTCTCCCATGTTTCCCCTCCCTCTACCCCCTCACATCTTGGCCTTCAACTCCTCCGCCAACTTCGCCAGTCTCCCCTTATCCGCCTCCTGCATAGGCCACCCCACCCCCAACCCTTCCTCCTCGTTCGGCTTCGGGATGAAATGGAAATGAACGTGGTCCACCTGCTGGTGCGCTAGTCGCCCGTTATTCTGCAGGATGTTATAGTTCTCCGCCCCCGAAGCCTTGGCGATCCGTCGTGTGACCGAGAGGACTTCGGAGAGGTGCTCGTCTGGCACGTCGGTGAGTTTGGCGCCGTGGTGTTTGGGGATGATGAGCTGTGGGAGAGGTTAAGAGGTTAGTGCGGGAGGGGAGGGGGCGAGGGAAATGTGGGAGGGAGGCAAGACTACCCTGATGGGCTGGGACGTACTGCGTGGCCGTAGCTTAGCGGGTTGATGTCGAGAAAGGCAAAGGTTTTGTCGGATTCGAAGAGTTTCATCGAGGGGATGTCGCCTGGGGGGTTATTAGAGGGGAACGAGGAGGAGAAGAGGGGACGGACCCTTGATGATTTTGCAGAAGATACAGGCTGCCATTTTGGACATGCGGGTGGTGGTGTAGTGGCGTTTGAGGTCCTGTAGTGGGTGGTTTCGCTGCTGTCGATGGTGCTGGGAGCTGTCAATCGAGGTGTCGTCCCAAACAACGTCAGATGCGGGGCAAATCTTGCTCTGAAACAAGCTCCGTCTGGCATGGCAGCTCCGGAATCTGCTGCTGGTGCGTTGTCGGGCCCAAGGGCTCAGATGGTTCAGCTCGACTTGGGCCGGATCATCCGCGTGGCCCGGCTCAGCGATTGGGGATCTTCAGGTTCACATGCGGTTTCATGGTCTGATTCGGTTGGCATTTTTGTTTGTCACGGCACGACAGCACGACGCGATAATCTTGACGATTGACGAGTATCCTTACTGGACATCCTGGGCACGGTGAGATGGTGGTAGAGACTTCTTATCTGGACATGGCATGAGAGCATTCGATCGGCGTAATCATGTCTGGGAACCCGTTTCGCAAGCAACAGCCTGCGGAGAGAGATGGTGGACAGAATGGAGAGAGGAAGAGTATGCGTCTTGCTGCCACACTGCCTTGTCAAAGTACTGACCCGCAAATTAGAAAAGGTAAAGAAGGTCCAATTCGTTTCCCCTGTCGCGTCACCGCAAGAACCGCCCTCCCACCCTCGATTCCCTTCCCTGGAGGAACTGGATGACGCGCCCAAATCACCTCCGCCGAAAGGACACGAATTTAATAGCATAGATACCGCGGCTCTGCTGAGAGGAGACCTTACCGCTGGAGGTACTATCGACCTACAAGCTCATGATAAGCAAGAGGAAGCATCAGCTGCAAACACACCTGTCTCACCTGGGCCGCCTGTCCCTCAGCTGAGGGATCCACCGCCTGGACGACGAGGACCACCTGCCAATCCATTTGCCAGGACGTTGGCGACCATAGAGCCGAACGGGACAGGCAAGGACGGTGGAGATGCTGCGAAAAAGCCTGCCATGGACGTCGACGCCTTCAAGAGGCTGTTGCTTACTGGTAAAGCGGATGGCCCGGTAGAGCAACCGACGCAGGACACTAGTAGTCTCACGGACGCCTCAGCCGTATCAAGGCAGTCGCTCTCGGATGGTAGCAAGGAAGTGCACTCAGAGTCTTCGGCATCCTCACTGGAAGATGCCAGCACTAAAGAGGAGGAGTCAAATTCAGAGGATGAGGTAGTCGAAGATCCGGAGCAGGAACAGACACTCGCGCCTGTCGAAAGGACGACTCCGGGTCATGGCCCACAGACTGTGTCTTTCGACGACTTCGACAAGGATCTGGAAACTGCACAGCCTGAACCGCTGCATGACACCACCCCTACACCACCGTTACCTCGAGAACGATCGATATCTGACCTCAACAAGCCGCTTCCGGCTTCTCCGTCCACTGCACCCATCGGCCTGGAAGTGCCTGTATCGCAAGCACAGATTGACGAAGCAAAGTCGCCGGCAAAGAAGGCTGGTTTACCACCTCCACCCCCAACATCACGGCGAGGCGTCAAGCCTACTAATCCAAGTCGAAGCAGCTCAAACGTGGATCCGTCTGCACAAGCTGCACCAGAATCGGGGTCGGTGGTAGCCCCATTAGTTGGCAAACCCAAACCACCCCCACCCCGAGCTCCACCTCCACGAGTAGCAAGCAGAGAAACCAAGAGACTATCAAGTCTTCAAGACCATGCCAATTCCTCATCAGATTCTGTACCGACCATATCGACACCAGACACAGAGTTGACCTCATCAGCTAAAGTCAGACCTCCACCTCCACCAAGTCGCTCATCACACAAGCCATCACAGTCTCAAGATCTCAAGCGTACACCATCATCCAGCTCTTCCATCGTAAATCCAGTTCGGAAAGTGTCACCAGCCACAGGAGGAGCATCGACCCCGCCTCCTCCGCCTCGACCACGGAGAGGTGATAAGCGCTCTTCCATCGATGGAACCCAGGCTGGTCTCAATGGCGACATTAGTGACACCAGACGATCCAGTGGCATGAGTTTTGATAGGAGAGATTCGGTGTCGTCACTCCAGCGAGTGGCTGAGGATGAGGCGGCTCAAGCGGCAAAGGCAGAAGCGGAACAGAAGGCGACAAATGATATGCTTGCTGATCTGGATGCCTTCCAGCGTGAAGTAGATGCTTTGAGGGCGAAGGCCTTGAGGGGAAAGTGAAATTGCACCCCGATAACAGGAACGCAAATGCGGACCTCACAGACAAAGTCAGACCCCGCCAAAGCGTACCCTACCTATCATTGTGGTTCAGAGCGACCGCTCTCACCTCTGACTACACCATAGATCTACGGACAGCCTGCATGTTCAGAGAAGCAGCGATCGCCGTCGCATGACCATCTTGGTATTCCCCGGATTTGCTCAAGGGGATGGATACGATAGACCTGCTTGGACGCTGTGTCATCCGAGACGAAGAGGACGACGGGTCAGAGACATGGCTAGAGCTCGCCCAGCTTCATCGGTCTGTGCTTCTCGGGGTATGTCACACAATATGCATATGGCGGTCCCCAACTATGATGAAGGGATTGGGGGATGAGAGGACATATTGATGAGGACGGGCATCGGCAATGAAGATATGAGACGCGCTGTTGATCGATAGAAGAAGATAAATGGGACAGGCCCGCCGGGGCAGAATAGTATGACTTATGCCGGGATCGGTCCTCGGTGGCTTGTGCTTTGAATTCGTCTCGACTTTCCCAACGATCATCCAGCCCTGAAGCACTGTATGGGTACCCGTGTGGCTTTGTCACTGCAGTCTCACCAGAGCGTGGATCGACATCGTAGTGGACAGACACTCAATAGGAGATGCTGACGAGTAGAGCAAATTACGTTCGCTATCAGGTATCATTACCGACCAACCGTAACAAACGACCAGAGAGACTGACACTCATCACTCACACCCTGCCACCCCACCCTCATTCTCCCTCACCTCTTCCTACCCACACAACTCCGCCGGCGTACTACACCTATTCCCCCTCACCACATTCCCCTCCCCCTGCGACCCGACAAAAATATCCACATCATTCCCCGTCAACACATTGCCCCTGACTATATTATCCCTCGCCACGACCCCAAACTGCGCCGCATCCACCACCCCAATCCCCGCCGCCTGCCCTCCCGCCCTCTGATCCCTGATCTTATTCCGCGCCACCGTACTCCCATTCGCACCAAAGACCAAAATCCCCGTCACGAACCCAAACGCCGTCAGACAATCCGGGTTGTTCGCCCCGACGTCGTTCCCGATCACCTTTGCGGAAATACCGGGGTCGATGAACGCCCCTGCGCATGCGTTGGTCACTTTATTGTCCTCGTAGACGGCGCCGTTGGTCTGCACGCAGAGACCGATGCCATACCCTGAGACGGAATTGGAAGCGACGCGAGAGGGGCCGTTGTCGTCTGTGCAGATGCCGATAAAGCTTAGCACGGGGGTGGTGATGGTGTTGCTTTTGACAAGGGTGGAGGTGGAGAAGTGCGAGAGGATGCCGTACGAGGTGGCGTTGAGGAGGGTGTTGGACCGGAGGACGGTGGTGTCGGTGCCTAGGGCGGCGATGTTGAGGGCGAAGTTGGCGATGGTGAAGCCTGTGATTGTGACAGAGCGGGTGGGCGCGAGAGGGAGAGGACGTCGCGGTGTTCGCTTCCGGGGAAGGGACCGAGGACGACGTCTTTGCCGGTGATGCAGATGCCGGCGTTGGTGCCGGGGCCGGCGAGGTCGGTACAGGTGTTGTTAGTCAAGGTGGAGGGTGGGAGGAGGGTGGCGTCTTTGCCGACTAAGGTGATGCCGTTCTTGGTGATGAGGAGCTGTTCGCGGTAGGTGCCCTTTTGAACGACGATGCGAGTGTTGGGCTTCGCGTTGTTGATGGCTTTTTGGATGGATTGGCCTTGCTTGACAGTGACGTCCCCTCCTCGGGCGGCGACTGCGGGAGTCGAGGCCACAAGGAAGGGCAGATTTAGTCCAAGGAGTAGCAAGAAATACATTTTGATAGACGCGTCACTGTTTCGAGAGTTTTTGAGAGAGATTGAAAGAAGGAAGGGGTGAAGATCTACGGTTCTGATTCACCTCCATGGTATACTTATACCTTGCTGACCTGTCGACATGTGTTCTGGCCGTTTTGTGCTCAAATGATGCTGACTCTGATGCTGGACCATGCTCATGCTGGAGCGGAATGCCAAGTCGTGAGGATATCAACGATTGGTCGTTGAAAAGGAGGCGTCGAGCGGAGGCGTTGCCAAGATGCCGGGGTGAACAGGTTCATGGACCCTCGACTGGTTTTGTGGCGCTGCACAGGGCAAGGGATACGCACGTAAGAATTTGTTCTTACGCCGGACCAGGTCAAGACGCTCCCGATTTGTCTGTCGGTGTAACCACTCGTTACACATATCCTATCAGAGGTCTGCTCTGCTGTCACGGGTACTCCAGGTCCGGGCTAGCGCAACGCCGTGTGCTCAACTGCTGGGACGACAGGAGCCATGCTTTTGGGTCAGTCAATTGTTCGTCGACAGCCCTGCGGAACGTTTGCTTTTGTCGTGGCGTCCTATTCGCTACACATGTCCCAAAAGATGCAGACTACCAAATGTGGCATTACAAGAACAGTCTAGCGTGAATGCGAATTGTTGATTGCAGACAAAACAGCACGATGCTCTCAGTCTGACACGATCGTTATAGGAATGCTAGTATGTGTATGATTGGGCGCTTGACTCATCTGACCCGTGCAGACCTGGTAGAGTGGCGGTGTCTGGGCAAGACCGTGGTCTATCCCATTCAAGCACGCGACCAGGTTCAGGCAATGCTGATGCGGCCTAGCCTGGCCGAGCTCGGGTGCTAGGACCTGTATTGTGCAGCGTCCATGAACTAGTTTATTAGCTAAAGCCACAGACAGTCAGTGGATCAGGGATGCTCAGCAAGTAGCGTGCGTAGGCAGAACACCGTTCAGCAGATCCGAGATCCGACTAATAGGCAGTAGAATTTGCAGAAAGTTGGCGATTCAGGTACCTGCAAGGGACTGAGGACCACAGGAGGATTACAAGCTGGGTAACAGACTGTCATCCACCCTTTTGTCTGGGCTTAGGTCGAAGCAATGCGGCTTGTGAGACATCAGTGAGGAGCATGGAACCCAGCCACCGCCTGTGATTATCAGTATCCACGTGTTTCCGTCGTAAGCGGATGCTTACAAGATCGTTCTGATTGTTGTTGCCACTGTTACTGGCCTTCTCGAAGTTTCAGGAAGCAGAGCTGAGCCGTGATCGCCTTTGCATAGCGTTCGTGCGACTCTGTGATCTTCAAATGCATCACATCGAACGCGTACAGTTCGCATCTGGCATACGCCCGGGCAGATCTTCTGCCTCTGCCTCGACTTCAGCTTTTGCATGCACTTTTCATGGCAAATCTCAGACAACCACCGCCTCCGCCGCCGAGAGCGCCACAGCTCATCGAGAGCGAGACGGAAAGCATGGCGAATTCTTATGGCACCTCCAAGGCCACTTGTGGGACGCATTTCCCTCGATATGTTGGGCGAGCTGAAGGCCGTACAAACGGCTGAGTGTTGCAACATACGCGCTGTGGGCATGTTTGAGAGTGCGGATGCGGCAATCTATCGCTGGTGGTAGTATGTATCAATGGGTCGAAAGCATGACCGCGAAGGATTAAAGCGTGACGAAGAGATGTGTAGACATTGACAGTGAGAAAATTTCCGGCCACTCACCGTGCCATAGCTTGCCACGTTGCTGACGGGCAGGCCACGACACCCTTGTGCGGTACGAAATTACGAAGAGAGGTTCTCGGGCATTTCGGGATGACCTCGGAGAAGCTGGAAAAGCTCTTGGCGTGTGCGGAAAAGTGTGGGGTGAACTCCCGGGGTGTGGAACAAAATCATGGGATGTTCTGATCATGTACCTTCGTACAAGCATCATTGCCGCAAATTGAGAAGCTTGAACCGCATGTCAATCTTGACCTCATGCATGACAAGCGTGAAGCGGGGTTGAGATCGTCGGCGGCTGAACGACTTTGATCCTGCACGGCGAATGGCTCCCGGGTTGAATCCTGCATGACCATCTCTTTCTCTATCGTGGTGTCGCGACTTTGTTAGAAAGTGCATCGACCTTGACTCTAGTTCTCCTGTATCCGTGATCGCTCACACCGCCACTCTGCCACGACACTCAACATGGCTGTCCCTGTGGGCGAGAAAGACCACTCCCCGTCACACCTGGAGCGCCGGCTATCAGAGGCTTCTTCACCCAAGGTATTGTCCGAGGACGATGACTACCATATCGATCCCGCCGCCGAGAAGCGCATGCTTCGCAAGATCGACTTTCGCCTCATCCCAGCACTCTTCCTGTTATTCCTGCTGGCGTTTTTAGATCGTAGCAATATCGGCAACGCCAGGATCCAAGGCATGACCGAAGACCTCAAGATGACAGGAAGGGACTACAACATTGCACTCTTCATTTTCTTCCCACCGTACATATTGTTTGAAGGTAAAATATCCAGACAATGACTGTGGGAGATGCCACTGACAGCAGATCAGTCCCTTGCAACATCTTGATCAAGAGGATGAAGCCATCCACGTTTCTGAGTGCCATCATGGTGCTCTGGGGCATAGCAACGACAGCACAAGGATTCGTCAAAAACACCGCAGGTCTAGCTGGATGCCGGTTCTTGCTAGGTTTCTTCGAGGCCGGCTTCTTCCCTGGTAAATCCAGCAACATGATCACTTCCCTCATCGAGCAATCTAACCTCCTTCGTAGGCTGCGTTTACCTCATTGACCAGCGGCACGGCAACACCAACCGGGCGACAGGCTACTACTGCGGTTCCTTCTCGGCCCTTCTCGAACCACAACATGTCATTGGATGCATTTGATATGTATCTGGAGGAGATGAAGGTTCGAGGACGGGAGGATTGAAGAAGTGATGTCAGCTCGCGGGATCTCATCACGGACCCCGCACTTTTCTTTGACGATCTTTGCTCCTTCATATATTTCTCACAAGACAGTGAGGAGCAAGTCAAGGAAGGTTTCTGGGTCGAGGAAGCTTGCATGAGCTTGATTGCAACTCTTGTCGAGCTTGATCCATTGGATGATTGGTCACGTGACGTTCGACCGGTTGTGCGAAAGATGAGGTATCATGTAAAGATGGAAGAATATCGTAGGCCACAGTCGTCCCATTCACCTCTACATGTCCTCATCTCAGGTCGTGGGACGTCCTGACTCTGATCTCTCCTGCTGGATGCCGAGGCCGGTCTGGTTCAGAGATGTGCTGACGGCTTGATGGCACCCTCCTGCAAGACATTACCAGTCTGAACCTGGTCAGTCAAATTGACAACGACCATGATACCATACTAACCTTGAGGTGGTAGTTGTCCTCTCCCCTGTCCGTCACTGCCAACCACAGACCGTCATCCATGATATCGACCATCACCCTTTGACCTTTGTGGAGCCCATAGTCGACAGTTGCGATCACCCCATAGATGTCCGGCTTCTCCATGACCACATCGTCCACCATATCCAAGCCCACAATGTCGAAGTGATCACTGACGACTATGCAGTCGTCCGTCAAGCCTGCCTGCTCCATCACTGCTTTGGCGATCAGACCCCGGTTCTCCGCCGCTGCATTCTCGATGCTGTAGCCCCAGGCCACCAGTACCCGACAGGTCTTCTTAGAGCCGATACCGCACATCCGAATGGCACACACCTTGGCGAACTCCTGTTCGCTCATCTTCCCTTCCTGGTACCGAACGAGTACCCAGTCACCGACATGAATGCTGCGGATGACGGTGATCCGTTGGCCTCTAGCCTTGGTCGGATCAGTCTGCGAAATTGCTGAGGCATCGAGCCAGCTGACTGTTGAAAGTCAGTAATGTGTCTGATGAGATGAAGAGAGTGCTACCTTCAGCATAATCTAGCCTCTCACCCCTTTGCCATTGATGGGCTTCTGATGCTGGTTGGCCTGTATTGACAACAGACCAGCCGACGTCTCCTTCGTGATTGAGTCTTGGAATGATTGTAAGACCTGCTCGAGACATGCTTGCTGAAATTTGAATATCTAGACTGCCGGCCGTAAGGTATGTGAAAGTGGTGAGTGGTGGTGGGGGAAAGGACGTGGCTTTTGTGTGGTATCGAGCGGTCGTTCTTTCCTCATCTGAAGGCACAGGATGAAGTTCTTGCTGTGTGAATGTGACGCTTGCTCAAAGTGAGGTGGATGATTGTCACGTGTGAGACAGATGGCAATTGGTAATGGGAATATGAGTGCTTGACAATCGGCAAACATGTGATGCTCGTCAAGGAGGAGCTGGCTATTGATTGTCACTGGAGATAGGACACAGCTACACAACGCAATTAGACCGCCACATTTGCTGGAGTCATCGCGCTGAGTTGGGGGTAGTGAGTAAGTCATTGGGTTGTGGTTAAAGTCTGGTAGCAGAAGTAGTGGGCCAAACTCTAATTCCGACATCACTTGACCATCAAAGCTGGAACTCTGCGGGCACAAAGGATAGATTACTCATATCGATGTAAATCTAGCTCAAGTATGTGCTACATCAACGTTAATCCATGCCCTCCCTGCCACCGCGCTCGATGTCTGGTATAGCAACAGCCCAGGTGATATGATCCGCATGAAGCGAGCCCTCTCCAATCTGATCCATCCTACCATCCATCGTCTCCAGACCCCAGCCTCCTGACGGTCGTGTTCAAGACCCAGAAGCCTTAATGGGTGTCTTCATTGAAGCCGCTTTCGACTTCTTGCCCTTCTTCTGAGACGACACGGGGCTACTGGTAGTACGTCGGGCAGGGGCAGAGGAGGTACCTTGCTCGAGGTCCACGTGTGTGATCTTCGAAATGTCAGATTGTAGAATGATCCGAGGGTGGGTGAACTTACAACATGAAGCTCACGCCTCTCGATGTCCTCCCAATGCAGTTCAGTAATATACAGAGTCTGGCACAACTTGACCGTATCTGAGTCTCCTGCATCCTCTTCACGCATGTCCTTCACGACCATGATACCGTTAGGATCTGCGTCCTGGCCAATGACTTGAGAGATCTGTGCGACATCCACAATATCAAACCAGTCGCTCAGGACCACAGAGGTCTCGTCGAGTGTGTAGATCTCGTTGGTGCGGAACCGGAGCTTTTTGGGACTTGCATCGTTGTTGATATCCTTGAGAGCGGCACCCCAGCAGACGCAGAACCTTATCTCCTTTTTGCCATTGTCGTTGGTGAATTCGCGGATGGCACAGACCTTGGCAAACTCAGCACCATTCTTCCGCAACTGGGCGTATTGCAGGACGACCCAATCACCGACGTGAACGATAGTGTCGGACTGCTCGCTTCCTGCATTGCTGCCAGCAGCTTCGCGGACTGCTATTGTTAGGAGAATACTACCATGTATGGGCGGCGCGTACCAATGGCAGAAGTATGCGCAGTCCCCTTCTCCCAGGCTGTGAAAGTGTTCTTCTCCCTTTTGGTCTCTTTGACCTCCCACCGGAGCACCAGGTCGTTCTCGTTACTGCTTGCCACCACTTGCGGCATGTTCCTGAAGGGTGGTGTAGTTGTGTGTAGATGTAATTGGGTCGGCAGATGTGAAAAGGAATGTAGGAAGCGATCAGAGTGTTGCATTTTATGTCAAAGGAGTGATTGTCAGAGGTAGCATGGTTTTCACAACTATGCCATCGTGCTGTCGGCACCCGATGTGAATGTTCTCGCTGCTTCTGAGACCTTACAATGGAAACGGACGGGTGAAAGGAATGGATAACTTGGCACGTACCAGACCGTTATGCATAGAGTAGGATCAAGCAGCTAGAGACAGTGTCAACCAGGACTGTACGACGAGACCAAAGCCATGCCAACCCATCCCCAGAGGAGAGCTAAGCGAGTCCATGATGCCGCTGGTCAGAACCGTCCTCGATGACCCGAGACTGCAATGTTGGTAAGAATTAGGGCATGGGATTGTGACATGTCGAAACCCAGAGCAATCACGATGACCGCGGACTAAGATTCCTTATGAGGTTCATTGGTCCATCTGAGTGATTGTCATTGACTTCCTTGATGAAGATCATGCTGCTTTGTGGGAAAGCAAGCTTGCGCTGGGGCGAGCTTGGTTCTGGCGCGGAGTATGCACGTGACCATGAATTGATCATCTCCGATGTCGGCGGATTCTGTCATCTCCACCTCATCCATTTGAAGCTCAGCCTGAGCAACCTCGTTGTAGCAAAAAGCGCGCTCCTATTCTATTTCACACGACCGCATAGCTGCTCAAGAGCTCCTCTTGTCTTTGAGAACGTCCTCTCTATCTCCGACTCACGATCGCTTGAACAATCCATCAACAACTTCCGTCTCGTACGACGCCAAAATATCCTACAAGCGCCATGGCATCCAAAACGCTGTTTGTGACGAGTAATTGATTCTTCATGGGCCCATCAGATGCGCAGTCCATCGGTCCGCCTCGAAAAGCTCGGTATCGGATTCGGCCTGTCCTCATTCACCGGGGCCGATGGCTTTTGCAGCGTGCTCTTTAGCAGCTCTGATCTTACGGTCGAGGTCGTCGATGATGTATGAGAAGGGGGAGGGTTCTCTCCCATCCTCCGTATGCGACTCGGCAGTTTGCTTGGTTTCCTGGCTCTTTCTACTTGAACGTCTCATGGCTGTGGCTTTCTCCCTCCCTCTGTGCACAACTCCTCTACTGGTGAGCTTGTGATCGGACTCCTGGCCATCAGGATTCATAGGCTGAACCCCAGCACTTCTTCCACCTTCCAGCCCATTCGTGGCTGGTTTGACTACACCAGTTGTGGTTTTGCGTTTTGTCGGACGAGCATGTCGCTCTGCTGTTGCCAGTTCGCTTGCAGCAAGGAGGCTGTTGTTGTGCACAACTTTGCTTGACGGCTTCCGATTCGACCTGGTCTCTCGGCGCCCTTCATCACTGGGTCTATCTGGTCGACTCGCTGGCTCACCATTGCTGACAGATGCAGCTTCATCGACGCCGGGCTGTAAGGCGATGCTACCGAGCTGTGATCATTTTAGTACACTGCGTAGCTTTCAGGAGGTCACCACATACCCTGAGCGTCATCGCACCGGTATCTTTGTTCTTGTGGATCCACAATTGGTCGCACAATTTGATCCTTCCGCTTGACCTCCCGATCTCTGAACCAGTCGACATGGTACCATGTGCATCGAGGTCCCCATCGATGCTTTTCAGGATCTGGGCGCTGTGGATGATATGGAGTTCGTCGGTGAGGACAACGGACGAATCCGACAACTCGAATCCCTCTCTGGCTGTGAAAATGACATCGCGGCTATCAGAGAGTTCTACGGCGCCAAGACTCATGCCCATGCTGATGCAGGCGTGAGTGACTGCAGACCTACCACTGCCGCATTCTCGGATCGCCAAGACTTTCGCATACTGTTCGGTCCCTTTGCTGCGGTTCTCGCTGAGATCGACCGTAATCCAACTGCCTGCCTGAATGGTGCGGACGTCTGCTTGACCTCCTACACCGCGGATATTGCCTGTGGAAAGTCAGTGATGCCGCTTCCGTAGTCCGGCTTCAGACTCACAGGCGGATTGGTTCACTGGAGTACCTCTGCTCCATGAGTCTTCGCGTTTGGCAACTGCTGGTGCTTCCTCGACCTCCCAGACCAGCCAGTCGTCGATTACGTAGTGCGTTATCGCTGGCGATTTGGGAGTGGCCATTGTAAAGGTCAAGAGATCTAGCTCTTCGTGTATGGAACTGTTGAATGTGCTCAATATGTAGATTTGAATACCGCGAAGGGCGAGATGATAATTTGGAAGAAGTGGTTCCAGGTAGGCAAGTTTCGAGCATGTGAATGGCCTTATTGCAACACAATCAAGCACGGTCGCCAAGTACAAGGGGCGGCAGATCTGATGTGCCCGCATGTGCCCGGGAAGGTATGCGGGGCATCCAACATCGAGACCTCGCACATCTCGATACATTCGCGAGATCGCCGGAGTTCAAGACAGGCATCGTCGAATGCGTTCGCGATCCGCTTGGGCATCAACATTGTTTGAGGTCTTGTCTCCGGACCTTGAATGCTGGACCGGACTGTGAGGACTACACAGACACTCTGGAGCATCATAAATGGTTCATCAATTCTTCTATATCAAGATCCATAGTCGCTTGCGCTGGACATCCGACGGACCGGCCCTTTTCTACAACCAAGGGGTATCAAACTGTCGCATTGCAATCTACGAGGTACTTGAATTCAGGAAACCGCTCTTATCCTCCCGGATACAGCATCACATCCTCAATCCGCCGCCCATCAGTCGCTTTCCTCAACATGACCCAATCTTGCCCTCTTCTTGCCCTTGGTACTCGGCTGTGTCTGGCGCTTCGCAGGCTTCTTGGTGACATTGACAGCAGTCTCCGCATCGTCCCCGTCATCCTCAGTGTCTTCGATATGGGCGTCCTTGGCGTTGCGTTTATGCTGTGGTCGTGATGCATTCTTCTTCCCGGAGCTGCCTGCGGCTTGGGATCGCGTTTCTCTGTCCGGTCACTGCTGAAATTGACTCGAGTTGCGGGAGGGAGTCTCCTTTCTGTTCGTTGTATTGCCTCGGCCGATCGGCGTCCTGATGCTCATGGTCGAATTAGCGCTGGGAGTAGCCTGGGAGCCGGTCAGCAAAGGCCTTGCACAATACAATATCAATGACTTGGAGTTTGGGCGTCACGAACCTTTGTGCGCTCACTCCGTCGTCCTGAAAAATATGGTAGATTGGCGGCAGCAATCTTGGGCGTCATCAACTTGCCCACTGACTTCTTCAAAGGTGTTGGAGCATCATCCACAAGTTCAGATGAGGAGTGAAGAGATCCGGAAGCTGAAGACCGTGAACTAAGGCTTTCCATCGGCATCGTGCTTTCTTCAGGCCTCTCTTGCTGGATGGTCCCATACTGTGGAGACAATCAGTACTCATTTCTCCAGGCGGACAAGCCCATACCTTGAACACAATCTCATCCTCCCCCGGGGTCTTATGCATCCTGAAGTTGTCGCAAAGCAGGACTGGCTCACCATCAGTACCAGAAGTCTGTGTACTACCCTTGTCATCGCGCTCCTCGTCAACCTGCCCAACAACGCTTGGGGCGCTGACAAGTGCAATATGGTTACTAAGCACGATCGAAGACTTCATCACGCCGGACTTGATCGCGCGATTTGTTGCGTCGTCCTCGTTAGTTCTGTCGTACTTGACGCGGCCGATGAGCTTTCCCCAACTGACGCACAATCGAAGCGCTGATGCTCCGAGTCCGCACTGGCGTATGGCTAGAACCAAAGCGAAGTCTGTACGCTCTTGGCCGTTTCCCGCCACAAGCAGAATCTTGATCCAGTCGCCAACCTTGAATGTGAGGATGTCCCGGCTACCGTCGTGGTCATTTCTTTGGACTACATAACATGAGTAAGTATCATCCAGGGCTCAGGAGAGTAAGAAATCTCACTGCGTCCTTCTCCCATCTTCCGCCCCCTGGACCAAGAGCCTGCTTGGTTCCTGACTGCTCTTGTCTCTTCAATTGTCCATAGAAGACTGCCACCATGCTCGAAGGTTGTCACTTTGTGATCCGGAATATGAGTCGGAGCGGACATTGTCTGTTGCAGTGCTCTCTCCTGAGCTCGAAAGCTATCTTGATCCGTTTTCTGTGCTGGTACAGTGGAAGTATAGTGACTTGCGACTTTATAGCATCGATGCGATTGAGACCTGCTGCAAGCTTCGCGAGAATGCTTGCTGCCGGTGAGACCACCAACAACCAAGCTACGGCTAATTATCGCTCGACAATCATTGTCATTTGTCCATGTGATTCATCTCGAAATTGCAACTTCTCCCGGCACAACAGCAAGCAAAGCAGTCCGAGGTGTTCGGAACTAGGGCCTTTGAGGCAGGAAGGCCTCCCCTAATCCCCTGACCGCAATCTCGCAGGTGACATGCACGTCGTCCATGACTGGCATGTCACCTGCACACTCTTACAGCTTTGAAGCCCCATAGTAATCATCTGCTATCTTACCTCATCGCACCTCCATTCAGCTGAGCATGCGTCGCACGGTGATGGTGTAGTGACATACGGCTGGCATTATTTAAGCACCAGAGCTGCCAGAACCTTTACCCGACGGCAGACCGAGTCGCAATATCTGCTTGTACATAGACGCAAGAAAGTGTGCAATGAAGAGCACAGTGAAAGCATATCTAGAACTGTACATATATCATCTACTTTAGCATAAGCTTTTCGCTCATAGCAAAGCCACAATCTATTTTCCTGCACCGCCTCAAAAGCGATGACGACGTCAGGCGCCCGCAATTTCAACACATGTGCAAACAACACACTTGTCTCAGACATTCTTTTTCGTAATTATCCACGAACCCCTGAGACTCGACATTGCTAACCTCATCACTACCGCCCTAGATCGCGCACAACCCGTCCCGCCAAAATGGTCAAAGACACAACATACTACGACCTCCTCCAAGTCCCCACCACCGCCAAAGAAATCGACATCAAGAAAGCCTACCGCAAAGCCGCCATCAAGCTCCACCCAGACAAGAACCCGGACGACCCGGAAGCGGGTGCCAAATTCCAAGCCGTACACACTGGCCCTGGCCCCCTTCACCTCCCTCTCACTGACCCTCCCTAGGTAGGCGAAGCATACCAAGTCCTCTCGGACCCCTCGCTGCGCAAACGCTACGATGAATTCGGCAAAGACGGCGCCAAACCGGACAGCGGGTTCGAGGACCCTGGGGAAATGTTCGCGGAAATCTTCGGCGGGGCGGCGTTCAAAGAGTGGATCGGGGAGATAAGCATGGTCAAGGACCTGGAGAAGAGCATGGAGATAGCGCAGCGGCATGAGGAGGAGCAGGCGAGGGTGGATGAGAGTAGCCCTGGCGCGGCGAGCGTGGAGGCGGGGAAGAGTGGGAGTGCAACGCCGGTGGAGGGATTGAGTATTCATGATGAGAAGAAGGATGGGACGCCTGCGCCGCCATTGCCGGAACGGCCCAAGGGTGTGCCGACGCGGTTGGCGATAGAGAACAAGCCGCATTTGGACCCGGGGTCGGCGGAACAGGCGGCGAGAGATGCCGCCGCGGGGGTGTCGGCTGAGGAAGCATCATTGCGACAAAAGGAGAAGAAGAAGGGCCTCACGAAAGAGCAGAGGGAAGAGCTGTACGCGTTCGAGCTGGAGCGGCGTAAAGTGCGGGACGAGCGGGTGGAGAGTCTGAGCAAGAAGCTGGTGGATCGAATCTCGTTGTGGACTGAGACGGACAAGGGGAAGGACGTCACGGCTGCGTTCAAGGGGAAGATGGAGCTTGAGGCGGAGAATCTCAAGATGGAGAGTTTTGGGTTGGAGATTCTCCATGCGATTGGGACGACGTATAATCAGAAAGCGACGACGTTTTTGAAGAGTCAGAAGCCGGTCATTGGTGGGGTGACTGGGTTCTTCTCGCGGCTGAAGGATAAGGGCACGTTGGTCAAGGAAACGTGGGGGACTGTTTCTACGGCCATCTCGGCGCAGATGGAGATTGAGGATATGGCCAAGATGGAGCAGGCGGGTGGGGAGGAATGGACGGATGAGAAGAAGGTTGAGGCGGAGCGGAGAGTCACTGGCAAGATTCTCGCTGCGGCGTGGAGGGGTAGCAAGTTTGAGATTCAGAGCGTGCTGAGGGATGTCTGCGACAAGGTGCTCTACGACAAGAGTGTCAATACGGCGAAAAGGGTTGAGCGGGCACACGCACTACAGATCATCGCCGAGGTGTTTGCCATGGTCAAGCGGAGTGAAGAGGAAGAGACAGACCAGTTCTTGTTCGAGCAACTGGTCAGGGAGGCGGCGGAGAAGAAGAAAGAGCCGGCGGTGAAGAAGGACAAGAAGGTGCAGGCACAACACTAGGCGGTTGTGGATCTGAGGAGGGACAAGCAGTGGTGGAGAGCGGTGGAGATGGATGGTGGGTGGTGGTGAAGGGACCTGACAGGCCTAGATGGAGTTGATTCGTTGGGTAAATTCTCCTGCACGATGGTTGATAGATTTGATCAAATCCCGCAGCTGTCCTTGCATCGATCATGGTGCCTACAATTGCTGCTGTCTATCGAGTGATGCCCAAGGGCTGTGTCAACCTATTCGTATGTTACGACAATCGTGGATGAATGCAGGTACGAGCATGCCCTATTTGAATTGACCTCTGATCCCTCGGAAGCGAGATGCACCATTCGCCCCATAGCGTCTTGGTCCTCTTTACCCGACTCGCTATACACGTCCCATCACAATCTCGTTCTTTAGCCACTACCTCGATTCATCCTCGGTAATCTCGTTTCAGCCCATCCCGAACGCCAGATGGGAAATCATGCACGTTTCACATGCTTCCATGGCGTTTGATCGGCGCATCTCCATCTAATTTGCGTCGCAGACACTCGGACAGCGGAGGACGGTGGCCGCTATCAGCCCTAAATGAGTCGTCTGCAGGTCATACACACTCGTCCTGATGGGTCTGTTTCGACAGGGGAAATGAGAGTCACATACAGTGGAGATGGGCACTGTTGATGTCATTGCAGTGGAGGGGCAGGGCGTGGCAGGGATAGATCTGTTTGTCAGAAAGACGGGAGTGCTAATGTTCACCGCTACGGAGGATTGACTCGTTCGTTGCATCCACGTGGTGTCCTTGACTGGTGTCCTTGACGATTTGCGGGGTGGGTCGACAGTCATTTCATTGCTTGTTGCTTCTCGTGCCGCTGTGGTCCTGCTTTCAGAAGGAGTCACATAGGGTCAGGCCCAAGAGTACGTGTACGTGGTCATGCACTGCCCGATCATCATCTGCTGCCGTGGCAGTCCGAAGGGATACCAATTCCACGCACAGATGCAGTATATCCTTGCTCGGCGCAGGGCTGGAAAAAGAACAGACTCTCGTCTTGCATCAAAAATTTCTCGAATTGCACTCGTCACGGTACATGATTGGCGGTACCAATTGTACAGAGACAGGCACGGCGAACAGACCCAGGGTCCATGCCCTCCTTGTCTTTCTCTTTCTGCAGCTGACGAGATTGAGGCAGCTGCAGTCTGCGGCCCTCAACTATGGTTCACGACGCACTGTGCAGAAAAGTGAAAAGGCTGCGGGCTGATCTGCGACGTTGTTTGAGGCGAGGGACAATGGTGCGATGGGCGTGTGTCAGCTTGTTCCCGTAATGGATTTTGCAGACGGAGAAAAGTGTGGCTCGAGGGAAAGATGATGAAATTGGCAGTATAATCATACAGTGTTCAGTATGAGAGCTAACTGAATTGCAACTAAAGCAAGGCGCTAGATTGTGCTGCCTGGGGGGTATAAACTTCTAAACGCTCTCCATGGGTTGTAACGTCCCAATATGCTTCCAATAAAAAAAAAAGTTGGTCCTTTTAGAATACAACGCGCCCGATTTCCAATGCTCGTGCTTGAAGTGAACAAAGCCATTGCGATTTATAGTGTCGGTGTTGGTGCTTGTGCAGTGTTGTACAGAATACAGGCCGAGCCAGCGGCGGGTGGTGATTGTCGTGGTGTGGTGTGATGATTGATTGACCGGTGAGACTGGGGACTCGAAAGTGATTGTAAAGATGATATGACATCTACCGTGGAAGAGGTGGCAATGGCCTCGAAGGTGGTGGGCCTGGTGGTGGAGGTAGGCTTGAGACAGGCATCATGGTGATGATGTGGATGTTGGTGAGTATCTCTTGTGTGTATATGGTGATCGAGTCGAAGAGTGACAGGATGTAAAAGTCGTAGAGGTCGTTATTAGTACAAATGAATCTCTCGAAACCAAGCCAGCGAACATGGTTGTATTATATTTCTCGTGTCCCAAAATCCTGGCAAGGCAGCGATCCTTAGTAGGCCCAAATGCCAATTTCGCATGATGCAATGCGAGACTAGTGTGCGTTCACGGACTCCAGGTACACCTCCCGGTCCCAATTTTAGACGCGCATCTCCTCCTTTTCATAATCTCTCTCACAGTCTGTTCTTCCGAATGCTGCCACGTCGACGATCTTCCTGTCCTAACGTTTCCGCCCCACGGACTCGTCATCTCCTGATGAACCCCCCTTGTTCACCTTGTTCCCGGAATGGCGGATTTCATGGCTGCCACACGCGCGATTCAGGAACACAGATCATGCGCTCCTCCTGATGGCCTAATCTCGCCAAATAAGAGTCATTCTTGTTTGCTTGCTACACTCGACTTTGACAGGGGAGACGAGACCAGGACATTATTTCTTGTTTCAATCTTGTCATTGGTTTGTCGGTCTGTCGGTCAGCTTGCTGTCACTGTCCTTGCAGGCTCGTACAGGCCCTAATTCGTATCCTTCAGCTGCCAAAGCTGCCACAATTGACACGGCACCGCCGATATCCCTACGCCATGAATTCGCGTGGCCCCAAAAATGGATTGTGGCACCTCCTTTGTCTGCCCTAACCGCTTCGACCATCGTTGTCCCGTCCGGTATCCATGGACGCGTGTGGATTCGTAACCAGGGATGAATCTCTGCCATTGACGACTACTTGACGCACAACTGAGGACTCTATTGCTCCTGATCGCTTCTGCTTCAGGATTTCCGACAGCTTCGGACACGGCAGATTCTTTGCGAATTCGCGCCATAGTCACTATCATATCGCTCGGTTGGCGGCAAGGCCTTTGCCCTCCTGATCAATTTCTTGACTCGACAGCTCTTCCACAGCCCGTGCCGTCCTGCACATGCACGTGGATTTCGCTCCCCTGACTATTGCAGCAAACATGGCGTCAGTGACAAGATCAATTCCCAGCCTGATGGCAATATCTTCAAAACTATCAGAGCATGGATCATTCGTATCGCAATGCTCGACTACGTCAAATGCTAACCTTGCGAGTCTCGACCCGCCCGGCTGGGTGGCAGAACAACCACGAATTGCCAACAATTCGTGTCTCACCTTTGCCCCGCGTTAGCAATGCATTCCCATTCGAGACATCTGCCTCTGCCATCTCCCACAACCGCGGGTTTGGGGGATGCACACCGTTTCGATCGACGATGAACGCAACATGCGACGACACGACACGTTTGTCACGGGACATGCGCCGCTTCCAAGGCACCTTGACCGCTTAATGGTGACCTGAGGGGTTGTCGCATACAGAATCTGGACGCGACGTGAGACCAGTCGCTACGATTTGATAGTCCCGTATCGATCTGGATCTTTGACTTGTACTCGCAGACCTGTCGTGCAGAATGCGAACCAGGATGCGAACTCGATCATCGTTCAGTCTGCCCTATGGCATCGATATCTTCATGCTGCATCTTCCAACGGTGAGCTCTAGCCCGACAGGACGGGCCAATATTCGGCGTCTCTTTGCGTCTGCTCGGTCGTTGATGTCCAATTGACAATGTCGACGACGAAGCATTCTCAGCCCTACCTCGTCCAACGTTCTTGTCCAGACCATCGGCCAAAACTCCGTCAGCAACCTCAACATTGTTCCTCCCCAATGCACGCTCCTCATGCATCAAACGGCCGCAGTCATCCTGCATGATCGGGATGAGGCTCAGGAGTACCGAAATGCTAACTGCACTACCGATCAAGGCCCCATACGGCACTTGCACGATATGCACGAGATCGAGCAACGGGGATCGTGACATTCACGTTCTCGAACACTGGTCCGGCAGATCCCTCCTACTAGGGCCAGATCATAGGCAGTTTTGTGACAGAGCGCTGTTGCTGATGGCTTGTATACCCGCAACGTGCGAACAGTCTCAATCGCAACTTGCATTGCCCACTCCTGGCCGCGTTGCGTGCACTGATTCTTCGAGGTCGAGACTGTCTGTTTCTTCAGCCAAGACAAGATAGCCGATACATCTGCTACCAAAGGAGGGGCGCCATCAAGAAGCCACGTTTCATTCAATACTTTCCGCTTGGATGTCCTACAGCTGTGAAGGTCTCGAACATTCTTGAGCGGATGCACAACAAGTCGGCATGACTTTTCCCATATGATCTGTGAGATAAGGTCACTCATGGTGGGATTCCAGGCAAGTATTATCGACATCTCGACTACCTTCTTATGTCTCAAGTAGAGCCTTTTCCACTTGTATGAAACTCTGCCCTCTCTTTACCGCTACCACGCTACCGCTTGGTCTCACTTCCTCTCTGATCCAACTTGTCCCACAACCTCGGTCAAGCACATATAATATCCTTCAATTGCCACTCGCTTGTCACACTTGGCTCAAGCACCGGCTCGGCCAATAGCACGAAACTCACCCAGAGAGTCGTTCCAACTCATCCACCTCCTTTGATATCGCCACTGTCACTATCGCGGTAGCACGTCCGTCAAGAGCCCATCCGCCCACCAAACCCTCCAGTGACAACATGCGGCCCTCAATTATCCCGAAGACAGACCATTACTCCCGTAACACGTCCACAGTCCCAACCCGCCGCACCATATACATGCACTCGCCTCATACCTCATCACGTCGTCGTCGCTCTTCGAAGACGAGCAAAGAAAATAGCCCTTCTCCCAAGCTGCGATGATCCACCAACTGACAACCATGATCGTCTCGAACAAGCACACAAAAATCCAGCCACGAATCAAGTCTCCAGATCGAGTCGATATTTCCTGCTGTACCGGCATAGACCCAGCGCTGCCCTAGTCATATAAACTGCCTCGCAGCTTGCCGAAACAGCCCCCCTGCTTGGAAGGCGAGTGATAGACAACACATGACCTGATCTTAGCGCACGACCTGATCCCTCGCGGTGTTGAATACTGGTTTGGGTCTACGTGTAGCGAGGAACCCGAGTGCGTCTCAATCACAATGGTGCAATGGTAGCTAGCAGGGACTGTGGGTCCTTCCATGATTCGCAAGAGGAGCTGGTCTGAAGCTCACCTGGCGTTTCGAAAGGCAGGCCACGACTTCCCTCACGTCGACAATTCGGATGAACTGGTGACGACGCTGGTCATGATTGGGAATCAAGCGTATGTAACAGAGATGGAGCTCGGTGGAGGTTACAAGGGAGTTCGCTATCGACAATACATGGCCATGCCTATTGATGAAGACGGAAATAGAAACAAGTTACATTGGACTTTTCCCCTCATTACTCGTCACACTACCTTGCCGCACTGGCTCTTCACCCTGCCTCAGTATATCTCTCCATCTCACCCTCACTCCACTCGGTGCTCTCCTAAAGCTCCTCATCCCTCACCTCCTCGACCTGCACCGGCTTCGGCTCCACCTTGGCACCTTCTGCCTCCTCCCTCTGCTCATCCTGCCCCTCCTCCGCCCCCTCCAGCACACTCTCCAACACGCCCTGACCCTCCCCCACCACATTCTTCTCCTGCACCTCTCCAACCCCAGGTCCAGGCGTCCCACTCAACGCCCTCCCTATCGCCCTCCCGGGACTAGTAACAACATTCACCAACCCCTCGCTCAACCTCCCCAGAAAGCTCCTCCTGGTCGTCTCCTCCTCCCCGCCAAACGAGCCAGCTTCAGGCGTCCTCAACCTCCCTTCCGCGCCGGGCTCAGTCGACGGGAGCACATCATCCTCGTTCCCAGCAGAATCCATCCCTATCCCTTCATCCAAGACCTGGGAAGGGCTAGTCACCTCCGCCACCCCGTCGTGGAGCTCAACGCTACCGACGCTTTGGCCCGTGACATCTGTGACATCCGGTCCTTCAGGGTCGTCGAATGCGGAAAAGGTAATTTCTGTTGGTTCTTGGATCGAGATGTGTACGCCGTCTTCTGCGCCGTTGGGGCCGGTGGGGGAGCTGGCCAAGTCGATCTCGCCTACTGCTGGGCGGGAGCTTGAGGGGTTGCCGGCTATGTCGCCAGGAGCTTCGTAGAAGCTGCCGGAGACGCTGTCTTTGACTGCTTGTGGGGAGGAGGGAAGTTCTTGGCTTCCTCGAACCGGGCTGAGGGCGTCAGCCGGCGAGGGGTCGATGATGCTGTCGCCGGTGGTCTGTTTCGTGAGGGATGGCAGGGGAATAGTTGGCTTGCTAGGAGTCGGGTCGATGGATGCAAGGGTTGAGTCGCCTTCCTCCGGGACAGGGAGCGGAGTCTTCTTGCCTCTCGACTTGGTCGCTGATGCTGCGACAGGTTTGGGTGTCTTGCTGTCCTTGACCGTCGAAGGACGGCCACCTTTAGGCTCTGTCTTTGGCATCGCCGCTCTGCTTGCTGCTGGTGTCTTACTGGGCTTCGGTTCGGTCGCTGGAGCATCGATCTTCGCACGACCCTTCTGAGCTGGAGCAGGAGTCTTTGCTGGCTCTTCGGCTGGTTCATCGGCGCCAGGAACGGTGTCGTCGGTGGCGTCAGCAGGAGGTGGGTCAGCTGCGGCTTTGCCTCGTCCCCGGGGTCGAGGCTCGGTCTTGGGCACTTGTGCTGCTGCAGCTTTCTTAGCAGCCGGGGTCTTTGCAACCGGTTTAGGCTCTGATGCGGGAGTAGCGGCCGCTCTGCCACGTCCACGACGGGGAGCAGGCGTCTCGTCAGGTGGCTTGTTCCCCTCCACATCACCATTCGTCTCTGGCTCGGCCTCCTCAATTGGCTCGTCGACGGGTGCAGATGCCGCAGGTTGCGATTTCGCTGGGCGACCGCGAGGACGTGGTTCCGTTTTGGGGACTGACGCCTCTTTCGCGGCCGGAGTCTTGCTGATCTTGGGCTTCGGCTCGGTTGCTGGTGTGGCGGTCGCCTTTGGTCGACCTCGACGGGGCGCTGGCGTTTCAACAGCTTTGGCCGGAGTATCAATATCCATTGGATCTTCTGCCGAATCCCGAGGGGTAGCCGGCGTGCGGTCAACTTTCTTCGACCCTGGTGGGCGACCTCTTGGTCGAGGCTCCGTGGCTGGTACTTTTGGCGTTGCGCTTGAGGTGGGTGTCTTGTTCACGGCTGGCTTGGGCTCGCTAGCTGGTGTTGCTGCAGCCCTCCTGCCACGAGGGGCTGGAGTCTCCTTTGCTGGTTCTGGTTCAGCTTCCTGGCCGTCACTTTCGGGTTCTTCAGCTATGTCCGCTGTCGATGAGCTAGGCTTTGCAGGTGTCTTGCGATACCGCGCAGGTGTTTTCTTTCCCGCTGCTGCACCGATCTCATCTGACTCCTTGACCGGTGTCTCTTCTGCGAACGTTACCGTTGACTTGCGGCCGGATTTCTTGCCTGTCGCAATTGATGATTGTGTCTTGGCTGGCTCTGCAGGCGTGGCATTCGGATTCTCTTCAGTAGCACCAGCTGACTTGCGACCAGGGGTTTTTCCTTTCGGCGTCTTCGCCGGTGTACTTGAGCCAGCATCTGTTGCGAGTTCATTTTGCTCGACTATTGTCATGATGAAGTCCCATTCATAGTCCTCGACCTTGCTGACGCTCAACCGTGTCTGACGGAATAGCTGCATACCATGCAATGGGTCTGTCTCCCTATCCTTGTCTGCAAAGTCCCGTAATGCAGTAATTGGCAACTTGTTTGCAAACTTGCGCCTGAACTCGACCATGACGCAGTTCCACTTGGGCTTGTCTTTGGTAGACTTTGGATCGTAGTAGGCCGAGTCCGGATCAAATTGACAAGGATCGGGTCGAGCTTCACCAACCACTTCCATGATACCGACAATGCCTGGTACTTTGCAGTTGGACTCGGAGAAGAAGCAGAGATCACCTACTGTCATTGCTCGGAGGTTCTTCTGTGCCTGATGATTGCGGATGCCTATGATTGTTAGCGAATGAGTAATTGACAGACCCAATGTCACGCACCATCCCATGGCTCAGGTCCATTCTTGTTCTTGAGGTCATCGATCGAGAAGCTGATATCGACTTGCTTGCCGCTAGCCGTGGTCTCCAATCTCGATTCCGGCTCGGCCTTCATGAGCCAGTATGATCTATCGCCGGTAGAAGCATCTGCCTTGACATCCGAGGTTGCGTTCTCGTCGTTCGCTGCAGGCTTCACTGCTGCTGCTTTGGCTTTCCCTCTTCCATTAGCTTTCGTGGGCTTCACCTCTTCTGGCTCAACAACATCATCAGCTTCCTCCACAGCAGCCTTGGCTGTTCGTCCTCGGGCCTTCTTGGCCTTTGGCTCCTCCTTGACCTGCTCTTCCTTGGCAGGTCTACCTCGCTTCCTTATCTGAGATACAGCCGGAGCTGGTTCCTCTACAATATCCTTAGCCGCTCGTCCGCGCTTCTTCGGTACAGGTCGCTCTTCCGACGGTTCAGCAGCACGCGCTGGGCGTCCTCGCTTCTTTGGCTCTGGCGCTTCGGCCTGTTCCTCGACTTCCTCCGCCACAGCTTTACTTCTTCCACGTCCCTTCTTAGGCACTTCAGCTGCAGCTTCGGGTTCTGTTTCAGAGACTGCCGCCTTCTTCCCTCTGCCTCGCTTCGGTGCTGCGGTGTCCGCCTCTGGTGCAGTCTCTTGAGACGCCTTCGCCGGTCGGCCGCGCTTCTTAGCTGGCATAGTCTCGGGCTCAGGTTCTGGATCTGTCTCCTCTACCTTCGCCCCTCTCCCTCTTTTTCTTGGCGCAGCTGCAGGTTCTTCCTCGACCTTCTCCTCGACAGCCTTTGCGGGCCGGCCTCGCCTCTTCACCGGCTCAGGCGCATCGTCCGGTTCAGTCGCAACCGCCTTGGCGGCGCGTCCTCTCTTCGGTGCCTCTGTCTTCGGCTCCTCTGCGGGTTCGGCAGCTTTGACAGGCCGGCCTCGCTTCGGCGCATCTTCTTTCGCGGCAGTGCTGGCAGCGGCTTTCTTCGCAGGTGCTTTCTTAGTGGCAGTTGTTGTGGGCTTCGCCTTCGTGTCCGTGGAAGCAGAAGTCTTTGCGCGTTTGCTCGTTGGAGGCTCGGGGTTGCTCGCGGCACGAGTCGTTCGGGTCCGAGTGGTAGGCGCGTCCTCTGTCGCGGCGGACGAGGTGGGTGGAGCTTTGCGCTTCTTGGGAGGCATTGTGCGGTACCGCGCAGTGGATTGATCAATTGTTGTGATCCGGATGTAAGGATGGGTAGTTAGAAAGGTAGAAAGATATGAAGAGCAAGTACCAGGTGCACAGGAACGCGTCGAGGAGTAAACAATATCTTCAGGATGGAGGAGTGGTGACGCGGGTGTCCAAGCTTCTCGTGGTGCTCCAATGCCGAGCTCGGCGTCGGGGAATGCGGCGTGGTCAGTGGCGCATGGATGAACTCTTCTCTTCAACTTGACACGCGATTCAATAGCACATTGTCATCTCATCTCATCGAGATATTGGACCTGAAGCCGTCGAGCTGGCAGAACTGTACAGCTGAATTACCAAACAAGTCACACCAGGTGCACAATCTTACGATGACTCAATACATCTGGGAGTATCATTACGCTTTCATGAATAGCAAGTCTATCGAAAGGAGCGTGAAGCGGCCACGCCGGTGTCTACCATGCAAATCTGGCAGTACCTCTTGGAAAGTCTACCAGGTCTTTCCTCCTCTTTATGCCCACTTTCCAAGCAATGCCATCAAACCTGCCCCTGCCGTCATGAAGCCAAATGCCATCAAGACAGTCTTGATAGGGGCCTTCGCCATATACGGCGAAAACATGAATTCATGAGCCATGAGCTCTACCAGACCTGTGTAAAGCAGGATACCAGCCGAAATGGAGTCGAACACTCCGTTAACGATCAGGGTCGTTGCACTACCAGGCTGGAACGTCGTTCGTACGCCAAGACCAACGGCGATAGCAACGGGAGTGCTGATGGCATAACCGGCTCCGAGCAAGTAGGGCGTCCACCTCTTTTCTTTTGGCCAAGGGATCATGGACATGCGGCTTCCGAGACCGAGACCCTCGAAGGTTTGGTGGAAGACAAGGACGACGTAAAGAGTGGTGAATTCGTCCCCGGCAACAGCCAAGGTCAGACCGATGAAGATGGAATGGAAGATGATACCGAACTCGAGGATGAAGACGGCGGTAAGCTGCGCTGAGTAGGACTCGACGTTGGTCAGACCCCACTTATTTTCCTCGGTGCTGGTGTGCTCTCTGCTATGGCCGAGGTGATCGGTGCCAGGGACGTGATGGGTCGGGTCAGTACCGTTGGAAGGCGCTTTGTGCCCCTCGTCCGAGTATTCAGCAGGCGCACGCTCGGCGTCGTGGTGATCGTGACCGTGGGAGTGGCCAAATTTCGCATAGCGCATGGTCATCAATTCGACGAAGAAAAGGACGAAGATGGTCATCAGAGCGATACCCTCGACCCAGGGATACTCAGTGATTGGACCAGTAAGACACTCGTTGAGAAGATTCTCATTCGCTGGAACCAAAAGCTGGTAATTTTGTTAGCAAGGGTACTACCAGAAGATTGCACCAATCCGGCCAGGTTCTCTGGATACTACCAGCACTTACATGGATAAACGCAGTCGCAACAATGACACCAGAACCAAAGTACTTGGCCAAGAAGAAGGCCCATTGAGGTACACCGAGGCCCTGTCTCCTTGCGGCGAAGACTGGAAACCACGTGCCTAGCCAGGCTCCTACCAGGATGACAAAAATGGCGGATATCCGTACACCCATTCTGCCATCGTACTCGTTGCCAACGTCACAGGCAGGAGGAGCTTCTGTGTCTGGTGCCACATCGGCGGTCGTCGTTGTGGTGGGATCTTCTGTCGCTTGGCGGACTACATGCCAGACCAGGTTCGAAATCGCCTCGGTCGCCATATTCGTTGACGATTATGTTTGTACCTTTCGTTGAGCTACCAGATCCGGAGTGCAGTGTTGGTCCGATCTGTCGTCTTGAGGAGTTTGCAAGATTCTTGAGAATTATGAAGGTGAGAGTAACTGACAGTGTTGTAACGGCGACAGGATGAGATTAAAACACAGCAGCGGTCCCACGTGCTAGAACGAACTGCACAAGAGAGTTGTTCGTGATAAAGTTCCTTGGTTTCAATTGAAGCCGAGTGCTTATTTGGGCTGCTTTTTGGTGAGATTCGAGGATTTCACAACCCTGATGGACAATTGACGACTTGATCCGCTACCCTGATGGATATTTTTCAGACGTTGAATGTGGAAGGTCACTACCATTTTTCTTGTCTCTCATTGGTCAATTTTCATTATACCTTGCGAACACTGAACACTACCACGTCATGCCGTCTTGTCTGGTCGTCGCAAAGGGCAGCATACTACCACTTTTGTAATTGTCAAAGTTTTCAAAATCGCAAACGCATCACAAACACCTGGGTAGTTGTTCGGTCATGGGCCGACCATACACCATTCACCAGTCTGCAAGACCAGATAACGACCACAAGTGGGTCTGCTCCCACCTCGCGTGCATGTTCGACTCGCTAGGCTCATCGCCAACGCAGATTCAAGGTTCGTCCGGCATGCAAGAACCTAGCGAAGCTCCGAGTAAGCGAATACCAAGATGGACAAGACTGCGAGCCGCGTGCTTGATGTTCCTACAAACACATGAGATCGTTTGATCCTGCATGTTGGTCCCGGTCATCAGGGTCGTGATATGATTGTATCAAACCTGCATGGGGCTCATCTATCTTGCAGCTTGGACAATGCAGGTGGAAAGGCTGGCGGAGCGTCGGATACCAGGCGTTCCACATGATCGATGAGTGTGCGTGCAATTCTTTCATGGTCCCTGCGTTGCTCGGCCTGAATCTGCATTTGAAAGGGACGGCTGCGTCTGCTTACTACTGACACGCGTCGATGGACAATCACCATACAGCAAGACAATGGTTGACAATGGACTACGTCTCCGTAGACCATGGTTGGCGCTTCTAGTGCAGCCTCTTTGGTGGATCCAGCTCGAGACAGTCTCGTATCGTGCAACCCGTCAGTCTATCCCTCGTGGTAAGTCAAGAATGTGTATGGGAGAGAAGCGACGGGACTTGGAAATGTGTAGAATCTTGATTCTCCTAGAAGGCTTTCTAGCTTCTCCTTCACAACCTGCTGTTCCTGACTGCCATTTATCCCCTTCTCCTTGTACTCGGACTCTTTCCCTGAGGACTCGTCGCTGCTCCCGACGTTGTAGCCTTTGCCTTTTCCTCCACAAACTTCGCCGCCTGCTTCCCCTTGACCTTCCCCGTCTGTACCTCCTTCTGGCTCGAGCTCCCATTCCAGTAATACACCATCTGCGCCGCCAACACCGCATTCAGTAGGAACCCACTTATGAATCCCCACAGAATCAACTTGTCATCCACCTCCTGCAACGTCGTGAAGATCCTCACCAAACTCCCCACCAGATAATTGAACACCGCAAACGCACTCAACTGCCCTGTGCCGCCCTGCTGCCAAATCGTCGCAATCTGCGGTACCTTACTCGCCACCCCAAGCAACCCAGCACCCGCCTGCAACCACCCCAGTTCCTTGACCCCGACCACCCCTTGATTGAACAACGCGTACCCCGCCGCCGCCAGCCCCGCGACAAACGCCGCCGCCCCCGCGCTCTTCCCGGAGAAATGCAACACCAGCACCGCAATCGCGACATTCTGCACCGCGATCAACGCCGTCTCGCCGTACGTACTAAACGGAAACCCCTGGCGGACATTATACGCCAACGTGACGAGATACGCGGCCGTCTCCAGGGCGTAGGAGAGGAAACTCACGCCCGCAGCTGACTGGGCGTTGAGCAGTTTGAGGAGTTGGGGGATTTTGACGATGCTCGAGGCGGTGATGATAGCGATGCCGAGGGCTTTGGAGATGGCGAGGCGGAGACAATCCGTGTCCGACAGGTTGATGGAGAGGAGGAGGGAGTTGTAGCATTTGGGTCCGAGGAGGGAGAGGGCCGTTTTGGCGAGTGGGGTGGGGAGGTTGTTGGTGATGGGTTGGAGGATGGGGCGGAGAGTTTTCTCGAGGGAGTCCATTGTTGATGATGTGGTGGGTGATAGGCGGGGAGAGGATTGGTGAGGTGGTGGTGTTTGCGAGAAGACGTTGTTGTTGACAGCTGGAGCTGAAGGAATGGAAGCTCGAGGTCCGCGAGTCATGTCAGCCGAGTTCGGTCATACGTCAGACTTACCATGCCTTTGAGATGTTTGATCATGTACAAAGAATGAGTCAATTGTGCTGTAGCGATGTATGAGCCCTAGCTCAGGACTAGCATGTCTGATATCATGCAACGATGCCTTCAAATCCATGCGAATTCCAACCATCCCTCCGCTATGCCTTTCAATCCCTTCTTCCAGTCTCCTTTCTCTTCATCCCTCCAGATAATGTCCTCAAACTCACTGAAGTTCAACACTGCCGGTCCTCCACGATCCATAAACTCCTTGTCTTCCTTCTCAAGCATGGCCCACTCTTCAAGCTGTTCGAGAGATGGTGGGTCCTTAGCCGAGACCGAGCTTCGGCGAGATGATGTGGACGTCTTATCCTCTCGAGCTTTGTCATCAATGGCATTCGCTTCTTTTGAGACCTCATTCGAAGCGCTAGATTCTTCTTGGGGCGCCGTCTTGGTCTCGGAGAACAAGTCAGCCTTCTCGCCAGTAGCAAGAGCTTCGCTCCGAGACTGAAAGCTGTCGTCCACAATTTCGCTGCTTGAATCTTTGACTGCGTGATTGGCGGAAGGACCATCTGTCTTCGCCTCGCCAAGGTGGCTGGAAACGCCCTTGACATTGTCCTCGATGTGATCGTTGTCGCCTTTGGACGTGCTTCTGACCGATGCTGGAGTCCATGGCAACTCGCGAAGTCGGTCTCCATCGTCCTCGCCAGCGTCTGATTCACTATCCGAATTCGCCTCCGAGGACGCAGATGAAGATGTGTCCGGAACGACAAACGACCCGTGATTGGTGGGGCTGGCAGCCGAATTGGGTCTCTCAGAGAAAGCAGATGATTGTTGAGTGCCACGGAATGCTGCAAGGCTGACATTAACGCTCTGTCGTGGACTTGCCGAAGCAACACCATTTGCATCTCGCCCTTCTTCCTCTGCTGCGTCTGTTGTCTGTGAGACATCATTCGCGGGTGCCGCGGATGTAGAGTCTTCGTCGGCAACGGAATAGCCAGCTGCTGCTAACAAAGAATCTAGGTCTTGATCACGGATGTCGCGTTCCATGTTCTGCAGACTACCTTCATCGGTAGGTACTGCTGTCGCACGGATCTGACTGACAACATCCGCCTGGTTGATCCGTGGTCGGGTGTCTTCTTCCTGAGATTCCGCATTCAAAGTAGATGACTGTGGAAGTTGCTGCAAAGACGAGTCCGAAGGTCCAACATCCTGTTCAGGTGAGGGACTCGCCGATCGAACGCTCCTGGCTGGTTCTAGGGTCGTACTGTCCACGTATTCGTCTTGCTTGACAAACAGATCATCCTCTTCATCATCGGCGTCCTCCTTCTTGGCTTCTTGTTCAGCCACTTCCTCGACCTTATTGTTCTTGATAAATTCGTCGAGCTCTTTCCGCCATCGTTTCCGATCAGCTCTGCTATCGACACATCTCTTAGAAAGCTCCCGTTTCTCAATGAAAAAATCGTCTAGGCACTCGTTGATTGCATCCTCGATTACTTGGTAAAGCACTTCGTCGCCGAGGTCACGCTCTTCTGGAGTGACCACAATTGTCTGCCCCTTTTCGTGGACAGCATTGAGATCACTGTGGTCTCTATTTTCATTGACCCGACCATTTGCCAGCTTCGCATTGACATGTGCAATATCTTCCTTCCACTCCTCAGCAAGTGATTCGCGGGTCGAGAAGATCGGACGTCGATCCCTGCTGTCGACTGGTACGAGCAAGTACTTTTCGCCTCTTCTGTCTGTGCCATCGAGTTCGTAAGATTCACTTCCGGTGTAGCGGGGTCGAACTTGGAGTCGAGCCTCCAGACGATCATTGAATTGCGGATGCAGCTCACTGAGATGAGGTCGGCCGTGCTTGCCAAATACGGCTTCCCAGAAGCTGATGTCTATATCGGTCTGGCCGTTTGGCAGGATGGATTGGCTATACATCGGATGAGGCACAACTTGAGTGTCTCCAAATAGGTCGACAGGCTTGTTGTACGGGTGTCTGTCGCCGCCCTGGGGAACCTCGGCTTCGGTGAACATGGAGCTGAGTGTTCGGTTTGAGCGCATCGCTCTTTCGTAATTCATTCCGAATGCCAGTGGTTGGGCGTCCTCGATTGTGACAATATCCATGGTCATCTCTTTGTGGATTATGTATTTGGCTCGCAGCATGCGAATCATGTCTGCACGATTTACGTAGCCATCGCCGTCGGCATCATACCCTTGGAATACCTTGTCCAAAGATCTGCGTTTCGCGGGCATCTGAAGATATGCCAGGCCATGGACGAATTCAGCAAAGGTAATCTGACCATCCTTGTTCTCGTCGTAAAAGTCGAACAATCTGTCGTAGAGATAATTTGGCGCGACCGGATGTTTCGCTCTATCGCCAGCAAAGACTTTATGGAAGGTGAATCGATCAATACCCAAATAGTCTACAGTTCCGTTTGCATCCCGGAAGACTGATGCGAGGCAGAAGAATTGGTCGTAGAGAGCTTCGATCCTTGGTTCATCAAATCCAGTCTTCTCGGAATGCTCTTTACGTTCCGCTTCGGACAATCGTACAGGTATAGCAGCCTGGGGATTGCCAGGATACCAGACCGGATACATTGCTCTTGGTTGTGCTCTGGGTGATATCGGAATTGTGATCTTCGCAAAGACGTGGGTCCGAACATGTTGTCCGAGTGCCTCACAAGCAGAGCAGAGATCAAAGTCGGGGCAATTGAGACAGTGCCATCGGATACCAGTGATGGGTAGCTGACTACACGAATCGCATCTGGTCCCTCTGTGGATGTATGAGGACTTCTTTGCCTCGTCTTCAGCGATATGGTAAAGCAATCCTTTCGCACCCTGGCCTGGATCTCGTTCTTCCTCGGCGTCGGAGTCGGCGACTGTTTCAGCATCATCGTTGATCGTGCGTCTAGTTACGACAGACGATCGTATTCTGGCAGGGCTATCATCCATGTTACGTGAGCACCAAGATGCGACAGCCGCCTGGAAAGCATGAAGATCAAAAGTCCATCTACCAATGGTAAAGACCTCTTCCAGTGCCAGAAGTGCGGTCGAATCTCGAGCATCCAGAGCATCACGAATGTCTGGCATGCTTTGAGCGACTTCAGAATCTAGTTGAGCATTGACAATGACATGGAAGATTTGTTCCAGCGCTGGTAGTTGCATTTCGTGAATGACAGTATCGGTTTCTGGAGGTGACAGTTGGAGAGCTGACATGACCGCCGTTCGTGAAGGCCCGCCTTCGGCCAGGCTAAAGCTGTATTGTCCTGGATGATTATTAACAAATGTGACACAGTTGATGCTCTCGCACTTACGATCATCGACGGCACAGATGCAGTCCGGAAAAAGTCTGTCTTGGTGGTCGTAGGATATGAATGTGACGATAGAAATACGGCGGTGCCGATGGAGTCTGTGAACGGCATTGCTTCTATGTAGACCGCTTGATCTTGACGTCGTTTCAGGATATGTGAGCCCACGATAGACCAGGTATGTGCCGTACGCTGCCGCCAACCCAGTGGCAACCAGGACAGCGGGCCTATACCGCGTCACCGCAGAGGTCGCGGCCGGAGAAGACATGGCAGTGCTCGTGTCGTTCGCTCATCGCGACATACTGAATGACTGTATATATGTCTGTTGGGTTTTATAAATGTCTGCCTTGATGCCCGTCCGGCACAGCCGCGAAGCTCAAGTACGCAATCTGGTGGCGCTTCGGTACACGGCTGGTGCTCTGGTGCTCGGCTACACGAAAGGAATATGATCAGGTATCTGGACAAAAACCAAGCATGGTGACTTGTATCAATGTGGAGAGTGCAATGGTCAAATAAGAGGTAACGAGGTTGTGTATCTATTCAGCCTCGAAATTTAAGCTTTGATATCCATGGGACGGGCAGCCTCGTTTCAACCATGCACGGCGGAACTCGTCGCCCCATTGTGCCACGCATAGTAACATTATTTTGCTGTTGTATATAAAGGGTATTTGTACAGTATAGCAGATTTAAAAAGGGCTGGATCACCGCCACTGTCCTCCCAAAACTCCCAGCGCAGCACCAGCAATGCCGAAACGATGCCGCGATTCTGATGACTCCAACACACTCCGAATATTCTTTGACTGACTCTCGGACGCCAACTTCTCTGCTGGCGCTGCACCCTGAATCATCTGTCGTCGTAACTTGCGCAGCTCCTCTTCCTCCTCTTCTCTGATCTCCAGCTCCTTAATCCATGCCTCGTGTTTCTCCTTTCTCTTCTTCTCGTCCACAAGGTCGTCGTACTGCCTTCTCTTTGAACGATCCGACTCCCAATATACCGATCCTGCAAGCATAGCCATGATTGTGAATCCCTGGGCATAGATACGTCGTCGGAACATGCGGTTCGTCCTGTGCTTGTCTCCGGATCTGAGGTCGTGTCAGTATGCTCCACACTCATCCATTGCCTGGCCACTTACTTGATAGACTTTGTCGCCTCATAAAGCGCCCAACATGTCAAGCCGCATCCAAGCGGAATCAAAGGCTCTTCTAACAACTTTCTCTTCAGCTTCTGCCACCTACTCTCTTGGTAGAAGTCACTGTCACATATCAGAAATAGCCTTGCATTGTCGCTGCGATAGCTGCTTACACATCGCCATCGAAGGAAGAGGGTGGTGGGGCACTCATGGTGTGAGCACGTGCAGTGCTACGCCAATACTGCTTTGGCGGGAGTTGTGATGTCTCTGGCGTTCAGAGATACGAGGGGAAATTCTGAAGTATTGTAAAGGAGAGAGAAGAGACCTAAGCACTGGTGGTCGGCAACAAGATTGGTCGTGAGGGATTGTCTACAGCTTCGTCTTTCTCCGACAATGATGATGTAAACCCGCCGAAGCTCTCCAGATCTCAGATTCTCACCGCCTGGGATCGTATGTCGATCTGCATGGGGCTCTAAAATTCTGCCGCCGATATCGACTTCATTTCTTGGCCAAAACTTCAACCATGACTCCGTGAGCGGAGGTTACTCGAATACCACCAATTGCCCTTTATCTGCCATGGCGGAGGTGGCAGAAGTCAATGGCGGCTCAGCGCCGCAGACTCCGAGGAGAAATACGTTGTCTCTGACAGAATATGCCGCCAATCCGTCCCCATCCGATGAAAGCTCGAGAGAGAAGATACTCAAAACTGGTGTACCGGAGCATTTTCTGCTTCCGACTGGATACCCTGATGTTTGTCTGATCATAGATCAAGAGTGAATACACTGACAAGGTTCAGTATCTTCGACTGGTTTTGACTTCTCGCGTTTACGATGTCATTGAAAGGACACCCCTCACATTTGCTACCAATCTCAGCAACAGATTGGAGAGCCAGATCTACCTTAAACGAGAAGATCTACTGCCAGTCTTCAGCTTCAAGTTACGTGGTGCCTACAACAAGATGGCACACCTCGACCATTCGGAAAGATGGAAAGGGGTCATTGCATGCTCTGCCGGCAGGTCCCTCTGCCATTCAGGAGAGCTCTACTAATATGTCAAGGTAACCATGCGCAGGGCGTAGCGTACTCGGCAAAGAAACTCCGCATCCCATCCACCATTCTCATGCCTACCGGGACGCCCGCCATCAAACATACAAATGTAGCGCGGTTAGGTGGCAATGTAGTCCTTCATGGCGAGGATTTCGATGCCGCCAAAGCAGAATGTACACGCCTCGCCGGCGTCCATGGTCTGACTGTCATTCCACCTTTTGATGACCCCTACGTGATCGCTGGTCAAGGCACCATAGGTCTCGAAATCACCCAACAAACCGACCTGACCAAGCTCGAAGCCATCTTTTGTTGCGTGGGCGGCGGTGGTCTCATAGCTGGGATCGGCGGCTTCATCAAGCGCATAGCTCCACATGTCAAGATTATCGGCGTCGAAGCCTACGATGCCAATGCTATGATCCAGTCTCTGAAGCTAGGCCGCCGTGTCGTGCTCAAAGATGTAGGTCTCTTCGCGGACGGCGCAGCAGTCAAGACCGTCGGGGAAGAAACCTTCCGCATCTGCTCCGAAGTCGTCGACTCGGTCATCCAAGTGAACACAGACGAGATCTGCGCCGCCATCAAGGACACCTTCGAAGACACCCGCTCCATCCTCGAACCCGCAGGTGCACTTGCCCTCGCCGGCCTGAAGAAATACGTCGCCGAGAACCCCTCCTCAGACACAAAACGACAACTCGTCGCCATCGCCTCAGGAGCAAACATGAACTTCGACCGACTCCGCTTCGTCGCCGAACGAGCCGCCCTGGGTGAAAAGCGGGAAGCACTCCTCAGCGTCAAAATCCCCGAACGACCAGGCAGTTTCGCCGCCCTCATCAAAGCCGTCGACCCCATGGTCGTGACTGAATTCTGCTACCGCTTCGCCGAGCCAAAGCAGGCGAACGTACTCATAGGTATCACGCTCCGGCCAACCTCCCGAGAACGAGACCTCGCCGACTTGATCGAGCGCTTGGGCAACGACGGCATGGTAGCCAACGACCTCTCAGAGAATGAGCTCGCGAAAACACACATCCGCTACCTAGTCGGCGGACGGAGCACGGCCCAAGACGAGCGGCTGTTCGCCTTTGAGTTTCCCGAGCGACAAGGGGCGTTGCACAAGTTCTTGACGACGTTGCAGCCGGGGTTCAACATCAGTTTGTTCCACTACAGAAATGCAGGAGGGGATATAGGTAAGGTATTAGCGGGGATACAGTGTCCCGCGGGTGAGGAGGAGGGGTTGAAAGGTTTCTTGAGGGAGTTGGGGTATGGGTGGAGTGAGGTCACGGATGATCCGGCGTATAGGATGTTTATGAGGGGTTGATGATACCAGGGTATTGTACAGGTAGATGGTAATATTGGGAATCTATGGTCTATATGGGGTTAATACAGTCAATGTGGATGCTGTACATCAACGCCGGGCAGACCTGCCTGAGATTGTGGCAGATTCGACGCCTTTGACTTTGTGGTTCAAAGTGGGCCCGACGTCCTCCTTGCAAGGCTCGCTTCCTCAACCGCCCAATCTCTTCTCCCTAATAAACCACGCCGCGATAGCAGCACCCGCCACCAACCCGAGCTGCAAAGCAAATGCCCCTCTCGTGCTCTTGGCATAGCACTCCGCGACCACAGCTCTCACTTTGGGCTCTAGAGTACCAATGTACGACAGACTCTCTCTGACCCTGCGCGCAATCTCCCTCGCCTCCTCGCCAGACAATGTCCCCTCGAGCTCACTCCGCAGCACCTGATTGGCCACCGTCGCCGACATGCTCACGCCGAAAACACAGCCCAGTGAACGGAAGAGGTAGCTACAGGCCGTGACAATTGCTTGATCGTCCCGTTCTGCGTTCGCGATGAGACCAATCAGTGTGCTCGTGACGCCGATACCATTGGAGAAGGCAGCGATACACATCCCAATGATGATACCGACTGTGCTTGCGCTGATCAGGCCGGAGAATAGGATGATGACCACCATACCGACCGTAAGGAAGGTGTAGCAGAGGACTGTGAGCCAGTAGTATCGTCCATAGCGCTGCATCCAGATCCCCGCGAAGAGAGAGCCGGACACGCCAAAAGCCATGCTGGGCATGAGGCGGACGCCAGCTTGGGTCGCCGTAAGGCCGTCGACAGCCTGGAAATACAGGGGGATGTAGAAGATGGCGGCCAGCCAGCCGGCGAAAGAGAAGAAGTTACAGGCGTAGCAGGCGAAGAGGGTGGGGTGGAAGATGAGATGACCTGGGGCGAAGGGGTGGGAGGCGACTTTCATCTCGACGAGGAGGAAGATGGCGAACAAAGGGATGGAGACGCCGAGACTGACGAGGGTGAAGGTAGATCTCCAGGCGACGTTGGAGCCGTGGTCAAGGGCGAGGAGCAGGGTGAAGACTGCGGCGATGAGAATGGCGGCGCCGAGGAAATCGATTCGTCTGAGCTTTTCTTTCCAGTGTACAGCGTCTTTGGTCGGTTCCTTAAGGATGACGGCGACGGCTATGAAGGCCACAAGACATAATGGCGACTGGGAAAGGAAAGCCCATCGCCAGCCAATACTGTCAGACATGATTCCGCCGATTGGAGCTCCTGCTGCAGCGCCCGTGGCGTACACTAGATTGATGTAACCTTGCCACGTACCGCGCTCGCGCAGTGAGACCGTGTCAGACATTAGGATAGACACGACTGTGGTCATACCACCGCCTCCAATGCCTGCGAATGCTCGGGCAGCGATCAGCTCGGAGATGTTGCGTGCCAGACCACAGAAGAGGCAACCGAGACCAAAAATAAGATACGCGAAGAGTAGACATGACTTGCGGCCGAAGATGTCAGACAGCTTGCCATATAGTGGCTGGAAGGATGTGATCGTGAGGAGATATGCTGTAGCAATCCATGATGTAGAGTTCAGAGCGTGCAGGTCTGATCCAATGTGACCATATGAGGAGACGATAATGGTCTGATCCAAGGCTGAGAGGAAGACCCCTATAGCAATCGCAGGAAGTATGTACGGTAGGCGCTTCCTCATCTCCGGGTTGCCCTCGAACGCTTGCGGCTCTGCTGGAGTGACGTTCTCCGGGTCGCCTGTGGTACCGTATGTGGCTGAGTCATTTTGCTGGCCGTCTAGCGCCTTGATCGTGCCATTGGCATCGCTGGTAGATAGCAAAGGAGCATTAACAGCTATACCTTCGGACGGCTCGGTAGCTGACACTGCAGGATGATTGGTGAGCAACGGCGACCGCTCCGAGGCGGAAGTGTTATCAGGAGACATTTGGACGGTTGTGGATGATCCTGTACGGCTCCATGAGACTCACACTCGGCTTCCTACTTGAAGTGTACCACAGAGAAAGCCTCCCATCGCAGCAAACAAAATAGCAAACAAAAATGATAGCCGGGATGACTCGGGTGAGGAAGTGATCGCCACACTTTCCTCTTTGGGCATCCCGCCGGCACAATTTTGCCGCGCGATAGCGACGTCGTTCTTCAGCACCAAAGCATCGTGTCAGCATGACTGACATCCCTCGATCGCTGAAGAGAAGGGTGTCACCACCTCCGACAAGGAAGTCCTCCAAGGCAGACAATGCTGCTGATGTCAAGCATGAACCAACACCAGCAGACGTTGAGGCAGGTCAGGCAGACGTGATAGACCACGTGCAATACTGGCACGATGAACTGTCAAGCAGAAAGAGAAAGTTCCAAGGAGGAACACCTTGTCTTCCTTTGCAGACTTACCGCGAGCTGTATGTCAGGAATCAAACTGACAGGGGTTGCCACTTTGTGATTCAACAGCATGATCATCCTGTGTCTGGTACGTGACTATGTCTCAATTGGCGCCTGTGTGGCTGACCATGAGGTAGGTGTTCACTATGATCTTCGTCTTCAGTTTTCCAAGACCAGCTCATTAAGTTTTTCTGTTCCGTATGGCGTGCCTGGTCATCAAAACTCGATTCGTCCGAACAGGATGGCTATCGAGACAAGGGTACACAATGTCTGGGTATGTGATGGGCGGGGTTTTGTAGCATCAAATCCTGTCTCTGATATCGTCAGAATAATCTCATAGAGTCCGCATCCCACGCCACTGGCTCCCTTCTCATTTGGGACACAGGCGAGTATGAAGTCCGGCCACGGCCATCCAAGACTCGCAAGACCAAGGACACCGACGATGAACTCTCCGCTGCATCAGATCATGAAGCCCGCTCAATTTCCACCTCGAACCTTACAGAACCACAAAAACTCCGCCTAGCCTTCCAAGATGTACTCGTTCCTCCTTCCATACTCTGTTTGAAGATCCTCTAACCTCGCCCAGCGACACATCCACCTCCGCCTCCACTCCACCCGTCTATCTAAGAACTACACCCTCGCCCTCCGCCTCCCCCGCCAGAACTTCCGCCACAACCAGCCTCGCGCCCCCAAGCGCCGCCGCCGCCACGACCCATCCCCCAAACCCAAACCCTCCTCCCCCGAAACCACAGCCTCAGACACCGACACCTCCCTCACCTCTACCAGCACCGCCCCAAGCTCCATCGCCGACGAGAAAGCCGATCTCAAAGCCGCAGCCGCCGCCTCCGACGATGAAGACTCCGCCCGAGACGAGCGCGAACGAGGACGCATCCGGGAGACGAACGCCTACCCCGGCGCGACCAACGACATCGACTCCGTGCATCAGAGGCAGTGGTTCATGGCGCTGGATAGGGAAGCGAGTGGGTTTGTGAAGCGGAAGGGGACATGGGAAAGGAGGGAGGGCAGGGATGGGGAGCTGAGTGGGTTCGAGAAGTTTGTGGTGGGCGGGAGGGAGGTGGAGAGGAGTATCGTTACGGGAAGGTTAGCAGGGGAGGTCATGGAGGATGCTGGGGTGAAGGGGTTTAGGGGGAGGAAGATGTGGAGGGCTATTACTGAGTAGGATGACAGGATGAGAGGGTATTCTGGATTCTGTCTATATTGTTGGTTCAGTATGCTGATTAGATATGCTGGCTAAATATGCGAAGATGAGAGTGATGAAAAAGCTCCTGGTGAGCTGGGTATGCTATGCAAATGCGGAAGGAGCTCCTTCTGAGCTTGAAGCGGTATACAACAAAGTCCGCTGAGGCCTGGATTGAAAGCCAGCTGCATCCAAGTTCTTTGTCCGTCCTCGTCATCATTCCAATGGCTGCTTCTAATCCTTCTTCTCCTCCGAAAGCGCCTCAATGAGCTCCAAGTACGCCTTCTGCTCCTCCATCTCTGGGCGCCTGTCCGACTCCTCTTTCTCTTCCCTCGCCTTTTTCAAAGTCCCGTTGATCGATCTTTGCGCCTCATCCATTGCCTGCTCGAACTTCATCGCGCTTTTATCGGGCAGCTTCTCTTGGAGCTTCTCATTTGGCCGCTGACATGCAACTCTGCAGTTGCGAATGGGAAACCAAACATCGTGGCCGATGCCGCGGAAAATGCTTGTAGGGCTACTGATCTTCAGGAACTCCAGTGACCAGGGCAGGTCGGCGGCAAATTCGCATTGCGTCCTGACATGATCCCAAAGCGTGTGAGTCGGGCCGGCGATTATTGATAGGAAAGCAGAATGGACGTGTAATAGCTTCAATTTCCTGAATTGGTACCACTCGATCCATGGAAATATGACGGGCGCCTCGATGGGTTCCAGACATTTGAAGACGTCCAGTGTAAGCGACAGGAGATTTGGACAATTATTGCCTAGCTCACGACTGAGCCTACGTCCATCTATGACAGCATAGCCCCAATTGCTGCCATCGGGCCTGGCGGTGTTGACCGAGTGTCCAAGCACCACCTTGAACGTTTTCAAGTATCCCATGTACGGCAGCATACCGCAATTGATGGAATTCAGTAGAGTTTCATCCCTCAAGGCAGAAAATTCGACGCTGACGAGGTACTGGAAGCTAGAAGACGATATATTTGCTGGGATCGTCACAGAGCCCTTGTTCCCAATACCCAGATGCTGCAATTGCCGGAATTTCGAAGCCATCTTCAGCACGTCTTCTCCTTGTCCGCGTTCGTAGACATAGAGCGCATCTGTAGTATAACCTGAGCAGATGCTTTCTGTTGTCCATGTCAGACTGGTGATTTCTTTGCGGTCAATCACCCGGGGTCTGGGCAAACGGCTGTTCTTCCAACGCGATACGTTGGTGTGCCTGGCGGGTAGCGCCATCGCCCTCTGGGATGACATATCTGCCAAGCGTAATAGCACCAATTTCGTGAACTCGAATTGGATCTGAAGTACCGGTGGACTCTGTCTTTCACCAGTACGAGACAATCTTTCGATGAGAGGAGAGGCGAGGTAGATGCTGCTGACCCAGGGAAGGAGAGCCAAGAGGATAGCTGTATACGCATCTAGACAATGAGTGCTACAGAGAGCCTCCATCCACTTGTTGGCATTGATGTATGTCCACTGGCGGGCGATGGGTTTGAAGTCGACCGCATCTCGTCTTGCAGTTGGGCTCGGGCGCGGAGCGTGACCGCGGTGGGGCGCGAGAGTGGAACAGACCGGAAATCCTTCAGCACCAGAGTAGTCATGGTAGCGAGGAAGGAAGCTGATGACTTTGACGAAGCGGCGCCAATCCTCGTTGCGATAGAACAAGCGCGCAAAGCGTATGAGCGTATCCTGATCCGTAATGACAAGATCTTGGAAAAGAACACTTAGAGCGGTTCCAGAGAATTGACGGCAAGTCCGGGCGAATGAGACCAAGTCTTTCTTCTTTGGCAAGTGACCACAGACAGATGCCAAGAGCTCTGCCGGGAGATCGCATATTGTCTTTGGCGGGGGAGCCATGGCGGTCATACGAGAGCACCAGTAGTGGCCGTGGGAATGTTGGCCGAGTGGCGAGAGAAGTCGTGCGTGGCCAGTGGTATCGTGGAAGGCAGGTCTCTGGTGGAAGTGAGGCTTGTCGGAGCTAGCCAATTAGTCAAGTGATCTCTCTGGACTCATGATTGCGACGCGAGAAACTTACAACTGATCAGATAAGGTGTCTCCTTGTCGAACGTGCTCAGACAGCCCTGTCAAATTCCCGTACAGAAGTCTGACGGCTCGCGCGGCGATCACGGCTTAGTCGCGAAGCACAGCGTTCAATCTGACGCCATTGTAGCGGTTATCATCCAGGTCCTGTGGTGCTAAGTGCTTGATGTGACTTCGCGTCTAGTGTAGAAAGCTGTGAAGTGGAGGGGGGAGGTCAGCGTGAATGCAGAATCTTCACCTTGTCACCTTGGCCCTGACATCTGATATCACATGCCTGACAAGGAGCCGTCCCGTCGGGACATTTCTCTTCTTCACATCGGTCAGCTCTCCGCGACTGGACATGCATGCAGTGTCATGAAATACCGGAAATCTTTCCGGACTGGGCTCAGCATGTCTTGCCAATGTAAAGGGCTGGAGTTTCTAGCATGAAGGTCAACATACTCTGGCAGTGGAGGGATCAAAGGTAGTCAATCAACGCAAAGACTCGTCAACAGAGAATACCGTACCAAGGCTGCAGATCTGTCACCATACTTTCGACGAGGTTCCACTTGCTCACGTCAGGGCCCGCGAACGCAACATATTCATATTACGCATATGTTGAAGAAGATAAGATTCACTTTGGACTTGAACTTCCCAAATAGACGTGGTTTGTCAGCATCCGATCTCGGGCTTCTTAGACACCTCTTCCCCAGCCACACGTCTTCCCAGACACCATAAGTCGGCGAAAACGACCTGCATCTTCGACCGCCGCCTTCGTCACCGTCTGGTTCTCCGGCGCTGGCAGTGGACGGTGTTACAACCCCTTTGTGTCCTTCGAGGAGATTATGAGAGGGCTGCCTTGAACCCCTGGGACGTTCACGAGAAACCCCCAAGACTTTCCTGGGGTCTTTATCTGGACACGACTGATTTGACCAACTTCTGTCCATTCGAAGATCGATGTCTACTGGCACTACCATACAGAATCGCTGGACCGATAAAGCGCAAGGCCTGGAACGGGAAGTACTTCACACACAATTCTCTGCTCCTGCAGATATTACAAAACCCTTACATGCCTCAACACTCGTCGCAATTAGCCATGTTCCTGGGCTACTTTGCAAAAGCCGTGGTTGATGGAATGTGGGCCGTTGGTGAAGAAGGCATCCAGGAGGATTCTGACTGGTACAAGTTGGCCGACAGCGAGGATGAGGACGTGCGCAATCAATTCGTCGTTCCTGTTGGGCCAGGTCGTCAATGGTGTTGATCGTTGTGCGATGCGAGGTTGGGTGAGATATAGACGACAATTGAACATAAGATGCACAGCAAATGAGATATACTCGGGAGAATCATGGAAATGCACGCCAATGCTTGATTGGGAAGACTACGTACGGACAGACGGTGTCTGTATTTCATATGCTGCATGTCCGATTTCGATGTTCACTTCCGTCCCAGTGGACCCTACACCGTCCCAGCGAAAATCGATCAAACCACCATCGACAACGACCATTCTTGAACATGCTTTTTTTCCCCCGTCCAACAGTCTCTTCGTCCAACTCTGTCATGTAGGGACGTGCTGCCTCGGTACTTCTCTGCATACCCTCCCCAGCAAAACAAGTCTGCATTTGGGCAGGGTTGCCTGGATATCTTCCTCCAGGCCTTTGGCGCTCCTAGTTCTGCTGATTCCGAGTTTTTCCAGACTTGTCGGCAGTGCCTTTACCAGTTCGGAGCTTCTGCGTGCGCCTTTCTTCTTGGTCCATATATTCGCCATGGGAACGAAATTGAACGGAATCTCCAATCGTCGAAGCTTCTGAAATCTTGTCCAGGACATATGGCGATGCAACGTGCCGCACTCAGCGTTGGTGACGCAGTCGAAGTATTGGATCTTGAGATACTGCAGGGTCAAGTGGTGTGGGACCAGCGCAGCCCCCCACAGCTCGCCATCGATCATGTCGTCCGGCGGCGGATCTCGCAGGTCCGTGTTACGAGGATGTCCCAATTTGATGATCAAGCTTGTCAGAGGATTCATCATCTGCAACACAGAGCGAGGATCGAACCCGACATCAGCAATATGGTGGGGCGCGATCAATTCCAGATGGGTGACCTGTGGGAGGTCCAGAGGAATCGCATGGTGAATGACAAGCTCGAAGTTACCCAGCGTCAAGGTCTTGAGATGTCTGAAGCCCGCCAGTGCAGGCAGCACAAGGGATGCGTTGATACCACGGTAAAATCCCAGAACGTGTGGGGTCTCTAGCCCCAGTTCTGACTCTCGCCAGGAAAGCTTCGAAAAGAGCGCGCTCCGGCGTTCCGCCGTCAGACAATGGGAACTCCGTTGTATGAGGGGCCATGGTACTACAAGCTGGGAACCCTTCCTCCGGAGAGAAAGAATGACACCGAACCACAACTTTCAGACGTCTGACCTGCTTCGCGAGATCAGGACGGTCGTACATCAGCTTCGTGACCCGTTCGAGCTTGCGGGGTGTGTGAATCTCGATGTGGCGGTAGAGCCATGGGAAGACGATCTTGTGAATGTCTTTGTTGCATAGAGAGAGGTTGAGGATATCTGCGGATGAGTCCATCTCGCTGGCGAGGATGTTAAAGAGGTGCTCCTTGCGGCCGAATTCGTGGGCCATGGTGACCATTGATGGTGGTGAGTCCTTCGTGAGTGGTGATGAGTCCTTCGTGAGTGATGGTGATGGCGCTGGTGGGTCTCCTGCGCGAGGTGATAGCGGATACGATTGCGAAGGTGATGGCGCAGGTAACGGCGAAGGCGCTGGCGGAGGCGACGGCGTAGTTGACTGTGCCATAGTATGAGGCGATGATGATTGAATGCAAGAGCTGAAGTGACGAAGGTGTCGTGGAAAGAGATATGAAGACCATTCTCTGGCACATCTCCGGCAATCACATGCATTCACATGCTCACTGACTCCAACCACCCATCCACTTCAACCAATCGCCCAGCGTCGTATTCCCCTTCTCCTTCCTCGCCCTGCGATCCTCCTTCTCCTGCTCAAAGAACCTCCCCACCGCCTCACCATACCCAACATCCGCCTTCGTCTCCGCGATCCTCAATCTCAACTCTAGCTCCCTCTCCCCCTCCGGCACCTTCTTCAACTCCTCCCTCACCAGCTCCCTCCTCTCCTCCTTGAACCACGCCAACATCTCCTCCTGCCTCTCCTCACTACTCTTCCCGCTTCCCACCTCCCCTCTCCACGGCACCTCCAACTCCCCAAACACCGGCATCTCCCTACCCTCCTTCTTCGCCATCTTCTCCAATTCCTCCCTCCTCCTCACTTCCTGCCATATCCCATCCGCCCTAGCCTGCATCGCCTCCCTCCTCTCATCTCCCCTCCCGTCCTCATCAAGACGCAAGTCCATGTATCCCATCGCCTTGAGAAACCTCGCCTGCAGAGTATAGCATTTACTAAACGTCTTGCTCTCGTCCCTGCACCCTCGCATCTTTTGCGCCAGGTTTCCCGACGAGAAACACTCGTTTTCGGCAATGTGTTCTTCGACGCAGTTTTCGAGGGCGGCGCGGGAGACGGCGGCGCGGCGGGACGAGTACGAGGAGAGGAGATTGGTGAGTTGGTCTTGGGAGGCGGTGGGCGAGGGGGCCGAGGTGGAGGGCGTGTAGGTTTTCCAGAGGTGGGAGTAGCGGCCGTCTTGGTAGAGGGATTGGGGCGGGACGGTGAGGGAGGTGTCGGATTCGGAGGATGAGGGCGAGGTTGGTTTGTCTAAGGGGTTGGTGAGGCCTACTCGCTCGCTGTATGATTTGGGCGGAGGTTGTGCTGTTTGAGATGCGATAGCTGGCGGAGGAGAGGACTGTGGTTTGGGCGCTTCCTTGTCGAGAAGAGCTTTGGTTTTGGCATCGAGAATATCGTAGCCATCATCTGAAGGCTTTGAGTTCCAGAGCCAGCCCATGTTGGCGAATGTGATGCGGAAGTGTGAGCAAATGTCATCCGGAAGGTGTAGTGAATATTTTCTGGGAGCTCCGTAATGCTGGCTTCTCATTGGTCAGCATGCTAAGCAGCTTCACGCGACGCATATGCACAGGCACGACATTGTTTCTGCACTTGTCGATTCAGCATGTTCGTTTGCACTGTAAGATTTACCTGGAGGTCGCTATAGATTCTCGACCAAAATTCCAGAGCTGTTACGAGCTCCTAGATCAGATTGAATCTCCTGATGGAGACGTATATCAAACAGATCGCCGTCGATTTTCGAGATGCTCATCAAGTCTGGCAATTCGCCTCACTCATCGATCTGGACGCCAGAATGATAGTATGTGTGACTTATATCTTACATCACCGCATCGGTCGAGCTCAGTCAGATCATGCGGTGTGTCTTTGCCCAAAGCATGCGTCCAGCCGTCTCACAGCCCAGGCTTGAGAACACCTCATCTCCCGCTTCCTCTAGATCTGGTCAGGGCTCCGCAGGATATGTGCCGTTGCCTTGGACATCAGCAGCGAGAAAGGCATCCAGATTCACGGCAACGCTCGTGCTTCCGCCTTCACATGATGATGACCAGGACACATCTTCCCGGCCTTTTTGAGCCGTCGTGCCGGACGCCGAGTGTTTTCAAGGTCGATGCAGGTTTGATTGAGCATCTAAGCTCGCAAGATCAGATCGATCAGGTGTTCGGGGAAGGATGCGGTGGCGTGCAGACCGTTTGTTTGCTATGCCGTGTGGCATGAATCGATGCAATCCATTTCGGCCAATCGTTGACCCGTGATTGAAGCCACACTGATGTGTTGTAGCCCCCTCAAAAGCGTGATTGAGCCACGTAGATGGAGATGTGATGAGTTCCCTTTCGAAACGACGCATCGGCCTGATGGTGTTTGGGACGGTTTAGATATGACGTGTAGCTGAGCACAACATTCTTCGACCTGAACGAGAACCTGCTTTGCCAGTCCCTGACGCTCAGTTAAACCCTGTGGATGGAGCGTGGGATGTTTTGTAATGGTTTGCTTATCTCTGCGTGGCTGGTCAGAAGGCGCAGTCATCCAAAAGGTGCTCATGCCGCATAGTGCTCGCATGAGGCGTCGTAAAGGCGTCAGGAGTAACGTCTCTCGCTACACACGGGACTAGATGAGGTGTCCCGTCGCAGATCACGCGACAACCACGTGAGTGATCCCCAATGGGTCCGTAAGAAGCAAGTCGTGCTTGCGTATGATCGACCATGCATCAAGCAAACAATCAGTTGTTGACGCGGAGATGCATCTCCGGCACAGGAGAACCATTGGTCGAATAAGCAAGCAGTTTCGTTATCGCGCAGACGCCTCATGACTTGTCCCGTTCCGTGTCGATAAAGATCAGTCGATGGTTTGGTTGTTTCGGCCGCTCGAAGCGTCTTGGCAGTCTGTCCAAGGCTGCCTCGCATGAAGAGGAACGACGGTGTTTGCAGTAGTTGTATCGATCATGCATCGGCCCCGCCGGTGAATTTTCTCCAGGGACTTGCAGGCGTAAGGCGTCGACATCAGAGACGGGACGGCACGGCGGCACTGCGGTGTAAGTCATGGTCAGCGACCTCGAAATGGTTCGGTAGGTGAGGTTATAATACCCGACCAGATCCAGATTGCCATGTAGCCCCATAATGGGAAATTGACAGGATGAAATGCTGCTGTGCAGGCGAGCAAGTTACCCATCGCCCGCGTCCAGACGATCGCCAGACATATGTGAGTGAATGACACGCGCCGGTAGCGTGTCTACGGGGAGAACGGCAAACCAGATGTTGGTACCAACGTGGATCGTCAGGGCCGGTGCGTGCCCGGCTGCACGAGCGTAGGTTCTTGTGCGTCGAGGGCTATCAAGGGCATGGATCTAAATTCGGAGAATCTAGGGCTGTGACAAACGAGCAAGAAAAGTCAAGAAGATAGCCAAGTACATGGTTGCAAATGTAGGGTTCCGTATCTTCTTGTCCCAAAGGTATCCCGAGATGCTGTTCGAGCATGATCAACAGCAAAATTTCATCAGCTTACCACATGGTCTCCAAAAATGATCAACATTGCATGCTTTGACTTCTTCCAACCTTCGGTGGGGTAATTTTCCTTGCCCAGGGCGGCCACCATCACTGTCGATCTGTTTTCCAAGGTCTGCATGCTGCAATGCGAGGCAAGTCACGGCGTATTAGACTCGAGCGGTGTGACGACCATGTCACCGCCTTCTTGTGCGCGTTAGTGGCATGCAGAGGCTGCGGGTTCCAAGTTGCGGCTCATAATCGTGACCTGAAGGAGGAAATGGTGTGTTGCACAGATCCATGTCTTCAGTAATCAGACAAACAATTGTGTGGCGGTGAAGCCCAGCTTGTGATCAAATTGTCCTGCATCATTGATTCCCAATCGATCCTCCCATGGTATTCCGGCCATGAGGCTGCCAATCCCGTCTAAGTAACATGTTAAAGACCCTCCAAAAATTAAATGACTGGTTGTATGTAATCGTGTATAAGAGAGCGAATCGACTGTGCGTCGCTGCTTCGGGCTTCGCTTCTATAAAGAAATTGCGAATGGGTATCTTGGCAAAAATCGAACAATTGTGGAGATTGATAGAGGCTGTGTAATGGGATGGTGTTCGTCCCCGAACGTGTCTTCATGTACTGGGACACTGAAGACCCCGGCCTGTTTGTGCATCTTCTCGGTCCGTCCTGCGGTACTTGGAGATTTGGTGATCTGTATTTACAATGCTGTGTAGCTGGGCATCCTTCATAGAATGGGTTATCATCGCGGGTCTCGAGGGTAATGTAGAGGTGGACCATGAGGCCATGGCTTATCCAGACGATGACCAGCATATGGGTTGTGTGGTCCGGTGGGCGGCGTAGCTTGCATTACGGGCGGCAAGTTCAGAGGTGGAAGCTGCGTCCTGACTGGTGGAGGGGGTAAGGAGTCCCGACCTTGTTCAGGCCGCACGATTGAATTTGGGGGATACTCGATTCTTGACCAGGGGCTCGATACGGGACCGTGCTGGGATTGATAGGCATAATGTGATGGTCCAGAATGAGGCACGACAGGTGTTCTAAGTCCACCTGCAGAAGACGGCTCGGGCTGGCCGTGGAAGCTCGAAGTTCGCCTACGGACGTTGCGAATGTCATCACGGCTGTCTGGATTCTCCTGGACGAAATCAAACCCTCTGTCACTCATATCGCCAGGAGTGCTCGGGGGACCTCTCCGCGATCGAGGAGATGAGGGTCGTGGGAAATGTCGTTCTGCTCCAGGTGCTTGCATGATAGCATTGGCCATATAATCCCGTTCCCTGCGGTAGTATTCCAAATCCTCACTGAGCTCTTTCACTTGATTCTCAAGCTTCCGTATCGTCGCAGATGACTCCATTTCCTTTTTCTTTCTGCGTTCCCGGAACCGAGCACTCGCACCTGCGTTGCGCCGTCGTTTCTCATCGGCAAGGCGGGATGCAGCTTGCATGTCGACAGGCACCTGCACCGCTCCGCTTGCTGTCTGGACCGTCATCATCGAGTATGCTGCTGATCCTCCGGGAGTGGTGATCGGTATCCCGCCGGAGTAAGGCCCATCATAGTGAGAGGAAGGCGATCGGCCCCGCTGATGGGGACTCCTGCTCAGCGACATGTGCTCCATCTGATACGCCGGAGGAGGTCCCTGAGTATTTGGCGAAGTTCGGTCATTCTGGCTGTATGGAGAATATGATCCATTAGGGCTGACACTCCCGGAAGCATATCTTCCAGTAGGTTCGGTGCCTGGACTGCTCTGATCCTGGCGGCTAAGTGAACTCGGTGCTGAAGGTCCCGAGGGTTTGTTGATGGGAGGAAAGTAGCCACTTGGACTGGGGTATCTCGGATCGGGGGCTGCCAGTTGCGATCGTGGGGATGGCGGTACCTGTCTTTGAGTGTTCAAATAAGGCGATTGGTGAGGATGAAGGAAAGGCCTGTTCCCAGACCGAGACAAGGGTGATTGAGGTGCGTGTAGCGGTTTCGAGAACCTGTCAGCAGGAGTAGGCGGGTGTGGCGATGGTGTGGGGGCAGGTCTGCTGAGACTACCCTTGCCATGACCTTCCATAGGCCTTCCAGTGATAGGTTCAGAACGATCTTCCAAGGCAGTAAATGTGCGTTTCCTTCTCCCATCAGTGCGAGACGCTTCTGGAAAGGTACTGTGACCTGGTAAAGAGGGCGGTGATCTCCTGGGTCCGGGTATACTGCTGGCACTGAAAGAATGCTGCAGGGACGGCAAGCTAAATGGGGGCCTGTCGAATGCTGGTCCAGGGGGTGGAGGAGGTGCTATAATCGACATTGGATGTGTCTTGTACTGCTGTGAATGTGTTTGACCACTCTTGGTCGAAACGACCGAGTCTCGTGACTGTCGATAAACTGAGTTTTGAGAATCACCTGAGTTCCCTGACATGAAATAGGGCCCTGTAAGTCTGTCATCTCCTTTCCCAGTTCCAGACCATCGACGTTCCAGTTCTCGTTGAAGTCTGTTTTGGTCCCCAAGCTTGAGAGCCTCGAGGATTGGAGAGTCATACAAGGGAGGCCGGAAGTCGTCCAATACTTGATGGTCTGGATTAGTTGGGAAAGGATGACGGTAAGCGACTGCACAATCGGGGGTAGCCACAATGCCGACGTGTAGAGGTTGGATATATGCTCGACCCGGGGCAGGGCGAGTGTCCAACCTATATCCCGTAAGTAAAGAGACGGTTAGTCCAACCCTTCAGGTCAAGACTCGACTAGTCCGACGACTCAGTCGCCTGCATGTAAGTAGACCATCCGCAAATTTGGAATGCGGGTGCTTTTGCAGAACAAATAAGACGGCTTAAACCGGGTCGATCAATGGCCTAAGTACCCAGGGAGAGTCCAGGTGTGTGATTCCTGAAATATGACGCTCGACACGGCAGAAAGTAGCGTATGTACAACCACAGCAAGCACGGCCGGTGGGGTGGCTTGAAGTTGGATGGGTAAAGGGGACCTTCGTGGCACACTGGCTAAAACGGGCGGTTGAGGGTGTTATAAGATCTGCAGGAGTACAGGACGGAAAGTATGAAGAAACGAGGGACTGACGGTAGTTGTGCGGTGAGGACCAAGTGCGGCCAAATAAAAATGCCGGACCACTTCTTCATGGGAGGGGGGTGGTCGATCATTGACCGAAAGTCAATTTGGCAGAAAACGTGGCCAGCTGTGACTTTGGGATCCCATGGACCTGACGGTGTACCGCAGCAGGGCCACACACGTCTGAAAGCATGGAGCGTGAGCACGAGGGAAGCACCCCAAAAGGCCCAGGAACGCTGGTCTGTGCCACGGGGTCTTTGCTCAATGGTCTCGAGGATGCAGGCCGTCCAGGGACTCCCTGTGTCCCGTGGCTGTCGAGTCAAGCAACATGTCGGCTCCTTTCCTGTCACACTAATGGTGAGATATTGGGTCGACTAGCGTACGTTCTGACTCGATGCTCCTCATGTCTTTTCTTGGTTAATGTGGGCCGCGATCCGACGTCGCCCGTCATCTGGGCAAGGTCAAAGTTTATTCTCGCGGCGTGAGCGAGCTTTTGACGAGGTGTGAAAAAGTCCATGCTGCAGCCACTTGCTGACCCAAGTCTCCACCTCCCAAGCACTCTTTGAAACGACTTTGACGCTCCAGACCTGACTTCTACCCTCGCCATGCCGCCGATAGTGTCTGTGGCAAATGCACACAAGCCGCGGCTGTCAAGGGCTTACATGTTCCAAGCCACGATTCCAAGATGCTAAGGTCCGAGATTCGAGCGTTTCTTGCTCTCATTGACATTGACAGCTTTATTATTTGTTAAGGTTGCGAAGAAAAGCAAGGGGAAAGGGCAGAGTCGGTTTACCGTATCGGCAAGGTCGGAAGTGTCTGATGATCGCTGGACGTGAAGCACCCGGTTCCACGTGGTCTACTTTTTGCTCTACGCAAGTGCCAGGAGCTTGACTTGATGCATTAGGCAAGATCGGCGCGGCTGGTTGGCGTGCAGATACGCGCCGTAGGCCTTTACATTCGACGTTTTCAGATGAGACATTTCGCTCGCGTACTTGCGGCTGCTGCTGTAGTCGGTCTACTAGCTCGCAGAAGCGCATGTTTTATTCTCCAATGGTCTCGGATGTGTTTGTCATGGTGGGGTACTCTTGTCTGCCATAGGTGGTAGTTGAAGATTTCCAGCCCGGATTGACATTGTACTCTAGCCTTGGGCATGAATGCACAGTCCGCCAGATTCAAAATAGATGGGATGATCTTCAATCTGTACCACGCCGTCTGTCCTCAACGATATGATGATCCGAGTAGTTGCGCAATGCATATGCGTGATGCAACTTTGATCAAGGAAGCAACCAAGAATAGACCAGCAGTAGCTTAGCCCCATGTCTACAATGTGGAGCGAAAAGCTGGGGTTGTACCACGAGCACAGTACGTGCTGCTGCCGTACCACAAAAAGACGGACCAGCGGAGACAGCCCTACACGGTTTAGATTCGTGCTCAGAGCTTAGACATTCTGCTTCATCCGCATCCTGAAACGTTGTCAGCGGCACAGGGCGTATTATGCCTCATAATGTCGGTCCCGCGATTATGAAAGGCATCACCGATGATATTGCCCAGAGTGACAGTTCGTGCGTCTCCTGACTTGAGTGAGGACAATGAACAGTTGAACAGGTGCAATGTAGATCACGGTGTGCTACGTATAGTTAACGCAACATGACCTGCCAACCCCTCAGGACGCGGCTGATATGTGACGCAGTCGCGGCAGTGAGATCAACCAATCTGATCGTAGAATGAGGCAATGCCGCAACTCAAGCCACCTCCACAGTCAGCACGCCAAGGGAGCGGTGAATGCAGCTACTAGAGCGATGGTATGAACGCAACGATTTTTGCAAGCTTTAGTTCGCATATCAACTTGCGTAGCGCCGGGTGTGAGGAACTTGGAACCCCTGAGGTTGCGGGGCATGACAAGTACACAAGATGCAAGTTCGGAAAACTTGCAGCTGTCCGAGCGAGACAAGCATGTCATGCGTGCTTCGAGAAGGTCAAACGCGCCCAGAGAGTTCAGAAATAGGCCCTGTCATCCATTATAGGCAGAGAGAAGCGACGCACAGCTCACTAGTACCCTATCAATTGGTTGTGCCTCGTGATGCCTTGCAGGACCCATGCCGGTGGTGGGTGTGATCGGTGAGTGATGTTCACGGAACGTTCCGAAGATACTCCCATAATTGCTACCCAATTCAGGATTTTCCATAGAGGAGGCAGGTTGAATTAGATCCCGCTCGGTGGCTCTTTGAGCCGGGCAGGGGTCTACAACCCCAAGTATTCGCTTGTTTCGAAATTTCACATGATTGAAGTTCAAGTGTGGACTTTATCATGTTGTAGATCCGACTTTTTTTGCTCGTTCGTGATGGATGTTATCATGTCGTAGGCACTGTACAAACCTGGCTCGGCTCACGAGACTTTCTTGCGTCTTCACGATGAGATTACTGGTTCCATGGTTTTGCAGCGCACTAAGCCTTGGGAGCAACACAACCTCCCGTGGCCATTGCTCGCGGCTTCAGATCCCGTCCGTTGCGTTCCGTTGGTACAGCATGACACTAAGTCCTGAAGAGGCTCGTTCCTGAGTCGAGTGGATCGTACGGCCACCCTTCTTCAAGACAAAGCAGAGCCGTGGTGATTTGGTAAAACGCCTGTGACAGTTTGCGTTCGGAGACAAGTCCGAAGGCACATGCTCTCCCAGCCCTAGGCAGAAGTGAAATGCAGTACATTCATTACCGAAGTGACTCCGTTCAAGGTCTCTTTACGAGGTTTCGTTCCATGACTCCGAGCAAGATTGGTTTGGACGCTCGTGGCTGCCATGTGAGGCAAGACCCACTTCACAGGAGCTCGAGTCAAGAGAAAAGACCCCTTGTTGCCTGCTTTTGTCGCAATTCATCTTTGAGAAGCGAATGTCCCTTCTGGGAAGATCCCTTGGTCGTGTTGTTGGATTTCCTTACAGCCTCACCGTTCATGCTCTCCCACGTTTACTCATCGAGTTATGTACAACAAGATAAGCTGCTTCCCGCCGCAAGCTATTGCCAGCCAGTGGCCAAAAGCCTCACCCGTGGGGGAGTCCGGACTGATCTTCGTCAACACGTCGTAGATCTGCAAATATGTGCCTCTTGTGGCAGAAGGAAGGTGAAGGAGCACGTGGTGCAGCACGCGAAACCACCTCAGCCGCCTGGATGCAGCCGTGAACATCTTCATGTCGTTTTCGCGAGCCTCAAGAATCCTCATGATGAGGAATAATACTAGCCGAGGTGTAAATGATATGAGGCTTCTCTTGACTTGTCTCTTATTGATTAGTTTGCAGCCATTCTGGATCCTCCCAGCAAAATCACGAACCAACCATCTGAGTGGCCTGACCCGACAGTCGCTAAGATCTCATCCTTCATGCAGCCACCTATCCACCGACTCAACAACCACGCATGACACTGCCACGTGAGATGGTAATCCCCCGATGTCACCCAATCGCAAAAAGCCTTGGCTGTATGAGCGGCACAGTAGGATGACTGCCGCAAAGGTCATCAAGCCAACTTCTTGGCTGGCTTGAACTCGTTCAGAGGCGCCCCCTTGACACCAATGTTAATCTTGAACAGACCGCCTTGATACTTTGCACTCTCTGGGTGCTTGTCTGGGTCCGACTCTTCAGCACAGGTAATGTAAAGGTCCTCGCCAGCAATTGCAGGGCAAGTGATGCAGCGAGTCGGGAGACTGATCTCGACCAAGATCTTGCCGTGTTCATTGACTCTCACCACTTTGCCGATACCGTAGAGAGCGATCCAGAAACAGCCCTCTGCGTCCCGCGCATGGCCATCCGGCACTCCACCCTCGTATGGGCACTTGAAGAAGACCTCACCAGATTTGAAGTCGACATCGCCAGTCTCCACGTCATAGGGATACTTGGTAATGGCATTATCGGTACTGCTGGTGAAGTAGATGTGCTTGTCGTCCAAGGACCAAGAGATGCCGTTGGGAATGGCAACCGGTTCCAAGATCTTGTGCAGTGATAGATCGGGATCTAATCTGAAGACAACACCTGTAGACGACAATTAGCCTGGAGCCCTACATTAAAATATTTGTAGTCAGATCGCATCCGGATGCCGGATGTAATCCCTGTTACAGCTTGCACGTCACATCCGAAGCCCTCAAAGGTGCCCTGTTAGCGACGTTGAGCCAAGACAGATCCTCGCAATTGAATCTGCAGTACTCAAGTGCCCAGGGTCGGATACACCGACCGCATATCGACGCTCTGCATGTCGTGAATCCGAGGGTTGGAGGCGATTCCTGTATGGACAAATGATTATCGTCCGTCTTGCCGGTGACCTTCCGAATACCGAGACTATCCATGTCGCCCTCCCCAGCAACATGACTTCACGGCCAGGGATAACCACATGCATCATGCATAACCGTGGCCCTCGCTTCACCACCATCCTCGGACGCAGACACCCGAGCATCATCCCAATACGACCGGTGCATCACACTTTGCCCACCACTTCACACCCCAACACATCATCTCACTCACCTTCATTCTTAATCTCCCCCTCCATAGGATCATTCATGACCCCCAAGAAATACCTCCCCCTCCTATCCACCGCCCCATCATTCCCCCTAAACAGCCTCTCCTTCTCCTCCGTCCCCTCCCCCTTGCCCTCCCCCCACCACCTCGCCACATACCGCCACTCCCCGGTCCCCTTGTCCATGACTCCGACTCCCGCCTTACCACCAAAGACGAACCTCCCCTTGCCATCCTCCCCTTCCCCGGCGAGTTCGGCCGTCGTCCCAACACTGTGGGTGAGCTCGAACTTGCGCACGGAGGAAAAGTCAGTGGGGGACGAAGGCGGGGTCGAGAGCGGGATTTGGTAGAGGTGTTTGCGGACAATGTCCACCATGCGCAAGGTGTTGGTAGGGGCGTGCCAGTAGGGTCCTTCGCCGAGTTTGGTGTCCAGGGCGAGGTAGGGGGTGGTGATGGTTATTTTTTGGATGTCCGAGGAGGCCATTGTGGGGTGTTGTGGCGGGATTGTGGCTGCTGGTGCTTGAGGAGGTGTGGGAATGTGGTGTGCTTTGTAGTGATGGTGATGCTGGACGATTTGAAGGTCTGATGGTTCAATTGAAGCTGTAATGCAATTGATGAGCAGCTCCTTGTGATATTTATTCCTGGATCGGGTATCCTTGTCGGTACCAAAACAAGGGCGGAGTTGCTAGTCCGGAGCTTTTTTAGCCAATGTCATTGTTACGACAGACCCACTATTTCTTGACCTCGCAGCTAATCACGTGTTTCATGGCTGCCAATCAATGAGATGCAATAATTTGTACTAGTCACAATATATACACTACTCCAAGGCGCCACACTGAGGCAAGCCTAGATGTCTCCTTCTCCTCGCAATGCATTAAATTACCGCCTCTCGACGAGCACAAAATGCATGGCAGCGTATCCCAAAACCAAGAAAATGCCACACCATACAGCCAGTCCAATAGCATCAGACCATAACGCAAGGTTGTTAAAACCAAAGGTGCTGAGAATCGTGGAGCCGGGTACCTCAATGTCTAGACCGTACTTGTGATCAATCAAAGAGAGCGGATACACCTCGTTCACGAGAAGACCTTCAAAGCCGTAGTGGAATATTGACAACTGCAGCGATGAGTATGAGTCAAGTCTCGGTGAGGAGAAGGGGGACTTACAGTCTGCAACCACAAAACAGCCTTTGGAATGGTATGGTGGTTCAATAGGAAGCCGCTGAACAGCAGACTGAACAGCATAACAAGCACTCCCAACAAGTTCGCTACGCCTCCATTGCGGATCATGATGCCGATGAATAGGCACATGGTGGCAGCTGCAAGGTTGAAGAGCACTATGAACAGCATAAATTTTGCAAATTCAGGCCATGCTGGAATGAGACCGGTCATTGGATAGACAATGGCGCCCATGAGAATCGGAGGGATGAGACGAAGTGGTACAATGTCGAAGATGACCTTTGCGGCGTAGTAGGAGATGGGAGCATAATAGCCCTTGGCTCTCTCACGGACGAACAGTAGTCGTTCAGGCGCGAAGACTGTGAGCGATGAAAGAGTACTGAAACCAAAGAGTGCGAGCAGGAAGAAGAAGAACCCAAGGCGGTTCTGGAAGCCTGCCATATCATCCGTGAGTCCGTAGAAGAGCCAGCCAATGAGGACAGCGAGGAGAATTGCAATGGCGTAGTGAGTAAGCATTAGCATCGGGTTGCGGTACAGATTGCGCCAAGTGCGTCGTGAGAGAATGATGAATTGACCAATTAGACCAGTCTTGCGATAACCTTTGACAACAGGATTGGAGATGGAATGCTGCAAAACGCCGTTGCCATTGACGCCGTTTGGAGTCTCGCTACCATTCGAGACAGCAGTATGGATATCCTCTGTCAAAGATGCAAAGACCTCGGATTCTTTGAATGCGGCTACGAGACCATCGAGATTGGTACCAGTAGCACCAGGAGCGGCAGGCGGTATATTGTCACGATCTTCAACAGGTCCAGAAGACGTGAAGTTGAGCTTTCTGGAAAGCTTGAGCCATTGACCATCATTGTCCCTGTCGCCAATATTGGACGAGGCCGTCGTCTGCGGTGTACCTGGTCCTTGAGTCTTCTTGCGGGAGAACAGTTGTCGCTCTTGTTGTTGACGGACTGACGCCTTGCGGTTTGCACCTGGTCTTGTAGTGTTGCTAGGCGGGCTTGCTGGGCCGTCAAAGCTGTCATTGTTGGTGCTGAGAATGGACTTTACAGCAATGGCGCTGCTAGCACGAGTAGTGTCACCGTCACCACGAGGGCTGAAGAGGTTGCCGTTCGAGTCGTCCGAGTACCTGCTCGCACTAGCGTGCATTGTGAGATCAACGAGGTAATCTGCAATGTTGAAACCCGGCGGGCAAGCGTAACCGATGCTGTCAAAATAGCTTTGGCAGGTCTGGAATGGACCGGAGTAGACTGTTCTTCCTTTCGCAAGAAGGACGAGCTGATCGAAGAGGGCCACGATGTTCGAGCGGGGCTGATGAATTGTAAAGATGACAGTTCTGTTGTAGGTCTTGACCAGGTTTACCAGACACTCGACAACGTTGAAAGCGTTGTAGGCATCGAGACCACTGGTAGGTTCATCGAGGAAGAGAATACTAGGACTCGTGACAAGCTCGCAGGCAATGCCGACTCGGCGCTTCTCACCGCCTGAAATGCCTCGTCCACTGCCCTCTTCAGACCCAATGAGCTGATCCCTGATGTGATAGATTCCGAGCTGCCTCTCAACGTCTTCAACCTTTTGCTCCTTGGCGATGATCGACATGTCTCGAGGTAATCTGAGGAGAGCACTGTCCATGATCGTCTCGTGAACAGTAAGAGTAGGCAGCATGGTGTCGTCCTGGTCGACAAATCCTATGACGCTCCTGAAGTCGTCGTCCGGGATCTTTTGTCCATTGACATAGAAGCTGCCATTTGCAACTCCTCGTTTGTTCTTGCGAGCTAGGATGTCAAGGAATGTCGTTTTACCAGCACCAGATGCGCCCATGATGGCCATAAGCTGACCCGGATGGACCCGACCAGAGATGTCGTACAAGATCTGCTTGCCTTTGAGATTGTATGACACCTTCTCGAAAGACAACGACGCCGGCTTGTGGTTGGCCATGAGAGCAGCATTATCTTCGTCTTCATCGTCCGAGAGGTGGATTGGTCCAAGCCTTTGCGAAGAGCGTCGGGATAGGAAATAGACCAGGAGAATCACGACGACAATAAAGATTCCACACCCAGCAATGACACCAGCAATCAGGGGAGTGTTGATCTTCTTAACAGGCCTTTCGTATCCAGGCACATCGGTCTTGTACAAACATTCGCCAGATCCACATGATAGCGTGATGGTTGGGTCACCAAACACATCTGAAATGAGCTGGTTCATTGCTGGCTCGTCGAACTTGCTCGTTGATCCAGTGCCCTCTTCGGACGTTGTCGAGAATGATGCTGGACCCTTGATGTCTTCTTCCAAGAATTCACCAATATCAATAGATCCTTCTTCTCCACAGAGCATCCTGCCAGGTATGCACCGACACTTGATGTTGTCGCATCGATAGTGGGTAGAGTTGCGTGTGTCCGTAGCTTCGGCAGACCACGCGCAGTGGTCGAGGGCGCAGTAGAAGGATTCTTTTTGGTCAACCCAGACTGTATCTTCTTGTCAGTGATTTCCCACATTCAGCCCAGGATTACATACACTGAAAGTTACACTCTTCTCGATCTGCGTTGCATGAAAAGGTGACTTGAGGCTTTTGTTCCTTGAGCTGGTCGAGAATCTTCTTGTTTGTGACATCGCACATCTGGTAGTTTTCCTTGACCACCAGACCCTCTCTGAAGCAGACACCTCCTTCTCCTTCCGGCATTAAAGCGTTGCATGCATCGTTGGTCTTGCATACGTTGCAGTTGATACCTTCCCAGCCCTCTTTACATTGACATTCATGCTCTTCTCCTCGTGGCAGCCTGTTGTTTCCATCCGCTAGTGACCCGCACAGTGGTTGTGAACAATCTTCCCCTCCGAATCCGCTTGGACATGCGCATCTTCCACTTGCTTTTGAGCAGTTGGCAAATTGTTGGCACTTGAAGTCTTCAAGATTGCAGTTGAAGCAAGGAGGGCAGTTGTCAGGTCGATCGCCATAGATGGAGAAAGGTGTGCGAAGTAAAGTGGAGGTGGTCGCATTATTGTACTTGATACACTGTCCAGAGGTCGAGGGCGATAGTGCTACCAGGCAAGCTGTCGTGGCAAGCCATGATCGCACCAGCATAGTGAGCTTCTGATAAGGCAATCACCGAGGTGGCGGGTAGTTGATAGCTGGGTTGAGCCCGCTCTCGTCGCTCGTTGCCCGCGGGAAATTGTGAGGAATGATATAGGAGCCGAGGGTATGGTCAAAAGGAGTGGCGTTCTGTCTCGGAGGTATCTCAACTTGCAAGGCGACAGAGTGACAATAGTAAAAGAGGGTGGAGTGGAGGGCAGTGTCGAGAATCGACGAGACTCCCGCAGAGCCGCAATCTCCCCGCAGCGAGCAGATGGAAGGATCAGGCGAGATATGGGATGCTCCGAACTCGGTTGTGTGTCGAGGACAGGGCGTAGATCAAGACCTTCTGAATTGCGCAGCTTGAGGAGCATCTCTACCTTGATACCTTGCTTGGAGCTCTGTGTCAGATAAGTCCGAAGCTTCGCCGCTATCATGGTCAAGATTGAGCCGTTCCACGTCGAGCAGGTGTGTACTTTGTTGTCCATGTTTCCGGAAAACAACCAGGAGTTGGAGGCTGATATTGAATAGTGGATGGACGAGTATGAGACCATTGCCAAATACAACATTGCAGAAACTTGCTGTGCTTCACTTTCAGTCAATGAGCTAGCCTCACTCTCAGACTCGAAACCAGACAAGATCGTGGATCTGTCCACCGCTCTCACGTATGGAGAGATTAGAGGGGCCACCGCCCTTCGAAACAATCTAGCGCGACTCTACTCTTCCAAGGTTGGGACTCCTCTACCTGCAGACAACATATTGATCCAACCGGGCGCCATCTCTGCCAACTTTCTCGTTTTCGATGCTCTGGTGGGACCTGGGGATCATGTCATTTGCCACCACCCAACGTATCAGGCTCTGTATAATGTTCCCAAGTCGTTAGGCGCTGAGATCGATCTTTGGAAGGCAGATCCTACGGATGGCTGGAAACTTGACATTGAGATCTTCAAGAAACAGATCAAGCCAAACACAAAGTTGCTAGTCCTGAACAATCCTCAGAACCCAACTGGCGCCATCATTCCGAAACCACAGCTTGAAGAGATCATAGCCATCGCAGAAGAGCACAAAATCATCATCCTCAGCGACGAAGTATACCGACCACTATTTCACGGCATCACACCAATGGACGAGGGATTTCCACCTTCTATTCTCTCAATGGGGTACAAAAGGACGATTGCTACCGGTTCCTTGTCAAAAGCGTACTCGCTCGCCGGCATCCGCTGCGGCTGGATTGCAGCTCGGGATCGTGATATAATCGAGGAGATTGCAAAGGCAAGAGATTACACCACCATCAGTGTGAGCATTCTCGACCAACAAGTCGCTGCATTCGCACTCTCACCAGAAACGATACACAATCTCCTGTCGCGGAACATCCAGCTCGCAAAAGCCAACCTTGAGCTTCTCGAGAAGTTCATCATCAAACACGACGAGTTCTGTAGCTGGGTCAAGCCGGTTGCTGGTACAACCGCTTTTGTGAAGTTCGAAAGAGATGGAAAGCCAGTCGATGCGGTCGAGCTCTGCAAGCGGTTGATGGACAAGACGGGCGTGATGCTAGTCCCGGGTGATAGGGCATTTGGAGATGAATTCAAGGGCTATGTCAGAGTTGGCTACGTGAACCACACGCAGACCCTGAAAGATGGCTTGGAACAAATGAGGATATTCATGAGGAAGGAATACGATGATGTGCCGATGAGCACGTAGATATTCATGAATATATCCCGTACAAATCATGTACAAGACAAGGTAGCTTACAGTGTTACATCTAATTGTGAGGAGGTGAGACCGGTCGGGGGTGAGTTGCGGAGGTGCCCGATCGGGAAAGATCGGCGGCATCTCCAGATTCCTGCGGAAAAAAGTTCAGGTGCTTCGCGATCTCAATCAACTCGTCAAGAACGCGACACATCTCCAGATAGACAAGATGAGGTCGTTTGGCCTCGCGAGAGCTGGTGGCAGCGTCTCGCGTGCGGCGCAGATCTCAGGATCTGCTGCAGCTGCCCGAAGGTCTTACACGACTGGCCGTGCAGCACGATGGTCTTCACTCCAGATGCATCAGTCGCCAACAAGTCTGCGCACATCCCCATGGCAGTCAAAACGATTCCAGAGTGGCGCAGCTGCTGCAGTGTGAGTGAAACAGGTACATGTCGGTAGAAAGACCACTAACAAGCTAGGCTTGAGAAGGCTCTCGAACAGCCCATGGAGCTTGAGCAGGAAACTATCATAGAGAATCTCGATCCTCGAGAAGCAGCAAGATTGAACAAAGTCCGGAACATTGGTATCGCTGCGCATATTGACTCCGGCAAGACCACTGCAACCGAGCGAGTACTTTTCTATACTGGACGCATCAAGGCGATACACGAAGTAAGAGGCAAGGATGCCGTGGGAGCGAAGATGGACAGCATGGATCTCGAGAGGGAAAAGGGTATCACTATTCAATCCGCTGCGACGTACTGCGACTGGGTCAAGAAGAACCCGAAGACTGGACAAGATGAGAAGTACCACATTAACTTGATCGACACCCCCGGACACATTGATTTTACAATCGAGGTTGAACGAGCATTGCGAGTTTTGGATGGCGCAGTCATGATTCTGTGTGCAGTCTCGGGCGTGCAATCACAAACACAAACTGTGGATCGGCAAATGAAACGATACAACGTGCCAAGGATATCCTTCGTGAACAAGATGGACCGCATGGGCGCAAATCCGTTCAAAGCCGTCGAACAGATCAATCACAAGCTCCGCATTGCCGCCGCAGCAGTGCAAGTGCCAATCGGTGCCGAGGACCAATTTCTGGGTGTCGTGGACATTATCAGGATGAAGGCTATATATAACGAGGGCGCCAAGGGAGAAGTCATTCGAGAGACAGATGATATCCCAGCAGATGTCAGACCGATTGCAGAGCAGCGACGAAAGATGCTCATCGAGACTCTGGCAGACGTCGATGAAGAAATTGCTGAGATCTTCTTGGAAGAGCAGGAACCAAGTATCGATCAGATCAAGACAGCGATTCGGAGAGCCACCATTTCGCTCAAATTTACACCGGTATTCATGGGTTCAGCACTTGCGGACAAATCAGTGCAACCAATGCTGGATGGTGTATGCGATTACCTGCCCAACCCCTCGGAAGTACAGAACTTGGCTTTGGATCGTCGGCGAGAGGAGGCTCCTGTCAAATTGGTTTCCTACAACTCGCTCCCCTTCGTCGGTCTGGCATTCAAGCTGGAAGAGAGCAATTTCGGTCAGCTCACATACATCCGGGTCTACCAAGGATCGTTACGAAAGGGCATGAACGTGTTCAACTCGAGGAATGACAAGCGAGTCAAGGTCCCCCGTATCGTACGCATGCACAGTAACGAGATGGAGGAGGTGTCTGAGATTGGAGCTGGAGAGATCTGCGCCGTTTTCGGTGTCGACTGCGCCAGTGGGGACACCTTCACTGACGGCACACTCGGCTACACCATGACATCTATGTTCGTCCCAGAACCCGTCATTTCGCTTTCAGTCAAGCCCAAGCAGACCAAGGATACACCCAACTTCAGCAAAGCCATGGCTCGTTTCCAACGAGAAGATCCTACTTTTCGAGTCCACGTCGACCCCGAATCACAGGAGACGATCATCTCTGGTATGGGAGAATTGCATCTCGACATCTACATCGAGCGCATGCGCCGTGAGTACAAGGTTGATTGCGAGACTGGACAACCTCAAGTCGCCTACCGAGAGACTATTCAGAGCCATGTTCCGTTCGATCATCTCCTGAAGAAGCAGACTGGTGGCGCTGGTGATTACGCTAGAGTCATGGGCTTCATGGAGCCAACTGGCCAGCTCAGCGAGAACAAGTTCGAGCAGCGCATTGTCGGAGGAACCATCAGCGAAAAGTTCTTGCTTGCTTGCGAGAAGGGCTTCCAGGCTTCGTGTGAGAAAGGACCACTGCTAGGCCACAAAGTGCTTGGAGCCAGCATGGTCGTTGACGACGGAGCCACGCACATGACCGATTCTTCCGAAATGGCCTTCAGAATTGCCACCCAACAGGCTTTCCGTAAGGCCTTTATGGGAGCAGGCCCACAGGTCCTCGAACCACTCATGAAGACCACCGTCACAGCCCCCAACGAGTTCCAGGGAAACATCGTCGGCATCCTCAACAAGCGCAACGCCGTCATTAACGACACCGAGATTGGACCCGAAGAGTTTACAGTCTACGCCGACTGCAGCTTAAACAGCATGTTTGGCTTCAGCTCCCAACTCCGAGCGGCTAGTCAAGGCAAAGGTGAATTCAGCATGGAGTTCAGCCATTACTCGCCCGCCCCACCGCAGCTCCAGAAAGAGCTCGTGGCGAAGCACCAGAAAGCATTGGCCGAGAAGAACAAGAAATAGACACTGTACAGTACGGCACCACGGATGAAAGCATGGTCGGCGTTGATAGCCCCAACACGGGGTCGCTGGTTCGGCATACTATTGGATATAATTGTACCCTTACACGGCTTGTAGATACCACATAGACGCAGTCCATGACATCTCCCCTTTTCCTCCTCATGTTGCAATCCCGCACGGCCAGAGGTCCAGGCTCCCTTTCCTAATTGTGGGAGCCAAGCATTATGTAATACTCTGACGCCTTGATTGCTTCAGCCCCGACCTCGTCAAGCGGGCAAAGCACTATAGAGACCCTTAGGGGAGGCGGGAAGTGCATAGACGTCCACGTAATCGTTAATGGAGTACTGTATTAGAGTATTCAAGGCCGTGTGTTGGTAGTTTCTGGGGCCTTGCACAAGAGTATAGTGCTACGGCGTCCAGTAATTAGTGCATGTCTTGAGAGTGTCGTTGGTGTCGGCCATCTTTCAGGGCGTGGAGCGCGGGGCGTGCGAAGCAGCTGTGCCATTGTCGGTCAACTGAGTGGGTAGCCTCGTGGTGACGGCGTGTAAAGTGCATTGGTAGAGGGGGCATCAGTACGGATGAAGTTGCGTGAATGGGACCGAAAGAGAGGTGTCATTCATGGCAGATGTGTAGTACTTCAAGCAGGCACGCGTTGTGATTTCAGTAATGCAGAGAAGCAATATGTAAATACTTCATGTCCCCGGATCTTGGTCAGGGATCAGCGGCACTGGGTGAGAAGCAGATCAGGGGTCTGGTCAATCATGGGGTTCACCAGATCAATGGGTCCGGGACTTCAAGAGCTTGTTAGTACCCTGCATGATGCTTTAATGGCGGCGTGATCGCTCAAACCCAGACAGTCGTCTAAAGGGTTGTTCCGTCGAGTTGCGAGGTGAAAAGGCATGACCCGCCTGCTTGGAGGCCTGCCAAGTCTCGCTAGTCTTGATATCTCAATTTGCCTCGCGGACCCCTCTGTCGGTGAGCCGTACACCGATACTAGTATGTTGACGGTCGTGCGTAGACCAGGAGCATGGTATTCCGCCTGCTCGTCCGAGTGGTAGATCCCTGAACCTCCCAAAGCTTCAACGGCGTGGTGGGCTCTGACTTGCCTACCTGTTCGAGCCTCGTAGTTCCCGTCTTTTTCGGAGCCCCTTGAATATGTAGTGTGGGTCCCTTTGCACAGGACCTTTATAACTGCAAGAGATACAAGAGCTGCAAGCAGGATATGATCAGGGGCCTGAATGTACTGGCCACCTGTAGTCCCTTCCGCCGAGCATTTTTATGCTCTCTAGCGGATAGATGCCAAGGGAGTCTGTGTGATTGTAGGGTATATGCCAAGATTTGACCTAGCTGTCTCTCATCGACAGGTTCAACTTGACTGTTTTGAGATGGGCGGTGAAGGTTTCTTTCATACTGTCACTACCGAGGTTTCCTTTGCCAGAATATAGCGAAGAGATAAGGATGTCTACGAAGTGCATGAAGTGCAGTTTCGGGCAAATGTCGGATGGCGGCACCCAACGTTGACGTCGTCGCACCCACCGCGTGAGCCGATCCCCGTCTCCAATGAGCTCCCCCAATTCCAAGCTCTTCCCATCATCACACACTTTGCTGCCTATCACCCATCATCCGCCAAGTTTGTTGACAGTTGTATCTTCGACTGACCGATATTTCTGGCCACCCATTGAGACTCCAAGGACGCGCGCGACTCGTCAATTTACCTTTCAACGATCCCCCTGTACACGGTTGTTGGCAAAGCTGAATCCTGCCACACGACCGGACGAATTGCCCATTCAAGCACTTGCGATTGTGGCAATACCCTGTTAAGAGCTTGAAAAGGATTTTGCATACACACATCCAACATGTCGGGAGAAGCATGGCTATATTTGATAGCCGTCCTCATAAATGCGGTCAACCTCTTCCTTCAAGTCTTCTTCACCATCATGTACAGCGATCTCGAATGGTACGTACTTCAAAGTGATCCGGAGCATGGAGCGTGAGACCTCGCCGAAAAGGCAAGAGGAGCTGTCCGGAAATGACATGGCTGATTCCATCGGCAGTGACTACATCAACCCTATCGACTTGTGCAACCGCCTCAACACCTACATTATCCCTGAAGCCGCCGTCCACGCCTTCCTGACTGTACTGTTCTTGATCAATGGCTACTGGGTAGCTTTGATCTTGAATCTGCCGCTCGTCGCCTGGAACGCGAAGAAGTAAGCATAAGGACCGCCATCGCTGGGGGAATACCTGACTGATATTCTGCAGGATCTTCGAGAACCAGCATCTGCTTGACGCGACAGAGATCTTCAGGAAATTGAACGTGCACAAAAAGGTGTGTCCACCTCATCTCCTCGACTCTAACGAAGCTCACCAATTCAACAGGAATCTTTCATCAAGCTCGGCTTCCACTTGGTCATGTTCTTCTTCTACCTGTACAGTATGATAGTAGCTCTGATCAGGGACGAGACACACTAGACGGATTCTTTGGACAATTATATTTCCGCATGGAATTGTAGGACGAGCCGTAATGCGCAAGCTATGGTATGGTCAAGCCTGGTAGCAGTCTTGCGAGTCGAGTAGGAGCAGAGTAGGAGATGCACAGAGAAGGATACCATGACAATAGGGCCGGTCGAAGAGCTGAGTCGTCGTGTGACGGTGGCCCGCGACATGAATGATGAATGGGCGGCAGATACGCTCGTAGTTATACTTTCCCAGCACTGTAGACCTTTGGCGACAATGTAGATGACCTGCTTTATGTCTGCACTTTCTTGAGCTCTTGCCCGTCACATGCTTCGTAACAAAATAATTTTGCTTAGTCATGCTTCAAGATTCGGACTTCACTTTCTCATGTCAATCGTCAAACATGCGCTCACATTGAACAAAGCTCCGCAATGGCTCTAACAAACACGAGTACAAAGGGAAGAGTTCCTACTGGATTTGCCGATGAGATCGCAATCAGCGAAACGTCCTTCAGGTCAGCACATCGATCAATAGAATCGAATCAAGGTCCTCCGAACAAGAAGCGAAAACGAGAAGGCAAGGGAGATTCTGGTGTAGTGTATGGTGCCAGCGCATACAAGGGACCATGGGCGAAATATGAAGAGGAACAACCGGACGCCAGCTCTGGGTCGGAAGAAGAGGTCGAAGTCGAGTATGAAGAGGACGAAATATTGCCAAATCCCGTAGCTGCACCTTCAAAAGCCGGTACAGCATACCAGGAGATCAGCGCGGAGAAAGAAACGACAGAATTCCACGGAAGCCAGCAATACGACTATCAAGGGCGAACATACATGCATGTACCGCAAGACCTCAATATCGATCTGAAAGGCGATCTCTCCGACATCAAGAATTTTGTTCCCAAGAAGGTGATCCATACCTACAAGTCGCATACTGCCAATATAACGCAAATGCGCTTCTTCCCCTCCTCAGGTCACCTCTTGCTTTCAGCTTCCGCGGACACAAAGATCAAAATCTGGGACGTCTACCATCAGCGCGAACTTCTCCGCACCTTTTCGGGACATACCAAGTCTGTTTCCGACATTGTCTTCTCCACCTCTGGCGCACAATTCCTATCCTCCTCATATGATCGGACGATCAAGCTATGGGATACCGAGACTGGCTCATGTATATCGCGCTTTCCACTCAACGCAACTCCTCACTGTCTGGCATACCACCCTACCACATCCGAATTCTTGGCTGGCATGTCGGACAAGAAGATTCTCCAATTCGACCCGCGTACCCCTACTTTAGGTTCGAAAGATGCAGATCGAGACATTGCAAAGCCGGTGCAAGAGTACGATCACCATCTTGGCCCGGTCAACTCCCTCATCTGGTACGATGAAAATCGCCGTTTTCTCTCCACCAGCGACGATCGAAGTTTGCGGGCATGGGAATACAACATTCCAGTACCGATCAAATTCATCGCCGACCCGAGCATGTTTGCCCTTGTACGCGGTGCACCTCATCCCAGTGGGAAGTATGTCGCATATCAGTCCGGGGACAATCAAGTCGTGGTGTACTCCGTCGGCGAGAAAGTACGGCTCAACCGCAAGAAGGGCTTCAGGGGTCACAACACAGCAGGAACAGCGGTGGAGCTGGACATCAGTCCCGATGGAGGGCTGTTGGCTTCAGGAGACAGTGGTGGATTCGTGGTCTTCTGGGACTGGAAGACAGGCAAGCTGGTCCAAAAGATCAAAGCCTCAGAAGGAGTTGTCACGGGCGTCAGATGGCACCCAAGAGAGACCAGTAAGGTCGTCACAGCCGGTCAAGACGGAAGCATCAAGTACTGGGACTAGATCTATCATCACCCAATCGATCCCTTCATCACGACTCATATTTATACTTCATGATCTCCAAGTCTCTCCACCCCTCCCTCAACTCCTCCGTCGAAGCATCCCACAACTCCACCTCCTGCCTCGTCCCCCAATCCTCCGCCTCAGGGGATACATACTTCACCACCACCACCCCAACCCCCTTCTCCTTCCCCGCAAGCATCAAATCCCACCACGGCTCCACCTCCTCCAGATGCCGCTCCACCTCCTCCAACACCAGCAGCTTCAACCCAGGCACATTATCCGCTTTCTCACGCACCATCCGCGCCCACGCACCCACCATCCTCGCTGCCTTACAAGCCCCATTCGTGATGCGCACCTCTTCCAGCGTCTCCGGTAGAAGCATGCTCAGCCGTCCGAAGCAGCGTCGAGCAGGGAATAATCGGTCGAGCGCTAGGAAAGGGGCGTGTATCACCAGACGGCGGAGGGAGCAGAAGTCGTCGAGGGGCGTCAGTGGGGAGATGACGGCGCGAGGGGAGCTTTGGGCCGCGGCGGGGAGGAAGCAGAGGGTTTGTAGGGAGGGGTGGTTGGTGATGGAGGTCACGAGAGGGTTGGGGTGGGGGGTGTCGATGGTGATGGTTGTGATTATCGGGGGGAGAGCGAGTGGTGGGAGGGCTTTCCAAGGGGCGGGATTACCGTGGATGTTGGTGAGGATTAGGTGGTGGACGTTGGGGAACTTGGAGATGAGGTCGGATAGGGGTGCTGTTGTGAAGGGTTGGGGAGGACGTGTTCGAAAGGCGTTGGCATCCTGGTCTGAGTCGTCGTCGGTCTGGAGGAGTAGGCATGCGAGGTCTGGATCTGATGGATGCTCGGGGTCGTGTGGGTTCAAGTGGTAGTCTAGCTTCAGCTTTTGCACGTTCTGGGCGAGATCTGGTCGCTGGTGTATGAGCCGGATGGTATGAATGGTATCGGGACCTATCCTTAAATGCACACTCTGGTAAAGATACCGTCTCGCCGCTTCGGTAAAGGATCTCCTTACCAGCGCTGCACAGGCGAGTTCTTTGGCGTCCAAGTGGCATAGAATAAGTTCAAGGACCTCCGATGGCGTGTTTTTCAGACTCATGATTGTTGGTTGTGCCATGAATGCTTGTGACGACTTTGTGAACAGTGGACGACCAAGGCCAGCATCTCGGCGCTGAAGGTTTGCTGATCTTTGACCTTCCGCAAGAACTTCTTGCGCTCTTCTGTAGGTATCTCGACATCAAGTCACTGTGCAATTTGGCAAGAAGCAATTCGGTATTCACGAATGTCGCCCAACAGGTCATCTTTCGCCACCTGATTTTTTCGCCATATAAGACGGCGGCCGATTTACCCATCATCCTTGACACGATCGTTCGACAATCCGGTTTGGCCCTCTACGAAGACTCGGACTGCTATGTACCTCTGCTACAGCATCATTATTGTATTACCATTACATACCCAAGATAATACAGTGTCGTGTACAAGCGTCCTCTCACAATCTGCCCAAACGCCTTGACAAAACCAGTACAATATCCATACAACCCCCCCAAACACTCTCACATATCTACAACCCCCCATCGCCTCCAACACCCTCCCCCTTCACTCACACCCCACACCCTTCCCTTCCTCTCCCGATCCTTCCTCCTCTTCATCATCCCCGGAACAATACCCTCCCATCCGCCCTCCCACGCACTCTCCACCAGCGCCAACTCCACCCCACTCCCCCTGACCAGGTCGAGGTACTTCCCAGCCTCCCCCCTCGGCTCCCCTTTCATTGTCACCCCATCCGCTCCCAGGATGTTGACATTGCTCTCAACAAAATTCGCGACATCGTCAGAGAGGTACTGCCTCTTCCTCCTCCTCACCCCGTTCCTCTCCACCCAGGTATACGCTGCAGTAGCGAAGATGCTCCCGGGCAAGAACTCGAGGATGACCCTCTCGACTTTCTTCCAATACTGACGGATGGATATTTCCCTTGTCTTCCGCTGGAGCCAGACGTCGTCTCTACATCCTCTGACCCTCACCGTCTCCGCGTTCGGGAAGAGGTTCTCGACATCTGGACCCTGCCACTCTGCATCCACTTCCTCTTGGAGGAAAAGTCCGGCGTCGACGACCAGGTTCTTCACCCTTGGGAAGGTGGTGATGTCCTCGAACCCCGAGTTGGAATCATAGAGTGTATTGAAAGCGAAGGTGCGGTCTTGGAGATGTACTTCTAGGTTCTCGAGGGAGGCGGCTTGGACGGAGAGGGCGTTGAAGAGGAAGTCTCTTGGGACGGGTCGGATGTTGCGTCTGAAGCCTTGGGAGGTGAGGTTGTTTTCCCATTCTCCTGGGAGGGTGATGACGAGAGCCTGGAGTGGAGGACAAGCGTGGAGGATGGTGCTGAGGTCGCGGAAGTCGGGGAGGAAGCGGCAGTCTGAGAGCTCGAGGCGGGTGAGGGTTGAGGGGAGGGTGGGGAGGGGTTGGAGTGGATGGATTTCGGGTCGTTGAGGCAGGCTCGATGGATCGTGAGTTTCTGAAGACGGTGAACCTGTAATGCGAGGTCGTGAGCGTGTTGGAAGGTGATGAAGTCGTCGAAGTGCCGGCGGGGAGGGAGTTCAGGTTGGGACGAGGTGTAATAGTCCGTGGAGGAATCGCTGCAGGCGGTGATGCAGAGCTCGTTGAGTCTGTGAAGCGGTGTACCTTTTTCTTGACATGTGAGCAGGCTCGTAAAGATCCGAGTCGTCCAATAGCACGATGCCAAAGGTATAGTTTCTCGCAGGTAGGCGTCCACAGTGAAGGAGACGGTCGGTAGAACCAGTGAGGTGAGCTCAGGCAACATAGTCAGCAACAGAGCCAGAGCTGCATCGTCGCAGGTCTCCTTGGAAGCCAGCAAAGACATTTGCCAGCAGCGAAAGTCCTCGTCTTTGGTCAAATTCGCCCTCGCCTCAGACCAGCGTCTCATGAACGAGTCCAGAATAGTTTGATGGGAGTACATGTGGTAAGGGGAGTGGAACTCTGGAAAATCGTCGAATCGAAGACCTTCACGGAGGTCGGCTAAGTCTCCATATGACCTGAAGATACGGAGGCTCTTCACGCGGCGGGCAATGTCTCGATCCTTAAGAATACTAGGCATAACGTCCATACCCCGGGGCGTATCTGATGATGTCCGCCTGGCATCTTCGTGCTCTATTTCATCCGCATTGATACCTTGCCAGTCGTAGATGTCGATATTGCGATACAGAGCCGGGCGGGCGTAGTCATACAAGGTGCGGTTGATCGGCATGAACGACTTGAGCGTCTCGGTCGTTGCCTCTTTGCAGATTGCCAGCAACAACTCCGGCGGCAAATCAGCCATACCAGTCCTTGTTTCCTGCGCAATTCCTTGACCAGCTGCGCACATCGTGATTGTTTGGGAGGTGGAGAGACTCGAAAAAATGTAGAGGAAGTGTTGAGGTAGGAGATGGAATAGAAAGTAAGGTAGATGGTGGAGAGTATGTTGGTCGAGGTGGTGGTTGACTTGGTCAGATCTTGCTAGAGCTGATAGTGTGGCAGAGTCTTTGAGATAAGGCTTGCAATCTATCAGTAAGTAAACCGTACGATGAAAGAGGACTACCGGTATGGGGATCTGCTGCCCTTATATAAGAGCAGATACGGCTGCTCTGTTCGTGGTTTTCTAAGATATTTTCTGTGTGACTCGTGCTATGCTTCTGCCGGATGCATGTTGTGAACCTACCTCTCGAGCTTACAGTATAGGCTACAAGCAATTCGAGCCACTGGTTGCAGGCGACGTGGCACTCTTGCTTTCGCTTTAAGCATAGACTTTCTTGTGACACCTCGTGTGCTCGAATCAAGTCCAATTATCGCTGAGAATTTGCCAGACGCCTATTAGAGTAATTCTGAGATCGAGCCGCGAAGCATGTGCACGAAATCTTTGCGGTCTTCACAGTCTGCCGGTGTTGAAGATGGTTGGTCTCGGGTCAGTCTGTCGTTGCTTTTCGCCAGTCATCGATTCAAACTTTCCATCCCAAGACAGAGACTTTCTTGCTGGATGCCAGGGTTGAATCTGCTTGCAAGACGAAGTGCGTGCCCCGAGTGTGCAACTGATGCTGTCGGAGCGTGATGTTCCGTAAGGCCTAGGTTTGACTTGCTGCACTCGGCATGTTATCAAGCACGCAACGCAGTGTCCAACAGGCACAAGAACTGCCATCGCCTAGTCCTGTGACATTGCGTAACTAAGGAAACCAGCAATGAAAATACAGGAATCTCGGGAAAAATTGTTGTACCTCACAGAATGATCCTCGTATTGACGAGCTTTTCGAGGACTCGATCTCATAATGGCCGACTTGGCAATGATCCATATCGCGAACTTGTAGCGAATAGATGCTATCGAAATGCTGCTATCGAATAGATGCTACCGAACAAACAATGATGATAACGAACGTAGGAGATGGAAACCCAGTTCTGATGGGAAATTAGGGAGAAGTGGACAAAGATCTCTGCAGGCAGCTGCGGCCCCTCGATCGGCAGCGCAGCATACCTCAAGCGTCTCCAATCCGTAAATTCCACATCACGATCGGGAGAGCCAAAAAGGACAGGGGAATGTTGTAAGTGTTTCGGTATAACTTCATATCGCTACGTCGTTACCGCTCTTGGAAGCTTGGTATGTCTTTCGAGTCGCTGACTGTGTCTCCTTCTTTCTGCCTCTACGCATTCTGGTCGAGACCAAGATCCTCCTCGGCCGGAACGATGCGCAAGGTGTTGGTGTGGCCCATTCCCCCTCTCCAGCCTTGTACGCAGACGACAGGGTCGCCCTTGTTGAGGACACCGAGCTTGATGGCCTCCTGGATACCCCACTTCAGACGTCCATCAACATCCTCCTGCCAGGGAGTCTTGGTGAAATCTGGCTTGGCCTCTGGGAACACGAATGGATAAACGCCACGGTAAAGATGGCTGTATCGTGATGCACGGGCGTTGCGAGTGACCATCAGAATGGGGCAGACTGGGCGGTATTTGGAGATCAGACGGGCAGTGTTGCCGCTGTGAGATGTCAGCACGGAGATTTAATTGAAGGATCATGAAACTCACCTGGTAGTCAGGACCAGAATAGCGCCGGCATTTTGCTCCAGACTGGCGGATACGGCAGCCATGGCGCAAGACTCGGTGGTTGGAACCGGGCGAGGAGCCAAGCTGCGGAGCTCGTCAAAAGCGTTGACGTACGGGATGGCGACCTCGGCGAGCAGGCAGGTCTCGTGCATGAGGGAGACGGCCTCGCTGGGGTAGTTACCCTTCGCCGTCTCTCCCGAAAGCATGACGCAGTCTGAACCGTCCAGAACAGCATTACCGACATCAGAGACTTCAGCACGAGTCGGACGAGGGTTGTATGTCATACTCTCCAGCATTTGTGTGGCGCAGATGACCGGCTTGCCGGCGATGTTGCACTTGGTGATCATCATCTTCTGCGCGATGAAGACCTGAGCAGGAGGGATCTCAATACCCAAGTCACCACGGGCGACCATGACACCATCCGTCTCCTTGAGAATCTCGTCAAAGTTGTTCACACCTTGCTGGTTCTCAATCTTGGCGATGATCTGAATGTCCTTGCCCTCCTCTCCGAGCACTTCGCGGATCGCGGTGATGTCGGAGCCCCGGCGGATAAAGGAAGCGAAGACCATATCGACACCGTTCTTGACGCCGAAACGTAGATCAGCCTTGTCCTTGTCGGAGAGGGCTGGAAGATCGACGTCGGTCTTGGGAAGGTTGACGCCCTTCTTGGAGCAGATCTTGCCGTTGTTGATAGCGCGGGCGCGGATAGTCTTGTCGTCGACCACCTTGAGGACCTCGAATGCAAGGACACCGTCGTCGACGAAGATGGTGCGGCCAGCCTCGATGACCTTTGTGATGTTCTTGTAGTCGACGTACCTATTCATGTCAACTCGGACTTGGACGTGGGTATTGGCTGCCCTACATGTTCTCGTTTGTGCTTGCCGTGGCATACTTGTCGTCGGTGGTGATGTTGAGCTCAGTACCTGCGGTGATGGGAATATCCTCGTCGTTTGGCGTGTTGCCGGTACGGATCTCCGGGCCCTTGGTATCAAGTGCAATGGCCACAGGACGACCAGCCTGCTCTTTCTCCGCTTGACGGGCGTTGTCGATGACGGACTGGTGGTACTCGTACGAGCCGTGAGAGAAGTTCATGCGGACGACGTTCAGACCGGCCCTTCTGAGCATGTTGATCTTCTCGGCAGAGTTCGTCTTTGGCCCAATCGTGCAGATGATGGATGTCCGGCGGAACTGCTTCTTTGGCTTGTACTCGGTGTCGAGCTGGGACAGCCATTCCACCCTGGTGCGACCAGCAGTGAGATGGGTGATAGCGTCAGCCATGGTGTCGGTTTGTGACAATTGCTGATCAGGAAGAGTTCTGCTGTATAGATTAGAAGCGGCCGGACAATAGGTGGGGGAAGCTTGCGTGGATATAGCAGACCAGATTTAGCCGCAGCCTCACAAGCAGGCTGAAGCAGGTTCTGGACGTGGCGGCTAAGGGTGATTAGCGGCTGTGATGATAGATGTGGTCAATTGATCTGTCAGAGAAACGAAGGCCAGTGTTTGTGATGATGTTGTGGCAGCTGGCTTTTTTTTTCTGGTGAGCTCATACCGTGTTCGGTGAGGGCAGCTCCGCTCCAGGGCCCCGCGTGGGACAAGCGCAGTGGGCAAAACACCAGAAACAGCTGAGCTCCGGAGAAGCTCTCAACAATCCTTATCGATAATTACATCTCTGCTGTCCTACCGACCAATCAAGTTGATCGTTTTGATCACGGTCATTTTGTCACTGATACTGGTACGCCAATTGCACGAAGAATGTATCGCGAAAGTCCGGACAGCAGCTACTGTACACCATGCACGACTCTGTGATGTCGATCTGTTGAATGAGAAAGAGCCTGTGACACAGCAAAGAGCTCTCCAGGGTCCACCAACTTCAGAAACGTAGCGAGCCGAGATTCCCGCCTTCCCGTCCGCACTCCTGGTCAAAGCGTTCCAGCCCGCACCCGACCTCCTCCACGAGACCATCAGATGCTGCCGAGTCTTTGTCGTCAAACGCTCCTCTGACTACATCCCATTCTTGCGCGCCCACCGCTGCAGCGACATCATCACCTCGCTATTCTGTCTCAACAGCTGCACCCGCGATCATGGTGGCAAGTACCTTTGACCGATGCCCTCTCCTCCGCCACTAACGCCTCCCAGCTCGGCCGCCTAACCCACTACGCCTTCGACGCCGTCCTCCTCTCCGCATTTCTTGCCGGCGTCAAGCGCTCCACCGGCCTCACGTACGTCGATCTACCGATAGCAGGATGTGGGCGGGAAAACAGACTAATCTGACACCAGACCTAGCTTGAAGTCGGACAACATCACCTCGAACGAGACGGCGCGGTCGTGGATCGCGACATATCTGGGTATCGGAGAGGTGTTTATGGATCAAAGTGTGGCGATCATGAGCAGTTCGGGATGGTTTGAAAGGAAGCGGTGAATCAAGGGATGGATGGTTGGGCTTATGGTTGTGGGGGTGCTGTGGTTCGGGACAAGGGATTATGAAGTCAATGAAGAGATGGCGAGGGAGCAAGGCGGGACAAGGGAGTGAGAAGTGAGAGTCATTTGCAAGAGATATGAGGAGAGCGCATGGAATAGGTCTTTCAAGTGGGTTTGAGTGGCGTCTGGTCAGGATATCCGACAATTCATGAATTCAAGTCATTCGGAAACTTCATTCCATGCCCTTCGCTGTCAGAATATGCGTGTATATGCTTTTGCTAAGCTGCATGGCCGATGCATATGCTTGACGCGCGACACTGCTGCATGTGTCTTGAGGGGTGTCTGTTTCCTGCCTGCCTCAGGCCATGTCTTCTTTCATCCTTAAAGCGGCTTTCACCATCCACTGACCATTTCATCCCACGCCACGAGCAGCACTCTCTGTTCCCATCTCTTGCCTCGAAACAACCTTCAATCACCACTCATCTCCACAACCCCCACCACACCTTTCCTCCCTAATACCCCCAACGTCCCCCTCCTCAACTCCAACATGCTCTCCACCTTCTCCTCCCCCACCCCTCTCTCCCTCAGACTCAGCGCCTGCCGTATCGTCCCCAAATCCATGAACCTCCTCCCCTCATAGCCCCTTCGCCCCATCTCCCCCGCCTCCCTCTCCGCCTCGGCCGCGATCCGCTCTCTCGCCTTCAAGATCATAAGGGCTGGATTCCTCGCCGGGTCTGGGCCAACCGGCGGACCACCTTGGACCCCTCGAACATCCGTGTTGGCGTACGCGGACTGCGCACTTCCTGCTCTTGGTTGCGTAGGCCCAGCAGTCGGGTTCCTTGCCCCGGCCTTGCTGGATAGGACGTCGCTGAACTTCGAGCTCGGGCTGAGGGTGGGATTGGGTTGGACTGCGCCGAGGGAGCGCAGAGAGCGGGCGAAGTCGGGGTCGGAGGCGTCGAGGTTGATGGCTTCGGAGCGGGAAGAGGTGGCGCTAGGTTCGGGATGGACGGTGGGACAGGGTTGGTGGTTCGCTGCGGCTGGGGGAGGGGGGCCGGAGGGGAGGTTGGTGGAGGGGTATTTGCGGGCGGAGGAGCCGGCGGCGCGGGCGGCTTTGGAGGATGAGGAGCCCATCGTTGTGGTGTGGTTGTGTGATGGAGTGCGGTAAGGCAAAAAAGTGAAGATGGGAGCTCTGGGGATGACGTCGAGATGCAGATTTATATATTGGGCCGAGGTCAGGCAATGGAAGGTTATGTTTCTGCATGATTTAATGCATCCATTATTTCAATCATCAAATGTGATATATACTAGCTAAGCAAATGGCTCCTGAACTTTTGTCGCTCCTCAGCGAATCGCCGTGGGTATCTTGTCGCTGAAATCAATCCAGACCCGAGAAAGTGAATGATCCGGCTTTGCCATTGAGATGGCCACTGTTGCCCTTTTTCTTCTTACGTGGCGGCTGCTCAGGCTGCTCCTCCTCGCTCCCCTCTTCACCAGAGTCCCCAGCGTCGCTGTCGGCATGTATCGAGGTCTTCCCCACGGGTGACTTGCCAGGCTCAACATACGCGCCATTGTCCTCATCCACCTTCTCGTGCCACACTTTGATCGTACTTCCTCCACCAGTGATGAGACGGCCTTCCACGTCGAAACCCAGTCCAACAACACCTTCGATATCATCGTGTCGTACTTGGTCAATGACTTTGTTAGGTCCAATCTTGACAAACCTCACCCTGCCGTCCCCTAGACCAACAGCCACAGTCCTACCAGGACCGATTCCATCGGGCAAAACTTGCAGGACATCTAAGCTTTCTCCTCCCTGACCCTTGTCGAAGCCCTTATCGACAACTATTCTCTCGTCCTGGTCGTCCCACTGACCACGCTCCCACAGTGTGGCAACACCGGCCCCTCCGCCAACGATGACCTTTTCAGAAGTGCTGGTACCCTTGGACGAGAGTCCCCTCATGATGCATGATGATAGTAATAGCTCCTCTTGATCCTCGCTCTGGACCAACACACCCCTCCTAAGATCTGTCACAGCAAGAGTGGTGCCTCCAGTGCTAACCCACTGTTTGCTGAAACCGCTCGTACTCGCCTCGCTGGGCGGTAAAGGGGTAAGACTGCTGATATAGTCCGTGTGGGGATGGTGCGTCTGGGTTGGTTTCCTCTTCACCCAGACTTCACCCAGACCAGTCTTCTCTGCGACTCGAAGATCATAGAGATGAAGCGCAGAGGAGTCCGTGGCCAGCAGAAAGGTCTGTGGGCTCAGTGCGTGAATCAAGCTCGGGGCATCAATGTCTCCTGTCGACGGGTCCAGCGGGATGGCAATCTTGTCTTTGACCCTGCCGCTCTCTGTGTCTGCAAACTTCACTATCCCGTCTGCGCCAGCGCTGAAAAGTCCATCACCATCTGTCGTGAACGAAAGGCTTCTGCATGAGGATTCATGCCGTCGAGTGCGCCATTGCGTGGCGATCTGCCCTAGTCCATTCGAGGAAGTAGAAGTTGCTGCGTCATCCTCAGATGAAGCTGAACCATCGGACGTTGTGGCGGGAAGGCGATATATCGAGACATGGCCTGAAGCTAGACCTGTCGCCAATATTGGCTCTGAGGAATGGAGGGTCTGGCAGAAGAGGTCGGAGGTGAGAGGGAGGGTGCAGATCGTGTCGAACATGATGAAAGCTCTAAGCGTCGATCAATGCTTTGTTGGGTGATATATCAGGGTCATCATAGTCGATGCGACGGCAGGCGTAACGCCATGATGTGAGGTCTCAGATTCGTGATGTCTGAACAAGATCGGGTCGAGTGAGGTGTGAAAGGCGTGGAAAAAAGTGTGGGGGTCGAGATGCGGGAAACAGGCGGGGCAGATGAGATCGTCATCTCCATGTGCCTGCTGTTGTATTCGATCATCGTTTTTCGATAAATGACGTTGTCTTTGTTCTTCACTTCTGTAGAATATATTTACATCCATGGGTAAGCCAGAAACAAAACAAAAGGGCATCAGCTTGGGATACTGTGACACTGAGACGGGAGAGCGAGTATACCCTGCCCCGCCACCGGATCTGCTCCCGGAACAGGTACCACCATCTCAGGGGAAGATCAAGCCAAAGGATCCTGAGAAATTGAACAAGATGTTTGCCAATCTGACGAGTTGGCCTCCTCTTGGGCAGTCTACGGTAATACCGGCGGACAAAAAGACAGTTCACTTTACAGTATGCTTGGAGACGGATGGAGCTTCCACGCTCAAGGACGAGGATGTCAATGTGTGCTTGTGGCATAACCATGGTCAGTCGTCGGAGTGGCAGGAGACAGCTCTTCAGCTGGCCAGTGATCACAATGATATAGTAGGTGTGCTCCATGATGTATCTGCTCTAATCTAACAAAAGCAGCTGTTAGTACAAGCGAACCAGAAACATGCCCGGAGATGGTATACAGGCGAGCTGCCCATCTCCTCCAAGGCTGGCTCCACCACAAGCTTCACAATTAAATTCAAGACCAATGCTCAGCATGGATGGAAGTGGGTTCGAGATCAGACTAGCATCACTGACGGGCAACTACACTTCGCTGGACCACTAGGAGACCATGATCTTGGCCACTTCTTTGACGGCATCAGCTCTGACATCAAGATCACGAACCCGAAGTGTGACTGTCCGGATACGTTGCTCTTCTCGTTGACAACTCCCGTCAAAGCAGCCGCCGGCGAAGATTCTGGGGAGAGCTTCATCAAATTGGGTCTTCCGAAAGACTCGACACGTTGGTTCTCTCTGGTCAGGTTATGGGCGCCGTGGTTGGCTCCAAGACAAGGTGCTGGTAAGTTGGAACTGGACAAGGATGGTATTCTGGTATCTTTCTTGCGATCTGATGGGTTCCATGTTGTGTGCTTGGGCATCAGTGGAGTCCGAGACGTCACGACCACACTCAAGCATGATAGCGATGGTAGTGTGATCATCCAAGGACGAAATGATCTTGCTGAACAAGGTATATCTCGGGTGCTGGTCGCAGTATCAGCCTCATTCGAGGTCGCCAATTCTGCAGTCATGTACGAGGCCAGGAAGGTCATCCAGGCGAACCCGGAGACAGATGCAGAGACAGAGAAGGAGTTCCAGGCTCTCACGAAGGATACAAAGCCACAGTGGTTCGAGGACTGGTACGATGGCTTCACATACTGTACTTGGAACGGACTCGGTCAGAAGCTCACAGAGGAGAAGATCAATCATGCTCTAGATGAGCTGAAGAAAGCCGGTATCATAATCGAGAATCTCATCATCGACGATAATTGGCAATCTATTGCAGAAGGAGACACGCAGTTCCAACGAGGCTGGATTGAATTCGAGGCCAACAAGGAGGGCTTCCCCAATGGTCTCAAGCAGACCATCTCCGACATTCGTTCCAAGCACCCCAATCTCCGTCACATCGCTGTTTGGCACGCCATGATGGGATACTGGGGCTGCATCTCCCCCAACGGCAAGCTCGCCAAAGACTACTCCACCGACATCGTCGACGTAGACATGTCCGTCATCAACGGCCCTATGACCGTCATCAGCGAATCCTCCATCAAACAAATGTACTCGGACTTCTACGCCTTTCTCTCCTCCTGCGGTATTGACTCGGTCAAAACCGACGTCCAATTCTATCTCGACCTCCTGCACTCCGCGCCCGCCCGCCGCTCCCTCATCACCGCCTACCAAGACGCCTGGACCCTCGCCTCCCTCCGGCACTTCTCCGCCCGCACCATCTCCTGCATGTCCCAATCGCCCTCGGTGCTCTTCCACTCCCAACTCCCCATCAACCGCCCCACCATCCCCGTGCGCAACTCGGATGACTTCTTCCCTGACATCGAAGCCTCCCATCCCTGGCACGTCTTCTGCAACGCCCACAACTCGCTGCTCACGCAGCACCTCAACGTTGTTCCAGACTGGGACATGTTTCAGACGCAACACCCCTGGGCTGGCTTTCACGCCGCGGCGCGCTGCGTAAGCGGTGGTCCGATCTACTTTACCGACTACCCAGGCCAGCATGATGTGGAGCTCATCAACGCCATGACGGCCGCGACGCCGGAGTCAGGACGACGCATCATCCTGCGTCCGCACAGGAGTGGGAAGAGTATCTCTGCTTATGCAGGGTATAAGGAGCAGGCGTTGCTGAAGGTGGGGACGTATGTCGGCTTTGCACGAACTGGGTCAGGGATCTTGGGCGTGTTCAATTGTCTCCAGCAAGCTTTTGGGGAGATTGTGAGGTTGGAGGACTTCCCGGGCGCGGAGCAGGATGTGGAGTACATCGTGCGGGATTACGAGGGGGCGGTGTCAAACCCGATGACGGTGGGGGTGGAAGGTAAGAAGGGAGGGGTGGTCAAGGTTGATTTGAATTGGAGAGGATGGGCGGTGTTGAGTTCGCATCCGTTAAAGACGTTTGAGCAGCGGCATGGAGAGAGTAAGGTTGCTGTGCTGGGGTTGCTAGGGAAGATGACGGGCATTGCAGCGGTGTTGGCTTATGATGTCTACAGGGAAGAGGTGGGGAGGATAAGGATGTGGGTCAAGCTGAAGGCAGTGGGGGTGTTGGGGGTGTATGTGAGTAGTCTGCCGAGCAAGAGCGTGGAGGAGAATGTCATGGTGCTGCTGGGAGGGACGCCGTTGCCGAGGGAGAATGTCAGGGTCAGCGAGCAGAGCGATCAAGTGTTGGAGGTTGACTACGAGAAGTTGTGGAAGGAAGACCGCGAGAAGGAGGCGAAAACATACACATGGGGTAACGAGGTCAGTCTGGAGGTATTCATATCGTAGACCGAACCAAAGACGAATTTACTATTTTTCCCGCGTCTGTCCTGGCGGTGTTCTCCGCGCTGCAGGTCGCGGCGCAGCTTTCGTCTTGGGCAGATCTTCCTGGAGAGCCTGCAGACCGGCATCACGCATGATTCCGTCTACCAGAGCCGCCCATACAGCTGGGCCTCTCGTCGTCCTGGTGTACTTCGTCCCCTCTCTGACATAAAATGCCCGACACCCAGCAATCCAGCTTTTGAGAAAACTGACAGGTTTTCCTTCATGGGTAGCCCTGAATTTCGCAGGGAGGTAGGCGAATTGCGCGATTCGCCACCAAGGTCCAGGTCGTAAGAGCCTCAGATCTTCCAGCTTGACGGTCTTCCGCTTGGGGAATGGCAGGAACCGGAGGGTGGTGAACTCGACAAGAGTGTCGCGAGGAGCTCTCGCAGCCCACTCCTGTAGAGTCTTTGGCGATTGCCGTGCCTCTGGTGGAACGAGGACATTGATGGAGGCGGTCACCGGTGAGGTGATCAAGTGGAAGGCAATCATGGGGAGTGCGTAAATGACTGTCGTTAAGGGCGTCCAGAAGAAGGCTGTGGACTCGTCGATGGCGAGAGCTGGGGCGCGAACGAGGCATTGATAGGCAAAGAAGAAGATTGTGCTCATTTTGCACATGCCGATGTAGGTGGTGAAGCCAACTCCCAAATGGAAGACATTGAGTGATGAGGGATATTTTGGACCTACCATATTCAGTCTGTGCATAGAGTCTATAGTGAGCGAGTTGTACCTGAGAGTGATGAGGTATCTCTCCGGAGTGAATCTGCTCGCTCAGTGCTTGTGGTGAATGAGCATCTGACAGCCACTGCCGCAGGTTTCGCCGCGGGTTTTGAAGCAGCACGAATGCAGAGCGCCCTCAGCCCGATCGGCCTGCTGAGTATTACACCATTGAGCATGAAGACTCCCGATCTTCCGGAATGATAAATGCACAGCTCCAATGATATGGCAAAGGACTGGAAAGATGAAGTCGATTGGTTGGATGAAGCCGAGGACATCAAATCTGCTTGGCATGGCCATCGAGGGTTTTAACATTGAGGACACACTTCCTCTTGACATGTCACAATTATGACACACTTGCTGGGCATGACCATTGCACGATGACGGCATCACGACGATAATTTTGTACCTATCAGCTGCAGACTCGAGCAATGCGGTTGCGTCGACTACTAGGACTGGCCGGCCTTTGGCAGCTATCGGCCAGCTACACACCTCTCAGCGAAACATCTCTCAAGAACTTACCGACACCTGGGAACGACTTCCACATCAAGGATGGTTCCATACTGGCTCCGATACTAATCCCTCGTGTACCTGGCACTCCTGGCTCTACCAAAGTCCTCACCCACTTCGTTGACTTCTTTCAGCAGACTCTCCCAAAATGGAACATCACTTTCCAGAACTCGTCGCAGACTACACCTACCTCGAACGGGAAGAAGATCCCGTTTGTCAATATCATAGCCACGAGAGACCCTCCATGGGCACAGCCAGGCGAAGTTGGACGACTGAATCTGGTGGCCCATTATGATAGCAAGCTTAATCCCGAGGGTTTTATTGGAGCAATCGACTCTGCCGCACCATGTGCCATGATCTTGCATGCTGTTCGGAGCATCGACGAGGCGTTGACCAAGAAATGGGAGGATATGGAAGCGAAAGGAGCCGGACAGGACGATCTAGGAGACCCAGCCGACAATCAAGGGATACAAGTGCTACTGCTAGACGGGGAAGAAGCATTTCACGTCTGGACAGATAGTGATTCTTTGTATGGAGCGAGATCACTGGCGGAAGAGTGGGAGATCACTACACACGGGTTGTCATCGTATCAGTCACCTCTGCAGGCGATCAATCTGTTCGTGCTGCTAGATCTGCTTGGTTCTGCAAAGCCGCAGATACCCTCCTATTTCAAGACGACGCACTGGGCATACAAGCATATGTCAGATGTGGAGGAACGGATGCGGAAGCTAGGCCTCTTCAAGTCATCCCCGAATCATCCGTCAAAACGGACACCAGCAGACAAAGCCATGCCTGAGCCTCTCTTCTTGAACGAGAAGAATAAGCAGGACTCGGATTCGTGGCTAGGTGGCCATATCGGAGACGACCACGTTCCGTTCATGGCGAGAGGTGTGGAGATCCTTCACATGATTCCCGTCAGCTTTCCTGAAGTCTGGCATGAAATTACCGATGATGGGGAGCACTTGGATACAAACACAGTTGAAGACTGGGCGCAATTGGTGACGGCTTTTACTGCGGAGTGGCTTGATCTTGAGCCCTACATGGGCGTCCAACGTCCAACCGTACCATCAAGTGGTGGAAGTGCAGCAAGGGACGAATTGTGAGTACGGGTGAGGCAACCGAGACATGGCCATCAATGTCGCTGACAATGTTTAGAGGCGAGTGAGATGCGCAAAGAATGCCTTTGTCCGAATGCGGAAGTCCGTGATTGTTGAGGAATGTGGCCCAACTGCAATTGCTATCGACAACGCTTCACCACATCAGACTGGAATATCACAATTGAACGCAATTGCTGCCATTCGAGCAGCATCACAATTGACTTTAAGGCAAGGGAAAAGACCAGATTGCTCCTGGCTATGCAAATAGAATGCATGAATTGCTATTGTATCGAAGACGACAATCATTGTCATTGCACTTGGAACCAGCTGCAAGCGGACAATCCTCAGCATGGAAGCAACGACAAAGGCGTCTGCGTCCACTCAAGAAGAGCAGAAGTCCTGCACACTCTCCTCTTCGTCCGCATCATTCTCTCGGTCGCCTCAAGTCCAATTCTCACGCCACGACAGTCATCTTCACAATGCCAGAACCACCTCATAGCCAGATTGGCCGCTATTTTGAAGCCATGCGAAAGATGAAGGCCGCCGAACGTGAGCAAGACCCTGCCCGACCGGACACAGCAATCAAGGAGACGGTTTTGAATGAGCCAGCGAAATGGAGCGAATTCAACGAAAAGCTTCGCACGCCAGAACCAAAGTTCCCCCAAGCCACGCAATTACCATCACCAGCCGAGCGGACGACCAAGCTATACCTCTGGCAACAGGGTCCGCGACCCTGGCAGCCAGATCAGTATCTATCCAGGGGCAATTCACCAACGTCCGGCTGGGATCTGTACGAACCTCGATTTTTCACCGAGGATCGACCCAAATTTACTATTCCGGAATCCGACGACGTGGTGCCTGCGACTCGTGAGGAAGCGCGGGATGTACGACAGGGCAGATTGACTGGTCGATTCGCAACAGCAAGAATTTATAAGGCCGAAGCCTTTGGTCGTATCGATCACGACCTGCCAGCCATCAGGATCGAACCATCCGAAATGGCAGAAGAGGACGGCGGTGCTTTGAGGTATGGGTCGCTGCTGTATCTGCCGGCTCCGCTGGAAGAGTACGACAGACCCTTTTATTGGGAGGGGTGGCAGATTGACCGGAATACTCTCTTTGACTACAGGGTCATGTACACTGTATCGATGCGTCCGTCAGAATACCCGACATTCTACTTCTTTCTTCGAGACGGCGAGCGTGATCCTCTGGCGATTGAGTCAGCAGATTCGACTGAGGGACCGCCCATCTCTCCTTTTACGCCCGAACCGACCGAACGTCAGGCCACGCCAGAAGCCAAAGATCCTTCAGACGAACAACCCGAACCATCGCCAGTCTACAGCCCAACCTCTCCCCTTCGGCCCAACAAGAAACCGTCATACGCTGGCTTTGCGGAGGAAAATTCTGAGGAGGAAGAGGCCAGAAAGGGCAGCGTCACCAACGACTCTCCCAAGTACAACGACTCTCCCAAGTACAACGACTCTCCCAAGCACACCGACCACATTGCTTCGCCAGAAGAGGTCGCAAGCCCCGATTATGGCGCGGTCGCAGATCAGCCGGAGCCTCCTCATGACGAGATGGAAGCTGGGTCAAGCCCTCACGCTTCCGATGTCGAGGTCGATGCGGTATACTCGCCAATCAATTCCACATTCCTTCAGGAGGCTGGCTCAGTACGATACTCGTCGATCGATCCTGTGTTCCCAGATGAGGCTGGCTCAGACGACCGTGAGAAGGCTAGGGCTCCAGAGCAAGAGCAAGAGGTCGACGGGAAGATTACTGAGGCAAATGAGGTCGACGCCGAAGGTGAAGAGGACGATGAGCTGCTTGCCTCAGAGCGCATCGGAAGCTCAGCGGCAAATGATGCTATCAGCAGCGTGGAGAATCCGACGGACTATAATTCACAGTCGCTTCCACTCAGTCCGTCTCGTATTTGTCGGTCCCAGCAACAAGAAGAGCAGGACAGACATGAGCGATCAGAGCGTGAGAGTGCGCCTGCTCCTGAGCCTTCGCCCAACGAAGACAACGTTGCCACCCTCCAATCGTCCGGCGCCACGACTCCATCTCCTGATACTACCAACACACAGCCCGGGAGCCAGCCCTTCGTTGCAGCAAGTGAATTGGCAGCTCAGTCAACCAATCACTCAGCGCCTACATCTACTTCTGGCCCTGCTGATGACGCTGGCCCCCAGCGAGCGCCAAAGACAGGTGCGGGATCTCGTCCCCGCAAGAGAGTAAACGTGGACTCTGCTCCTCTGTCCAGCAAGCGAGTCAAGCTGGACGATGGCAGGGTCGGGACGAAGACGGCCAGGGGCCGCGTAAGTAGACCGCCGAAGAGATTGGGATAGGTTGTGGACAGGGCCGAGGCGTGATTGAGCGCATGGTATTACCCACACCAGATGCCTCTGCATCCCCACACGGAGAAGGCTGATGACTCTCCTCCATCCATCTGATAGATACTATTTAATGCCACAGTCTCCTATCCTCCCCTGCCAGCTTGTATACCATCTGCTGGTTCCAGCCCCTGATGGCCCTCGCTTCAAGTTGCCTAGTTCTCCACTTGTGTGCCCCGCATTTTTGTAACCTCAAGCCACGCCACCGCTCACAGAATCCTCCTCCTTGCTGCTCACCTGCTCCCTTACACAGCGATCTCCATGCCGCAAGAAGAATCGAAGCCGGTGGACGAGGGTGAGGCGACCAAGGCGTTGGAAGAATTGAAGGTCGGCGACAACGGCACCAGCGCAGAGAAGACTTCCAAGAAGGACAAGCTGAAGGCAGCCGTGTCTGCAGTCGCTTCATCCTCCAAGAAAGATGCCACACCCAAGAGCGCAAATGACCCTCTACCTGCTTCTGCTATCGATGCTCTCACGACAGATCAAATAGCTGACCTCCTCGCCGCGAACCCTACCCTACGAAATCAGCTTCCAAAAGATGGCGAAGCTCTTCGCGCTGCGCTCAAGAACATCTCAGCTGCGGATCTCATGACTGGCATGAGCTCAGGCAACAATTCGAAAGATATGGCGTCACACAAGTTCTGGGCGACACAACCGGTTCCAGCATACGAGGCACTGGGCAAAGCGCAAAAGAAGGGATGGGTGGACGGTCCCATCAAGGTGATCGACAAGGACAAGGTACCAAAGACGCCAGCAGGTCTGATTGATGGCTTCGAGTGGGTGGTCATGGATCTCAACGACGGGACCGAGCTCGAAGAAGTCCGCGCGCTGCTCTCCGGGCACTACGTCGAGGACGACGAGGCTCTCTTCCGATTTGACTACTCCGCGAGCATGCTCAAATGGGCTCTCATGGCACCTCACTGGCGGAAAGAGTGGCACATCGGTGTGCGTACTGTTTCATCCAAGAAACTCGTCGCCTTCATCTCAGCTATTCCTGTGACTCTTCGTGTGAAGGACAAGACCATTTCCGCAAGCGAAGTCAACTTCATGTGCGTCCACAAGAAGCTTCGGGCCAAACGTCTCGCGCCTGTCCTCATCACCGAGATCACCCGCCGCTGCTACGTCGAAGGAATCTACCAAGCTATTTACACGGGAGGTAACCTCCTCCCAACCCCTGTCGCCAGCTGCCGCTACTTCCATCGCTCCCTGGACTGGGAGAAGCTATACACAGTCGGATTCTCTCCCATGCCGAAAGGTAGCACGAAGCAAAGACAGATTGCAAAGTACAAGCTCCCGGACCGCACCTCCACGCCTGGTCTCCGCCAGATGGAAGCCAAGGATGTCCCAGGCGTCACGGATCTTCTCAAGCGATACCTCGCCAAGATGCAAGTCAGCCAAACCTTTAGTGAAGAGGAGACCCATCACTGGCTACTGGACAAAGAGACGGACCCCAAGGCCAAGGACAGGGTAGTATGGACATATGTCGTGGACAAGGGCGGCAAGATCGAGGACTTCATCAGCTTCTACTGCCTTGAGAGTACAGTCATCAACGCCACGCAAGGCAACACGAGCGTCAAGGCTGCCTATCTCTTCTACTACGGCACAGAATCGGCATTCAGCAATGACGAAAAGGTTCTCAGCGAGCGACTGAACGGATTGGCAAAGGATGCGCTGATTCTGGCGAAGCAGGTAAGCTATGCTCGCAACAGAGTATCGGACACGCAAGACTGACATCTACAGGCCAAATTCGACGTCTTCAATGCCCTGACATTGCTCGACAACCCGCTGTTCTTGCAGAAGCAGCTCTTCGGCGCAGGAGACGGACAGCTGCACTACTACCTTTACAACTACAAGACGCTACCAGTACCTAGCGGAGTGGATGAGAAAAACCAGGTGGATGAGAAGCAAAGGAGGGGTATGGGAGTGGTCATGCTGTAGGCAATGAATATGAGAGGTCACGAACATCACGCATAGTGGACAAGCTTTACCTGACAGGAAGGATTATGATGTAACGTGGCCGTTGGGAGTGTAGTCGCTTCTTGTACAGTGGCTCCGTCATTCCGAAGCATGGGTGAGTCCGTCGGCGTCGACGGTCAGCTCGTTGTGACCATAAAACGCCGCCGCTTTTTGTCTGCCACCTACACCAAGTGGTCGAAATGCTGTCCATAGGTGATCTGATATTCGGCCGTACATTCTGAGTTCTTGGATGATTGCTCCTCCATATACAATGCCGTGGGTAGTCTGGAAATGCGATGAGCCATAGAAATGAGTAGTTTGCCACGACCGACACATTTACCCCTGAAATATCCACCGCCACGGCACAGTATCTGCCATACAGTGTAGACAAAACCTCAAATTGTCGCCTCATTGTCATATCTAGGCTTCGGGAAAGTAGATCTATCGAAAGATACGAATCACAGTACACTACATGCACTGATTGCTTCCACTCATCAAATTTTGGGCTACACTGGACATTAAGCCCCTGAATGACACAATCCGTACGATGGACAGAGATTGGGAACCTTGACAGGTCTGTCTTTGTGCTCAAATGATATCCTTTGCCTCTAGTATCCGATGAGAAGTGTTGCTCCCCTTGACACGTCGGATCGGGTGAACGGTATGGTTTTCTGTTCGGAAATTCGCCTCCGTGGCGTGCAGGATTACCCCTGACGAGTTCTAGCGCGCCACCGTACACGTAGATGTTTGGATATTGTTCATGGATGTATGAAATGACGCATCTTTGTATCTGAACCACTTAAGATGCTCGCCTCGATGTTGGACGAGTCGAGTACCACGCAAACAATTTCAGGCTAGCAAACCTCAGGATCCAGAACCCAAATTTTCCATCGCCTCACCAAATAGCTGGTGATGAACTATTCTGGCTGCCAGAAGGTCATTTGAATCATATATTCTGCCTCTCTGTGTACTTTCAAATCGTAATATTGTGTTGAGAATTCTCCAGCGCTGATTATGTGTCAAAGATCAATGATCTTGCTTGAGCCCATGCAGTGTTTTCAAAATCTGTAATTCCTCAACAAGGAGAGCATTTCATGACAATCTGTGACCTCAAGTCATGGAACAAATAGCTCGATAACATTCTGGATCGGATTTGAGGCGGCTGATGAATGTTTGGTGACAAGGTGTCCAGCTCTGTTTTTGTATTTCGGGACATCCACAAGTACCACAACGACCGGGATACCGATCTTACAGATTTTCTCACCTTTCTTGAACGGGACCCAGTATCGTCACAATATTGGGTGTAGGTATTGTTATCGCATCAAAAATTGATTTTGAGGCATGCTTTAGATCGACAAACTGAATTCGTCACTGCCGTACACGTTTTTGTGCGTCCATCAACCCGCCAGACATGTATGGGCAGGATGCAACACAATTCTAGCGAAGGTCGCAACATCTTGCGAAGATCGAGATATTTATGCTTGTTTCGAAAGTTGGCGTGGTGTAATGAATACTACGGAGGCTTTTCAAGTTATATGGAGCGCTAGAGCTCGAGTTGTGGAAGGTCCTGTTTTTGTCCACGAGATGCAAAACTTTGCCCCTGAGGCGCGTGCCAACAGAACACTGAATTCATCATTACTTGATGGTAGCGGGTGTCATAGGGTCCCAAACGTACGTATAGACATCTTGTGAGTGACTCAACCGATTCAAAAGTATTGCAAGAGCCATGTAGGGACTGGCATGGTTTTATCCGGATTCATGATCATCCGATCCATTCGAGCTTTGCAGCTCAGTGTGCCAATTCCCAAAATTGGACGACATACCAACCTCATCGAATTCTAGTCACTGAAAGCATGAATATCAGTTTATTATCATAGCCCGAAGCCCGTTACTGTCAAAATCAGGATCAAAATCCATATTGTGCCTCTGTAATAGTGAATTTTGGGGGGCATCAGTCAGACTTTCGTTTGAGAAACAGTTTGAGACACGTTCGAATGAATACCAGCGACTGGCATTTTCCTAGTGCTACAAATTGTCTTCATAGCACTCTTATGCTCACATCAAAAGCTTTTTGTACGATTGACGAGCTTTTGGATGAATGAAATGAGATATCGTTTAGCCCCTGACGCGTCGATCTGTGCGTGGGCTAGCAAAAACATAAATGTAAGTATTGTATAGTAAATCGAGTCTGTCCACTTTCTACTGATGATGAACAAATATCAAGAACTTGATGATGATCTGATGTTATCAGCGGGTCAAGGAACGAAGGTGTCACCGAGTTCTGGTCAATTTTGGGTCAACGCTGTGATACCCCCTAGTTGTGTACAAAATACCAGATCACCACCTAAGTAGCTAGGATGGAGGGCTCAATTCTGTGGCAGGTAAAATCAACGCCCACTTACAGGCCAAAGACCATAAGACAAGAACATTATCGGTCTCAAGGGCGTAGTCGGTCTTGCTTTTGTATCACAATCTCATGAGTCACTCAGGAAACATCCAATGAAGAAACGTCCCCTTGGGGCGCCGATCCTTTCTATGAGGGGCATCATAAAGACTCATTCAACCATTCAAGACTTAGTCAGTATCATTGCGAAGACATCTTCGCCTCAACTCTAGACAAGGGGGTCCGCGTGGTTCGTGAAACAGAATCCAGACTGCACGATCAGAGCGACATTCCCATTGGCTAAAATTTATACAAGTCAATTCTACGTAGCATATAATCCCTTAGACTCGATTGGAAGGACTTGGCATGAGTCGTTGTTGACCACGAGAAGAAAATGTGCTGGATCCGCCACGGTGGCGTTGACTCCTTGCTATACCATTTTCCGAGCCCCTGAATTTCTTTACGCCCACAGACTTTGCACCACTCAAGACAACATTTAGCAGCATCTCTGATTCTAAGATACGAGTCGAATACTGATCACGAGAGCGACAGATTCCAACGTTCAGCATGCAAGGATATAAGTGTTTCGTGTCACGAAGATACCACCATTTTTGCCTGGGAGCGCGATCATACAAAGTCCTTGCTCATTGTCTACTCGCACCCCCGGGACGTTCCAATCCCACGTGAGACAATTCCGCGCAGTCTAAAACTCTACTTGTCACGACTGCGGATTATGGATATAAGTTGGCAAGTGGCAGTGTGAAAAATTGGTCCGATGGTTTCCTGATCTCCCACGTCAGCTCTCCGCTATCCGGTCAGCCGAGGTACAAGTTAAGCAAAGTCCCTTCCCTCACTGCCCAAACACCCGACCTTCCTCTCGCATACAAGACTGCCTTTACCTTCCCGACTGCGCCCATCTCAAGTGGCGTACTCTGCAAGCACTCTATGTTGGGACCGCAAGCGCTTGATTATTACGTCATATCGACTCTTGTGACTAGACATCATCTGGCGTCAGCCCAGCATTCCTGCCTCTAGCCTGATACCAGCTTTGCGACCAACTGACAGCTGATTTGAATGGACATTTTCGATCAAGTGGTGACCCAACGTCGTTCAGACAAGTATCCCGGGAGACATATACGCTGGAGCGAGGGAACCGCGCTGTCGACGGGAAAATGAGATGATTGCGGCCTCTTGTGTCCTTTACAACCGCCGAATTTCTCGACCGCTGCCCCTCTTTCCCGGCACCCTCCTCACACGCCTGCGAAGCGGCCACGCTGAGAAGCAGGATTCACATCCCAGGCGAGGTCAGAGACTGTGTGGTAGCTCCCCTCCTCTTTCCATCCTTGGCCGTTCCTCCAGGATCTTGTCGCTTCAAGTTCCCGCGGCATCTTCTTCTCTCTCCGGATACGCAGCTCGTTTCTCTTTCACCGTTACTATCTTCAATAGCATGTTTACGGCAGCCTCCATCAATGCCACCTTCGTTGAGGATTTCATGATAGGTCAAATTGCTCCTGTCCACATCCACCACGGCTTCCTTACCAGCAGCGGCCTATCAGTACAATCTCAATGTCTATCGAGAGCGCGTTCTGGCCGGCGAGCGGGCAGAGTGAGCGGATCATCAACGGAAAACAAGCAAGAAGGGAATGGCCGGAACAGAAAGCAAAGACGGACTTCGAGAGGAGGATAGTGAAGACTTGGACTAGGACTTTACGGCTGTCAACCATACCTCAAAAACTTCAACAATTTGATTACTACTACCAGACACAAGGTCCATCCTTCCGATAGCCTTCTACGACTGTACATTCGTGCTGGTAGTATGTCCTACTGTCCTACCAGCCTCGAGACGATCGTTGACTGCTCACGGAAGATGCATGCATCCTGGAGCGTTCTGGTAGTCTTGTTTCTGGGTCCTCTCAAAAGAAAAGTTTCGCCTCAGGTACAAGTCCATTGCATATGTACCCCAACCACCGCTCGCGAGCTGGTTCGAACACTTCTTCTCCCATGTCGGCGGGGCCTACCGCTTCTATGGCGGTTTAGCTAACGACTGGGCCGGGAAGAGTGTCGCATCGGCAAAGGACCCCAGGCACAAGCCAGCTTTTGAAGCGAACCAGGCGATCGTGGCCAAGTGGGACTGGAGAATCGAAGAGATGAAGAAAATCCTGGAATACGAGCAAAAGGCAAAGCCTATCCGAGCGCAGTATGCCAAGTACGTCGCAACAGCTGCGACTCTCTCCATCATCAGCAGCAAGTGCAAGCAGATCCTGCGAGATGCACCAGAGCTCGTCAGACAGGCCGAGGAGGACCTGGAGAACGAGATACAGGATATTGGACCGAGCGAGCGGGCTGTCTTGCTTACGTACGGCCAATTTGAGCGTACGCTTGAGATGGTGGAAGAAGCCACCGCTCACGCCATCAATAATCGCTTGTGCTCGACCGAGATGCAAGATGCAATCAACAAATCGTGGAGGACCGGCGAAGCTTTCCAACCACCCGACGACGAGGCCACGTCGGAAGGAGTCGCACGTCGTCCGCGTAGACTCGGTCCTTCGGACGATGATGCATGAAATCCATGGGAGAGGTGGACATGGCCTTGTGTAGGTGTAGGGTAGATTGGAGTCGTGGAGATGCTCTTTACGATGAAGTGGAGCCAGCTCGACTGTAGCAGGATGATGCTACCGAGTATCCCATAGTTTTCCTGCCGTGGCGCGAAGCATACGTAAGGATGTATCGCAGAGCACCATGGCAACAGTTCAACATCTTCCATTGCATTCAGATAGACTCCTTCATCTTCTCTTGATCACAGCTCTTCCATTTCTTCATCATGTTCCTCTTCCATTAAGCGTCCCCACATGCCGCGCCAAAGACCCTGCTTCTGTGCCATGGCGAATGTAAGGACGAGCGGCAGATGCCATACACTCGCCCAGAACAACCCTCTCGCCGCCTTGGCCGCTTGCGGAGTCTCCCCACCTCCAGTCCTCCAGAAACGCAATGCCTCTCTCAGCATCCAGGCATTTGCCGCCGTGCTCGTGACAAGGAAACCTTTGTCCGTGATGCCGTAGTATGTAAGTCCAGCGCAAATAGGGAACATGGCCACTGAGTACCGCAATGCTACTCTGGCATTGAGCTTTGGGTAGAATGACGCCGCCATCCTGTATCCTGCATTGGCGTACTCGTGCCGGATTGGGTAGGAAAGGGCGTTGAAGTGGGGGAATTGCCAGGAAAACAAAAGAGCGGCTAGAAGCCAGCCTCCAGTGGCATTGGGTGTGAATAGAAGATCGGTAGCCTCGTCTTTGAAAGCTTGTATGGTAGACGTCGAACCCAGAGAGGGCGTAGTTGTCAGATAATGACCTCCTGCTGCAGACCATCCCATTAGCGGAGGTATGGCGCCGACAACAGCGCCCGCCCAAGTGTTCAAGACGCTCAGACGCTTCAGTGGTGTATACACGAATGCGTACAAGATAATGTTGAAGCCTCCGAGTGCAGCGGTGGTGGAATTGACCCCAGTCCACAGAATCCCAATCCCCGTCACGCCGGTCAGGATAGCAAATATGAGAGCACCTTTCCTGGATACCAAACCTCTCACGATTGGCCTGTTCCTTGTCCGTGACATTTTCGCGTCATGAGTAGGCTCGAACAGCATGTTCAGCGTGTTTGCACTAGCCACGGTTGCGAACGTACCCGTAGTAAGGAATGCCAGGGTGAGCGTAGAGAGAGACGGTGCTTGAGTGGCTGAGGCTGAGAGGAGTGGAGGCACAGGATAGAGTGAGTATGATGCCGTAGTAGTCAGAACAATCAGAGATGCCAATCTCGGCTTTGTCAAAGAGAGAAATGCGAGGCTTCTCCGTCTCCACGACATTGGTGGAGCTGATGTCGCGAGCGAGGAAAGGGCGGAGGAGGCGTCCAGTGGTAGAGGTGCGAGAGTATGGCTCACGAAAGAGTGATCGTCTCGCTCTCCAGAATCACGGCGAGCGAGAGGTGGTTGTGATGTACCATCATGGCAGGAACTTGTGCGAGATTGCTCGTCCTTGCTCGCATGTCGACCCGGTGGTATCCTCGCGGATCGTGCACCGACCTTCCCTCTCTTTCGTACATTTGATAACGACTCTTCATCTGTAACAGCTCGGTCATTGTCGAAGAAGTATGTTCGACCTATTGCTGGTGCTGTCTGGTTGTGGCGGATTGAGGAGGTCAGGTTCCGACGTAATGTCACTCGGTGAGCATATATGAGACGGTAGGCACATCTAGAGCAAATCGATGGTCGAAAGAAAGCCACAATAGGTCCGGCGGGCAGAGTGGACGCACGCATGGGAACGTGATGTTGGTCGAGGACGACAGAGAGTAACACAAAGAGCAAAAACTTGAAGTCGAGTCCTCCGCAAATCCAGACACATGATTGGTCGGTATCTTACTTGAATTGGAGTAGCCCGACAGGTGACGGGAAATTCAGACAAACATCGTCTTGGAAAAATTTATCTCTTGAATGGGTATCATGTAGCTATGGCATCGCTCATTCGCGTACTCCGTCTCGATGTACGCCGCAAACCCTCTCTCATGCTATTCACCTGTAAAGGCACAGGCGCAGAAACCAGTGCCACAGGTGGCGTGGGTGCTGGCACAGCGGCCTCTTCCTTCTCACACTTTCTTTTGTACGGTCTCTTCTTGACTTGGACGGGAAGGGGTAGAGGTTCCGACTCTTCTTCCGCCTCTGTGAGCTGACTCTTGTGTGGCAATCGTAACGGTAAGTACCGTATTGGTGCCCTCTTCTTTGCACGCATTTGGTCTTCCATCCATGTACGTACCTCCGCAGCTGGCAGGACACTCTTCCTGATATCGTCCTGAAGCTTGGAACCCAACGGAAAGTCGATCTTGACCGTGATGGGCTCAAAATATTCTGTGTCAGGATCATATAGACTCGGGTCGGCTGCCTCTTTACCCTTTCTGAAAACCAGGAAAGATGCGAGCATCGAATGTTGACCCAGGCTCTCGATTATACTGTGCTGTGGGAACCTAAATCGATCGCCGGTGGCTCCGGGAAGATTGATAAACTCGAACACAAGCGGATATCTTGGAGTTGTGACTGCGCGCTGTTTGATCGGTGGATGGCTTGGCTTCTTGGCCGGCGGAGGTGCTTGAGGAATGCTGGCAGGGGCTGGTGGCACGGGAGGTGGGTTTTGTGCTGCGACGATCGCATTGAGCTCATCTATGTGCCCTTGGAAAGTCTTGAGCTGCTCAGGAGTCGCGGACCCTGTAGCCACAATTTTCATCAACTCTTTCAAATTTGAGTCAGTCGCGGCGCGTGAAGCCAGTAACTGGATGACAGGATCAGGTGACTGTTTCGCTGGAGGTGGGGGCGCTGGAATGGGCGACTGGTGTGTAGAAGTGGCAGGCTGTTGAGACCGTCCACTCATGTATGGAGAAGGTGGTTGTGGCCGTCCATTAACGGGATGACTTGTCTGAGGCGCGCCTTGCGCAGTGTAAGGAGCGCCATATGGACTTGAGGTATTGTGTTGCTGCTGCAATTGATAGCCCGCGTTCTTCTCTTTCGTCGCTTGTGTAAGCTCAGGTTCATGGCTGATGTAGAAGAGTGCCTCGAAGATCATGGGCTCGATGATGATGGTACATTGCCCGAGCAGCTTCATCCATTGCTTCAGTGGGTTCCCAGCGGGGACAGCCTTTGGCGCATCCTTTCTTCCTGACGTCTTGAACCAGTATCTTTCAAAGAAGTCTCCAGACGCCCATCTCTGCCTTGTGCGTTCCAGGGACGACGCGAGGACAGCGCTGCTTTCGATGGTTTGGTACTCGTCATTGACGAGGTCTGTAGCCTGTATAGATGGCAAGATCGGTAAAGGTCGTCGGTCATGTATCTTGCTGGGGAGGAGCGCTAGCTTGACCTCTTCCTCCTTTTCTGGTGTCTCCAGCTTGACCTGTGAGAAAAGACGAGTCTTCTTCGCCGGGGCTGGAGTGCCCTTTGGCGGCCGGCCAGCCTTCCTCTTCTCAGCCATTTGGGTTATGTGAAGTCCATGATCAATGACAAAGCTGGGTTGTACATCTCGGTCATTCACGGTTCATGTGGAAGAAGAAATTGCAGATCTGGGATACCGTTGTGCTGCGGTTTGGGGGTTTTGCCCATCCGTACAAGCACGTCTTGATGTCATGACATTGTATAACATGTGATTGTCTTCGAAGACGTACCGCCTCCCCAATCGATGTCTTCCATACACTGTTGAGTCGCACCACGTTCCATCTCCCAAGTCGATGCACCTGCTCGGAAACTCTGGCGAACCCAGACCATCGCTGACCGAATCTGGTCCGCCTTGATAAGTAGGGCTTGCCTATTAAGCACATTTCTTCCAACACTCTTGTTGGTTCTAGGCTTGGGATTCTTCGCCACTCACATCGTAAGCTTTGGTTATGGCAGGCGATTCGGAACGAGATGGCCTCCAGCAGACATCGACAACAAACACCCCATCGCATGAGGTTACCGAGACGGACGCCCTGCTCCCACAGCATGACGACAAGGATGCACCACCGTACCGCAGACGGTGGTTCCTCATCAAATTGGTTCTCGGTATGGCAGGGTAAGTCACGAAAAGCTTTGCTTATACTCGGTATATTGAGGGCCCCAGGGTGCAGGTAGCCTTCTCGGTACAATTCTCGACAGGATTGGTAAGCATGATCTCGTTAAGTGCTGAAGGCGTACTGATTCCTATGACTCAGTCTTACTTCAGATCGCTAGGCATAAGTCAGACGGTTTCTACTCTTCTTTGGTTCATACCTCCCACCTGTGGCGCTTTTGTACAGCCCTTGTTTGGCAGATGGAGTGACGCCCGGCGCACGAGACTGCCTTTCGTTTTCTTTGGAGGCCTCGCGACAGTGCTATCTCTGCTGGGCTACGCCTGGACGCCAAACATGGCTGGTCTGATTTCTGGTCGGGACAAGTCTATGAACGATCCAGCAGTGGTCAAAGCCTCACAAGTACTGGTCATCTTCTTCTTCGTCGCGCTCAATGTCAGCGTCCAACCGGTACAGTCGGGACTGCGGGCGCTCATTGTTGACGAAGTGAATGAGACGCAGCAAGTCGAAGCGAACGCATGGTCAAGCAGGGTCAATCACGTTGCCGCAATCATAGCTTATCTGGCTGCGGCTTCAAGCATGACGGAGAAGATATTACTCGGTCCCACTCACCTTCAGGCATTGGTCAACCTCAGCGTCGTGGTCGTCGTGATATCTGTCGGTGTAACATCCTACACTGTCAAAGCAGCGGGCAAGCGGACTGTTATTGTGGAGAACGAAGAGCCTAGTCAAGGCATGCTAGCAACATGGAACCTCATGTCGCCTCGACTGAGAAGAATTTACTTCGCACAGTTCTTCTCGTGGTTTGCTTGGTATCCTGTACTTGTCCAGATAACTAGGTAAGCATTTCACTCGACAAGCTCCATCGACAGTACTGACGAGGTTGTAGCTTCATCGATTCCTTAGGTGAGAAAACTCAATCTGGATGAGACCAAGGCTGACTTTCTAGGTTGCTCAAGTGCGTCAGCAGCTAGTGAGGGTACAGACAACTCGAATTGTACCCCTACTGGAGCCACGGCGCTCTTCAATCAGTCTGTGGTCGCTTTCATCATGTCGCTGATTCTACCGGCGCTTATTTACAAAATATCTACCTCTTCTAGCAAGTCGGGACCGTCATTTGAGCGAGAAAGATCCAAGTCCGAGCTTCGAAGCCTCCAGACTCTCTGGATAGTCTCGCAGATTCTCTTCGCCGTCTTCCTGTCCACCTCGTTCTTCCAATCACGACTCCTCATCATTATCGCTATTGGTTTGAATGGACTTTGCTGGTGCGTCTCGGCATGGGTGCCGTTTGTGTTTGCAAACGAAGAAGTCATACAAATAGAGGAGAAGAGGAAGGCAGCTGCGCTGGAGCCTAGATCTGGCGTGCTCATCGGTGCACACAATACTTTCATAGCATCGCCCCAGATCTTAACCACGGCATTCTCGAGCCTTTTGTTCCTGATCCTGGACGTTGCAGGCATCTCGGATTCAGTAAGGAATGTCCTCTGGCTATTTGGATTGGCGGTGATGTCGGCTTTGGTTTCGGCTCTGCTAGTGTGGAGGCTTTGATGCTAGAACAAACATGGGAGCCTGCGACGAGAGAGCTCCGCAGGTGCAGGCAGTAAAGTAGTCGCACCGAGATCGGACATGCTACTTAGACAAAATGTCATTGCTCGTACACACTAGGGGGACGATGTCCCGCACCGTCAACACTGAGATGGCTGAAGTGGACCGTAAACGCAGATGCAGGATGTGTCGCTTAACCTATGGCGAAGCACTCATGAAAAGAATGGAAGCCTCAAACGTAGGACTTTATTCGATCTTGCAAAGTACAAAATTGTGAACACCAGCATGGAGATTGATTGGCTTCTTGCTGAGAGGACTGCTTTGCAATAGACATTCAATGAAAAAATACTTATATCGTGGGTCTTCTCAGTGCCTTGTTTTTGCTTGCAAGTGATGGTCAAATTTGTCGGGTGTGACAGTGAGAGACGAGGAAAACATGCGAAGATTTGTTTCGAAGTTTTTCCTGTCTCCTGATCGACCCGGCCCGTCAATATCGTCGACATGGCTGGTTGATGACGTCTGGAACCGGCCGGATGCTGATCTAATTTGACCACTTCAACATTACACTCATCTATGGCATTGTCGGTGGGGGCACGATGGGCTCTTGCGACTCCAGCACTCCTGATCCTCCTGTACATGGTGTTCATTGTCCTTCTTCTCATACCATGGCTGCAGAGACAGTGAGCGTGCACCTCGTTACTACCCAACATAAGCTAACCAAAGAACAGTGCTTTGTATGTTCACAAGATACACTCCGCCTTCTGGCATGATATCTCCGACCCGACAACCTTTGGATTTGCTCGGAATCAAGTCCGGACCTTCACTATTCCTACTCCAGATGGGATTACCCTGTCGGCGTGGCACGTGCTACCACTTGATGTCTACGCAGAGCACAGATTAGAATTGACAGAGGCTTCGCCGGGCTCAACACTGGCGACGAAGCTTCTCTCTTCTGATCCTACCGCGGAAGTATTGATCTACTTCCATGGCAACGCCGGACATGTGGCCCAAGGATGGCGTACCGATACGTACCGCTCCTTCAGCGCACTCCCCAACACTCACACCATCACCATCGACTATAGAGGATTTGGTCACTCTACCGGCAACCCCACCGAAGCAGGGCTAATCACCGACGGCGTCGCCCTCGTCAACTACGTAATGCACACGCTCCACATCCCTCCTTCCCGCATCTCTATCGTCGGCCAATCCCTGGGCACCGCCGTCGCATCGGCCGTCATCCTCTACTTTGCCGACCCCAGCAACACCCGCCTCCCAACCACCATCTCCACCTCACCGGGAACATCCACACCCCTCCTCACCCCACAAACCGACCCCTCCCACCCCAATTCCTCCCAAAACCCCATCCTCTTCGCAGGCACCACCCTCATCGCACCCTTCATCGACATCCCCCGCCTCCTCCTCACCTACAAAGCAGGCGGCGTGCTCCCCCTCCTCGGTCCCCTCCGTCCCTTCCCTTTCCTTCACCCAATCCTAGACTGGGGAATCAAAGACCAATGGCCCACTCTGCTTCGACTGCAAGCTTACTTCGCCGCGGCAGAGGAATTGCGCTCATCCAGCGAAAGACCGGGAGTTGTTGATGCAGCCGGGGATGTGGGGGCGGTGCACATCATTCACGCTTTCAATGATGCGGATATCAGTTGGCGTCAGAGTAGGGGGCTGTGGGAGGGTGTCACTGGAGAGGCTGCGAGTGCGGAGCTGGAGGGGCGGAGGGCGACCACTCTGGAAGCGAGGCCGGGGGGGACGAGGTTTACGGTGGAGTTGGTGGAGAATGGTGGGCATAATAGGGTTTGTACCTATAGCGAGGTGCATTTGGCTGTGAGGAGGCAAGTGGTTGGGACGTCACCTTAGTTCTCATTGAGAAGAAGCCAATCATGGAAATAGACAAGAAAGGTGAAGGAAGAGTGGATGATAAGAGCATCAAGTTGGGTATCATGTAAATATCTACCAGGCCTAGTAGTAATGGAACCTCGCGGCCAACGCCGCGCTATGTATGCCCGCTATGCTTTGAATGTACAGCAATATAATATCAATGTCATTTATTCGTCCTCGCACTCCATGGCTTGAAGGTTCGTCCCATGCCCAGCGTCTTCTTGGGGACACTGCTAGTACCTAGCGACGAGACAGTCGTGGTGTGCATCGTCGTGGCAGGCCGAATGGCCGCAGGAGTTGATGGGCGGCGGTTCTCCTCTCCGTCTCCCTGCAGACGGGGACGCTTTAGCAGTGGCTGCGTGGCCACCCTATGCAACGAGGCTGGAGGAGCTGGCAGGACCTCTGCCAGAGGCTTCCGCTCTACTGGCGGTGCTGCCTCGACCCTAGTAGTTCCCGTCTTCTTGAAACTACCAGCAGGCTTGATACTACCAGTACCCCCTCCTCCCCCAAAGAAGCTCTTGATGTCAGAGCCGTGCTTGGCCTGCGCCATTTCCTCTTTTCCCTTTACCTTTCCTTCCCCCTTTCCTCGCTTCTCCAGGATCTTTGCCTTGCTTTGCACTTCCAATGCCTCTAGTTCTTGCATCCTGCTTCTAGCACTGGCAAAGGTGCCGTGCAAGCTTTCCATGGTAGTCTGCACCCCGAATCCCTCGACCCTGTCCATGTGGACTCTTGCGGTGGCCAGGACCCCCCCTTCGCCTCCCATGCCGGCGCTGGCTCTGCCATGGTCCCACCTATTTTCCTCTTCCCTAGGCCAGGTTCCATCCTCGGGCCAGTGTGTGTCGTCCCATTGCTCTAAGCTCACGCGCCCATGTTCAATCTGCTCGAAGAGAGGACAGGTGCGTCCCAATGTCTCTGCCATTCTGCTGATACGCATGTGCGAGTCCAGCTCCGGCCCTTTTGCCGTAAAGGACCTCGCCGCACCCTCCAGCGTCAAGAATGGTGACACTACAGTTTCTGCACCTTGACTGCTCTTGATAGGGCATGAGAGATACAACAGAGCCTGCGCGCGGGTCATACCGACGTAGAGAAGGCGTCGTTCTTCGTCGTGATTCTCTGCTCTGCTGTGGGGAATGGAGCCATCATAGCAGGCGGGGAGGAAGACGACGGGCCATTCGAGACCTTTCGCAGCGTGGATGGTGGAGATGGTGATGGTGGATGTGGGGCTGTCTTTGGTATCGGTTGCGGAAGATAGTGCAATGTTGGCAAGAAACATGGAGAGGGGGTTTTCGGGCTCGTCGTCTGTTTGACTGGTTTCGGAGAGGGACGGAAGAGGTTCGTTGCCGAATAACCCAGACTCCATGGCCGCTGTGAGATCCTTAGTCTGAATTTGAAGTTCCGCGACGTTCGCGAGTCGGTCGTCCACATCTTCAGGGTACTTGCGGTGGAGAAAGGTCTTGTAGTCCAGACGCTTGATAAGCAGTTCGAGAAGATCCGAGGGAGTGGCAGCATCTTTCTTCTTGCGTGCGGTGAGGATTACGTTTGCAAACTCGCCAAGACCTTTCTCTACTGGTGCAGAGAGTTTTGTGGATGGCTTGGTCTTTCCTTGAACGCAATTGAGCAGTAAGGTCCAGACTGGTAGACTCTCGCTTGCCGCTTCGTCCAATAGCTTCTTGATCGTGACCTCTCCTACATTCCTCGACGGGACATTGATGATCCGGAGAAGAGCATCGTTGTGTCCTGGGTGTTCGATGACGCGGAGATAGTCTAGAAGAATTTTGATCTCGACTCGATCGTAGAACTTTGTCCCACCCACCAGCCGATATGGCAGCCCGGCATTACCGAGTGCCTGTTCGATGTGCCTGCTAAGCTGGGCTGACCTGAGTAGAATGGCGTAGTCGCTGTGTCCCAGCAGTCCGCCAGTCATAATCTGCGATCTTTTGATTTCCGACACCAACCACCTCGCTTCCACTTCGGCAGTGGGCAATTTCCTCAGGACTGGTATCTCTCCATAATCAAGTGTGGCTTGTAGCTTCTTGTCCGGCCTCGCCTTGTCCTGCTCAATGACATTCTGGGCGGCGCTCAAGATTCTACCAGAGCTCCTATAGTTCTCCTCAAGGAAGATGACCACAGTATTCGTGTATAGCATCTTCATCTTGTTCAGATTCTCAATCTCAGCATTCCTCCAGCCGTAGATGCTTTGGTCCGGATCTCCAACAATTGTGATGATCTTCCGCCGCTGGGCGAATTTATTCATGAGCTCGAATTGCACCTCATTGGTGTCCTGAAACTCATCGATGAGCACAGCCTGGACATTTCCAACCAGCGATGGGCTCATCTGAAGCAATTCTTTGCACTTCAATAGCAAGTCGTCGTAGTCCAGCAAATTTGACAAGGCCAGCGTGCTCTCATATCCCTGGTAGACGGCCACGAACTCGACACCTTCCTCGTCCTTTTTCTTCATCTCCGCTTGTACCATGTCTGCAGTCTTGCTTCGGCTCTTACATGCACTTATCCTGCCAAGCGCCTTGCTCGCATCGATTCCCAATTTCTGATCCTTGATGATACGCTTGACGATTGCCTTTTGATCTCCCGCATCTGCAATGCTCCACCCCTTCTTCAATCCAATGTCTTCACCATAGCGTACCAGGTATCTCCTTGCAACGGAGTGGAATGTCCCCAAAACGAGCTTCTTGGCTGACTCTTCGCCGATCTGATCTTGCAGGCGATGCTGCATTTCTTTCGCTGCCTTGACTGTGAATGTGCACACGATGATATTCCATGGCTTGTATCCGCATTGTGAGATGAGGTAGGCGACGCGTGCAGTAAGTGTCTTGGTCTTGCCCGAACCCGGCGGAGCGAGGACTTGGAGGACATTGGCGGGGGACGTGACAGCAGCGCGTTGCGCGAGGTTCAGACCTGCGAGGAGATCATCCATGAGGGGCCGCTCGCCTAGGCGGGGAGTTGGTATGTGATGGAGTTATGGAGGTTGAAGGCGCGTTGGAAGCGGAGCGAAGGAGACGCGAAGTCACGTGGCTCTAAACTGACGGGGAAGTCCCGCGCAATCATTTGAGCAATCTATATCTATATAGTACACTCAAGTCCACGTCAACATGCCGCGAGCTCCTCCTCAGGGTATCTATGCCCCGTCCATCACTCTTTTCAACCCGGACGACACCCTCGACCTCGCCTCCCAATCGCTCCACTTCTCTCATCTCTCGCGGACAGGACTCGCTGGTCTGGTCGTTCTCGGAACCAATGCGGAGACTTTCCTGCTTACGCGGTCCGAACGAGCTCAATTGCTCCAGACAGCTCGCGATTCAGTCCCGGCGGGCTACCCGATCATAGCAGGCGTCTCAGGCCACAGCACTGCCCAGGTCCTCGAATTCATTGCAGACGCTGCCAAAGCGAAAGCCGACTACGCCTTACTCCTTCCGCCAGCTTATTTCCGCGCTGCAACCACGGCCCAGGTCATTGAAGACTTCTTCCTCGATATTGCAGCAAAGTCGCCGATTCCTATCGTGCTGTACAACTTCCCTGGCGTGTGCAATGGAGTCGATCTGGACAGCGCGACGATAGCGAAATTGGCTGAGAAGAGCGAGAACATTGTTGGAGTCAAGCTGACATGTGGCTCCGTGGGCAAGGTGACACGGCTTGCTGCTCAATTCCCTCCAGAGAGGTTTGCCGTCTTCGGAGGCCAGAGTGATTTCCTGGTCGGCACCTTAGCAAGTGGGGGGGCAGGGTGTATCGCCGCCTTCGGAAATGTGGCTCCAAGGTCTGTCGTGGAGGTGTATAAGCTTTGGAAGGAGGGCAAGCAAGATGAGGCACTGAAGATACATGCTCGGGCTGGCCTGGCAGAGGGCTATGTGAAAGGAGGCATTGCCACTATCAAGTTCGGAGCGGGACTGCACAGCATGTTGATCGCAGGCGTTGGCAAGGACTTGTCATCTGAGAAGAAGCAAGAGTTCGTACTGGAAAGGACGAAGCCACGGAAGCCATACCCTGGTGTAGGAGGGCCGACCGCGAAGAGCATCGAGGATGGACTTAATCCTATCCTAGAATTTGAGAGGGAGCTGGAGAAGAAGGCGCAGTCGGCGTGAATATAATATATGATGCAAGGTGAGTTTCTGATGCTTGTCGACTGATAACGTGACTGCCTGGTGGTGATGCTGTAGAGGTTATTGTGTGGAAAGGTCGACGAAAGAATGACGGGAGCTCCAATCCTACTTCTCCTCATGTTCGACTGCGCACTAGGGACGAGGACAACGATAGAAACTACCGCACAGCATGGCACTTGGTAGCTTGCCGTCCGGCATACAGCGAGGAGAAGTGGAACATGCCGGGAATGTATGATATGTGAGGGTTGAATCATGGCGAAAGGGAGGCGTCGGATGGCATGAACATCTTATGCCATAGTCGGGCCCAAGGGGGCTTGCCCAATCCGCTACATCGGCTGAGGAGACATTGGTGATACAATCGTTGCTATCATAGACACGCCAGCGGCACGAGCGACCTCCATGAACAGCAAGCTGGTGGTGCCAAAAGAAGGGAAGCATTTGATCCTGAGAGTTCAGTGGAAGAAAACATGCCTACCCAAGTATCCATCACCATTCCCAATAGCTCTCATCATAACCATCATCATCGAATCGAAGTCCTTCACACCTCTCCCATCGCTCCCTCATCCCCATTCTGCCCTACACAATCGTCCCATTATTCACAAAAACCTGAATCCTGTTCGCCCCACCGCACGCCTCGGTGCTATTCCCCTTACACTTATAATTACACCCCTGCGCCAACGCATCCCCACTCAACGCCCTGCTCGCGAACGGCGCCGTCTTGGCCCCATAGCACTCAGAGTAATACTCCACTCCGCACCAGCCCATGCCCGCTGCCGCACAAGCATCGAGACAATTGCCCACAGTAGCGTTATTGCCGCCGCCACGGAGAGGGGTCAGCCCAGTAGCCAAAGTACGCGTGCCCGAGTCGGTGTAGCACCCCATGCTCGCCCAAGTGTTGTAGGTATCCCTCGCGAAGAAGGTTTGAACCCAGGTGGAGTCGACAGCGACGGAGAGACGGTTGGGACCGCCGCAGATTTGCGTCTTGTCGCCGGCGCAGGTCATGGAGCAGGTTGTGGTCGAGGTGGCGGGGGCGGTCTTGGAGCACCAGCATTCCGAGGTGTATTCGGTGCCCGAGTACTTGTAGCCGGAGGCGCGGCAGGCGAGGGCGCATTGGGTGGGGGTGTTGGTGGAGTTGGAGTAGAGTTGGAGGGGGAAGGTGCGGGGGCTGTTGTCCACGTAGCAGCCTAGGGAGGAGACACCGGAGGGGAGCGTGATGGAGGCGGATGTTGAGGAAGGGGTGGAGGAGGTCGTGGTCGTTGTTGTTGTTGTTGTGGTGGTGGTAGGTGAAGCGGTCGTAGAGGTCGTGGTGGTTGTGGTCGTGGTAGTTGGGGCAGGAGAAGTAGTCGTTGCGGTCGTGGTAGTAGTGGCCGGGGTTGTAGTCGTGGTTGTAGGTGGGGAAGAAGTGGTTGTGGTGGTAGTGGTGGTCGAGGAGCTCACAACGGTTGCGAGCGTGGTAGGTGCAGTCGTGGTGGTTGATAGCGAGGGGGCATTGATGACTGGCGAGACTGTTCCTGGAGCGGAGGTACTTGTGGTAATAGTGCTCGTGGCAGTCGTGGGTAGACTTGTGGTAGTGGTGGTGGTGGGGATCGGAGTGGTTGTGGTCGTTGTCGTGGTCGTGGTCGTCGGCACATCCGTGGTCGTCGACGAGGTAGATGTGGTAGTAGTACTCGTCGTGGTGCTCGTTGACGCAAGTGTGGTCAGACTACTGCTTGCGGAGGTAGTGGTCGAGGAAGTAGTGGTCGATGTCAAGCTCGATGAATCGCCAAAGCCAGCCACGGGACTTGCGGTGGCTAGGGTGGTTGTGGTTATGGTCGAGGAAGAGGCGGGGCCGACCAATTTCGCACCCCAAATGACCAAGTTCGAGTTGGCATCACCAAGAGTGCCCTTGAGATAGCAAGCATAGCCCGACAGAGAGACGTCGACACACTTGCTGTTGGCTGCGCAGGCTTCGATGCACCCAGCAAAGTTCTGTACCGATAGTGAAGCAATGTCGCCACCATAATGATCGATACCACATTCGATCAGGAAGTTGAAACCAGTGGAGGCGGTGTAGATCGTATTGTTACTTCCCGGGCATCCAATGGTGCTCGTTGGAGCTGCTGCGGTCGTGGTCGTGGTCGAAACTGGGCTTGACGCGGCACCACCCGAGACTATGATGGAGGTCGAACCGGACACGCTACTTGTGGAAGCGCTGCTGCTAGCTTTGACAGCAGCGACAAAATTGCTACCAGAGGGAGTAAACGAGCCGACGTCGCTCTTCAGCCAGCAGGTACCAGAGCCAGCACGATTCGCACCACCAACATAGACAAAACCCTTGCAACCTTGAGCAGATTGGGAATCGCATGTGGTCATACAGTCAAGGTAAGAGGCGGAGGCACCGACACCGGAGTAAGCACCGACGGAACTGTCAGAACTGCACTTGACTGTGTATCCATTGACAACGTGGCCATCAGCCGTCGGGCAGAGACTGCTTGATGGTATGGCGGAAGTGGTGGAACCAGCAGCTGCAGAAGTGGTCGAAGTGGTGGTGGTGGATCCCTGAGTAATGGTCGACACGGGTGCACTGCCATCGAGCTGATAGACAGTGAGACGATTACCCGCACCGCAGAGCTGTCTGTTGTTCCCAGGGCAGGTCATGGAGCAGTCGGAGTCGGCCGCGATCCCAGCCCCGTCCCCGAAAGAGCTCCCGCAGTAGCACTCAGCGCCGAACTCGACACCGAAATACTTGTAGCCATTGCAAAAGGAGGCACAGTTGTCCAAGGTCATGTTCGCGCCGTCAGTGTAGGACTTTGCGCTCAGAGCACGACCCGTGGTCGCCTCGGTGTAGCATAGCAGCGCGTTGTAGTTGCCCACGGTTTCGGGCATGCCGGGAATTGGCGCCTGAGCAGGCGTACCATTGGAGTAGAGGGAGAGACGGTTGCCTTGACCGCAGATCTGCGACGAGTTGCCAGCGCAGGGCTGAGTGCAGCCGGCGGCGATGGTCTGCTGTGCGAAAGGACCAAGGGTCGAGCCACAGTAGCACTGAGAGCCGAACTCGAGACCAGCGATGGTGTACCCAGCAGCAGCGCAAGCAGAAGTACAGCTTTCGATAGTAGCGGTCTGGCTGTCGAAGGCGGCGAAGGGCAAGCTGCGCTGATTGCGAGTGTTGTCAGTCCAGCATCCAGCGGCGGTCATGTTCCCAGCATAGACTGTCTTGTCCAGGCCAGTGTCAGTAGAGTTGCGGGTGGGATCCGGGTAAGGATCATCGCCAGCCTGCTGACGTGTGCCAAAATCGTAGGCCCTCTTACCATCACCATAGAAGTTATCGAGGAAGAGACGAGCTTGCCCCGCGGGTGATGCCATGATGGCACCAGCATCATGACCGGCGTTGACGTAATCGACAGTGTCGCACTGACCAGTGGAAGGATTCGGGCAGCTGGGAGGGAATGTCTTGATGAAGTTGAAGAATCGCTCGTTGCGGTTTGCTCCTTGGGTGAAGGGTGCGCAGTTGGACGAGTCATCTCCCAGATCCTGGGTACCGCGGACGTACGCCTTGGACTTGGAATTAAAATTAGCCACGATAGCTGGGCGGCCGGAGGCGACGAGAGAGGTTGCGTAGCTCATTGGGTAGGCGGTGAAGTTCGTGAAGCCGTCGCGGTATGTGTCATAGACAGAGCAACTGGTGGTGTCCAATGGTCGGGTAGTGGCCATCCATGTCCAGCTGTTGGGGTTGCCAATCCAGTAGGTCACTGGCGAATTGGTCGCGAAAGAGTTGCCAATCTCAGCGTAACGATTGACAGTCTGACCTCCCAGGGAGTGACCTGCCACGACAATCTGCTTGAGGTTGGGGTATCTGGATTTGTCGTCGAAGTACTTGACCAGCTGATCGAGGACCTCGAAGGACGAGACTGTGGTTGCGTTCCAAGGATACTGGTTGTTAGCACCTGCGGACCACTGCGGGCCAGCCCAGACGAGTGCATTGGTGATAGAGCCACGACCAGGTTTGAGACCGTCCTGCCATGGGTAGGTGATGTTCTTGTCATTCCCGTTGGTGAAGAGTGGTGCGAGAATCTGGACAGTCTTGAAGTTGACGTTGGCATCGTTTGGAGTTGTCTGTGCAAGAGCGCTCAACATGTTGCTCATGTATGTACCAGGATCACGATTGAGACCGTGGATGATGATGACACCACGCTGGACATCTGCGTTGTTGAGACGCTGTCCATTACCGTTCTGTGACCAGTAGTTTGTGAGTGTGAGCTGATTGTTCTTGCCGGCAGGATCGGTGATGCGCCAATATGCGAGCTCGGATCCAGGGACATTGGGCATCTTGTTAGGGATGACATCGCCGGCAAACTGCTGTGCAGAGGTGAACCAAGACAGGCCTGCCAAAAGGCAAGCTGAAATCGTGAATTGCATGACGTGAAGAGGTATGATGAACGAGTGGAGGCTGTTGAACGAGTGGGAACCTCTTGACCTCTTACCTGTCGGTCGGAGGGGAGAGGGACATGTTATACTTCGCAGAGCCAGTAAAGACTACCAAAACGTGGCGCACTCATATTCAGGAGTGTTCTTCAGCAACTCGCTGCGAGCACAGACAGAGCTAGTCCACTAGACGAGGTATATTGGCTAGTGACGTGCCAAACCGAGCTGGAAGAGTCGGCAGAGATGGAGACTAGACGAATGAGAGGTCGCGTTTCCAGTGCTGGTGTGGACGCAAAACGTTGTTGCACGTTGTGGCACGCTGTGGCACGTTGTCTGCCGAAGGGTTCTACTTCTGGGCCGTTGGAGCCAAAGACAAGGCGCAGGGTGAAATTGTGAGAAAGCACAAAGGAGCTACCAATATTAGCGTATCGTACAGATGACCTATCGATGGGAAAGGGAGCTTATGCAAGCTTAAGCGTTCGGCGGTGATAGCGGAGTGTGGTCCACGGAACAGTATCATCTCAACCGGATCTGCGTTGGGCGAGAAGGGTCGTGGTTGGCGTCAAACGTAAAGCGATAGCGGTCCATGTCAAGACGAGAGAAGCAAGGGATATTCTTGTCAGGAGAGTCGAGGAAGAAGAAGCGACCGAATTGGCACATCCCAGATCCAAGGTGAGCACGCTGTCAAGATGTGGCTTGCGTAGCATCGTTCTATCGTGAACCTGCAGCATGCATCTTGCCGCACGTAATCAATTTTGTTCCAATTTTGCGGTTGGTTTTGAGTCTCAGTCGATTTGACAGCTTCAAACGCGACTGTATGTATCTCTCCAAACTTTTGCCCCGCAGACGAAACACAACGGTATGACTATCAAGCGGCAAGTAGAACCGGCGGCATCTGGACGCATCATGTCGACGTCGCAACCGCCTAGGACCTCGATTGTTCGACTGAAGATGCTCGCCTTGTACAACAGCCAGTACCATTCCATTGGACCTAGCTTGACCTTTGACGTGCATGAATAGCCGCAGCCACTTTTTCCTGATCGAGAGGCGAGCCAAAGTCGCGTCGTCCCAGAACGTTTTGCTCCCTAAATTTTGTGTCGATTTTGGGTTGACCGGAAACAACAGAAACGATCACAACGACGTGAAGAGGCTCTGACCTTCGCGCGACTTGCCGTCAACGTCGCCGACGCCGAAATCTTAACCTTTGTGGCGCTGCCATGGGTGTAATCATGAGACCTGGGTCCTGTTGCGGCGGGCTGAGAAGCCACTATCTTTCATACTCCCACCGTCTGTGTCATGGGCTGGGGCGAGGCCGCCAGACAGAATACTCCTGATCCATCTCTTTATTGATTGAATAAGCGTGCGCGGGGTTTAGATTCTGCTGTGACAAAAATCCTTTGATGGAAAAGGAGGAAAATTGCGAGTCAGGCATGGCCAACTGCATAAAGTCATGACAAGTCTTGGCAGGAACTGGGCGGCTCCTCTGGTCTTGTCACTTGGTCCTATTGGATATGGTCTTTGACAAGCAAGTGGAAGTTCTTGATGTGTAGTCGAAGTGGAATATGCAAGGCTCTCAGACCTGTTAGGAGTGTCATGCAAATTTAGTACAGCGACGTTGACCCTCGTCACTTTCCACGCCGTGCGTGCCAAGCATTTCTTCCCGCTCTCGTGGGAATACCACAACTTCTCAGCTTCACAAGCTACGCCGCACATCGGACTATCTCCCATCCCAGACGACAGATAAGGCCCAAGACCACCTCGCAGCGAAAGGCAACTACACGTATTGATAATTGATAATACCGGATACATCACGCGACCACTGCGCACCTGCAAAATTGCTCGTCTTTACTCCTCGGCCTCCTCCCTGACCCATCACAACTGATACGGTCGCTTTGTGTCAAGAGCTTGTCATACAACCGATCACATGGTACATCGGCGCTGATTACGTGCGCGACAAAGGCTCCTTGACATCAGTCAAAGCCTGCGCGTCCGCGCCAACCGCCCATCATGGATATCAATGCTCTCATGAACAAAGAGCCGAGCGCATCTGGCGACCAGCATCAAAGAGGCCCACCACCAATTCAAAGGCAGCCGTCATTGGCGCGCTCAGCCTCTGATAATTATGGCACTCCTCCGCCACCTCAACAATTCCAGAGACCATCGATATCAGGATATCCAGCTCAACCACCACCGCTCGACACACGAGCATCGACTTTCTCAAAACAGGGATCCGTCAGCGCTCAGTACACACCGATCAGGACGCCACAGGCGCAGCACACTCAGCAGTATCCGTTTCCATCCCAGTATCAGAGTCCTGTACAAGCGCATCATCGCGGCGTCGAAAAATTTCCGTCCTTGACTCCTACTGGCAGATCCACATCACATTCTTACGGCCACCCTCAACAAGATCAGCGGTCACCTTCGCTCTTTGCCGCTCCGCCGCCTCCGCCGCACTCCGCGACTCACTCGCATACATCTGCGACTCCGCCATCAGCGAATTTACAATCACCTTACGGCGCAAGAGCAAGTCCTGGCAGTGGTCAGCCACAGCATCAGATCCCATACGGTACCGCTGCCCACCTTTCCCATCCGAACACTCCTCTAGGTCCGCCACCTGCACAACGTCCTCTCGCAACGACTCCTCGTGAAATAGTCAGTCCATACGCACCACATCAACGATCGTACTCAGGCACATCTGGACCAAAGAGTATTGCATCGAATTCTCCAGGACCAGGAGTATCCAGTATCAACAATATCCTTGACTCACCTGCAGGATATCCCCCGAATATCGAACAAGTGAAGAGAAGGTCAACGGAACATCTGCCTCCGACTGAAAGAGATCGGACCGCTAGTGTCAGCCCCAAAACTCAAGTCAGTCGGCGAAACCCATCAACAGACTCTCGACACAATAGCCAGGATCCTTGGTCGGCACGCTCTTCAATCAATCAAGGTCGACCTGACATCGATCCACGAGGTTCATCATTCGATCAGCCACAAGCATCATATCCGGTCCCGCCTACTGGCTCACTCTCCCGTTCATCTACAGGTCACTTCAGTCAAGGTGCGCCGAGCCCTCTATCACAAGCTCACAGTATACCACCGCAAAGACAAGTTTCAGCTGATCAGTTCCATCGAGCCTCGATCGTAGAAGCTCAACAACAACCTCCAACCTTTAAAAGACCGTCCGAAGATATTCCTCACCACTTTCCTCGGGAAGAACCAAAAGTGTCACTTTTGCAGCAGCCCGTATCACAACCCATCATGTCCGGTGTACCACCAGCTCGCGAAGACGCCGTGCAGGCGAACACCCCATTGAAGCGCCGCGCCGAAGACTTGCAGCAGCCAGAACCTAAGAAAGCCCGGACTCAGTACAAGGAGCCGCCGCCGTGGGCGAGACTACATCCTTCGAATCCAGGATATGAGAACCAAATTCAACGGTATCCTCACCTCAAGGACATGAAGATGCCAGATCCTCGATCTGCTTCTCGACCTCAGCAACCTCAGAGTACTGCCCCTTTGCCTGTCGCACGTCCTGCTGCTCAGCCACCACCACCAACGCCGGCGCAAAGCAATGGTCAGGTCGCCTCGCAGCCGGACTTAGCAGACAAGAGAAAGACCGATGTCTCTCGGCTGCTGAATATGCCGTGGGAGCTCTCGATCATTGACCAAGAATTGCAGAACCCCATAACCAAATCCGTTGGTATTTTCTTCTACCACCAATTGAGAAGACCAGAACTCATGGCAAGCAACCTTGGGGGCGGGAATATCGAAATAGAGGCCAAGATCGGTACTCTCGTCGACATTGACACGAAAGCACGCCTCCAGCTACCAATCGTGACCACCGCCGTCCTCCACGAAGAATATAGCAAGAGACTCAAGTTTGAGAGCATGATGAACGAGGTAGCTTGCGACAATCTCGTTTCTCCCACATTTGAAAAAGATCTAACCCCAACCCAGCTGCAAAACAAGAATCTCAACGACCATCTCAACGTGCTTCTCGGAGTCTCCCGTGGCTTGGCTCAATTGCAAGGCGTCCGCGACCAGAACCGCGTCCCTCTCGCGTATCGCCATCGCCACGAACGAGATACTTTCGTCCCTCTCTCTCAGTATGGCTTTGACAAGCTCTCGCCGTTCGCCCAAACAGTTTTAAAGGCATCCCGCCGGGACAATCCTAGACTTCGCGTCACCTACGATAACGATCCGAAACGTGACAAGAGCATCCCGGCGCCAGTCCTCGCCAAGATTGTCAAGGTTCGTATTGCGGACCTCGATATTCACTGTCCAACAGATCCTTTTGACATCCGTATCTCGATCAACATCGAAGTCGACTTCCATAACAGACCCGATGTCGACCAGGATCTTCTGGCGGACACGCCTGCCGATATGGAAGTCGAAGGACCCAACTCTCGCCGCCGAAGGGACGACCCTGACCGACTAAAGGACAGGATTAGCTACAATCATCTGCTTTACCAGATCGACCTTACACAGGTAGTGACGGATATCCCAGGTGCTCCAGAGAAGAAGCACGAGCTTGAGGTTGAGGTAGACGGGAATGTGTTGCAGGAGCAGCTGGTGTTACTGCAGCAGAATAAGGAGAACGCTTTTGGTGAGATCGTGGATGGATTGATGAATAACGTCCTGTTGTTGGCAAGGGATAGGTAAGAGGTGGAATACACGATGGATCGGGGGAGTCGGATTGATGGATGATACCCAGCTCGAATTGATGATCTTTCTCCTTGTCTCCTTCGCGTCTCGACATGGGGTTGTGATTTAGCTTCGCCGTGACTAGCCGAGTACTACCGCATCAGCGTTACACCTTGTCGCCCGGGCCTGGTATATGTGCGATGAATGCGCTGCGAGCCAGATGGTACTTCGTTTGCAGAAATGCTGTACTCAAATTTGGAGTGACAACAGCATGGGCTCAAACCAGTGGTACGAGGGGCGCATTGAGCAGCTCGGCAGTTTGCTTGCGAGCTTCAGCACAAAGGTGAACTCGTCGCTGCGCATAAGGACAAAGCCGACCAAGACAAGCTCGAGAAGGATGGCACCCTGGAAACCAACGAGGCAACCATCAGTGAGCAGCTTTCAACTCTGACTAACCGGAAGGTTCTTCAGGAAGCGCGAGAGGAGATTAGAAAGCAGTCGGCGACAATCGAGGACGTTAAGGGCAGATTGGAAAAGGCTCTGGAGACAGCCAGCACGGCGGCGTCTACTAACCAAACACTTTCTTCGGAGAAAACAGAGTTGGCAGAAGATTTGCAGAGCACTAGAGAACAGCACGAGGACCTTCAAAGGCAGTTCAAGAAGCTGGAGGAGGATAGAGAACGCTCTGTCCGCCATGAACGACAAGCACACTGAACAAAAAGATCGCTGAGCTTGAAAGCAAAATCAAGAAGCTCGACAGTGAGGTGTCGGCACTCAAGGACCAACAATCGACCAAAAGCGAGACTTGGAGACTGACATCGCAAACACTCAATCCGAACTTGATTTGGTCAAACAGGAGAGGTCAATCGCCACCCTGCAAACTCGAGTCACCGAATTGTCCCACCAAAGGCACACTTTGCTGCAACTGGCCCTGAGTGCGGTCCGGCCATCTCAACAATCTCGCAGGAGTACACTTTTTCCTTTACCCTTTCGATCTTCAAAGCTGGTGTAGGGTGTATGACAGATTTAGTAGTCGCAGATATACTATCGTTGTTGGATGAAAGTCTGTCTTCAGTGTGCCGGTGAATTGACACGCTCTCCACGACTTGGGATCACCTGCCCCTCTTGAGCTGGAAGCCCTTGAATGTCGCCAATCCTACATATCCCAATCCCACCCCTACCCCTCCTAGTACAGCCGAAAACCACCACGCCAGTACCGTCCCCTGCCTCTTCGCCCTTGCGATGACCTCGTCGTATGGCACATTTTCGAAACTAACCCTGCTGTACTGCGTCGCCCATCCCAGACCTGGGAGCCATTTGCTCAGACCCTCCTCCACCTTCTTCCGTAGCAAATATAGTGGCGACTGCACATCCGCTCGCATCTCCTGGTAATTTTGCAAGGCGAGATCGCATATCGCTGCTGCCTGGGGGACGCGGATCGAGGAGTACTCCTGTAGCGCGGCGGCGATGGTCGGGTTGGGTGATGATGGTGAGGATGAGGGAGCGGAGGACGGTGCGCCTGAGGAGGGTGAGGTGGAGCAGTGGGCTGATGGTGAGGGAGCAGGGAGTGATGGCGGAGTCTTGATGTGGCCGTTCGTGAAGGGTGAGTAGTGTCTGTCTAGCGTTTCGAAGAGGACTCGCACGTCTTCGAGACCGGCATTCATGCCTTGGCCGTAGAAGGGGACCATGGCGTGGGCGGCGTCGCCGAGGATGACGGCTGATGAGGCGTGGTGGTGGGGGTCGCATTTGATGCTTATGAGTGGGAGATGCGGATTAGTCTTGTATTGAGTCTGAAGGTCAGATTCTGAGATCAGGCGACGGGCGACGCCTGGGAAGTGTTTGTCGAAGAAGGGAACCAGGTCCTCCGGGTGGGCGTCGAGGTCGGAGAAGTGGCTGGCAGGTAGGAAGAGGGTACAGGTGAAGGACTTGTCGAGCGAGGGGATGGCGATGAACATGAATTCCTTGCCGGGCCAGATATGCAGGTGGTTTGGTGAGATGCGGAAGTCGTTCGCTTCAGACGGCTTCATATGGAACTCGCACCAGAGCGTATCGATGTAGTTTTGGGAGTAGGTCATGCGCGTGAACTTCATGAGGTGATAGCGGACTGCAGAGTGGGCTCCATCGCATCCCAGCATAAGGTCGAAGGAGATTTCGATTTCCTTTGCCCTTACTGTGCTTGATCCGGTCGACCGCTGCTCGAACCATGCTTTGTTAACATTGAAATCGGCACCTGTGAGCTTGTAGTTGAAGAAGATCTTGACGTTGGGAAGGCTCTCGAGCTCATCAAGGAGTCTCTTGTTCAGCATGCCCCTGTCGGCTGCTCGAATATACTGTCACGTGTCAGATTGAATTCTGGAGAAGCTCGCAACAACATACGCGTCCATGGATATCGTATAATTGTGATTCGTCTGTGAAGCTCCCAAACGACTCTCCATGTATCATGCGGCCATGCATTGGTAATGTCTCGGCCAGTATTGACTCCAGCAGGCCTGGCCGGCCAGAGTGGCGCATGGCATTGATGCCGCGCTCTGACAGAGCTAGATTTATCGATTTTGTAAAATTGAGAGGGACTGTCGAAGGGTCGCGGAGGTCTGCTTGTGGTTAGCATTGAATTCAACAATATTGCTGAGGGCTTTTTCTCTTGATATTCTGGTTTTGTTGACATGAGATGTAAGGGAATACTGACCTCCTCTCAATTCATAGACCTCAACATCATGGCCACGATTCGCGGCATAGATGGCGGCGAGGGCACCCACTGGACCAGCACCGACGACGACGACCTTCTTCCCAGTCATGTTACCGTGAAAATGGATAGCAGTAGTCAAAGAATCATTTCGAAGATTGATTGTCTCGATCTGACCAGATTCGATTTCCAATCTCAATTCGTCATCGAACGACGGCAGGGCCCGGAACGAGGACCGTCCCAGAGATCTTCAGCCCTACAGGAATTTGCCTGTATAGATTTCTTTGTGCTCTCTCGATCCGCATTTCAACCTCGTTCACCCACCCGAAGCGCAGCAACCCTGATGGCTGTTTGAAACCCTGCCCCGCCTTTGACAACTGCCAACGACCACACATGATGAAGGGCGAAGACGCCTCGAAACCTCGCAAGTGCGAGGGCGTCGACTGTCCGAACGATGCAGGCAGCCTGCAGTGCCCAACGTGCCAGAAGCAGGGCAAAGACGCATTCTTTTGCTCGCAGGACTGTTTCAAGCGGAGCTGGGTACATCAGCCTACCCAAGCACGTGCTGTTTCAACACTGACATCTCGCAGGGCACACACAAGGCCGTCCACAAGAAAGAGGGTAATCCCATCCGCAACTTACTCGCTCCAAAAGTCATTTCTGAACCTGATTCAGCTACCGGACAATACAATCCTTTCCCGACATACTCATACACTGGCGCACTCCGACCTGTTTATCCTTTATCTCCGCGAAGAACAATACCAGACCACATACCTCAGCCAGATTACGCCAAGGACGGCGTGCCTCGATCAGAACAGGTCTTTGTAGGGCGCAACAAGATTACGATATTGGACAAGGCGCAACAAGATAGCATGCGCAAGGTGTGTCGATTGGCAAGAGAAGTGCTGGACATAGCAGCACGAGCAGCTAAGCCTGGGGTAACAACAGACTATATCGACGAGGTGGTACACAAGGCTTGCATTGAACGAGACGTAGGTCGACCACCACGAGGGGCGGTTGGTCTTGCTGACATGTTGACAGTCATATCCCTCTCCACTCAATTATTGCAACTTCCCCAAGTCGGTCTGCACATCTGTCAATGAAGTCATCTGCCACGGTATCCCGGATCAGTACGTCCTCAAGGATGGCGACATCATCAACATCGACGTCACTTTATATCATGGTGGCTTCCACGGCGACATCAACGAGACCTACTATGTGGGCGACAAGGCTCTAGCAGATCCTGACGCAGTGCGTGTAGTCGAAACGTCGCGGCAATGTCTGAATGAGGCCATCAACATTGCCAAAGTCGGCACTCCCTTCCGAGACTATGGTAACGTGATTGAGAAGCACGCCAAGTCGAAAGGCTGCGGCACCGTCAAGACCTACTGCGGACACGGGATCAATACGCTATTCCACTGCGCACCAAATGTGCCGCATTATGCAAAGAACAAAGCCGTGGGACAAGCGAAGCCAGGGATGTGTTTTACCATTGAGCCCATGATATGCTTGGGAACCTATAAGGACAAGACATGGCCCGACAACTGGACAAGTGTCACGACCGATGGATTGAGAAGCGCACAATTTGGCAAGTCTAATACTTTACGAGAGTGCGCTCAGTACTAATCGCGCCCAGAACACACGTTGTTGGTCACAGAGGTTGGAATCGAGGTCCTGACGGCGAGACTTGATGACTCGCCGGGCGGGCCCGCAGAGGCAAATAATATATAAGAGGATGGGCAGCAGCGATATAAGTGAGAATCACTTACAATTTTGTTCCTCCTTCCTTCATTCACCTTGAAATTCACATTGCAATCACTCAGTGGCGCAATATGGGTAATCAACCAAGCAAGGATGAATCCGACAGGCGGGAAACCACTCCTCCAATCCCAGGCTCCATACGTGGGTATTCACCCCCACCCTCAAGTCCTCCCACGATCGACAATCCCAAAGGGCCTGCTCGTCGCGCTGCGAGGAAGGTGTCCGAAAAACTTGGTGCAAGGAACCTTTCTGGCCGCTTTCAGCAGGCACAGCAAAGGGCACGAGCTCGGCTCCCGTCTGCTTTCCGCAGGGAAGAGACGCCCGTCGATGATATCCTACCAGATCACGCACCACCGGCCGCTCACCCTCCCGCACCAGCTGCCATCAAGGATATCCTACCAGACGATGCACCACTGGCCCCCTCCACTCCACCGGCTCCCTCTTCCGCGACGGCTACCGGCAAGAATTTCCTATCAGACCACGCACCACCGCCCACGGCTACCGCCATGACTGACCTGGTAGGATTTGCGCCGATTTCTTCGGGTGCTTCCACTCCTATGGGACCTCCCTCCCCTGCCAGTGTTGCAGCCACCAATGATTGGAACCCTCTGGCTAGGTATCCATCGTCAACCCCGCCGCGCTCTTTCACCCCTCTCTCAATGTGGAACAAGGGGCCCGGGGTTACCGAACGCGATCCCTTCGGTCGTCACGGTCCTTTCCCTGCCTCCCTCCTTTGGCAGTATGACGGTGACTACGAGGACGATCTCTGGGATGCGATGTGCAAGTTCAGGAACAGGAAGATCGAGAACCAGGCACTTGACGACAGGGCATCGGTGGACACCCAAGAGCTGCTAGCTCAGGTATACGCCGAAGAGCCTGCCCCGAAGCGTCGCGACTCCCTCCCTGTACCGTACGCCACTCAGCAGGCCGACAAGCAGCGCAGGCGTCCAGTCTTCCCACGCACGGAATCGGCCCCCACGATCGTCATGACGGCTGTCTTCTCTGAAAAGTAAGAAGAGCAGGGTTGGAGGAGGCACTGGTAGTTTTTCAACGAGCGAGTTCAGCGAGTGTTTTCAACGATCGTCATCGACAACGACAGACGATATTGCTTACGGTGCTCTTTTTCGAATGCTAGTTGGAGGAGAATTGAGTAGATAATACAGCATACTATACACAGTCTACCTCTTCCCACCAATCCCAAACCTCTCCCTCCACCCTCTCTTCCTCTGCTCCCTCAACTCCCTCCCTCCTCTCCCCGGCAACTCCTCTTCGTCGTCGTCGTCGTCGTCATCCTCATCTTCCTCGTCCTCCTCATCCTCATCCTCGTCTTCCTCCCCCTCCTCCCCCTCATCTTCCTCCCCATCCTCCCCTTCCTCATCAAGCCCCAGCACACTCTCACACCGATCACAAATCGGCACTCTCTCCTCCCCCTCAATCTGCAAAACATTATACTTCCAACACCGCTCACACTTCCCGCCAACCGACGGGAAAACCCTCACCTCCCCCATCGTCTCTCCCCCTTCTTCTTTCTCAATGACAAACTCCCTCTTGACCTCCCACTCAACACTCTCCCTCCACTCTCTCATCCCGCGCACAATCTCCCCCATTCCCTCCTGCGCTTCCTCCTCTTCTTGTATCGCCCGCCTGAGCTCCTCTTCGCGGGGCAGCACCTCGCTCGCGGATACGACGAGGAGATCGTCCAGTTCAGCGTTCGCTTCGAGGTTGCTGATCGTCAACTTGAATTCCTCGCTCGCGTCCTCGGGGACGAGGATCTCAACCTGACACGCCAATCCTGATCCCAGCTTGCCGCGCTTGCGGGCGTCTTCTTGCGCCGCTTTGACGGCGTCGGTGACGCGTTTCATGGCTTTGATCGCGCGTTCGAGAGCGGCTACTGCGTCGGCGTCTTCTTCATCTACCGCCGAGAAGGGGCCGTCGTAGATGCGATGCAGTGGGTGGAAACCTTCCTCTCGACGGACGGCGGGAGAGTGGTGCCATACTTCTTCTACGAGGTGGGGGACGATGGGGCCGAGCATGAGGAGGAGTTCATCGAGGACGATCATGAGGACGGTCTGGGTGTGGAGGCGGGCTTCGGAGGTGGAGGCGTACAGGCGGTCTTTGACGGTTTCGAGGTAGGTGGCGGAGAGGTCGGTGGAGATGAAGGCGTTGAGGGCTTGTAGGGAGCGGGAGAAGTCGTATTTGCCTTGTAGCGAGTGGACTGTGGCGGAGGTTTTGGCGAGGGCGTGGAGGAGAGTTTGGTCGGCGAAAGTGAGATCGTCGAGGAGGCCGGAGTCGGCTTGCGCAGAGGGATAGTCGGAGGTTACGCCAAGGAGGAATTTGAAGGTTGTGCGGTATTTGGCGAGGGATTGATGAACTGCTAGTAAGGCAGGCTGGGAAATAGAGATGTCTTTGGTGTAGTCTGACGAAGCGACCCAGAGACGAAGGGCGTCTGGGCCGAGTGTCGAAGGTCGATTAGGCTGGCTAGGTAGCGAGATGGCGGAACTAGCCTTTGAAGGGTTCTTGGAAGCTGTCTTGAGGACGCCCCGCAGTATCTCATCAGGAGTGACCACGTTGCCAAGCGACTTGCTCATCTTGTGTCCCTGAGCGTCGAGCGTAAAGCCGTGAGTGATTAGACTACCGAAAGGAGCGACCGGTTTCGCGTTGTCCTGGGAAGCGATAAAGGTCAAGACGGAAGACTGGAACCATCCGCGGTGTTGATCGGTACCCTCGACATAGGCATCAGCGACAGGCTTTTCCTCTCGAAGCGAGAGGCTGGTCCAGCTAGTGCCGCTGTCGAACCATACATCCATCGTATCTGTGCCACGGATGTAGTCACCAGATGGCAGACTAGGCGATACCCATGCCTTTTCATCTGCCGGATCCGACCACCAAGCATTAGTCCCTCTCTGCTCGATCACTGATATGATATGATCGATGCTCTCAGTCGTCATAACAGCCTCCCCGGTCTCCTTATTGTACAATGCAGGTATTGGCACTCCCCAAGCTCTTTGTCTCGATACACACCACTGGCTTCGTCCCTTCAGGAAGCTTTGCAATCTTGTCTTTCCAGTCTCCGGGGTGAATTTGACTGCCTCCAGCGCTTGGGTAGCAGCATCCTGGATACTTCCGACATTTGCAAACCACTGATGTGTTGCCCTAACAATGACGGGCTGCTTCGTCCGCCAGTCGATGGGATTTTTGTGCACAAAGTTTTCTGTTGATAGGACCAGGGAAAGGCCTTTGTGAGTGTCGACAGGCAGTGTGGCTGGGCGATCTTGAAGAATGTCCAGCACTGCCTTGGTTCCTTTCGACTCGACATACAATCCTTGAAGTCGAGTAGGGTCGCTGGGTAGTGCTTCAGCCGTGAATTTGCCCTCGTGGTCTACTGGTGCAAAGACATCCTTGAATCCTTGTGACTGCAGAGCCAGATAGTCGTCCATCCCGTGTCCAGCAGCGAGATGTACCAAACCAGTTCCAGACGTCGACGTGACAAAGTCGGCATCTATGATCCTCGATGTCTTCCCAGATAGTACGTTGACGTATTCTGTTGGTCCCTCTAGAAGTGCCGACCCAGGTATCTCCTCAATGATAATCTCCGGCGGTACACCATTGAAATGTGCCTTCAAGTCTTCCAGCCTATCTCTCGCGACCAGCATCTGGCCCTCATCCGGTAAGTCTAACAGTGTGTACGCGATATCCCTCCGTATTCCGATCGCCGTGTTCGCCGGCAGTGTCCATGGCGTGGTCGTCCAAATCAATGCCGTCAACCGATTCGGATCTACGTAACCATTCTCTTTCAGTACTGGCGGTAGCTTCGTAATTGGGAACTTGATATACGCAGCCGTCACCTTATGCGCATCGTCATACTCCAGCTCAGCCTCAGCCAATGCCGTCCGACTCGAAGGCGACCAATGCACCGGCTTATTCTGCCTGTAGATCAGACCTGTCTCCCGTCAGTCCCTCTTCTCTTTCTTCATCCAGCAAGCCATACCATACCCTTACAAACCATCTCCCTCCAAACCCTCAACTGCCTAACCTCAAATCCCCTCTCCATGGTCAAGTACGGCGCCTCCCACTCTCCCATCACACCCCAACTCCTAAACGCCTCCACCTGCTCCCTCACCGTCTCCTCTGCCAACTTCCTCGCCCTCCTCCTCACCTCCATCGCATCCACCTGCGGTATCTCCTTCTGGTCTTTCCCCGTCCCCGCCCGTAACGCCTTCAACTCAATCGGCAACCCATGACAATCCCACCCAGGTCTATAAACCACCCTCTTCCCCCTCCCCATCTCCGTCCGCACCACCATATCTTTCAGCACTTTATTCACCGCATGCCCCACGTGCACCGACCCATTCGCGTATGGCGGCCCATCATGCAGCACGAAAGTGTTATCCTCCCCGCTGTCAGTCCGGTCGGGCCGATGCTCTTTCTGCCATGCGTAGAGGTCTGTGGCGCAGCGTTGACGGTAGCGCGTAAAGTCTTCTGGCGTGGCGCGGGCGGGGAAGGTGGTTTTGGGGAGGGAGAGGGTGGCGGACCAGTTGATGTCGGAGAGGGAGGAGGCGGCGCGGAGGAGGCGGGTGGGGCGGAGGATGCCCATTTTTGAGGTGTGGAGATTAGGTTGGTGAGTGGAAGGACATGCTGAGGGGTGGTTTGAAGCAGTGTTGGTTTGCTGTATGGATGCCGTTGTTGCAGTTCAAGATGGAGCTTCTGAAATTTTAGCTTTTCGGAGAAGCATGCGGGTGATCGGCGGCGGAAGAGCTCCGAGTGGAAAGACTGTTTTATTGAGGCTGGTTTTAGCTCCAGGAGGGGAAAAGGGTACCTGAGGATCCCCCACTTGATGGTGAAGTGGGATGTTGATGGTTTTGTTGATATTGTTCAATTCGGTGGTGGTTATCCAAGTATGAATTGGTGAGGCTAAAGCCATTGCAAGCTTCATTGAAACATCGCAAGTCACGCAGTCACAGCAATTGGCACAGCTCAAAAATTGATGGTTAACGTGTTGATTCCATAGAATGCTATCTCTGGCAAGCAGCTGAAACTAGCCCACTGTCGTCGAAGTGTTCCATTGTCCCTCCCGTAACTCCATCCTCCTCGGTGGTATCATGATGGGTGATGAACGTGATCTGTCAAATTGTCAGACACTACCCGATGCCATCATGGAGACTCACATACCTTGTGTCAAAAGACAATCTGATCCGACATTTAGATGCCCTGCTTGTTGGCGCTGGCAGAGGTCTCGTGCTTGGACTGGTCGAGCTTGTCGCCGGCGGCACCGAGAGCACCAGACACACGGTCGGAGACGGAGGAGTTGCCTGGAACGTTGCCCTTGGCCTGCTCCTTGTTGGCCTCCTTGCTGGCCTCAGAGCTCTTGCCCTGGATGGTCTCGGAGACGTAGTTGGCGGCGTTGGTGACCGAGTTGGAGATCTGGCCAACGATACCCTCACCAGGCTTATCAGCGTTAGGGGCAGACATGTTGATTGTTTGGTTGGGTTTTTTGTTGATTGAGTGGTGGTATGGCCTTGATGGAAGTGAGTCGTGGATGAAGAAGAAGAGAACAAATTGGGAACAAGGATTCTCTTTATACCATACGCTAACGGCAACTTCCAGGCAGGTACGTTTTGTTGTCATGTGAGGGGAGCTCTTTCTTTCCACGGGCGATGACGTTTCTGTGATGCCACAGCTTCTGCTTGCAGCGATTTTCGATCGCGATTTTGTGGCTGTCTCTGCGCAATCCACAGAAGTGCTCCATAGCGACCATTACGCTAGGCCATTCCGAGCCACCTGCTGTCGTCTGTTCGTGCTAAAATTGCGCATACCGCCGGACGAGTCGATGCCTGGTGGCGCTCTCACGTCCGTTGCCACAGCGGTCAGACTCAGTCCAGACACTACTGCAGCCAAAATCTCGATCGCGACATTCGTCAAGTTCCCGGAGCTACACGAGACTGATCACATGTCGTTCACTTGCATTCTTCTGCCTAACGAAAATGATCTCCAGTAGTTGCAAATCCCCCACCAAACGACCGACGTCATTGGACAAAGGACCTCGCAACCGGTTCCGCGGGGTCAAAAGCAACTACCCGTACCAGTAGACTGTGAGAGCACTGATCGCCCCGTTGTGCATCACCTCAAACATCAGCCCTGGAAACTTGTACAATTGCGTGTTCTTGAGCCACTGCTCTCCATCTTTACCCCACGCTTCTTCCTCTTCCGATTCTGCCCCTTCTCCAATGAGGATTGCTGAACCACTCGGACTGTCTCCTGCCCAATCCCTGACGATGACCATGCCTTCCTTCATGTCTTTTTCTGGCCATTGGTTGGCAAAGTTACCGATCAGTTGGTCGTGTACCTCGGGAAATCTTGACTCTGATGTAATGGTTCCGTGGCCTGTCACATGCTCTAATGTCCAGCGACTGCGGCGGTGTCTGTTGAACTCAAATGAGCCCGGAACGTTACCGTGGAAGATGACTCTCGTGACCACAGGTTGTGAGGATGTCGATACCAGACCTGTCGTCTCTGTTGGCCCTACAAGGGCATCAAAGCCGTGTTGAAAGTAGCAGTAGTATTGATCCTCGTGCCGCACTACGTCCGGCCCATCGATTCCATCGTCCTCCTCAAAGTCGGCATCATAGGTGTCGGTATTGGTCGATGATATGCTGGAAGGTGTAGAGCCAAATGACCGAGGTACCACGCTTGATGATCGTCGTCGCGCACCTCTTGTCGGTCTGACTGTTGTATCTGAGGAATCATTTGGCCGCTTGTAGACAGAATCGGGTGGTCCAAAGTCATTGATGAGGTCTTGCGCTGTGGTCTCCCCTAGTCTGATACTGACTGGCGGGCTGGATCGACGTGCAAATTGTAGGGTATTGCCGGACTGGACAGAGATGGATTCGACCTCGTCGGGGTGTCCTTCCTTATGCCGAGTGATTGGTAGGAGCGTTTGTGGTAGCGGTGGTTTACGAGTAAAGAGGTCCTTCCTTGCTTCTGCCCATGACTTGCCATCAAAAATGGCTATCGAAGATACTGACGACCCAGATTCGGCAAGCATCTTCGCATGATCGACTTGTGGTGACCATGCTGAAGGAGACAATGGGAATGATAGCGCGATTCCAGGATACGACACTACATATGTTCCAGTTCTGGATCCATTCGAGGGTGGAATATATTCGCCAGGGTAAGAGGCACCGAAGAGCTGATATACTCGTCGATACATGAGCTGGCTCGGACCTGTTACCTGATCGTTAGGTGGTATGATGGGGTCATTCTTGTGCGTGAACTGATCCTTGTTCAAACTCAAGATCTCTAACAGTCGTAGTCGTTGCTCTGGTCCATCAAAACGAAGGCGTAGTCCATTGTCAGGTAGCTCAATAACGACCGGCGTAATGAGAGGAGTCCTCGAATCGTATGATACGTTCAGCTTGGGGAATCGTTTCTGATCGACCTTTAGAGCTGTGAGAACGTCGTATAGTCCAGCGCCCAAACCTGTAATGGTCAGTATGGGTCACGCGTCCACGATAAGCGACAGACGTACGGAGGAAGCCTACACTGTGACCGGGGAACAAGCCGAGTGGTGGCATTTTAGATGATGGTATATGAAAGCCAGAGCGATGTCTATAATGAGAAAAATATTCGCCGATTCAAGAAGCAATGATGGATTTGTTTGTTCAGCAATGGGATTGTCAGAGTGACTGTCTCGGAGGCGTCAGGTGCACGGCGGTACCTGTCAGGACAAGACTCTTCCACACTGGACGACCACGTGATAGATGATCCTCCGCTGCGCTGACAGATGCACAATCTGCGAGAGGCGTTCTGTCGTCGTCGACCGTAGCCTACAGCAGACACGTCCCCGCCGGTCACATGCCAGACCCTCCTGCCAAGTCCCCCCCGATAGCCGATAAACACCGGCGCTAGCCGTCGATCACGATGGTCCCTTGGCCCCTTCGGTCTCTTTGATCTGTTATATTCTACAACTATAGAACGACTCGTTCATGATTAGACGTCTGGCCTCCTCGAACTTCTCATGCGATGTCCATCCATCCTTGCGCACTGTGGCTGCAGCCGTAGCCCACTTGTCAGCACACTCATTCCATTTATCAGCTACTGAACGCTGAAGATCATGTTCGACTTCACTGGAATGTATAGGACATGGGTCCGAAAGACCAAGCGTTTCCCATCTCCTGGCGGACGTCAGTGTAAATCGATCGATCGACTTCTCATGCTCACCTGGTAACTTGTATAATTGTTTCCCGCAAGCCCATAGTGTCTCCGTAATTCTGGATAGCAAGGTCTGCCAACTGGCCGAGAAGTGGAGACATTGGAGAGTGTAGTATCCGATCTAGAATCTTGCATCTGCTCTCAACGTCGTCTTTGTAGCGCATTCTCATAAGTGTGCATCCGACAGTATAGCCCCACCAATCCCTCTCTTCCCTGTCCGTCATTGCCTCGAATTCTGGAGGCAGCTTGTAGATGTACGGCCCCTGATATCGAATCCAATCAGGCTGACGTGCGAGGAAGGGCAGTGGAGCTACCGATGAGCCTCTCCATCCAGTGACTCCGGTGACTTTGTTACCAGTGACGAAGATGTTCTTTGCGTCAAACTTATCACTATGCCAGAGTCGTGGAATCATGGACACATCGCCTTCGGCTGACGATGTGATGGCTTGTACTACACAGAAGACCTTCTGATAGAGCTCGATCCGATTTTCGATTGACGTTGTGCTCTTCAGAAGTGCTCTGCGATTGAGAAGAGTGCTCTCGAGATGGTTTATGTGGTTTTGTGCGATGGCTTGTAGCCAGTCCTTTGCGCTAGGCCCTGGTCATTCTTCAGCATATACAATGGTCATCTGCTTCATCTTGACTCACCTGGACCACGTTCTGGAGTCCAAGCCTGAAACCCGTCGAGATCTGCGAGCGGTCCGACGTGGTATCCGTCCTTACTGCGTTCCTCTGGAGGGGAAGGGGAAGGTGCAGTCCCGTGAGTATCATTGCTCGAGACGTATAAGCTCCCATGGCTTGCTTCTATCAGTCCTGGCCTGAAGTTCTGCGCGTAGGCCTTACGTACCTGTCAAAAGCGGTCGATATCAGATTAGCTTGGATCTCAATGAGACTTTCAGCAATGGCTGCCCGATCGATGATGTTTTTCAGATGCCAGACGTCATGTAAAGGTGTTCCACTGGCCTCTTCCATCATGAGATATTCACAGCCAACTGGGTTGTCCGCAGATGGCTCACAGAGCAGCGGTCGTGGTACCGGCAGCTTCAGAGCATCTGCTACCTAAACGGGTCAACGTCGCCCCACTAATTTCGAGTTATGACAAGGCTCACAAAGGTCATGATTGCAGCTTCCGAGCTGATGGACGATGCGGCGTCTTGTTGACTTAGATAGGGAATACGAACAACCACGGACTGGCGATTGTCCATGATAAGCCGCAACACCCGGCTATGTTCACCATCTGCTACTTTAGTGATCGAGAGACATCTGCTGGCCTGCTTGACATCGATAGCAACAGCGGCGAGTGCCTTGATATCGAACCATCTTTGACGCGCAAGTAGATGCTGTTCTTCGTCCCATAGCCAGCGCCCAGACGTATAGCTGTACAGCTCATCTGGTTGACCGTGAAGGGCGCGCGAAGCTGACCAAGGTGTCCTCATGGATCGTGCGGCAGATTGGACGATGCGAGAAGAGCGCAGTGGCAGTGCCATAACACAATGGGAGAATGGATCGTGGTAGGTACAAGATATCGAGTCTTGATTGCAACATCATGTCCTTACCTGAATACATTTCTGAAAGGATTTTGTCAAACTCTGACAAGGCGATGACAGAAGAAACTATAGTCGACCTATTTGGGTTATGATATGTAAGAAAGAAAACTACCAGCAGCCTGGTAGTAAAAACCAAGGCGACGATACCCCGGTGGGTGGCTTGAGAACTCTACGTCTTCTTCTTTACACTCCACAAGCTTCCCTCTTGCGGTGCAAAGTTTTCTGAATTGATCGAATGAAGGAAGAGATTGTCACTCGTTGGTTTGTACCTATGAATGTCTTTTTTTTTAACAAGTAAACATGCTTGCCATACCCTTTATATTGACATTTCAGCTATTCTCTTGTAATATGACCCAGTTGTTGCGATATCTTTGGACCCCCCGAATTTAGCAGTACAGCGTCCACCAGAAGATCACGATGCAATTTGGCTATATCTGCCGCAGAAGCCCCTCAGCTCTACCTGTATACCTGAGACACTTGTCCCAGGCAAGCCAAGGTAGCTCCGCACTGAGGCACTTCAGCAAAAGCCGTGGACTCGGAGTTGATGAGGACCTCTACCGCTATACCTCCGGCCGCTGGCTCTGGGCTGAAGCCGAGCAGCTATGGAAACGACAAAGATGGTTTAATGTTGCAGCGCTGATGAAAAAGGCTGTAGAAGTCAAGGATGCGCAGCAATGCACTTTAATCACCAAGCTGGCCGAAGGTCACCATAGTCGAGTGCTCCGCCTCGTTCTGGACAATGCACAAAGTGTTGTTGTGCGAATTCCTTACCTATCACAGCCAGACGCCTCAGCATCGATCGATTCGGAAGTAGCCGTCATGTCCTTTGTAAATATATCGAGTAACTTTAAAGTGGAGAGAGCTAATGAGCGCAGGCTAGAGACGTGCTTGGACTACCGGATGGCGGGCCTCTTCAATATGTCCCTTGCCGTTCTTGGCGACTCGCCCAGATTTCGTTCAATATGATGGACGGGTGTCGCTGCTTTATGGAGACTGCGTTGAGTCACGTTGCGATCTACTCAATCGCACATTTGATTCGGACTTTTCCTCTCGTCTGAGACGAACGGTGAATTTGGCAGCAAGCGACGACAACAATCCTGGTATCTTGATGTGGACCTTGATCGAGCTGGCTCAGTCAGTGGTATCGCATTCTCACTCTTGAGTTGCTAACATGCATGCAGGCATTGGGACGAGTTTTCCAACTCTGACTGCCCAGTCGAGTATAGTGAGACGGAAATGGAGAAATTCTGTTCGACTATGGATGATTGGAACGCTGCCGCTGCGAAATGGGATGGGATCGGACGGGTGGGTCTCTAACGAGAACTACGAACAGGCACAGAGCGTGCTCGCGAACGGAGCATTCTTCAGTTGTAGAATTTGCTAGTTTGCGAGTTTCGTCCCTTTCAAGTTGGAGCTTGCATCCTATGTTCAGAATAGATCTACTCACTACCAGGAGACACCACGACTGCTGTTGAATCTCCGAGGTGACTTTTCCCGGAGACATCAAATGACTGAGTTGGACAGTCAGGCGATGCACTCCTCCGCCAGTGAATGGTGAACAGTACGAAGTATTGCTAACCGCCAAGGATCTGTAAATCCCGCAAACTCCGGCGCTAATGCCGATCGTAAACATTACTGTCAACATAGATTCTCAAAGCTTCATGCTTGGAACTTTAGTTTGGTAGGACATATCTTCTACAACTACCAGATTGCAAGAATGGCAGCAACGAACAGGCCTGCGATAGCTCCTAGAAAGAGCAATGCACGTCAAACTATGCGCCCACCACCCTCGCGCGCCAATACAGCGACACCCACCTTCGGTAGGGCGTCACCTGCTGATACTACCACGACGAGCGTCCCGACTAAGTCTCCTGCGCGGTCCGTTAGTGGTGGAACCAAGAGAAAGGAGAGAGATTTCGAAGCCGAGGAAGAGACCAACATCAATGTGGTAGTAAGATGTCGAGGGCGCAACGACAGGGAGGTGCGGGAGAACAGTGGTGTGGTAGTGTCTACAAGTGGAGTGAAGGGGAGCAAGGTGGATCTATCTATGGGCCCGAGTGCGCTCAGCAATAAGACGTATAATTTTGACAAGGTCTTTTCGCCTGCAGCAGATCAAGAGATGGTATTCAACGAGGTCGTGTCGCCAATCCTGGACGAGGTGGTATCTGGCTTCAATTGCACCATCTTCGCATACGGGCAAACGGGTACCGGAAAGACATACACAATGTCGGGTGACATTACAGATATGCGACCACTACCAGAAGCAGCTGGTATCATTCCTCGAGTATTGTACTCGCTCTTCGACCGACTTGGAGAGGACGAGGGGGAAAGCTCGGTCAAATGCTCGTTTATTGAACTTTACAACGAGGAATTAAGAGATCTGCTGTCACAGGAAGAGAATGCGAAGCTCAAAATCTACGATGACAATAGCAAGAAAGGACAGACGACAACACTTGTGCAGGGAATGGAAGAGTCACATATCAAATCCGCATCGAAAGGTCTCGAGCTGCTCAAGCAAGGCAGCTACCGACGACAAGTTGCGGCGACGAAATGCAACGATCTCTCTTCTCGGAGTCATACTGTCTTTACAATCACAGTCTACATGAAGAAGACCTCAGATACTGGAGAGGACTTTGTTAGTGCCGGAAAGCTCAACCTGGTGGATTTGGCTGGGAGTGAGAACATTCAAAGATCAGGAGCAGAGAACAAGAGGGCAGCTGAGGCTGGACTGATCAACAAATCTCTACTGACCCTGGGTCGTGTCATCAACGCGCTGGTCGAGCGAAGCACACACATTCCATACAGAGAGTCAAAGCTCACTCGTCTGCTACAAGACTCGCTGGGTGGACGAACAAAGACCTGCATCATTGCAACTCTTTCACCTGCGAAGAGCAATCTGGAGGAGACCATTTCGACACTCGATTATGCTTTCCGAGCGAAGAATATTAAGAACAAGCCGCAGGCGAATGCTATGGTGTCGAAGAAGACTATGCTCAAGGAGTTTACGACCGAGATTGAGAAGCTCAAGGGAGAGCTCATGGCGACGAGGCAGAGAAATGGTGTCTATCTCACTCAAGAGGCATACGAAGAGATCACCACCGAGAGCGAATCACGCCGCATTCTTAGTGAAGAGCAGAGGGACAAGATTGAGATCATGGAGACAAGTCTGCGAAACAAGGTCCAGGAGCTGTTCACCCTCACCAACAACTTCAGCTCGCTCAAAAAGGAGAACGAATCGACAAGAATGAATCTGGATGGCACACAGAGCTTGCTGGAAAAGACAGAACTCGTCCTATCTCACACGAAAAAGCATCTAGCGGAGGAGACTTTTGTGCGTAAGTCTCATCAAGCGACCGAGACCCAACTGCTTGGGGTGGGCGGAGAGCTGCTTTCCACACTTGAGTCGACCACTGGCGATATCCGAGGTCTGCATGCGAAACTTCGAAGAAGATCAGATCTACAGACCAGCAATCGAGATGCCTGGTCAGACCGACGGACAAATGTCGTCCAAGCAGTGTCAGAGCTCGATCTTCGAATCGACAAACTCAAAGCCCAGCAGGAGGAACTACTGCATGGCCTGTCTTCTCGCATGGAAGGCTTTGTCTCCGACGAGCTTCGTGAGCTGGAACAATCACAGACGTTCTTGGCTCAGAAGGTCGAGGCGTTCCAGAAATCACAGGCCGAGGTGGATGTGCAGACGACAAAGGCAAAAGATGACATGAACATGGTTCTGTCCGAGATTCAGACACTTCGAGAGGACGTCAAGGAGAAGGTCGGCGCCGGCATGCAAGATTTGACAGCAGCTGCTCAACGCATCTCAGCCGGTATCTCTTCAGAACTCGAAGCTTTCCACACACAACTCCATGGCTCCTACTCGTCTCTGGGTCGGGACTTTAAGTCGATCTTTGAGGATGTCACTCGGCAGATGAACGAGCAAAGAAGCGAGGTCCAGAGGCTGCAGATGGAATTGGTACAGGCAAACGAGGCTTTGGTTCAATCGCAGGTCAACTCAAGACGATCACTGATCGAGGCGATGACCGCTGAACGCGAGACGGCTGCGACTGAGAGGACACATTTGGTCTCCCAGATTGACGCTCTCATACAGAGCAGTGCTTCTGCCCAAGAAGCTAGAGTTCAGTCGCACATCGATGCGCTGACATCCTCAGCAATCTCATCGGAAGCTACTCATGCTGCAGCACAGACGAAATACACCGACAGCATGTCTACCTGGGCAAACTCATCCACTACTCTGGTTACACAGCTGCTCTCCTCGCGGGACAGCATCAAGACGAAAATCAAGGCTGACTGGTCAGGGGCTAATGCAATGACCGACAATATCAAAGCTACCACACAAGCAGTGCACGGCCAGACTCTGGACATTGTCAACGCCCAAATGTCTGCCATGGATCACCAGCTTGGTGCCTTGGATGAGATCATCGCTCGCGTCAAGGCTCAGAACGAGACGCACCATGCAGCACATAGCCAGTCTCTCGAGCTACTTGGTCGCGACGTCCAGGAAGGCTACGCCAGCATTGGTGCACATATGAAGTCATCCTACGATAGGACACAATCTCTCCACGCAGACATGTCTTCCCGAACGACCGATCTCTCCTCGACCTTCCCAGCCCTTTCAGAAGCTGGTTCAGTCCGGTCCGCCCTCTCCAGCATCAAGAACGACATCTCCACACACGATCTGACTGAGTATCAACCCACCGGTACCACCCCAGCCAAACAAGTCTACACCTACCCCACCACCCTCCCACGTACCTCCGCCCGGGACGACCTCCTGGACCATTTTCACCGCGGCGCCAAATCCCCTCGCCTCTCCCCACCCAGCCCGCACCGCTCTCCAACAAAAGATACCACCCAATCACAAAAGAACATGGACGTCTTCATCGACAGCCCTGCCATCCCAGCTCCCGAAGACGACCCCCTTCCCCAACGAGGAGTCCTCAGCCGCACCTCCTCCCTCCGCGACCTCGATCCTAACAGGCCTCTCTCCTCGCAGCCCAGCTCCGCCCCACCGACGCTAAAACTCGATCTCCCCCTGCCAACACCACCAGCTGAAACCTCCCGCCCGGGCACAGGGGGATCATTGCCCTCCACCTCCACCTCAGCAGAGGAGAAAACCGACACCAAAGGACCAGCGACGAAACTCCCCACTTTCGGCCGCAGCATGACGTCCTCCTCCTCCCTCCCATCCCACGTGTCAAACCTCTCCGACAAACCAAAAGGAGGAAACGACAGGACCACGGGAAGGGGGAAACGCATGACCGCCCCTTTGTCCCTCCTCGCTTCTACGGTGTCAAACATGGCTGGCTTGGGCAGAGAAGGGGGAGGGGAGAAGGAGAACCACGTCCCGCTCTCTGCGACGGGGACGGCGGGGGAGAAGGTGAGGGAGATTGAAAGCGGGACAGGAGGCGGGGCCATGTTGGGTGCTGGGTTGGGGCAGGGGGGAGGGAAAGGGAGGGAGAGGAGGAGTGGGAGGTTGAGGGGGAAGGGGAGTGATTAGCTTGAATTTTGTCTCTGCAGATGGACCAGGATTGGAAGGATGGACGATGGTCTGGAGGACTGGGCAAGGAAGCGTTTGCATTGCGACGGAGGAGTGTGTTCGATTAGAAGGCTCTGAGGGAGCGTAATGGTCACTTTTGTTACTTCCATTTACTGTCCCACCACATGTGCGCCCCGATGGCCAGTCAGACGATGAGATCGGTCGGGATGAGTTTGCTTTCAAAACTCTGATTCGTCAAAATACACAGCTATCATGGGGTATAAAGTATCCGCCTGTCCACCCATCGTTATCACCCGGAGGGCCACTTGTTCAACCTCCCTTTCCCATCCCCAGTATTCATATGTTCGTAACATGCTGTGCCTTTGCCATGCTTTTGCCTACGCCGGAAACGCCGCCTGCCATGCAAGCAAACTTCCTTGCCCATCGTCCTTGCATCTCTTTTACACAGCAAACTTTGCCTTTGCCCTGCTGCTCCCTGAATTGGCCGAATCCTGGTGTCCCATGAACTCAACCTGCTCTCCCTCCCTAAGGGTGAGAACATCCTTGAACTTCCTCCCGATACTCTCCAGGGTCTGCTTGCTGCTGTTAGCGCCCTTGCCGGCAGTCCTGGTCCAGAGACAGATTCTGTAGAAGCTCTTGCGGAGGTTGACTACGACACCCATGACTTCATTGTCGCCTTCTTCTTCGAGCTGTTCGCCGATGGCTGCGAGGAGGACGGCTAGCCAGACGTCGTCGTTGGGCTTCTTCTCCTTGAAGGTGTAGGCCCAGCGGCCACCGTGGCGGTTCTGAGGGTCTTCCCATTCGGGGCGGACGCCTTTCTTGAAGAGGTGGTAGTCGGACTTGGGACCAAGATCAGAGGCAGGGGTGATGTTGTTCTGGATGTGTCAGTAGAGAAGGGTTGAAGGGGCAGAGCGCTTACGTAGATGCCCCAGAACTCCTCGACGCTGTTGAAGCTGATGACTTCCTTCAGAAGCTCGTTCCAATCTTGCTGCGCAACTGTCAGCACGTGTTCAACGAGATAGCTTGCTCCTTCTTCAAATTGTGACGAGTCGTGCGCAGCCGCAAGACAAAGGAGCAAATCATCTGGGATCGTACCTTTCCGGAAGGTGGCTTTGTGAACCACAGAGTCCACTCATGAAGAAGAGGATGCTTCACGTTGAAATTCTCAGGGTCATGGAAGACGGTGACAGTCTCTCCAGCTGAAGCTCCATTCGAGTCACCAGCGTCGTCGCCGTCGGGTGAGATGGGGATGGAGTCGAGAGGGACTGGCGACTTGGGCATTGACTGAACCTCAGCCATGATTGCGAGTGATGTGGATATGAACTCTGCGTGTTACTGGATGACTGAAGTAAGGTTGCGGGCAATGAAAGATTGTGTGAGGCGTGAGGTAGACTGCGAATAGCAAGTGCTGAAAGAAGTCCTGGCTGGCCGAAATCTTTTGGAAGTAGCGAATGCGGCTCTGCACACGGACTTTGGCGGATGCTCTTTCACGAAGTAGGAGGCAAATGACGGCAACGATCATGAGAAGAAGTGTTCTTAAATCTCGGAATTGAGCCTATGAATGCCCTGGGTCACACATGAACAGCTATCCGTGTGACTGTGACTGTGGTTCTAATCCAATGAATTGCCTCGGATCATCATCACATCAAAAATTGTCCATCGCCATCCTCTTCTACCTCACTTGACCATCCCTCATTCCCCGTCTCACTCAGCCCCAGACTAAAAGTCCGGCGCAACTCGAGATGAAGTCATCAACAGGTGAGCAAGAGTAGAAGAAGACGTCCCGTCGCCGGGTCAGACGATATCAATATCAGCACTTCTCGGCACAACAGAGGCCATGGATCGAGGTACCACAAAGGATACGGCCACATTGCAATTTGACATCCGTGCTAAGGAAAGAAAACCCCCTGTCCCCAACGGAAATACAGTCACTTGTCAGCAAGGTAAGACGCCAGTATGGACATCGCATTAGAAATTCTCGGGTATTTAGCAGCGCGCATATGTAGATATACAGACCATGAATGCTTTCCCTTGTGGGACTGGAGACCGTTGCCGCCCGATACGCGCGTGTAAAAGCTGATACAGTGAAGTGAAGAAGTAATAGTTCAGAGCTCGTCCTTGATGGCGCTGGCTGTTGATTTGGCGTTTTCGATGATGGCGGATACCTGACCTTTATTTGACAAAGGCCAGATATTGAGCTCTTTGACTTGCTCCCAGACAAGATCGAAGCGGGCACCGAGGTACCAGGCGACGATGAGCTAAAATTGTTAGCGACAGGAACGACTTGTGAACAAGTCCACTTACCATGAGGAGCGTGATGAGTATCAAAACGCCGAAAGTAGCACCCATCAGTAGCGCGACATCCCGTCTCGCCTCTGCATCCTGCTCTGCCTTCTTCTTCTCTTCCTCTGGTGTCAATGCCGGTCTGCCAGGCTGTAATTGTTGACCAGCCTTGAGAGCTTGTGCAGTCTGAGAAGGGAAGATGCTCTCGATGAAGACCTCAATTTGTCCGCACGCCACGCTGATATCGATAAAGCTGGGGTCAAGTGGATTGTTCTTCTTGTGGATCTTCCTCGCGTAGTCCCGGAAGACATCGCATACCAATTGCAGGTTCTGTGTGCTCTTCGTCATGAGCTCGCAAGCTTTTCCTTTTGTGATCTTGACATTACGTTCGAAGATGGCGGGATTTTGAAAGCAGAGCTCTAGCGTGGCAATGGCCATGCTTTGTGGGATAGCGCAGAAGTTAAAGACTGACTGATCGCGGATACCAGCCAAGTAGAAGAGGCAGTCATCCGCTCGTCGAAGTGCCAGCAGGACCATCTCTGAGCTGCAAGCAAGCGCCTTCTCCTTGTTCTCTGGCTTGAAAAGATCTTCGAACTTGTCGACATGCTTTGACCACACCTCACGTGGCCAGAAGTATCGCTTATCGTCATGATCCTCTCTGATGTCTCGAACGATGTTGGTTTGTTGAAGGAATTGACCCATGGACTCGTGCAGATCCGTCCGCTTCAGCAGGGCTGGGTTTGCAAGCTTTGCCTCGACGAATAACCTTGTCAGGCCCTCACCAACAAGCCCAGCCACGTAATGGCAGTATAGCTCGTAGTCCTTGACCGTGCTGACACCGTGCAGATTGTGATCCCGATTCTTACAATAATCCGCCATTCCATTGCCCATTCTCTTTGTGATATCCTTGATGATGACCCGATACTCTTCCTTGATCTTCAAGAACTCGGCGACCACGACATCAAAGTGCACGAGCAATTCTCTGTCCTTCTCGTTGGGTCCATTGCCATTGTATGTCCACCCCGACTTCTCAATGATGTTCTCAAAGTCGCGTAATAACGGTTCCTTTTCCTCAATGTCGATAGTCATGTCATCCTCGATGGTATCCAGGCCGCGTAGGACGAGGTAGAAGAGGCATACTGGTACCAAAAGTTCTGGATGAAGTTCTTTGATGACAGCGGCGAAACTGCGACTAGTCATGTCCAGGTAGACGAAACATTGCTTCAATTCTGGCGATTCTTTTGCTTCATTCCTCTCGTGTACTGCGTCATGCCATAACTTCCATTGTACAATTGATCTGAGTTCTTGAACGTGAATGAGGTAGTAGCCGATCTCGCTGAGAGAAGGCATGGTGGAGGTTGAAGAGGTTGTCGAGGTATTATCTAGGAGAGAAGAAGGATGTAAATACAAGCGCGTTTATAGTTTGATCCAAGGTCGAAGGAACTGGGTCTGAATGTTGAATCAGAAATCGTCACTTGAAAATCATCGTATCATGGCGCGGCGCAGCAGAGAGGTGTGTTGGTGGTGTGGACAGAAAAGAGGGAAATGGTCTGAGAGGAAGTGAAATTGTGGAGAAGCTCCGGGCGGTCCGTGCTCACACGCGATCCAGACCCTTGCCGGGAGTGGAACAAGAAGATCCCGACGGGGAAATCAAGACATGTCTCAGTAATTTGGCAGTGATTTGATTTCTACAAGACCTGCGCCAACACCAGATGATGCGGCCGGTGCAATTCTCGTCCTCGCCTCAGTGATGCTAATACAGTGTGTGAAAGTGCCTGGCTGATCCCAGACTGTGAACCAACCTCCAGAGTGTAATCTACTGCACGTCGTCCTCATCTGGCTCTACCTCAAACTCGTTGGGCACTTCAGCTTCACCCTCACCCTCGTCGACAGCGTTGAGCACCTCGGCGGCCTCATTGCGGCTCCTGTCGACGTCCATGTCCCGGATTGGCGTCTGTGGTAGCTCTCCGGATCGTTGACCAGGTACAGGAGCGGCAGGTTGGGTGGGCTTCTTCTTCGACTTGAGCTCCATGAGCGTCTTCTTCTCGGATGGCTGCGTGTCATTGAGTAGGATGACTCCTCCAGTAGGCTTTACATGCGTCAGTGATATGTTCCAGTCTCGAGACTGATGAATACGTACCTTCTTGACTGGCTGATACCGTCCATCCTGTGCGAAGCTGATGTACTTGATCTGGGCTGGCAGAACTCTCGACATGTTCTCGAGCTCGTAGCCGACCTTTTCCCGTTCCACCCGCTTCTTCACCTTCTCCGTCTCTGTTGGTTGATCGCCATCTTTCTCGCCATCCTTGGCTGTCTCGATGACATTCTCATCCGTATCCATCTTGTCGCTATCCGGAATGCCCTCCACCTTTGGTGTGGTGGGACTCGTGTCGACATCCATGCTCTCACGTCTGGCCTGCCTCTCCTTCGCTTGCTTCCGACGCTTGGCTTGTGCAGTCGTACTCAGCACGGCAGTCTTGACCTTCTCTGGAACTTCCTCTGTCTTGATCTCCAGCTCCGGTGGGTAGTCGAACATGCTCGGCCGTGTGTTGCTGTGGAACTTGAATGATGGGATCTCGAGATCCTGGTCAACGCCGATGATGGCGGTAGGCGTGAAGGCAAGAGACAAGAAGTGAGTGAGTGGGAACCAATACCAATATTGTGTGAACACAGCCATACCGACAATGGCAGACATATTGAGCTGACCAGTCTGAGTCTGCAATCCGATAGTGCAGTTGCGGCCACCAGCGTCGATGATTCCTAGCGCCAAAGCGCAGCCAAACTTGCACATGGCATCTTCATGTCGATCACTGATGATTTTACTGAGTGTCTTGCGGATGCTGGCAACCTTGGGGTTCATCGTCTCGTTTTGCTGAACCATGATCATGGCAAGTGAAATGAGCGCACCCTGTCTGACAAAGTCGACAGAGTCCTTCATCATAGGTTCAAGAAGATCGACAGCCTCATCAAGGCCGGTTCCAGCACAGGCGATACCCAGAGCCATGGTGGCACCATATCTGACATGTGGGTTGTACGACTCGGCGAGAAGTTCGACCATTCGAGGAACGCTTGTCGGCTTGCGGAAGAGTACAAAGCCCAAGCTCATGACTGCAGCTCGTCGGACATCATCGCTGACATCGCTGACGGCGACATGAAGCAGCTTCCTGACCGCTTTGTTGCTGCTGCTTCCACAGTACGCCATGGCGACGGCGAAAATACCACCGTATCTCAGCGTCGGGTCAGCATCGTCCAGCATCCCGTTGATAAGCTCATCAGCCTCTTCTTGCTGTCCATAGACGATCAAGGCCATACCCATAGCTAGACCACGGACAATCTTCTCGTGCTGCGTGTCGTGAGCGTACTGTGCCATGTCCTCCAGCGCCCGGTAATTGGCTGTTCCCAACATGACGAGACCCATGGCCAGACCGACAGCCTCACCATTTATAGCCGAGTCGGAATACAGAACCTGCTTGAGCTCTTCATAGATGGCCTCGGATCCAGTAGCCATGCCAGCGACACCAAGACCCAGAGCTCCACCGTGCTGTACGACTTCCTCATTCGTTCCCCTGAACTGAGCTCGAAGGTAGTCGAGGACGTCGCTGCCGTGGTTGGTGTAGATCAGACCGAGAGCATACAAAGATCCACCTTGACTATAAGCTGATCCAGATGGGTTGCCCTCTCGTGGAAGGTAGGGTTCAAGAAGCTTCTGACCTTGACCCAAATTACCACGGTGGATGACACCAAGTGCTGCTGTAGCTGTGAACTTGGACCAGTTAACGGCTTTGCCCAACCATTCCAGATTGTCTCTGAAGAATGTGTCGATGGTCGTCCCTGAGTTCATAAAGGCGTTCGCGAATGTGACGGCGGTGTGGAAGATGGAGTTCCTGGCCTCGAGGCTGTCCCGGATCTTGTTGAGGACAGTCCGATCAGCCCGACTGCTGCGGAATAAGAATTCCAGCTCCAGTTCGATGCTGGTCGTGCCCTTCAGAATGCTATCGATCGCCTTGTATGCCTTCTTCTCCTCTTCCGACAGAGAATGAGGCTTGGTCAAGCCTGTCACAACGGTCGTCTTTGGTGCATTTGAGCTCTGCTCGAGCTCCGACAGTAATTGTGTTGACTCGTTGGGCTCGTCGGCGCCATTTGAAGACTCTTGGGGTGGTACGGGTGCTCCATTACCGACATGGTTACCGTTGCCATTTCCCTCGTGTCCATCCACGTCTGGCAGCTCTTCCCAAACCTTGTTCAGGAACTCTTGTGTGCCGTTCTCGTACAGATCGAAAGATAGCTGATAAGCGATAGCTAATGACTTGCCATCACCTTTTTGAACAAGCTGGCGGAGTATGTTGGTAGCCATGGCATGTTGACCAAGATAAACGACGCATCGTGCAATAGCAAAGTAGTCGGGGCTTGGGATATCGTTGAGCAGGTCGAGAATGAGTTGGAGAATCTGGAGCACGTTAGCCTCTGTCAAGCAATCTATGCTGCGTCAGCCATACCTCGTTGCGAAGACCACGCTCTTGCACGACATTCATGCAAATGTCCAAGATGTACTCCATGAGATCTTCCGTTTGCGTGACGCCAGATGTGGCAGCCTTCTTGCCCTTTGACTTCTCATCTTGACTGCAACGCATGATGACCTCTCGTAGGATGTCCCTGTTCCTTGCCTCTACAGCGATGCCAACCACATGACGATAAGCACCCGTCGAATAGCAGGATTCGAAGATTTGACGTATGACTTGCTGCAGATTCTTCTGAGTATTTCGGGACAGCGTCAGAGGCGAAGGGTGTGCACCAGCAATACCGGCATTGCCCCCTCCAGGAGCCGACGAATCGAATGTGGATGTGTTTTCTCTGGACAATAAGCTCTTGGACGGCAAAGTGGATTGCGAGAAGGGCGTGGTAGGAGACATTATGTTCTGATTCGATGTAGCGGATCCATTTGCATTGCTGGGGAAAGCTTCGGAGAGATGACCGGAGTTTTGTCCTGTCGAGCTTGCTGGAGCAGGAGGGTTGTGCATGGCGGACAGAGCGATGTAAGTGTCGATACACTTTGCTGCGAGAGTATCAGCATTAGACCATCCTTGGGTTGGTGCATCAGCTTACCAACTATCGTCTCCTCGAATTCTCCTGCTCGGTCGAGATCGAACAGTTTGCCGGCACCCAAAGCAAAGACCATGCTCTCATTGTACTCTTGTAGCTGATAGTAGACCTTTGCGGCGACGAGCGCTGCCAACTCGCGAGCAGGGAACGATTCATCTTCGTATAGCGCCTCTCTGTACCCGTATTAGCAACTATTCATCGTTCATGTACCAGCATACAGCTGAGCGTCATCGCGGCAAGCCGCTTTCCCATCCATGCATTTCTTGGAGTGCTCACATTTGTCCAATCGAGCCCGAGACCTCTGTCCAGATATTGTCTATCTCTTCATTGAGCTTCTCCAAAGCAAAGACTTGAAGCGCGTGATCGGGTTCTGAGAGGAAGCCGACGAGGCCGGCAGCGGATGGGAAAACCATTATTAGATAGCCTGTAGGGAGGCTGATACGATGCAGAACTCAGGATGACTAGTGACTATCTCGTTGTGATGATCGGATAGGTGAGAGATGTCTTCTCGGGTGATGGACAAGGCGCTGCGGCAAGCTCAGCAAAGCCCCGGAGCTCCCAGCTGAAAGTCCTAAACTCCCTAAACCGGCGCTGTGAGTGCTGCAGAAGTGACTGGAGATAAATTTGGATGGATGCGACGAGCGCAGAGGTGATGTTGGAGGTTGTGGATGATGGTGCAAACGATTGTCATGAGACCAGCTTTGTCAAAGTCCATAACGCTCCGATGCATGTGCCAAGCTTCGGAGCTCACCCACGCGTCATGTCATTGCCTCAGAGACGCATCCCGGAAGCGCTGAGGAGACCGAGCTTTGCCATTTGCAAGCTGTCCATCCATCACCCATCAATCACGAGCTGCACCTCATTCCTCAAGACCTGATCTTCAGCGAAGACGCAGGTTTTAGCAATGTCGCTTTTCAATCGAACAAGCAACAGCTATCTAATGCATCAAAGCTCCATTGAAAATAGCATTCAAGGACAAGTCTGACCAGCCTGCATTGGGAGTCTTCCGGCTGCAAAGGACATTCTGCATAGCCAGATATCTTCGTCCGCATCAGATCATATCATGACGAGTTGAATAGGACGGTACTGTGATGGTCCTCAGCAATGCTGCAGGGGGTTGACGTTATTCGCTTGCGAAGCTCTACGACATCTCGTTTTCGTGGCTGATCCACATCCAGCTGAGTATGCACCATTCTCTTACTTCGAGAGGACCGGGTCGAGCAATTTCGTAGCTGATCCTCCCATGAACAAGCATGCTATAGGTCGCTTGGACACGACAATTGGACCCTCCTGCGTGGTCAGCTCCATACTAGTAGTGCTCTGCTTCGCGGATGCTGTCACTGCCATACACCCGCGGACTCATCGCGGCGAGTGTGGACCTTATTGGACCATGAGGTCGCATCACTTCACCTGCGGTCGTCACCTGGACACATCCTCACTATGCTACCCCGTACACGCACGTATGAGGAGACAAGAAATGCAGCAAGAAGCCTTGCATTGCATGTTCATCGTCCAATCAATCCTTGGTATGCTCGAATCGGAGCTCGATGACGAGAACTGTCAGGCAAGTTCAGGTCGCCTGATGCGATGAGGTGATCTACTTTCTTCTCCTGCATCCCATCGTTCCCACATCCTACATCAAATTTGGCTATATCTACCTGGGTAGAAGCACATCTTTCCAGCTCTTTCAAACCACTACGTTTCCAATCTCCCATTCGACAAAGATAAAGTTCCTCCTTCACAATGGCACCTTACACCATGACCATCGAGCTCAAGAACGAGAGTGATCGTTACATTGCCTTTGTCGGTCCCTCCACCCTCAGCAGCCTTGATGGCACCACTCAAACTGTCACCGATGGCGATATCACGACTGTCAAGACCAGCAAGTGGGGAGGTACCGACGGTCTCTTCACTGCCCTATCTTTCGTGGCAGCCAATGGCCCAGATCCTTCCAAGAATGTCCCTTTCACCGTTTGGGCCACCATGCCTGCTTCGTCCGGCAGCACCGTCGACGTCAAGCTCATCGATGCCACCACGCTTATCAACAACGACTTGAACCAGTTGCGTGTAAATGGATGGGCGGACAATATCTACAAGAATGGAGGCAGCTGGGGCACAAACAACTTTGAGCGATCTAAGTTTAATTTAAGTCATCATGATGGGGTATTTAATTCCTAGTCCTGACAACGTTACAGATTGGTCTGGAGAAGATCAGCTCCGAGTATCCCAACTCTTACTACAAGTTGCATGTCAAGCAGTGAGTAGCTGCCCCTTAAGAGACAACTTACACATGCGACTGACCCACCATCCAGCTCTTAGACTGTCAAGAGTCGAGTCTTACCGCGTTGAAGCATGTTTTCCGGCGTGAGAGAATCGGAAATACTGCGGCAGCGATGGACGAGTTGCTAGACGATCTCCCCGTACGCACACAAAAGCAAACATGATTTGTTTCTTTCCTGAACGTCCCAAATCGTGTCAACCCGGAGTCAACTCTTCATGGCTGGTAGTATTCTCCCTCTCTTTTACATCTTCTTCAGGAATTTTATGTTAATTTCATCGTTTTCACCGTGGCGGCATGCTTAGAAAGAGTCATGCGGATGCTTTGTAAGGACAAAAGCAAACCTTTGCCCTTGTGTCACCTCTCACTCCGTTATGAACTCAAATGGGTGGGACATCATATAAAGTCGGATGTTATAGCAGTGCCGCCCTTCTTCCAACTCGTTCAATACCGCTACGACCTCTCCATCACATACCAATCAACATGCCAGCCCATATGAGCACCCCACGCACGCTAGAACTACCAGTACGACAAAGGGCGTCACGCGTCCGACGTACTGTGCTCAGCCGACGGCTCCATACAGGCCGAACGATACTACCAGACCAACGTCCGTACTTTCCAGAACAACAAGTTCCCCTATCAGAACAGCAGCTAACCCCACCAGAACCCCAACCCATGCAACAAGGACAAGCACACTCCCCACCAGCAGGAGAGCCCGTCCTACCAACACAACAGCAACCCCTACCACAAGGACAGCCATCTCTACCAGACCAAGTCCCCCAACAAGCCCCCACCGACGCCCCCGTCAGTCCCCGCCCCCGATCCCGCCTCTCCAACACCCTCTTCGACCGCGGCTTCGCCCGCCTCTACGGACCCTCACCCCACACCTTCGACCGGCTCCGCGACCGTCGTCACGCCCGTGATCTCTACAGCGACATGCTCTGTAACACTCCTACCCATAGCAGCATAGTCCTAGGTCCAGGGGAGGTGGGACAATGGGCAAGTGAGTACTTGCAGCCGTTGGTCGTGGAGGTGGCGAGACAAAGGGGGTGGACAAGGGCAAGGGTTGTTGGGATGTTGTTTGAGCGGGAACTGGCGGATGTGAGGGAGGCATTGGAGACAAGGATTTGGGGATGGGAGGGGCAGAGTGAGTGGACAGAGTGGGAGGCAAGGCAGAGGGTTCTCTTCGACTGAAGCGCTTCGGGGAATGGGTGGACGTGGGTCGGTGTGTCAAGATTGAGAGAGAGGGAGTGGTTGGAATGACATGGTTTGAGCAGCTGCATTGATGTTTGTAGCCACGATACAGACGCTCTTGTGATCATCAAAGAGCGGTGGCTTGACGAAATGAGCAACCGCTGCCGACGTGCCAGTCCTCGCCCCGGCCACACAAGGGATCTCCCGTAGCCTATCTATTGCATGCCTGTATTCTCTTCAACCAAAATACTCCGGGAACAGCCACCCCAATCTCTGCTTCGCCTCCTGCGATCTGCCCGCATCGCCCGTCATACTCGCTGCAAACTTCGTCCCGCCGACCAAATGCCTCGCCTCGACCAACGCCTGGTTCTCCTCCTTACTCAACTCATCCAACACCCCCGCCACAAACCTCCTCGCGTTATCCGCATTGGCCTTCATATGCCCCATGACCATCTCCACTGACACATCCTCTGAATTCTTCCAACAATCATAATCCGTACTCATACAAATCATCTGATACCCCAACTCGGCCTCCCTCGCCAGCTTGGCCTCAGGCAAAGCCGACATGTTAATCACACTCCCACCCCAGCTTCTGTACAGATTACTCTCGGCCCGCGTCGAAAACTGCGGTCCCTCCATACAAATCACCGTTCCCTTCTCATGCAACCTCACCCCGTCCCCCTGCAACGCCCGCCCACACCGTCTCACCACCTCCGCCAGTCCAGCATCGAACGGGTCTGCGAACCCAACGTGCCCTACCATCCCCCCCTCGAAGAAAGTAAACGCCCTCACACCCTTGGTCCGGTCGATGATCTGGTCCGGCACGACAAAGTCCCGCGGCTTGATCTCCTCTTGCAGACTGCCGACGGCGGAGAAGGCGATCACGGTACGCACGCCGAGGTGGCGCAAGGCAGCGATGTTGGCGCGGTTGGGGACTTCGTGGGGCGCGAATTGGTGGTGGAGGCCGTGGCGGGAGAGGAAGGCGATGGGGATGGGGGCGCCGGTGGTGGGAGAGGGATGGTGCAGGATGGAGATCGGGGAGGAGGGTGCGCCCCAGGGGGTGGAGGGGGACAGGGTCGCGACGGGCGTGAAGCCGGGAAGGGATTGTAGGCCTGTGCCGCCTATTACGGCGATGCGGACGGGGTCTGAGGGAGGGTTAGTGCAGGTCGGAGAGGGAGGGGAGGGGATAGACCTGGGTAGGAGGTTGCTGTAGCTGCCATATTTGGGGTCCGAAGGCGAAGAGAGCGGTGGAGGAATGTGAGAGGAGGGGCATTGAAGTTGGGGGATTTTTTTTGGAGGTGGGATGTCAGGACCCCCACGCCCCACGTGGTTGACGTGATTGGTGCGAGTCATGGAACATTGAATACTACATCAGCGAGCTATTGGGGATGGTCGGAATGTGACAAAAGAGGATCAATTGGCACAGCAATTTGTTTGACCAGGTTCTATTAGCCGGTGGCAGCTATGTTACACATGCAGTTGAAGCCGGGAAAGATGTCGCCAAGATGATTTCCACTCTGGAATCATCTCAAAAATCAACGCTGGCTCTCTATGGATGCCTCTGCGGAACAGTGTCCTTGCCATCATCATATTCAGGCCCATGGGAGGGAGAAAATCCTCATCCTTTACTCTTCTCGAGTAGGCTCCCCTTCAATTTTTGGGCCTTGACATTCCAAAACATGTCGTGTGTAGTGCAGACTGTGCAAATGCCTGCGTCCTTTTTTGTATGACCGGCTCGTGAAATTGTTGACGGAAAATGAAAGACGCTCGCTTGCAATGCTGGTGTAACTCAAAAGCAGATGATGTAGTGTTACAACCCTCATTGGATGTATGAGGTGTGTTGTGCGTATGTGGGCATCGCCTGGAAGGATCCCATGCTGGGAGGTGGTGTCGGAACGCATGCACTCAGTTTGGGCATGAGATTTTGTTGTGTAGCACCGTATGTTGTGCCCTCGTAGTCCTTGTCCGGAGTGATGGGTGGTGTCAGAACACCTTGGATGGCAACCTGTTGTTGGAAGACAGGCTTTTGTGGTGTCTGAGGAGACATGTGGAAGCTGTCGACCATTGACATTGGTGAGTCTTGAGGTTGAACAACAGCAGCTTGCATGCTTTGGCGTTGCATCATAGCTTGGTATTGAAGGAATGCCTCGACTGTGCTTGACGACGACGAGAGGTGTGCCGATCCGTACTTCATGAAGAGTGTCTGGGAAGGCTGTGCAAGGTAGTTGGACAGGTCGACGACAACGTTGGCATCGTACCTGGCAGACCATTCGGAGTGTTGAGGTTGAGGACGGTTGAGGATACATCTTGCAAGTGCTAACGATGAGCGGGCCATGACTGACGGGAGGACCGAGATAAAATCCTTGTGGTAGAGAGCCATCTCGGAGATGTAGAGAGTCATGTTCTGAAGCTCAGGGTCGACTGAGGATTCCGACAAGGCGAGGTCGAGGAAGCTTGAGACGGTAGGGTGACCGACGATCCAATTGAGAGTCTGTAGCACGTGCCATTCCATCTGTGTGAACATGTCCTCATCGTATAATGAGCAGCACATTGACTTGAGCTCCCTGATGGTGGGCACACGGTCCTTGCGGTCACCATATTTGGCGGCGATGAGAAGAGCAGCACAACCGACCAGCTGATAGTGACGCTTATAGACGACACGTCGGGAGCAGTATCGGTCGAGGAGGTTGACAGCCAAGAAAAGAGTCTCTGGAAGAAGCTGAAAGGCATGGTGAACCTCGAGGAGGAAGTCGAGAAGGTATGGCCTCATAAACCATTGGATCTCAGTCTGGATCTCAATCGAGTGAATGTCGGGCATGGTTTCTGATTCCATCTGCTCCATATGATCGAGGACATCCTCTTCATATTCGTCAGCTGTGAGTCGTGAAAGTTCGTCTGCAAATTGCCGTGATCGAGCTCGGGCAACGGCACGTGCATGCTCACGCTGAGCAGCCGCCCTGGCGAAGAATCCATCATCGTCGTCGTGGTTCTCGACAAAGTAAGAGTCGCAGTAGCCATAGGCAGGCATTTGTTGTTGTTGGAAGGCCATGATGTGTGTGGTTGAAGAGAATGACTGTGTTGGTGAAAAGACTGTATGTAGTTGGATGGTATGTTCAAAGAGAGGGTGGAGGCGGTAGTATAAAAGAGAGAGTGATCAATCCTATTGGTCTGGAACGGGAAGTTAGAATACGATCGAGATGAATGGCATTTGGACGTTGAAAGTAGATGCATACCTTTTTGGATTGACAAACGCGACAGACTTCAGATCCCTTGCCCAGTAACAGCGACCACGGTCATAGATCAATTTCCGCGTGGGAGATTGGAGCTGGTATCGGGGAGGGGGGGCTTGAACGTTGAAAGAGTCACGGTGGATGGTGCAGAGGGCGAGCTAACGTCTCCGCAGGGCCAAAGTTCAAACGGCTTGACCCGAAAGTCTTTTTTTTTATTCTTGCCAGGAGAACCTGAAGGAATGTAAGTACTGGATCGACCTAGATTCGTCGTCATCGAAAGGGGTTTTTTTTACTTACTGGTGGGGTTGGAGGATGTCAGATCAAGTCTAGAATTCAGCTTTTTGATAGAGCCGAATCCTTTGAAACTATGATGATTGTCAGCTTTTGATACAAGATTGTCTCAATTGCAGTCAGTAGCCAGCAGCAAACAGAGTCGTTGATTGTGGTTGTGATTGTCGAAATTTGTGGCTGATTGTGCAGAAATGGCATTCTTGAAGAAGGAATGCAATGAAGCAACGTCGAAAAAGAAGGTATGGCAGTGATTGCTTGTGCCAACGCGTTTGATGAAGAGAATCGTCAATTCTTCATTACTTGACTCGAGGTCGAATGTGGTGATGAGGTGGCAGTGCCTTGTGGTGTGGTTGTCATCCTACTCTTATATCGTTGATCGATGATCCTATACCATTCTGGTATTTCATTTCTACCAGTACTAATCATGTACGTTTCATATCGAGTTCCAGCACATTCAATCGAGTTCCAGCAAATATAATGGGGTCCAGCAAAGCGGTGCGTTGGTGCCAGCATCGACGACAGCTACCATCACGTGTCACTCCAACAGAAAAGTCTTACCTCGAAGATGATGACAACCACTCAAAAGGTGCAAGTGAGGGTGATACTCGATGATATCGTAGTAGGAGTCGTGTGAGGTCGTGTGAACGTGGTCTGGTCGAAGATCTCTACGTTCAACGAAGAGGGAGAGGTCGACACAGAATGAGGATGGTCGGTGGGTGAGGAGGATGTCGTGTCTCGTCGAGGTATGGTAAGAAGAACTGATCAAGGACAGTCTTCAAGAAAAGAGAATGTAAGATTAAGATGAACTGATAGGAGCTGAACCAGTGGGAGGAGAAGGAGTACAAGTCAGATCAGGACAGCTTCGACGTCGAAACGTTCTGGCTCGAATGCTGCACCAATCGTGACCTTTTTACGAGAGCTCCATTGAGGGGTGAGACACGGGGGGGGTGGAGGATGTGAGGTTGAAGAGGAGGGAGTGGTCGGGAGAAAAGACGTTAGCACACGAAAGTCACGAACACGCTCTTCTCACACGCTCAGACGCAAGACGCCTCGGTGGACCACGACTAGAGGACCAGGATCCAGCTCTGGGCGAGAGGGCTAATCTAGCGACACAACTAACGAGCAGAGATCCGCTGGTGCCGCCCGGTCTCTCAAGCCCCGTCAACCCAAACCCATCCACCACGGCACCGAGCGTGGCCTAGCGCTTGTCACGGACGTGGATCAATCAGGAAACCAGACAGTCTCATCTTGTCGAGCATGGAGAACAAACGCGTTGTTCCGACCTGTAAATGCAGTCCTTGCAGCGTAATTGCCCTTCATCATGCAGCGTGCCAGTACTGGCCACTCTGTACCACGTTGAACGATTTGTCCCGTCGAGTCCTATCGACAATCACTTTCCATACAATCACGTCCAAACCGACCCAACTGGAACGGGCTTGTGGTAATCGCAATCTGTGGAAAACGACGGACCAGTCGTCCACCACGGGTCGTAGGCCCTTCAAACGCGTTCTTCTGGCAGGTATCCTTTGGTGTCGAAGCAGGAAATGCAGGCACAAGCTCTGGCGCTAAATGCGGTCGACCGTAGAGGCAGAGCCAATCGCGCCGGCCAGACGAAGCCAAACTCTCACGCGGCCAAGTGGTGGAAAAGACGGGGAACGCCTTGAGGCGAGTCTGACATAACGAAACAAAGACGGGAAGCTACCGGTCGTGCATTTCACATTAGAGGAGCCACAAAGGACACCATTGGCAGAGGATCCTTGACGATCCAACAAGAGCTGCTGCTGCTGCTGCAGAAAATCACACCTCGCTTGGCCCGATATCCCGGATCCACCAATTTTGCCTGCATGCGAGCACTTAAACCGTCTTCTCCCAATTCGCGTCATGGCACGCGTTTCGGGAGGCTGATGCTAATCTCGTCAAACATATTCGGCCTCCGTTGGCAATCGATTGACGGTCATTATGATAGTCCTGATCCAGTAGTCTAGCAAATCAGATGCTCATCCTTCCAGGTGAAGACTGAAGGCCATTTCTGACAAAGAGACACGTGCCCTTGCACGCTATATGGAACTACACCTTACTTGTTCGTTCCACTGACAAAAAATTTTTGCTTTGCTCCCAGCCGATGGGGTCAAGACCTGTCGATATTCATGACAAACGTCTTCAACAATCGTGGAGCACATGGCAACACTCTATCGACAGCCTTGCAGACCGACAAGTCGCTTACTGACTTGACACGCCCAGAGTCATGTTCTCGGCCAAAAGTGTGAAAGCATTACCACCACATGGTCCAAGACCTCGCGATCTTTGTGGAGCTCTCTCACACTCTGTCACGTCACCTACCAACGAGATGCCTGAAATAGACCAGCTCACCCCCGCCATGCGGATATATTGCAGCTCAATGCCCTATGAATACTCCACCTCCCGACCTTCCTTACAGCCATGCCACCGCCGGCCCTCCCGCTTGGCCGCCTGTGCTGCCGTAGACCAAAAAACTTTGCCTGGCAGCCGACATCCAAATACCCACCCCATCACCGAGGCAGCCATACATTAGCATCGTCACCGGCTGTCATTGCTGTTAGATTGAGAGCATCGTGTGGGACAACGGCGTGGAGCGTTATGTAAATCGTCAGCCCTCCTCCAAAACGGTCCACGTTGATGCCCCGCCGTGCTGGCCGCTGAGGGGGTTATCCTTTGGCCAGATTCCATTGTCCTTGCGTCTTCACATGTGCTCGCTCGTCTATCAGAACATCAAGCGAAAATTTTTTTATACACCGCCAATAGACCCATCAGCGAAAGATCTCCACTGCAGAAGTCAATTCCTGACAAGCCGGCACGGCAATCCCCTGCTCGACTTTGACATTCGACATATTGTCTCAGAAACAAAGGGAGACTCACGCGCCTTCGAGGGGGTAGACGCGTAGAGCTAATAATCTTTCCGTAACGGGTCAGACAAAGTGAGCACACGACAGCTTCGTGCCCCGAGGCCAACCGTGGCGCCTACCGGCCGTGCATGGCAAAACAGCTGTGCGTTCCACAGAAGGCAATCGGAAGTCGGGTCTCGATCTGCTGAAATGGACCTGACACAAGACTCGAGTCTACCTGCTATGCATCAAATTTTAGACCTCGTCTCGGCGATATTACAGTGCAGTATCTGACACTTGCCATCCGGGAGAATAACTTCAGATCTTGGTACCATACCCAGCGTAATTAATGGCCTTGTACCACATGTCTACCCACGGACGTTTCTGTAGGAAATTTCTGTATCTGCGGTGCGTGCGTCCGGTCCAATCTCATCGAGCTTCGAGGTGGAACACTCAGACCCAACCTCAAACTATTTCACAATCTCGTCGTGTCGCTCCAATTCCCAGCCCTGAAGGGCCGGCTATTCTCCCCAATCCCACTGCCATGCTCCTTCGATCCAGCTTGACCTTCTCGACCAAGCTGGTTGGGAAACGTCCATGCAACTGTGTTACCCAAGACGAGGCCGAGAAAAAAGGAAACTCGAAGAGCCACGTACCCGCACGTTTCAGCAGAGCCGCGCGACCGATCCCTCGACGGGAACGCGGGCATCATGCCTGATCCAGCCCGAACACGACCGGGAGATCTGCCGCTTGGCTCGAAACGAGATCTCCCCGCGTGTTTCGGTCCCGAGACTTTACCTTTTCAGGACACAAAAAGGAGGAGCCGCATGTCGTGTCTGAGATGAGGACCGAACGGAGAAGCAAACGCAGCACCGTCGAAGAATAGATCGAGGCAGGATGAGACTGTTTCGATAACGCGCCCTCGTCTACCGGCAGTACATACTCTCGACCGCCATTGCCGCCGACGAGTGCGAAAATCCCATGCACAGCACAGGAGACCTGAAACCGTCCCTCCCATCCCACCCATCCTTCTCCCCACATCCACCTCGGGTTCAAGCTCAAGCTCCAACCCAGCTCCAGCCTCGTTGCGCAGCCCGGCTGCACGAGATCGTCCCTCCCCTTCTCTCGCGTCCCAAGCCCAGATCTTCCCGCTGGCTGATCTGTCACTGTCACCATGCATTTGCAATCGTCATCCCTCCGCCGAGAATGCCCCATTGGATGCGTGGCTGACGTTTCTGGGTTCAAGGTTCAGGGGGAAGAGACACGCGTGCAGCGGAGGAGGAGGCATGCAAGCATGCGCTATCGTAACCTATGCCTCACCGGGCTGGTCGCGTTGGGGGGGGGGGGAGCGGGAGGGTATGCATGCACTTTAGCTTCCTTTTGTGGGATTGTGAGGGTGGTGATACCATGTCACTGGGTTCGAGTGCTCATGGCCTACTGTGCGGACGATCGAGGATTCTAGGGAGGCTTCATGCTATGGACGGCACACCAGCAGTCGGATGCTGGCTGGGTGGAAACGTGTCTCCTTTCACATGCAAGTCTACCATCTCACCTCCCGTCGAATGATAAGGATTAGAGACCAGATCGCCGGGTCAAGGATGCTCGGTAGGGAATGCATGAGAATAACCTTCTTTGGCTTTTCTTTAGCTCTGATTCATAGCTCTATCCCTGGGGCTCCTATTGGGTTCCTTCATGCTTGCTTTCCCATCCCTATCTGAGAGATCTGCTAAATCGAGCAGATCTGGCAGCTGGGAAAGGTACAGGAGTGTCAAGAGCGGTAGTGCTTGCTTCTGCTTATGCTTTTCATGCATGGCATCGAGAGCAGTTCCGGAAGTGTGGGTGGACATCTTCGAGGCGTGATGGTTGGCGTGGTAGGTACATGCAGGAGAGATTGTGGCGTGATGCATCGAGGTCATGATGAAACGGACGATGCAAGGACTTTCGCTCGTCGTTGAGCATATTGTCGGTCATAGCCAGGTGGTGAAGCAGAGAGTGGCATATATGAGACTTGAATTCCGTACAGGGCTTGTACTTGCTACAGACAGGACTACGACGGTAGAAAGATCACACCAGATAGTTACGACAAGCTCAACTTGTCCACACCCTCCTTCACTTCGGACACATGACCCAAATTCTGATAGACCATGGCCTCCGACATAGCCCAAGCACCCATGACATGCGGATCACCAAAGGGCAGGACCTGACTTGCAATCATGCCAGCGACACCCTTCTCTCTGTCGATCCAGTAGAACAGATTCGCGATACCAGCCCAGTTGACACTGTTCGCTCCTCTTCCGGTTGGGCCAGGCTCGATGAGAAGATGGAAGGACAGACCCCAGCCTACATGTGTCAGTATCACATCCCGCATCTCACGCGTGAGAATGTCTTACCTTGCGGCGGATTCCCAGCCTGCGGATACAGCTCTGGTAGACTATTGCTCCACTCCGGCTTTGATGCCTCGATGTGCTGCCTGGCAAAGTCTGGGAAATCTGGTATCTGGTTCTTGAACATCTCTTCCACCGTCTCTTTCTTGAGGATCTGGACACCGCTCTTCGGGTGCTTTCCATCGTTGAGCAATGTCGCCAGTACCTGAACGTACTCTGTCGGCTTTGCGTAGCAGCCTGCACCACCCGAGTTCAGTACTTGCTTCTTGGCTTCGGGCGAGTCGGCGAGGAGAGGCTTGCGCCAGGGGTGGTCACGTTCGGAAAGCTCTGTGCTTCCGGGCCAGCGTTGGTGCATTGAAGCAAGGTTCTCTTTCATGGAAGGTGTTGGAAACATGTTGATGTTCTCGAGTCCAAGTGGTTCGAGAATGTTTTTCTGGAGAAGATCGTTCAAGGTTGTACCGGAGACTCGTTCGGCGTAGATGCCTGCCCAGTCAATATTTGTCTGATTTGATCAGTGCTCGACCTGTCTACAACTATAGGACAACGTACGCCATACTCCCATCGACTGCCAGGCTGATTGACCAGAGGTGTGTTCAGAATAGAGTCCGTGTCGTCATCAAACTCATCAAGACCCATTGGGCGACCAAAGTCGCGTAGCTTCTTGTTTAAGAAGCTATACCCAAAGCCAGCAGTGTGTGTGAGCAATTGGCGGAGCGTGATGTCTCCCTCCCGAGGTTTGAGGGTCAGATCATCCTGCAAAACCTGGAGTTTCTCGATCTCCGGCACGTGTTGGTAAAGATGCTTGGGGTCATCCAAGTGAAGTTTGCCTTGCTCGACCAGCTGCAGGCATGCAATTGTCGCGAGCAGCTTCGTGCAACTTGCGATCCAAAAGACTGTGTCGAGGTCCATTGGTTTCTTGCCATTGACGCTCCTGTGTCCAGAGGCATTGGCTGTAAGAGTATCTCCATTTTTGTCGACTGCCACAAAGACTATACCAGGCGCCTTTTGCGGATCCTGAGTAACACCATCGAGGACGCCTTGGACGGCTTGCTGGATGTCGCTACGGCCCATGTTGTGTTGATTCAGATTATCGCAGACGTTTCCTAGGTGATTGGTGCAATTTCCAAGGTGAGGGCAGCTTCTCTCTTATGTTTTGACTGATCAATGTCGATCATGGTGGGGTTGTTGTGTTCTTGAGGGACCTGGACATCTACCCCGCACCAGTGCCGCAACTCTATATCACTCTTCCGCATTACCGCAGCACCGGAATCCCGGGGATATGTCTTCGGCAGCCATAATCGCTTCACTTCTGACGAAGCTTCTTGAGCTCTTTGAGAAGTGCCATGACGAGTGGGACAGCCATTGGACCGAGCATGGGCACGTAGACGGCGACTTTGTGTTCGTCAGGGAAGTAAACCTGTCCCACCATTGATGGTTCGAAGAAAGCCTGTTCAGCTTCGTTCTCAGCAGTTCGCGCATGCTCTAGTGCTGATGCATACCGAGCATTGCGGAGATCATTGCAGGCTTGATCAAGATGACTGATCGTTTTGTCTACCGATTGAGCGACACTGTCTGGAATTGCAATAGATGTGAGCTTCAGTGTCAATCTCGATAGAGCTCCAAGAGTCGATGAGGCTGACAGGATGAGTGAAGCAGCCCTTTCTCGAGTAAGGGTTCCCAGTTGTATCGGCAGTGAAGATGGAATCTTGGGTAGGCCGAGGAGAGTGACCAGTTGCTCAGCAAAGGTCAGCATGACCGGTTGGAGGTCATCTTTAGTCAGCCCGCCACGCTTGATCTGGTTCGAGGTAGGATTCAAAATCTGGACGCCGCCCCATTGTGGGATCAGCCAGCTAGTACCACCATTCTCCTTGAGAATTAGTGGTCTCTGCTTCTCCGAGGGCACGTAGAGCACGAAATTGATAGTCGGTCCAGCGCCTATGCTGGGACTGAGTGGCCATTCGGCAGCATTGATGAACCCACTGAGGTCAGATTTCTCCAACGTCCACTGCTTGGACTTTTCGTCGAGAGTCGGACCCTGCATGGATGGTGATAGAGAAGCGTATAGCTGAACTTGGGTATCGACAGTGAATGAGCTGATTGCTGAGAAGGATGACAGAAGAGGCTTCAAGTACTCGTCCAAAGCAGCTTTGATTTCCCAGGCAGCTGGTGATGCATCTCCCGAGAAGAGAGAAAAGGTGAGATGGTATGTAGGAGCATACTTGAAAGTCCGCATGGATCTTTGACTGAGCATGTCGATTGTTTCTTGAGATCTCTTGACGTTCGGTACTTGTCTACCAGCATTGATGAGCAGATCGGTAAGCATGGACTGCTCCTCCTCGAACATGTTTCGAAGCTCTGCGGCGATTATGCTTGCAAGTGGCATCAGTCCAGAGGCATGAGGAGACCCAGAGAGTGGCGCATGGCGGATCTCTAAAACAGGATCATATCTTTGTGTCTTCACTTTGACATGCTCACGCGTGAGAGCCGCATCTCCTGTGAGCTTGACTGTGACTGCTGGTCTTTTGTCCAGCTGTCCTCCAGGGGTGATTCGCAGATGATGCAATGCGGATACATCGTGATCGTCCAAGGTGTGTTGGACGAGACGTGCAAGTTGCTGATTGTCTTGTGGTCGCTCAGACTCAATGGCAACGTGGAGAGGAAACTCGAATTGACATGCCTGTCCATTCGCCCATTGGTTCATGACATGCAGAGGCAGTGTAGCACGAGGTACAGTGGTCGTGTAGATCCATATGGGCAGACCAAGCAATGCGATGATGACCCAGAACGAAGTCAAGATGTATCTGCGGGTCTTGATGCTGTCTGATGTTTCAGGTGGAGGCTGTGTTTTTGTGGTACTCGTGGCGGTTTGGGGAGCTGATTGAGCTGCCAGTGTCGACATTTCCACACTCATATTTATCGACGCCCTTCTTGTTCTGCAATCGCCAGTCCGACGTGAAGTAAGCGTGATGGTGTGGAACAAAGACTGTTCAGCCACGAGATGTCAAGATGTGGTAGCGTGTTTTGGGCCTTGGCCAGCGCAAAGGGAACAGCCGGAGCTTCCGTCTTTCCCGTCTGTCCCGTCACTCCCGCCAATTCCCCTTGCCCAGAATGCTTTCTGTCGCTCGCTATCTTCTGACATTTACTCGTTTCTCTTTTCAATTCAATTCTTCATGCTGTAGTTTACTGCCCATCCTGGGCTGCAGGACAAACGACAAACCACTCCCGAAACCGTTTCCAACGACCCGGCTGATCTTCACCTGCGGGTTGCTTTCGCAATGCGACTCGTTTCGCGACAACAGCTTGACCAGCCAAGTGGAGGTGTCAGTACACAGACGATTGTTATTGTATGTCAATGCATACATCCATATCTTTTGGAAGACAGCTCTGACTGTGCTAGGTCCTCGTCGTGGTCATCTCCATTCTGGTCTTTTGCATCATATTCTTCTTCTGGTATTTCAATCGCCGAGCGAAACAATTACAGCGCGAACATGGCTATACAAAGCGCAAGTCGTGGAGGGCAAGCATACAGTCCTTTGCTTCTGCCTTCAGCCACATCCACCCTATTGGATATGTGCGAGACCATGTCCGCGACTCGACCTTTTCGATTCCAAGCAGCCACCAGATGGAGCACGTCGAAGGGGGAGCGGGTCTCGATCGAAATATAAGCATTCGAAGTGTCATGACCTTACCGAAATACTCGGCGGTCCCTGGCGAGAACGAAGGAGTAATTGGTAGGGAAGGGGAGCGAGCGGGCATGGATACAGTGGTCGAATTTCCAGAGACAGACGAGCGGGAAGAGGAAAGGCGTGATGAAGAAATGGAGTCATTATATCAGATCCGAGTAGCCCGACGAAGAGAAGCAGAGGCGCGACAGGATCGTCGGAGGAGACGGCGGGAAGCACGCGACAGAGATGACCATGAAACACTGGCAAACTTGCGACAAGAGTCTCGAAGAGCGGCCAGAGAATGCGAAATCAGCGGGTCGGAAGCGCTTATCCTTGAGCACGAGTCACGCCCTCGATCAAGAAGGGTCAGCACTGTTAGCTACGGAGATCTTGGAGTTGCCAGACATGATGGAAGTAGAGTGAGAGGTAACTCCGGCGAGTCAGAGCGGTCTCTCCTCGACGCTACCGGTGCTCTAGGCATGTCTGGACCTCTCCGACCCTGGGTATCTCGAGAAAGTCTGGGAAGTCATCGAAGAGGTAGTTCGTCCTTCACAAACGTCTCCATGACCAGTTTCTGCTCAGACGACGGGTCTGCGTGGTCAGACAATGACAGCGACTATGACACATTGACCTTGTTGCAAGCATCACGAACAAGACCGCACTCACAATCGAGATCCAGGGCAAGCTCGAGGGCCAGGACGCTTTCACGACCAAGATCGTTCAATGCTCTCGGAGCAATCTCAAATCCTGGCAGTCGAGTAGCTAGTCGAGGACGGCATCTCAGCCTCAACACGGATGTCGCAGGATCGACTCAGCCACCAGATGCTGATCCACCACCATACACCAGTCCCGTCAACCCGAGACGAGCATCTGCACCTCTTACATCTCTCACACCGCAAGTCCCAGCTCCGGCAGCAAGACCCGTCTCGGATGCCCCTTCATTACCGGCCATTGAGCGTCTGCCAAGCATACACATCACCGCTGGAACGCCCATTGATCGTGAGCCCCTTCGACGGCCCTCCTTCCCGAATTTCAGCATGCGAAGAGACAGCTGGAGCGCCGCTGGAACAAGCACTTCATCATCTCCAGATAGTGCTCACCAAACACCCCAAACAACGTAATCACTTGGCAGCGGCCTATACGAACACTTTGACTTCTCTGTCTCAATTGGTAAAAAAAAGTTAGGATACCTGTAATCAACGTAGCATAACGAGACAATGTGTACATAGACGAAAGCGAGCGAATTGGAGAATAGTGCTTTCCTCATTTATCCTGTCTATCAAATCTCTACCATCTGCCAGACATCTATGCCCTGCTTCGTCATCACGGTGGCTGATCAGGGGCGCTTTGCGAGATGCTGTACGTAGAATTGATAGATATGAGATGTATAGAACGTTTCTGAAAGCTGTGCTTTGGATCACCGTTCGGCACACTCCAACCATTGTCGCAAGGATCTTGTTTTGCAATAATGTTCTGTGCTGGGACGATCAATACGAAAATTTTGCTCACCTTCGTGGTCACAAATATGTTCAACAATATGAAGAACAGAGAAGTGTAGATATATAATAGGGAAGCTGCATGTCGTCGGGGAACTACCCCATCTTCGACGAGTGAGCGTGGACTGATTAACATTCAAGCATTACTATCTGTGTTCGCTGGAATAACTTGTATCATAAAGCATCATTTCACACTCTTGTCGAAGCAGAAGGGTATCTAGCTGATTGCGTTGCAGTATTCATCTCTTACACCTTGTCGCTAGTAGCGACACCGTGGGTAGCGCCAGCAGTCTCCGGGTGAGTAGCGGTAGTGGGAGGCACCGCACTAATGGGAGCTTCAGTACCAGTGGTCTGGCCAGGAGCAGCCGTGCCAGTAGCCTTCTCGGGGAAGCTTCCACTCCCAGTCCTGCTGGCTGGCGAGTTCGGACCGCTGTCAGGTAGCTCATTGCTGCTCTGGCCAGCGACCTGCTTGATAATCTCATGCCACTTCTGAGCATCATTCGGCGTGTGGGCCTTGAACTGGAAGTCATGGGACATGCTGAACTTGCTGGCGAAGCCCTTGGACGCGTCCTTGCCCTTGACTTGAAACTTGACGCCATCAAGCGCGCCGACGACGCAGTCCGGTAGGTAGAGAGAGTTCTCTGGGGTTGGATCTTTGGCAAAGTCGTCGTCGGTCTTAAACTCGTGAAGGAACTTGGATGGAGTGACAACGTAGAAGCTTGTCTCGTACTTCTTCAGGATCTTACCCTTTTTCTCGAGGGAACCAGCAATCATTGGCTGAGTAGAACGATGGTCCTGGTTGGGGAACTTGACATCGTCGATGCGCCTGGCAGGTCCGTTCGGGTCAATCATGACCTGGCTATTGCGCTGGAGGAAACCATTCCATTCGAAATCTGGCTTGATAGCACTCGAGTTGGCTGTAATGTCGCCGTACATGGTACGTTGCTGATCAGCCTGGTGTCCAACAGTCTGATTGAACTGGTTGATGGCATCCTGGAATGTCTGAACCACATGCGCCTCGAATTGCGCGAATGAGTTCTGGACGCTCAACAGATCCTGTCGATTATTGTTCTCCTCGACAATCTGCTTGTTAAGCCTGTGGTAGACACCGCGCTGGAGGATGTATGGATCGTCAGCAGCGGTGACTTTACCACCGGTACTGTCAAAGCTGGCGGTGTGCTGTCCAAGGAGCTCGACATGCTTCTGGGTAGTGTTGCGGGCCTTGTCGACAAGCTTTGCTCCCTTACCGGCACCCTTTGTAAGCTCCTTGTTCTTGTTCTTGATCTCTGCGTGCAGTCTCTCGAGGATTGGAAGCACTGTGCCCTTGAGAACTTTGGCAGTCTCGGTGTGCGAATTGGCGAGACCTTGCGTGTTGGACCTGATGTTGTCGAAGAGACCAGCGACACCACCGAGGGTCTGGTCGAAGTGGTGGCCTTCCTTCAGAGGGTTCGAGACAGTCTGCGCATGGGTCAGGCTTTGTCATCGAGATCATCGAGATAGAAGCAGATAGCCTTACCTTGAGTACACGCTCGTACTCCTTTCCATGGTGGTGCTGAAGCTTCTCTGTGGCCTCAATGTAATCCTCGAGGTAGCCGCAAGCATGCTTCCAGGCCTGCAGACGCTCCAGGAAGAGCTTTGTAACCTGCGCGACAATCAATTGAGTGTTGTATTCAAGGACAGGATAGCCATACCTCAGAGGTGTCCTCATCTGGGACTGCGTCGTCCTCGGTGCTCATAGTGGTAGTGCGCGTGGGCAAGTTCTGCTCTGCTGCTGCCATTGTGTTGTATGATTGTGTAAATGGTAGATGCCTGAGGAAGAGAAAAATGTTAGTGGGGATCAAACAAATACCAATGGTGCGGGAAGCAATATCAAGCCGGGCCGGGGTCCTGCAGATCCTCTGATCTGGTGGGAGATCCACATCGAGCTCTTAGGCACAGCCCATGCTTGTTAGGATCGAGGGGACTCACCTTTTTGTGATCTTCGGAATTTAGACTGTTCTAGCTTCTGTGCTTTCTTTAGCGACTTGTTGCAATTGTCTTTTTCTCTCGGCCTACCGAATGTGTTGAGAGAATTGATGGCGGTCAAGGCAAGAGAAGATGTCCATGTGGACAAAATGAGGAACTGGGGAAATGACGTCAGGGACAACCAAGTGGGCTAGAGCCTAGACCTTCATCGGCCTGATCGTCTAGCATCCATTCCTGCAACCTGATAGGGGTTGACTATGATCTAAGGACTTGCCATGTCCGCGATTTGCTACAGTGTGACCTTTTTTTGAGACATGTTACATTGACTCGGTGAAATGAGCCCTCAATGACTTGACAGCGCAGAATGCTATGGAAGGCTGACAGCTCTGCTTTTTGACCACATCCGTATGACCATCCGAGGAGGATTGCGCCAGGTACAACACGACAGAATTTGCTCAAAGATCTGGCAGCTCTCGAGAGACTTAAACAAGGTATATATCCACATGTTCAATTGGTTTTGGTCCAAATGAGATCAAATTCGGTCGATTAGCTCAGTTGGTTAGAGCGGTTCGTAGCAAGCCGGAATCAAGCCTAAATCAACAACTAAACTTTACCAGTGGTGCTAATAGGATGACCTCTCATCTCAAGTTAACGCCAAGGTCGCGAGTTGTGAGTAAAGCGTTAGTCTTTACACCACACCCCTCTAACAGTTGTTAGCGACCCTCGTATTGACCAATTTTTATTTTTGCCCTTTTGGGGGGAAGATACGTCGACTTGTCTTCGGACCCTCTCCCATTTTTGCCATTGTGAGATGAATTTGAACATTAGGACTTCTTCCAGCACGTAAATCATCAGTGCCGATGGTGGAAACATGTATATCGTATTGCAAATGAACTACTGAAGACTTCCTCACGTATCGGTTACAAGACATTTCTCAGCCACTCAGCCGTATCAGCAAGACACTCCTCGGTCTGTGTCTTCTCGTCATACATCTCGTGGAATACCCTCTCTGCCGCATGCAATTCAGCAGCAGCCATATCCCGCTTCTTCAACTCATCTGTCCTGACCATGCTCCGCCAGACATACTTGGTGAACTCTTCTGCTTGGGCTCGCCACACTCCGTCTGGACCGGTGGTAATCCTGAAGTTTGGCAGGGTCAAACCGCTGTCTATCCTTGGATATCTGCGGGCAGAACGTCTAAGAGGACCCACCGGCTCGTCCTCGAGATCAGAGCCGGTGTTCTGCCCTGTGAAGGTGCTCATCGCACTAAGCTTGAGCTGTTGCCTTATGAAATCGTGCTGATTCATGGCAGATAGCTCCGCAAATTCATCGACAGGTACGTTCGGAACCGAGGCAGGGATAGCTGCACTTGAGGAGCGGAAAAACAATAAGGGCGATGCAAAGGGGTCGAACCAGTCTCCGGGAGCCTTGAAGAGTTCTGATCGTGTAGAGGCTATAGCTCGTAGTATTGATGTATCGGTGTCACTTGAAGGCACAAAGGCTGGTTTCCTGCGGCTGTCTCGTCTCATAGCTGCCTCTTCTAGATCTTGAGCCACTTCCTCTGGCATCACCCAGTTCAGCAGAGGATCGTGGAGAGCCGCAGCAGCTATCCGGTGGCCCTTCGTACGACACTCGGTCAGAGCGAGCATAGCAGCAAGACCGGCACCACTGCCTTCGCCATAGACTCCGATTCTAGCGGGAGAACGATCATTGAAGGTTGGAGCCAGGAATGAGCGGTTGGGTACTAGATGCTTCAGCACCCAATCGTAGCCAAACATCACATCGTGGATGGGCGTTGGGTATTTTCGAACGCTATCAGCTCTGTAGAATACCTCGACCACGACAGACGGCATGAGACGTGCGAGCACGCTGGCGCTGCCATGTCGAATCTTGAAAATACTGTTCAAAGACCCAGAAGACAAGTGAAGCACTAGTGGCGGAGGAGTATCTGAAGTAGCGCCATGTATGCCATGAAGCCTGGAAGATGTTAATTGAGTGGTCAGCCTTGCTCATACTTAACTCGTACCTAAGCTTGATGTTACCATTCGATCCACATGGCACTGTCACTTCTTCAACCGGAGCGGAAAATGCAGCAATGGAGTAGCAACGAGGTCCATTGTTTGCAGACCTGACCGAGCAATTTGACTTGAAGCAGGGTCGACGAAGACGCCTCATCCACATTCCAGCATGCTGTCATATTAAGAATTGCTCAGCCCAGGACAATGGTATACTTCAAGACGCGTACAGCCAGCTGTAGGTTTTACCTCGGACATGGCTCTACTGGCAAGTTTTGCCGAAGCTCTCTTTCAACCAATCTGTCCCTTGATCTTCCTTGTTGATTGATTTTCTGTCCTATCAAACACTTTATGATACAGATCGTTAGGACGATGCACCAAATATCGCAATGGTCAAAGCCACGATTTTGGCTATAGTATTCTGAGCAAGCTGGCGAGCATCCCAACCACGCTGTGGGCATTGGCACACGTATGTTCCAAACTCTACCCTGTGCAGCCGCGGTATGCGCGTCGATACACGTACGCCAACACGGCACAGTCTCTTATTTTCAAGCATTTTGAAGCATGTTGTACGAATATAGGACTTCCTTTGCAGGAGTTCTTCTCGTCCCGTGCCGTCTTCTGACGAACGCCAATGGTTCTCAGGGTTCTACACGGGAGTATAACGGACACGGACATGGATTGGTTGACGTAGAGAACACATGAGACCTGGGTATAAGTATGCATGGTAAGTAGGCACATGGAGGTAGACAGATCACTCAAGCATTTCACAGCTGCGCTGCTTTGCAAGCCGTATCTCCTCTCAAGAATTCATACCCTTGTCCTAACACTGCAGCAATGGGTCTAATCAAGGGTGGCGCAATCCGCCTCTTCTCCACCTTTCTCTACTTTGTCTCCTTCATCTGCTCCATGGTCATTGTAGGCGCGACAGGATGGGTAAGTCTTCTGCATCACTGGCCCTGAAGATCAACGACTGACACTCGCAGTTCATCGCCAGCTTCTCCGGATCAACTCGAGACTTTGCCATCATCGGCATGGCTTCAGTAGCAGCCTTATACTCATTCATGGCCATGCTATTCACTTGCTGTCTGGCAGGCATTTCGTTCTTCGCTGTTCTGGCAATCTTCTTCGACGTCGTGCTCATGGCAGCCATGATCGCCATTGCGGTCCTCAATCGCAATGCCAGATTTGGATGCGGTGGCGATGGAAGCATCGTAAGATGGAGGCCTATAGCAGCGCAGACTGCCAGCGTGTATGATAGTCACTCGAATGCTATTAAGCGTAAATTGCGAAATTTAGCGACAAAGTCAATTCATACAAACCTTGTCAACGAATGCCGTCCACCTTTCGGCAGTGTATCCATTGCCAATGAAACCGTACAGTACCTCTCGACGGGCTTGGTGCAGAATGTCGCCTTGTATCATAATCATCACGACACTACCACGATCGAAAATGCTGCTGAGCTGAATGCCGACCTGAAAAATCCGAGTCGTGCCCTCGGATATGGCAAACTCAACAACGATTACGAATGACATGGCCACGTCACCTCGCAACCCCAGAACCCCAGACACGATGATCAAAGAGAAGCAAGTTGGTCCTCTTCTCTTGGCCCAAAGAAGTCAAGGAAGCTGGAGATCGAATACGACGTTGATCGACCACCAAAAAAGGCAATGTGCCAACGTGCCGGTTTGATATTGACAGTTTGACACGAATCGGCATCGAGTCCGGACAGAGATGAAAAAGATGGAAGCCGGATTGACAGCTGCCTGGTGATGTAGCTGGCTGGTAGATTGAGCTACCAAGTTGCGAGTCAAAAATTAGATCTCGATAGGAGACTAATAAAGAGCCACAAATTGCTCCCGCATGTGTGACCGTTGAATTCCCCTTAACCACAAACCCTTTGCGAACGTAAAGGATGTCAAGACGGGGAGACCTCGACAACAACAGTCCCCTTGTCAAAAGCACCGGAGACCTGAGGAGCTCGACTTGTTTGAGGCTGCTGGAGATCGTCGCCTCTAGGCCATTTGCGCTCATCTCGGGCCCGCTGCCCGCAAGAACCAAAGAATTATTACTTCGTATTGGCACTTTGCTGCGCATCCTTCTTGTCCAAACCTTGCCAACCATCTTTTTACGGCCTTTTGCCTTGTTCTGCGATTGTCACTCCTTTGATCAACACTCTTTTGCCGTTCCTCAACCTACTCCTCATCTTTCAATTCTGGTGCCTGGGTCGAACATTCAGCTGGACTTTTGTCCGCACCCTTGTACTCTGGACGCCCTACCTTTCCCCTATTCACTTTTCAGGTCACCCGCTGGAGAAGATACCTTGCACGCGTAGGCGACAGCATACCGACCATCGAGGCTGGTCCTGGAGAAAAAGAACTATAATAAATCGGCAGCTTTTCATGCAATTGGAGTGGTCGTAGTCTTGGTGCGGCGCAGTATCCCCTCCAACAAGCTTTTCCCATAGCAACTCGACATGCCGGCCGGTACCCGATTACGCGTGTTCGTCTCGCTAGTGAGGAATCTCACACTGGCTGTTCTACTATACTCAATCCTTTACGCGACAATACAACTTGCTTCGAGTCCTTCAGCGAGAGCACAAGCAAAGCAAAAAGTACCCACCTTCATAGGGAGACTGGGTCAGGCAAAGGCAGTAGAAGAGACAAATGCAGGACACTATAGACTCAACTTTGAAGGATTACCACGGACGGTCACCATCAACCCACACGCCAATGTCTTCAACCGACCTTCGAACATTGTCGAGCCAAAGGACGACTTTCTGGGGAAGAGACCGCACATCGATACGGTAGCAGACCTGAATATGCTTGTGGAAGCATGCCGAGGGACATACGATGGGATTGAGAAGATGCGCAACGTCTTCGATTGTCTGAAGTTCATGGCTCAAGGGGAAGACAAGTACTTCAAACTGCCAGAAAAGGCAGAACGAGCAAGCGAGCAGGACCCAAGGAAGGCAGAATACCAGGACGCCGATGGTCAGGGAAACACTTTGCACAAGTACCCCTCAGTCAAACACGCCAAAGGACCGTCAAAGTCCTCTATTGGCGAGTGCTCTGGACCCATCATACCATATCACGTCTACTGGGCTGGCTCTGCGACATGGCGGGTCGAGGTTTTCATCAAGGCGTATCTTCATACACAGAACCTCCCATGTAGCCGTCTTTGGCTGTGGTTAGATGCTGATCGGTCACCAAATGCTGTCGAGAAGATGCTGACCAAGGACCCCCTATTCGCACGCTTCCTGCCCTTCGTCGAACGAGGCGACATCAAAGTGGTAGCCTGGAAATTCCCAACACGGATACCTCTACCGAGACTCGACGAGGAGGACAACACAGACGGGCTCGGCTACTACACGCACCCTGGCAGTCCCAACAGCAAAGGAGACGTCGCTGTTGCAGACGGCATCATCCGAGATGCTGACGGGCAAGAGTACCTCACATTGACGCCAAAGCAGATGACGTTCCTTCCGCAAGCCATCTCTGATGCTGTACGATTCGTCATCCTCCATGTCTATGGCGGTGTTTACATGGACATGGATGTGCTCATGCTACGGGACTTTCGACCTCTTCTGCTTCCCGCGCAACATGCTTTCGCCGAACGGTGGGCAGCCCATCAACATCCAGGCGACTACAACACTGCCATCATGTCACTCACGGCCAACAGCAGTCTGTCGTCTTACCTCCTCCGTGGTGGCGTCCGCATGGGCACAAACTTTCATCCTCGTGTCATCGGCCGTATGGCGTGGAAAGATGGTCGCGACAAGGAGTTCCTCATGCTCGAGACTGCTGCATTCGACCCTATCTGGACCGAATTCAATTGGGATCGGGAAGGTCGCTGCACGGTACCATGTTTGCGAGACTACGGCGCTGTGTTCAAAGGAAAGCCGACAGCCGTCAAGGACGAATGGGAGAGCTATGATGGACCCCAAATCCCACATATCGATCTACGTCGAACACCTAGTTTTCTCGATCGTCTCCGAGAGAAGTTACACGGTCGCGACACCGAGCCTCGCTCACAGCACGTTGTTCGCAGTGTACGCACCCACGGCGGATCACAAGAAAGCCTTGACATTAACACAATGGACGAGCCTTTGTCAAGCTTCACCACAACGCCAGAAGAATTGACCGCACTGAGCAAGACTGGAGCGGTGAAAGACTACATTCTGGAAGAAGACAAGTACCCGCCCAACAATCGCACACTTGAGAACTTCTTCCGTGGTGCTTGGACATACCACGTCCACAACCAGTGGCTCAAGCATCCGGAGCCGTCGAGTTGGTTGGCGGTCATGCAAGCGGCTCATGATGGATTCTTCCGAGGAGAGCGGGTGAATCCATATGGAGAAAAGTGGACAGGCCCAGAGCTCCAGGGGTACAATTACTGGGTTGAGAACGTGTGAGGACATTCACGGAGTCGAGAGCACACATATGAGCATAGCGGACTGCTACCGCTAGGATATCCAGCATGCTGGGAATCAACGCCACAACCGCCCCAACATGGCCACGGAGGAAACCGCATTAGTTCGAGGCCATGGAAAGGCCCAGGGCTCTCACTACCAAATGCAACTGCCATTCACTGTTTACTCCGATAGTGGAGCAAATGTCCCGCAACCGATCTGCAGACCCAGAGCCTCAACAAAATGACGACAGATCTACATATGGGGCGAAACTTTTCGAACCACGACCGTCCAATGACGATGATCAGACGGATACACTGCTAGTGACATCTTACAAATCAGCACTATCAGTGAGCAAGTATAAGTATTCTTTATCCTCACTTTCACACCCAAATGAAACACGAATTGCTACACCCATATATTCAACATCCTCTATCCACAATGACCACCCACCACAGCGTCCCCGTCAATGTCAAGGAGGAGCCGGGCTATACCAACCACCCGGCCCCGGGTATCTCCTACTTCACGCCCCTCCAGGATCCCCCTGCCGGTACGGCTTTCATCCCTGAGGGCAAATCAGCAAGCGACATCCCAAAGCTCTTCCACCCTCTCAAGATCCGCGGCGTCACGCTCCAAAACCGCATCATGCTCTCTCCCCTATGCCAGTACTCGGCGCAGGACGGACATTATACAGACTGGCATATGGCGCATATCGGCGGCATTGTATCACGTGGCCCGGGCCTGACCTGCATCGAAGCCACCGCCGTGACCCCAAACGGCCGCATCACCCCCGAAGACGTCGGAATCTGGAAAGACAGCCAAATCGCGCCTCTCGCACGTGTCGTCGAGTTCGCACACTCGCAATCCCAAAAAATCATGATCCAACTCGCGCACGCCGGCCGCAAAGCCTCCACCGTCGCCCCCTGGCTCTCCTCAGGCGCCCTCGCCGGCCCCGACCTCAACGGCTGGCCCGACGACGTCTACGGCCCGTCCGCCATCCCCTGGAACGAAGCCCACGCCAAACCCCGCGAGATGAGCCTCAAAGACATCCAGGACTTCAAAGACGCCTACGCCGCTTCCGTCCGCCGCGCCTTGAAGGCCGGCTTCGACGCCATCGAAATCCACAACGCTCACGGGTACCTCCTGCACTCGTTCCTCTCCCCCGTCTCCAATACCCGCACAGACCAATACGGCGGCTGCTTCGAGAACCGCGTCCGTCTCACCCTCGAAGTCGTGGAACTCGTCCGCGGCATCATCCCCGAGTCCATGCCTCTCTTCCTCCGCATCTCGGCGACGGACTGGCTCGAGGAGCAGTCCAAGGACCAGATCCCCGCCTCCTGGACACCGGAAGACACCGCTCGTCTGGCCCCGCTGTTGGCGGACAAGGGCGTGGATCTCCTGGACGTTTCCTCCGGCGGGAACCACCCTGCTCAACACCCCCATGCAGGGCCGGCGTACCAGGCGCCGTTTGCGAAGTTGGTGAAGAAGGCGGTCGGGGAGAAGATGTTGGTGGGTACGGTGGGGAATATTCGCTCGGGCAAGTTGGCCGAGGAGCAGTTGCAGGATGGGCTGGATCTGGTGATTGCTGGGAGGTGGTTCCAGAAGGATCCGGCGCTTGTGTGGACGTGGGCGGAGGAGTTGGGGGTGCAGGCCCAGACGGCGAATCAGATACGGTGGGGGTTCGGGGGGAGGGGGAGGAAGGGGGGCAGGCCGATTACGGATGAGGGGGAGGGGGCGAAGTTGTAGATTATGGGTGCCGGTGGGGATAGATGACTAGATGATAGAATTCATGGTTGACATGTTAGTCGTGCATTTGCCGGACGTTGAGGTTGATGCGTTTGTTGGCCATCCAGCCTCTCCAGGAGGCATATTGCTCGCTGTCGTTGTCGCGGGGTGTGACGGGCCAGTCGCCGAGCCAGGCAGGGCAGGTGTCGGATAATACTTTTGGGACGCCGTGCCATGCGTATCTCGCGGGACCGCTCATGACGACCACGTCTCCAGAGTGCAGTCGCATGGTAGCCATACTGCAGCCGTCTGGCTTATCGAGACCAGCCATGAACAAGCCGTTGCAGCCGAGCGAGATGCTGACGAGTGGACGGTTGCATTCCTCGCTCACGTCTCTGTGTAGGCTGAGGGTGTTGCCGGGACTGTAGAAGTTCAGGATTGCGGCTTGTGGCTTGATCGCCGGGAAGATGCCGTTGATAAGCATCGCGATATCAGGAGGGAAAGGAGGTGCTGGAGAGGACGGGTACTCCTTCGCTGTCCAATCGTACTGCCCACCTAAGGTGATCCAGCGAAGCTTTTTGTCAAGCATAGCCTGAGTCGATATAGGCTTATGCTGAATTGGATCGATGGGTTCAATGAGCAGATCATGATTCGAAGCGTGGAAGAATGACTTTGCTGGTTCTTCTGGGTAAGGTACAGAATAGTGGAGGGTCAGATTATTTCGATGAGCTTGGTTGGAGACATCTCGATGCAGCAATCGGTCCAGGAGAGATGTTTGAACAGATGGAGAGAGAAGTGAAGGAATTACAAGCAGTCCTACCTTGCTCAGAACGGATGGAAGAGATGGGCTCGATTACCTACCTGGCAAGTCGGAATGTTCATAGCATGTATTTGCAACTCTCCCTCGTCGAACTGAGCTATCCTGATCCAAGAGAAATCGCTCGATGATATGATTGATCTCTGCTGGCATCTGAAGCCGTTGCTTGGACTGTACACTGATCTCGAAGCCTGCATACTTTTCGCAAGCTGCATCAAAGACTGTATTGTCGCTGTCAAGCTGTGCAATTGATATCTTCTGATACTTCTTGTACGCCAACTTCAGATCTTCTGGTGGCTTTACGTGAGCGTCCGGTCGAGTGGTGTCGTCCATGTTGTTGTTGTTGTTATGAAGTGAAAAGTTTCATGCCTCAACCCACGTGATTTGGTGTCTCTTTGCTGAGTCAGCCCTCCCCGAAAAAAGTGTGGGGCACATCTCAAGTTCTCGGACTGTTGTCACTGTTCCTGGCTCGTGTGTTTACGCTTCCTGTGTATCGACAACGCCCGTCAAAACGGACAGGGAACACGGACAAGGTCGCTCAAAATAGCCCCTGCAGCTTCCAGAGGTGAGTGACTCTCTGTCATCCACATCGCACAGAGTCATAGCTCACATCACCCTCCACAGTCAACTCACAGGACCGTCCTTTCCCACCTCGATCCGCTGCTGCCATTTGCAGAGTCCCACCCCTTTGCTGTTACCACTCTGTCGGTTGCAGCTCCTGCTCGATCTCCGAATGCAAGCCTCAGGAAATCTCGCAAAGATGGAGAACTATGTGAAGATGGAAAAGATTGGCGAGGGTCAGAATCACACCTCCCCAATAGCTGTCGCATGAACTCATTCTCCTTTAAGGTACTTATGGAGTTGTCTACAAAGCTCGCGACCTTACCACACCCGATCAGCGCATCGTCGCACTCAAGAAGATTCGCCTCGAAGCCGAAGATGAGGGCGTCCCGTCCACAGCCATTCGCGAGATCTCGCTGCTCAAAGAGATGAACGATCCCAACATTGTCCGCCTCTTCAATATTGTCCACGCCGACGGCCACAAGCTCTACCTCGTGTTCGAATACCTGGACCTCGATCTCAAGAAGTATATGGAATCACTGCCGGTGTCACAAGGTGGAAGAGGCAAGCCATTGCCCGAAGGATGCATGGACGGTCGCAATGGACATCTCGGGTTAGGCGAAGCCATGGTCAAGAAATTCATGAGCCAGCTGTGCCAGGGTATCAGATACTGCCACGCACACCGCATTCTTCATCGCGACTTGAAACCTCAGAATCTACTTATCGACAAGGAAGGCAATCTCAAATTGGCGGATTTTGGCCTTGCGCGCGCTTTTGGTGTCCCTCTCCGCACGTACACTCACGAGGTATGACACGCATTTTTGCTGGACGGAAAAGGCACTGACTTACTCACAGGTCGTCACACTCTGGTATCGCGCTCCTGAAATCCTCCTCGGTGGCCGCCAGTATAGCACAGGTGTCGACATGTGGTCCGCAGGCTGCATCTTCGCCGAAATGGCGACCCGCAAGCCCCTCTTTCCCGGAGATTCAGAGATCGACGAGATCTTCAAGATCTTCCGCATCCTCGGCACTCCAGACGAACAAGAATGGCCGGGAGTCACCAGTCTTCCGGACTTCAAGCCCAGCTTCCCCAAGTGGAAGCGTAACATCGAGGAGGACATTGTCACTGGCGACGGCGCCCGCGTTCTTGGTGAAGACGGTCTCGATCTCCTCGAAGCTCTCCTGGTCTACGACCCTGCTGGCCGTATGTCCGCCAAGCAGGCTTGCAACCACCACTACTTCTCGGATTCACGCTTCTTCGCCGCCAAGCAGAATGGGTATCACTAGAAGTCACCCAAGAGCGCTAGGAGTGCAAAGGCTATTACGGTGAAGGTCAAACCAATTCCACGTTTGTCCATCATCAGCAAACCTCTACCTCCAGCACAGCTATGATTGTTATGACGCGGAAAGGAGGCAGACTCTCTTTGATGACGAATTACCATAGATTGACCCACAGTGAGTGGCTGGCGCGGCATCAGATGGCCGAAAGGGAGCTGGACTGTGGGAGGACACACCTGTACTTTTCCTTACCAATTCTCTATTACCTTCACTTTTCCTTGATTCATGATTATCATACCAAACGGCACAAAGGGCGTCTTCGTTGGGAATGGCAGAGACTGGAACTGTGATGCACGCTTGCACGAGAAGGCGCGAGCTGTGGCATCTACTGTATTGTACAAGCATAACGGCGCAACCAATGAAACTTGTCAATGCATCTTCCATCTCATGCTGGCTTCCCAACACCAAATTTGATTGTGTCTCATGTTCTATTCGACGATGCTACTGCTTGGTATAACACAAACATCCCAGACTAAGTTGTAGCAAGCATGGTATAACAATGACGTTTGCCACCAGAATATTTACAATGACGTTTGCCTCGATGGTATACACAATCATCCAGACGTCCATATGAGCACACGCATCCACCACATCACTAATCACGACTATCTACAAGGACGTCCTCACGATCAGCCTCCAATCCCTCCAGCATCACCGGAACCCCAACACCCGCCGACATGGCACTCCATCCCTACTCCTATCAACCCCCTAATCACCACTATCTCCCACCAGCAGCGGACTATCCTCCCTCTCCCTACGCCGTACAGTACACTCAACCCCAGCCGCAGACCACGACACACTACCACAACTCCACCGACCTATCCGCGCACACCCACTTCCACGCCCGCGCCAAACAAAAGAAGGACAAGGAGAAGTACTTCCTCATCCGCCGGCGCAAAACCCGCCACCTCCGCCCGAGCTACGATCTCATCCGGACGAGCAACCCCTCGTACCCCAAAGCGGCAGAAGTACGCTACTCCTCGCTCCCAACCCACCAGCTCGCACCGGGAACCGCGCAAGGCTATTCCAACGCAGTGATAGGGTATCAAGGAGCGCAGTACACCTCTCCACCAACGCAGTACTACAAGCCACCTGGCCCCTCGCCATACACCTACTCCTACCCGCCAGCCCCCGGACCCTACCCCTACGACCAGACCTACGCCCTCAAATCCCCAAAGAAAGACAAGAAACCCGCCCCTCACTCCGCTCAAGCCGCGCAAAGCCAAGACGTGAACGTCGAGGTGCATCTCCCTCCCGCTGCTTCTCCCGGGACACTCCGCAAGCCAAGATTCATGACGCGGGAAGATCTCAGGATGGAGGACGAAGCTGAGGAGCTGCGAGGACTTGAGAGGGGGTTGGGAGATCTGGATCTAGATCTTGATTTGAGGAGGAGGTGGCGAGACCGGGAGAGGGAGAGGGAGAGGGAGAGGGAGAGGGAGAGAGCTGACCTTGAGAGGCTTGTAAGGGATAGGGAGAGAGCGGAGATTGCCACGGAAGAGAGGCTGGAGAGGTTGGAGAGGTTGAGGCTGTTAGAGGCGGAGAGGGGGAGGGAAGGACCTTGGAGACCGAGGAGGGAGGGGTATAGGTCTGGTGGGTATGGGAGGTACGGCGTTGTGGTGCCGGACAGGACGGAGGTAGATTATGCGGGCGCGGGGTGGTATAGGGGGCGTCCTGGACCAGGATATCAGTTTTGAAGATGGTGGAGCATGAAACACAGAGGATAAAAGATGTACAAAGGAGGATAGATAGGCCATGGAGAGATTCAGGCTTACCAGAATTGATGTACAGCCGGCTTGGGACATGGCATGATCACATGTCGAATAGAAGACCAGCAGCATACTCCACGTTCCCACTCGTCCTGTTCAGCGCCATTACAGCCTGCACTCTCCCAAACCCCAACTCCTCCAACGTCTTCACACTCTCCGCAGGCCAAGAATGCTGCGCCCTCTCCATCTGTGCCTGTCCCTGCCCGTGCCCCAGCGCTTGCACCCCTGAACCCACTACCGTCCCATCTATCATCTCCCCCAAAACAGCCCCCATCCTCCCCGCCCACTCCCACGGCCTCTCCACCCCTCCCGGCAACCCATTGAAATACTCCCAGCTCGCCACGCCCCCGAACGCCTCCCCTCCCCTGCCCCCCCACCCCCACGTCGCCCTCCTACACACCCCCACCACCTCCCCCAACCTCCCCACATCCACCCACCCACTCCCGTTCTCCGGACAACTCACCGTCCCCAGTACCACCCTCCTTGGATCCCACCCCGACCTCACGGCCCAGAGGTAATGCTCTGCGCTCCCCGCGTCGCCCCATCCACAGTACAGCTGGGCGGTGTAGAAATCAATGGACTGGCGACGGAGGTTCTCGAGGTCGAAATAGGAGAAGCCGGAGAGGTGGGGCATATTAGGGAGGAGAGCAGGGAGGACGGGGGCGAGGGTGATGGTGAAGGATGGGGAGGGACCGAAGTCGGAGCGGAGGCGGTCGATGAGGCGGATTATGGACGGGAGAGGGGTTTCTTCTTCGACGTCGAGGTCGATGCCGGAGAGGGAGTGGGTGGTTAGGAAGGTGGAGAGTTGGGAGTAGTAGAAGTTGAACTTTTGGGGGAGTTAGTATTGGAAGGTGGAGGAGCGAGGGGGAAGCGGGGAGAGAAAGGGTGTATAAGGGAGACGTACACTGGTTTCATCACCTGATAGACGCTGGAAACTACCCTTTGCTGCGCCGCCGAGGAGGGCGAGGACTTTGATGCCTGTGGCTTGGGCGATGGCGACTTCGTCCCATAGTTGTGTAAACTTAGGAGAGGATGGAGGATCGTCGTTAAGTGTCAAGTTGTTACCGTCATTGAGGTGGACAGCGGCAATGATGATGTGGGTCACGCCGGTGTTGTTTGATATCAGTGGGAGGATGGAGACGGGATTTTGGCATTCTTGAGGACCGGTGTGGTGAGTCTGATGGTAGATAACGAGACGGGGCTTGTGAGGCTCGTTCGGGCGAGGGGCAATATCTGCCATGGAATCGGCGGCGGGCGGACGAGGAATGCAAGGTGGTGTGGCGGTGGTGTGGCGGACATGTCGGGGGCGGTGGAAACGGTTCATCCAAGATGGGCTCCACAATTTCGAGAACACATGTGGATCCCACACTTTCACATCACTTCACAATGACATCGAAAACCAATCGGGCACAAAACATGACCGGCTTGATTCGCTATGATACTTCAAATGCCGATTCCATCCTCGTAGCTAGTCGAGAGTCCATCCATGCCGTCGTAGGGTAAGTATACATTATCATGGCCGTTGACGAGTGCAACATCGAGCAGTCAATCACGACTGCTCTTCAATCGCACGTCGCAATGTGTTCATCCTCATCTTAGTCTTGGTAGTAGTCCTGCAGTGGCCCACTCGTGGCTTGCATCCCCGGCACTGGACTCGCTCTCGACTTTGCATCCGAATCTTTCTCTGCATCCGAGGCACTTAAGGTCTTGCCAGCATCCTTTGTGTTGTTATCATTCTCTCGCGGCCCTGCACTGTCAATCTTATTCTCATCCCCGTCTCGCGACTCTTCCACACCACTGCCATTATCCTTCTTCGACGAGTCTGACATTGTTACGGAAAGCAATTGTTGACCTTGTTCATGTTAGTCGACTGCGAACTAGCCACGGAGAGTCTCTGCAGACGGGGAGACGCACTAACCTTCGACCTTCTTGGTCTCGGTGGCTGCGACTGTGGGAGCGGTTGATGTCGCTTCAGGGCTAGTAGTAGAAGCCGGCGCCGTTTCTGGCTGTGCTTCCTTGGTAGCAGTAGTGGTAGCTGGAGCGGACTCCTCAGTGGCAGCAGTAGGGGCAGACTCAGTCTTGGTCGGCGCAGGTGTTGTCTCAGCTGCTGTGGCTTCAGCTGGTGCCTCGGATGAGGCAGCAGCCGGAGGGGCAGTGGTGGTAGCAGCAGCAGCAGCAGCAGCAGGTGCTGGAGCAGCAGGCTCAGATGCCTCGGTCTTTGTCGGAGCTGAAGGTGTGGTCTCTGCAGGAGCAGCAGCGGGCTTATCTGACGTGGCAGGCGCGTCAGAGTCTAGAGCACCCGGGCTCTGGATCTGAGGTATTTGCGGCGCAGTATCAGTAGTAGAGGTAGCTGGTGCCGGAGCTGGAGCTGATTCGGTGGCAGTCGGGGTAGGTTTCTGAGTCTGAGATGCAGATGGTCCTGAGGCATCCTCGTCTTTTGACTTCTTTCCCCTCTTGAATAAACCCTTGAAGAGCTTCTTCACCTGATCTGCCGTATCCGGAGCTATCGGCGAAAGACTGTTAGTGTCGACCTTATCGAGTAGAGACAAGAGGGGAAAGGATGCGGCGTAGGATGCACGCGAGCGGCAACCAACAGGAGGGAAGAAACTTACGAACGCCTGGCATGATTGCGGATTGGAAATATCCGGTATGGATCTCCCAAAAGGCAAGCTTGATTGGAGCTTCTGGTGGCCTGACCTGTTGCTGCGGCGCTCAGCGCGTGATGTAAAGGGCCAGCCTTGTCGTCAACGACGTGCTTGATGCGTTGTCCTTGCAGTTCCGAGAACAGGTGAAGGTGCCGAGCAGGAAGATGGACGTGGGAGGGTGAACGATTAAATCAATTGTCGTCTCCCAAGATCGGAGCTCTGTCGTCGGCGCGCTTTCTAAATATGGAGAGTGAAGTTGCTGCGCCGTGTACGGACAGAGTGAGCTGGAGGTACAAGAACACAAAGACAGGGGTGCGGCAACTACATGTACTGCCCAAGTAGGGCTCAGTCAGCGCGGTGGTAGAAGAGAAACCGGACAAATTAGAGGGAGCAGACTGGCGATGCTAATTTCTGAAACAAGGACGGCGTGCATCTGTGCTGCAACTTTAGCCGCGCGGTGCATACCGACGGTTCATGCACCGTTGTCGATCATGCTGCAGCCTATAAATATCGTGCCACTTCTCCTCGTTTTTCCATACACCCGATGACAGGGATTGCATATGCACGATTTCATATCCCGTGTGGCAGTGGAATGTGGTGTGACCACTTGAGTGCAAATGTCGGTGAAGACGACCTTGATTACGGGAATAACATTGCAGAAAACACATCCATTCCGGTACTTGATGTCGCATGACCATGCCGAGCATCACATCAGCTCTTGCCATATGCTTGCATCGGGCAGTAAAAAGCGAATGGATGCAGAGGAATGCTGGGTATCGCTAATCGGAAACCGAGTCTGAACAGCTGTCATGACGAGTGTGAAGAGGGTGCAGGGTTTCTTGTTGTATTGCCAATTTCGAAATCGCTTCTTGTTCGTGTATAGGGCACCTCTGTCTGTGTCGTATGTTAGCGGTAGCCAGCATTGCCGAAGGATCGAACATACCGATTCCTTCACCTGGAAATGGACGCTTTTTTGCCAGCGTGACTGCTGTACGTACGGTTGTCGTACCATGCAAACATCCAGTATCACTGAATCTGCTAGCTTGAGGTGCAAATATCTTGCATTGTGGATGGCGTAGCTGCGAGCAGGCCACAGCTCGAGCCGGATGGCATTCGTTCGGGGAGTCTTTTGATCCACGGTTTTCTCATCCTGGTCTTCGACTCCCATTCATCCCAGGAGCTCGATCTTGGGACGCCCGGGACGGAGAACCTCTTGGAATGCCTGCAGATCCAGCAGGCATAGTTGGCATCGCAAAGGACCCGTTGCTTGGAGGCGGAGCTCTTGCCCATGGTGCGGCAGTTCCTACGGCGCCAAAGCTAGGTTGTTTGGGCGGCATCGGACTGCTCGTAATCCCTGGATTGGCAAGCAATCTTGTCAATCCTGACGCTGGCGGTTGACTTCTTGCGTGCACAGAAGTGGTCGTGAGTGTAGCACTAGGATCAGTCTCCCAACGGAACAAAGACCCAAACCGTAGGTGCTGCACTACTGGAAACTTCGAGAGTACTTCGGCATTATACATTTTCATCAGGCCTTTGTTGATCTTTGCCCATCCTGCTTCGATGCCAGAGATGTCATACAAGGTTGGACTGTGTTCCCAGAAAGGTCCTTTCTTTACATCATAAATGAATGCTATAGCAGAAAAGTATAGGTTCTCTTCGCTTAGTCTCCTGACGGCCGCTTCTTTGACAACGTCGCCAGGTCGAGGTGCACCTTTCAGAGAGCCCTCCATAGGCGGCAATGCATCAGGAGATACAGCAGGTGATAGTTGAGCAGATCCAAGGATATACGGTGCAAACGAATGATCGTCTAAGCCCCACACTCCGTGAGAGCCAGCTGGTTCAAGAGTGTACGCCAGGATCAGCTTACGGACGAGGACAAGATATCTGTGATCGATTAGTGGAGCCTCACCTATCGCCAGTTCCCAGTCTTACGGTTCAATGATGCCAACCACGATGCTACGCTCTTGCTCTCCGTTCTCACTCGACGCAAAACCATGCAGCTTCCAGATGCCGCCTAAAAATGCAAGAAAGCTGAGTTCATGACCAGTACCATAATCGAGTCGCTCTGGACTGCCAAAGCTACCAAGGAAGTATTCACCCAACTCTTTCTGCAGCAATTCCTGCGCCTCATTGTGTGTGTGCTCCCAGATCCGGTCCGGAAGAGCCTGTTGCAAAAGTGCCGGAGTTCGCTCTTCCACTTTCTTGTACCATGTTCGAAAGGCAGCATTCCCAAACCTGCGCGGCCCAGTCTCTGGCGGCGTCTCGTCAAGTATCGTGCTGAGCGTCTGTACAAGCCCTTTGATCTTTTCGACCTCAGGTGAGAGAGGTATGTTAGTTGAATGTGTTGTCCATGACCTGACCTGCCCGTCGCTCTGAGTCTGCGGAAACATTGACCGATTCAATTGTCCAATGAACGTGACGATATCGACATAGGCCTTAGATGTAAGGAAGAAGGAAAGATCATCTCCTTCATTGATGCGCTTCTTCGGCTCCTGAGGTGTGATCTGTTCGCCAGAATCCAGTCGCCTCAGGCCGCGGTTGTTGCGCACGTCTTCAGACATGCTGCTTAGACTTGGAGGAGTAGTCGTTATTGGCGCATCTTGTTGAAAGAGGAATGTCAAGTTAGTGGAGACCTCGAGCTTTCCCCACAATCTACACTCTTTTTGCCCGGTGGGGTCCGTCACGGAGGCTATTGACAGCTTGGCCAAAGCGCGAGTACGGCCATCTCTCTCTCTCGAACGGCATTCTGCTTGACGCGACATCCTGAGAAGCATTATGATATTTCTACATTTCTGATTCCGCCGAACATGGCAAGCCGCGCAAGTGCGCGTGTCCGTGGTGGAGCTGTCCCTCAGACCGAGTCATTGAATGGTAATCGGAAGCGGCGACGGGAAGGTACTAATTACCAGACTGGAACGCGCCTGCGACTCGACTAATGCTTGCTACAGTGGAAGCAGATGAGGGTGATTCGGAACCTGATAGTCCATGTAAGTCTTGTCGGCAATAGTCGCAACATCATGGGAGCCGGGTCATCAAAAGCCGAGATCAATAAGAGCTTACACGAAGCAGCACGACAATTGAATGAGGAACAGGCTCAGAGTCAATCTCGCTTAAAGGCATCACGCCGTACCGAAGAGCCTCATGTGCTGTTCAACAAGACTCTTAATAGCACAGCACACCAGACTAGGAGCAAAGCTGCTGCGGAGCAACAACGACCACGAAAATCAGATCGAGATGCCGCAAAACAGGCGATCGAGAAGACTCATCGTCAATACTCCAAAGACAGGACCGAGGCATTTTCACCCACAGCATTCAGGTCGGATCCTCCGAGCGAACCGCGTCTTTCCAGTGGCAAACTACCAACGATCGATAAAGCCAAGTCTAGAGACAAAGCACCGTCCAAGCCAGCAGTTGTAGAAGAGCCAAAGAAGGCGCGAGGTCGGCCTCGAAAAAAGCCGCGTGGTCCAAGAGCAGCAGCAGTGCCCAATGAGGAGCCGTCGAATTCTCAGCAACGAGCGACTCGACGATCTCGAGAAGCTGCCGCAAATCCTCAAGCCTTACCTGGTCCCAACAAAAGTAAGTCGAAAGGAGCGCCATTCCTGGTCCGCAGAACTGTGTCCGGGGGTACACAGATTGGCAATGGCAATGATTCCAGCCATGAATCGGATGCGGACGATGACAACGTTGATGATGCAATGCGTGATCCCGGCGCGGCTTCAATCAATGTGGGAGAGGCGTTGCCGGCCAATGGAACTGAAGAGGAAGAGGAATACGTGCCAGAGGACGAGAACGAAGAAGGAGAAGAAAACGCTGAGCAGGATGGGCAGGAAAAGGAGGATCATGTCGAATCGGAAGAGGAGAGTGTAGCGAATGGCGACGCGGGAGTCCCTGATCCCAAGCAAGCGACAAATGGAAGAACTTCCGGAACCCCATCTTCACGGCCCCAGCAACAGGATGAAGACAGCGATAGCGAAGCCGGCGGGAGCAACGCGGGCTTGAGCGGAGACGAGAATAATGCTGACCCAAATAACGACGCCTTTGAGATTCCTGCTGGCAGATCACATTGGTGGTACGGGATGCACGATTCCCTTTACACTGCGCTTCGCTTTGCAAGGGAACTTGCAAAGAATGATTACCCAAAAGGGAGGATGGCAGCATCGCGCTGTTCGGCCATGGATGATGTCCTTGCTCAGCTCACGGCACTCGACCAAGGCTCACCACTCAATCAACCAATCTTGAACTCTCTTAGTGAAATCGATCAGCAGACGAGCGAGTATTTGAGGAAGCGACCACATCCTCACGATTCACTTCCATCCGCTAAAAAGACCCTTGACGACATTACTCATGCCATTGTTCCTAAGCTCGTCGAACTCGCCATCCAGCTCCTCAACTTCATATCTGATACGCCAGCACTCACTAAACCTCAGCTGTTAGTCGTTATGAAAGTCCTCACGCTACTTTTCAGGTGCAAGAAGAAGGTCGACGCACTGAAACGCAGGCATAATGCATCGATCACAGTCCGCCAAAAGCTCCGCCAGTTACATACTAACTTGTCTGCAACCCTCAAGACGTTCTACAAAGAGCTCACACGTCTCGGGGCTGACGAACAAGCCGCATTGGCAAGAGCAATGGCCACCGATCCCTCCCGCATCCGAGAATCCGAACGCTACCAGCGCGAACGAGAAGCCATCGAAGCACCCCTCCGCGCCTGGCGCGCACACTGGCTCGCTTTACACGTCGACCGCCGCGAAGCCGAGACCGCCAACTTCCTCCGCTTCCTTCCCCGCAACAAAGTGAATCTCCTTCAAGACATCCCCATCGACCAAGTCGCCACGACCGAAAAGCCCTGGATCATCGCCTACCGTGCTTCTCTATCCTCCCCTCAACCCGCCCCCGGCCCCAGCTCCGGCCCTCGCTCTTCCCAGCCTCCAAATTCCACCCCTCCTGCTCCCTCCCCTGAACTCGACGCCAACGGTGACCCCTTCGAGCGCGTAGAGGACCTCACGCCCCGCCGCACGCCACGTCCCCGCAACCCTACCCTCGAACCGGAGAGGGACACAGGCGATGGTATCTCCTCTTGGTCCGATGCCGATGTAGCCCGCCACTTCGCTACCCTTTCCTATTCAGGGCCGGAGTGGACCTCAGCGCAGGATGAGGCTCTTCTCATGGCGATGGAGAGACATCACGATGTCGAGGGAGGAGAGAATGGTGAGGAAGGTGAAGGAGGAGGCGAAAGTGGCTGGCAAGTTGAACGGGGCGGAGAGGAGCAATGGAGAGGCGTGATCAGGGATACATGCTCGTCTACTCGCAATGAGAGGACGGGTGGTTGGACGGATGGGCCATTGGTTGCTTTCACGGTGGCGGAGATCGTGGAGCGAGGGGTGTGGTGGAGGGATATGCTCTGGTTGGACGGGGAGAGGCACGAGAAGGGAGGGAGGTTGGAGGGATGGGTTAAGCGGGTGAGGGACGTGAGGGTTAGGCCTGGTGGGTGGCAAGCATGAACAACTTCATGCGCCTTGGAATGAGAACCGGGCAGAAGGTTTCACAGGCACAGAACTAGTCGGAATGAGAAGGGGATAAGGGAGTCCAGATGCTTTCCTCTTAAGCATGTCATATTACAGATACCCAGCATTTGGTACATGCATTTTCACGCAATAGACGATCAACCTTCATCACCAGTTGCGGCTTCTTTCATTCCAAAACTTATGCTGACTGGTTCTGCCGGGTATCGATTCTGTTCCCTATTCTACGTGTCCATTACAACTCTATCAGGCTCTCCTCCTTTGGCGCAGGCACATGCTGCGGCGCAGTGGGGAAGCTCTCCTCCCCGTAGCCGCCCTTTGCGCTCGGGGCTTGAGGCCATTGCTGTGTTTGTGGTGGGTATTGATGTTGCGGTGCCGCTTGCTGAGGCGGTTGTTGGTAGTAGGTGTGTGATGTTTGGCGTTGGAGTTGAGGTTGCTGGGGTGGCTGCTGGTATTGTTGCGGGGGTGGTTGGTGATGTTGTTGAGGAGATTGTTGGTAATTTTGGTACTGCTGTTGTGTTTGTTGGACGGGCTGTTGGTGGTACATCTCAGGGCTGGGAGCGCTCTGAGGAGCAGGGGTGGCTTGTGGTTGCTGGGTTGGGTCGTTGTAGTAGTATCCTGCATTGGGATCTGTTGGTGGTGATACCACACCCTGCTGCGATCCAGACGAGGTATGTGATGGCGCGTAGTGTGATTGAGATTGGGTTGGATATTGTGTGGATGACTGGCGGGAGGGAAGAGGCGATGGCTGGTCCTGAGGCGGCGCTTGATACTGCTGGTGTTGTTGAGGTGGGGGCTGATGATATTGAGGTCGGTATTGTGGTTCTGGCGCATACTGCTGTGGTACCCGATTCGTGTCTGGATATGGTGCTTGGCTTGGAATGTTGCTCGCATACGGAGGGTAGGGTGCATTTGACGCATACGACTCGGGCTCTGGTCCACCGGTGTAGTAGCTCTCAACACCACCGCTTTGCTGGACTGGAGGAGGGACGCTGCCTCCCAGACTAGGGTACATACCCCCAGATGAGACTTGAGCTCCATATCCACCATACCTCGCGCTACTATAGGCTGTTCGTTGCATGCGATCCTCGAGCATCTTGTCGTAGTATCTGACTACAGTGGAAAGCTTCGAGTGGAGATCTAGAAGTGTATCTGTAAATTGTCAGTATGATACCGTGGAGAATATTGTGATTGACCCACCATGCTTGCTCATCGTCTCGCCATACGTTCTCGCCAGCTTTGGCCGTAGCTTGCCAATACTTTCATACAGCTCTTGGATTTGTGGTTCCCTTAAAATCGTGCCCGGTGGTTGATGTTGAAGTCGGTCCACTAATGTCGCAAACAAGTTGATGTTCTCTGCTTCCACCGGTGTCAACTCGTATTCGTTCTTTACCGGCGTGAAATGTGATGGTCCAGTTGCCGGAGCAGACGACTGCTGCTTTAGCGTTGCCGCATGTTTCTTCTTTTGCTCCTCCATATCCTGTATTGATGCAGCAATTGCCGCCTTGAGATCTGCGTCTTCCTCTTCCTCTGCGGCCTTTGCTGGCTTATACGTCCCATTCGTAACGCTCTTTGACTTTGGCAAGGAAGACTGGGGCACGTATCCTGCTCCTGACTGTCCTTTTGTTTCTTCCAAGCTCATCTCCAATGCTCTCTTCAAGTCGGCATCGAATCCATCATCCATACCTCCGACGCGAGCATCTCTTGGCTGCATGGATCCCTGATATAGCGTCCTTGGTTTGGCTTGGAATGAAGAAGGTGTTGGAGTCGAGGTCGACTTGTCCATCAGTTTTGCATAGCATCCGTCATCGACTCTTACTGGTGTCGTAATACCGAGATGTGGGAGAGGGATAGACTTGCTCGAGCATGTTCCGCAGAAGACGTTGCCGCAATTTCGGCAGTGGTGCTTGCGATTTGTGAAGGTGAACTTCTCTCGACATCGCCTGCAGACATCCGAGTCGGACCACTCCGGAGGCTGGACCTGTCAGTATGATACGTCACGAAGAAATCGGTGGACTTACCGCGTTGCTGTCAAACATGCTGGCTGCCACCTCTTGACGTGGAGGAAAGTGGAAACCCTCTCTCTGCAGTGTTCGGTAGATCTCCAAGATGTATCCCGCATTTGGTCTTTGTTCTGCTGCAATCGCCCATGCTTGAGTGAGCTCTAGTATCTTCTGTCTCACCTCATCGTTCAAGGCAGCACTGCTGTGATTCCTAAGCAACGAAGTCAAGTTGTCCATAAACTCCCGCGACGCGATCTCCACGAAGAAGTGAGAGCCTCCATTCTTGACGCAGGTATCTGTGAGCTGCGAGATATCAGAACGATGCTGTCGCCTATCTATTTCATCTTGCACCTACATTCAACGCAGCCAGCTGGACGTTTGGATTCTTGTGGTCTATCCGTCTTTTCAACACTCTCATAGCTTCCTTCGCCGGTACAGTCTTTGATCGGATCATGTCCGAGATCTCCAGGTTGAGCGCCATGTCCTCAAGGCTCGAAGATGTGGCGCGCTCCACCGGCTCGTCCATGACGGACGCCCCTCCACCGAACCAGGAAGCCATGTTGGCGGACGGATGTGAGATGTAGACAACGGAGAAGGTAGGCTGCAGCTATTGGGCTCGGAAGGCGGTAAAATGCGATTGAGCGAGTTTGCGGTAGTGTGGTAGCGTCTTAGTGTATTGCGCTGAGCTCGATGATGAGGTCGGCTTGAATGTCTAGCTTTCCAGAGGCACATCGGGCGGCGATGATGTCGCTGCCCGGACAGTGCAATTCTAGCCGAGTCTTGCCCTTTTCCGAGCTCAGCCGTGGCACATGCTTGCATCAACCCAATATCTCCACATCTTACACTACTGCTCTATCAAAGTCGGCTCTCCAATACAAAGCATGTCTTCGTCGAAAGACGAAAGAGTCATCAGAATTCCGATCGAGCCGTTGAGTCCAGCAGCCTTCTCACAATTCGGCACCGTGGTGGAGAACCCATCGCGGGATCCCTCATTATGGCCATCTATACCTGAATCCACTGCGGCCAATCAGGGCACCGCGAAGAAGTACATCGATGTCTCGCACCTCACAAATCACTACAACATCTCTCCATCCGGGAAACCAGCTCAACCTCTAATATCCATGTTCGTCTGCTCCCCACGAGCACTATCATCTTCCCTCTCCGAAGGAACCACCACTCTTCCATACCCAGGCACAACCAAAACCCTTCGCATACCGATCCTCGAACGCCACCCCTTCACCACCCAAACCTTTGTCCCACTCGGCCTCGACCCCTCCGACCGATCAACAGCCTTCATCGTCGTCGTCGCCCCAACGCTCCCGTCGACGCCTCCCTCCCTCCACCGGCCCGTCCCATCCCCAACGACCACAGTCCCCCAAAAAGCCCGCTCCACCCTTACCTCCATCTTCCGCCGCGTCACCGAGCCATCCACATATGACCCCTCCGAATCCCACTCCCCTCCTGGAACTCCCAACCCCCTCCCCCCCTCCTCCTCTATCATCCAATTCCGCTCTCTCCCCACCCCTTTAACATCCAACCTCTTCACCCCGCGCGGTACCGCCGGCCCAGATCTCACCCACGCGCGCGCCTTCATCGCCCACGGCGGACAAGGCGTGACGTACGGGCCGGGGACGTGGCACGCCCCTATGGCGGTGGTGGGGAAGGAGGATGTGAGTTTTGTGGTGCTCCAGTTTGGGAATGGGGTTGGGGAGGAGGATACGCAGGAGGTGGAGGTGGGAAGGGTGGGAGAAGGGGAGGGAGGGATAGGAAATGAGGGGACGGGGAGGGTGTTGGAGGTTGTGGTGGAAGAAGGATTGTTTGGGGTGAGGGCGAAGTTGTAGGCTGGCGAGGAAGCAGGGGCTTGGAGTCTGAGAAAGCTGATGGGTATGCTGTACCAAAGATCTATGATGAAGAAGACTATGAATCATGTCACTACCTCCTCTCCTGCCGCCCTCCGAAGTTCATTGTGCGTCCTGCACGCCGTCCTATCTTGCTCTTTTCCCCTTCTTCTCTTCTGTATATTTCTCTCTCTCTCTGGCTTCACTCCTGCTCTACGACTGGGAATGTACTGCCAAGTCGGATTAAGCAACATCCACAACCCCACCAACAAATCCCTCCAACCTCGCAGTCCCTCTTCCCTCCCCTCCACCACCAAAAACCCCCGGTCCCCCACCTGGCATGACCAGCACTTTCGCCCCCCCCTCCACAAACTCCCTCCCACCCTCAAAGCTAAACGTCACAAGCAGTTCCTCATGCGTGATCTGTCCTGCAATCCTAACGCCCTCTTCAACGGAATGGTTACCCTCGACCCCTCCTCCGTTTCCGTTGCTGTTTCGGTGTCCATTGCCATTTCCCAAACCATGATCAAGCTCTCCCCCGATACGCAAAGACGCCAAGGCCCCGACCACTCCAGATGAGGTCGGGAAGTCATCCGCCACCGCAGCCGAGACCACACGTGCCGTGCTGCGTACGGAAGCCATGTACAGCACCACTTGGCTCCCCACGGCCAGGCTTCCGAGGTCATCTCGTGAGAAGCGAGCGATGATGGTGCTCGCTGCCTGTCGTGGGCATGGGGAGAGGATCATGCCTTTCCTTACTCTTGCCGAAGTTGTGGTGGATAGCCGAGGGCTGGCGTCCAGTGCAGTCTTCATCGCCTGAGCACCTGGAGTACTTGCAGGGGAGTTGGCGGACGTGGATAGCGCCGTGCTGCTTGGTGAGGGTAGGAACTCAAATGCTACGGTTCCGACTTGGTCTGGTTGGAGGGACTTGACAGGGAGACGTAGGTTCCGGATACTTGTGACGCGGACGCGGCGCCATTCTTGCTCGTCGCTGGTGTGTGGGTTGGAAAGGCGGATGGCGCCCGGGAAAGAGCGGGAGTGGTTGCCTGAGCTTGGGCGGCGGCGAGTGGTGTCACTGTCGCTGTCTTCGCTTTCGAGGGAGAAGGGACCAATGGCAAGCTCGGTACCGACATAGATGGGTGCGTGGCGGAGGAGGCCGGCTACAATGGTTGTGCTGGGTGAGGAAGGAGCGGTGTAGATGTCTTCGATGTGGAAGAGAGGGTCGGAGTGGTAGGATGCAGGGCGGGGCATCGTGACCGGGAGTGTGGACAGGAGTGCGTGCAAGGTCTCGATTCCGGTGCCTTGCACAGCGCTTGTCATAACGATCGGGACACTGATGGAGGGGTCGAAAGCTGGGTCATCGATGAATTGTGTTGCTCGATCGACAGTGACTGCTCCGAGAATTTGTGTGTCATGCTCGAACGAGGCACCTGATGCTGCAGGTAGAATGACAGGACGTCGTCCAGCTTCTTTCAATAGTGTCAGCAGATTCGCTAGTGTAGACCTTAATGAGTTCTTAGACGAGGCATCCAACTTCGTGATCACAACAGCGATTGGTAGCCCTAGTCGGAGACAGAGATCCATATATGCTGTAGATAAATCGGTGTCGGAAGGAGCAGATATATCCAGCTGTTCCGGGGTGAAAGCCAAAGGCGCACCATCCATGTCATTGCCCGGCACGCACAATAGAGTCCAGTGAGGAGCCCACCCGACCAAGCCTTTCACAGCTGTTCGCCGGTATCTTGGATGACCTGCAGAATCTGATAAGAGGACCAGTCGACCTCCGTCTGCTGCGTTGTGAATATCGATCCAAGATGTGATGTCCTCGGCGGCATAGTTGAAAACTTCAATCTCTCCCATTGCATTCTCGCGATAGCCGATGAGCTCTTGCGACACTGAGCTGGTCAGACCAGAGTCGATCTCGTGCCTGTGCTTCAGAGTTGATAGCCTGCTTTTTCCGCGAGCATTATCCAAGGCAGAAGTGGTCAGGGTTCCTAACAAGGACGACTTCCCGGAAGAGGTACCACCAGCCATCGAAATGCGCAGCTGTCGCATGACTCCTGATGCCTCCCTTTCTACGGTCTGGGAGATCGAATGCAGTCCCGGCCCAGCAAGATCCGCAACATGGATGGCTTGGTCTTCGTCGGCCTCTTCGGCGGCCTCACCACTGAAACAAGGCTTGACCAGTACTTCGGCAACAATCAATTTGCTGTGGTTGAGTTTTGTGGCAGTCGTTTCGGTGACGTCCGCATCATCCAACCATTCTGCTTCGCCGACAGTGACTCGCCTTAGTACATCTACCTCACACCCAAGACATGCAGCCATGGCTCGCAGATTGTTGATACTCTCCCTCATCTCATCCTCGGACAGACCGACGAAAGTGCCGTCATCTGCAACGCCGATCTCGTAAAGTGCGCCTTGGCTTTCCTCCAGGCCATGAATCAATTTTGCTGGTTTGGGTGGAGGTTGTAGCTCCGCAGAAGCGATTGGTAGATGCGGCAATATGACATTTGATGCGGAAGAAGCATGGTTGGTCGAGGACTGCTGGAGTCTCCATAGAAGTTGAGTGGTCAACTGCTCTAGCCTGTGCTTTCTATAATGATTTGTAGCATATGTCGGAGTCGATGAACCCCCTAGACTCGTCTCCGAGACAGTACGGCTTGTCGGGACACTCGACTTTGTCTTCGGTCCTGTCGCCAGGTGCGATTGTCGTGACACTCGAGAAAAGGCTCTCCTTGGTCGAAGTAGCAGATGCAGCTTGTATTCTACAGGCCCTTCTTGAGGTTCTCGCTCCAACTTGGATACAGCGGCATGAGCATCGACGTCGTGGTGCGAGGGCGGGTTTGGGCTAGATTTGCCACGCAGTATTTCCAACTGCTTCGCCCAAGGAGAAGAAACCCGTGGAATGTCAGGGTCAAAGGTGAAAATGGAAGCCATCCTGTTCGTGCACTACAGCCACAGTCCCAACCCCTAGCATCGGCTTACTAGGTAAGCTCAGGCTCTCTGTTTTGTGACGACTACTCCTTGTCAAGTTCTCTGCAGAGCGGAGAATGTGTATGATATACAATGACTCTGGGCGCGAGATAAACACTGGATACTCAGATATCTCTTCTTAACCGGTGTATTAGTCTTATTCGTTTTGGTATAAATAAAGCCAAGGTGTTGGTATGGGAGAAGTGGACATGAAACTGCATCGACATGGATGGATACATTGCTAGTCTTTCTGGTCGTCGTATGATACTCTGATTTATTCCTGAGGTAGATCAGGAAGAAATGTGGTTGCCAGGCATGTTCTGAAAGATGTTATAGTATTTCGATGACGTGTCTTGAGCAAAGTGACTGTTCAGGTCGCCGCATGAAGTTGGCCGCCACGCCAAGCATCTCGCGTCCTCCGTGCATCTTCACGAAATGGGTCTTCGACCACAATTTCAGCGTGTACCAGGAACCAATGGTGGACGCTCGGAATAATACACAAGAGAGCCGTCCTTTTTTGCCTCAAAGATACTAATCATACCGTCCACCTACACTGCTCTGATCAATGCTCGAGTTGATAACTAGTACCATTACTGCCCCATGTCATGGTCCGTGTCGAAATGCTCAATTGACTTTCTCAACCTCTCGAAATCTATAATCATGACATCTAAAATCTTCCCGAAGATCACCCAACGCCAACACCATCTCCCGCATCAACGGTACACAAGGTTCAGGCCTCATCCACACCTCTGAATACATTGATGTAGATTGTAGACCAAGACGGCACAGCTTGCCTTTTTCCATTTACAACCCACCGTGCGAACAGCCCGCCCCGAGTCTCCGCGGAATTCTGGCGCAGCAGCGATCTTCGACCTTGCGAGATTTGCTTGGCCGGGATCGACAGTGAGCCGCCATCCGAGCCTTGGGTCTGCCTGAATTGGTGACTCTGGTTGCCTGACATTCTCTTCAGGCAGACAGAAGCATGTACTCTTTGTATACGTCCAGTGACCTCCAGCTCATGTATGTCCCTTCGCGAGAGCAAGGATGCATGCACGCCATCCCGCATGACATTGACAGGTCTGCCACAAAGCATTCCCTCAACGCCACCTGCACGCAGGCACATGAAAGGACGCTGTATTCTTCCGAGGGGTATTTTTTCCGGAACCCGACAGCTTCCCAGCGCCATGTGTAGACTCGCCCTGGCTTCCCAAGCATCTACGCTGGTGTTCCTTCGGCGTCAATCCCCCAGGTCGCAGAAGATCCTCTTAATTTCTGCAGGGCTAACCTCGTTGCACTATTTCACTTCTACCACGTCTTGGTCGAGTCGTCCGTTGCTCCTTCAGGATTGAATGAACCCAGGGGTCTGGGTAGGGGGATCCTCGGACCTCTGTTCAGAACTACTGCGCATGGCATTCATGCGACGCGACATGTTGAACCACCGCTGCGACTGGAGACTGTCCCAAAAGACCCAGCAGCCAGATCGAGCATTCCTCTGTCACGATCAATTATCCCCGAAATAGGCAGCACATCGTACCCTACAAAAAGCACAGACTGTCTCCGCAGGTGGTGGTACGCCATTTACCCACTCCCTGCCGATCACTGTGATCGCCGCCTCGCCAGCCCCATGGTGCAACTCAAGCGTGGCCCACCGGCCGTAAGCAAGCGTGAGCCGCAGCGCGCCGTTGACGTTGACTTCCACGCCGCAGCACGCGAGCCCGAGAGATTTCTCGGGAAATGTTGCTGTTCGAGAAAAAAGGGGCCCCTTTCCGGGTGTGATCGGCGAGGGTCATTTTGCAGTTTTTCCATCCTTACGAGAGCGTCATTGCCTTGTGTTGGGGGAGTGAAGGGGAACGGGGGGCTGGTGCGGCAGTCGAGTAAGTCGATGGATAGTCGCTCGGTAATTGCATTGTGGTCTGCAGTGTGCATGAGTAGTATTCACGGTATAGCGCATGTAGAAGCTGGATGACTCGACTGTCTGAGTCTGTCATTCTCCCCTGCTCGCCTCTCGTACTGTGACTACCAGCTGAACTACTCCTGTACCAATACTCTCGCTGCATGAACAAACGCTCGCCGGGTACTCAGAAGGATACCTCTTTCCCAGGGTAAATAAAAATCAGTGCTGCCTGCCCAATGGTTGGTGATGACATTTGCTTCGTGGTGGTGCCGATTCCCATGTTTGCCTGATACCTGGCCTGAATGGGCCTGTCAGTCCCCGCCCCCCAGCTCTGAGCCCAGAGCTTGCCGCCCGAGATAAAAGAACGCCGTACGAGTAGAAAAGCAAAAGACCTTCATTGAGCTCATGAGATGCGCCAGGCGGCTGTTGCGCCTGATGGTAGACCTGTCCTCCTCGGGATAGTATCGTGCGCTGTTCCCAGGATTCGAGGAGTTCTGTGATTCGTACTTGGTCGTTGTGGAGAGATTGGATACGTCATGGTCGTTGTGATGAAGTGGTGACAATGGTGTCGTGGTCATGTCGAACTAGACTCGTGGTCTCGTCTCAATGGACGTCGTGACTCATGCCATGGACATGTTTATGACCCTTCAGAAGAGCCTTTTCTCTGCTTGGAGCACTTGTCGTGGGCCAAATGACCATTTCGGGCAGTCGTGCGCGTGAACTCTGCTCCACACTTGGGACAATATGACTTTGAAGCTGTCCCAGACTTTTCCCGCTGATGTCGTAGAAGATTGCTGAACGTGGAGAACTTTCTTCCATTGCAACCGTGCTCCCAACATTGAGGCTTTGGTTTTGTACTGTTGACCCCTCGCATCGAGTCATTGCTCACGCTTGACATTGATCGAGGCATCGAGGCCATGGATGACGAGCTGTAGACTGGCTGACCATAGCCCATACTCGTTGGAATTTGACCCGCCATATGTTGCGCGCCTGGTATTGAGTGTCCATAGACTGAGCCGTCGTACATGCTTGGTGATCTGGAAAGATGTGAGCTTGATTGAAGTTCAGGAGATGGTAAGCATGCTGACCTTTGATAGCCTGACGATGTATAGCTCGAGGCATTGGATGCAAGTGTGGATGACGGGAGTGGACGAGGAAGTGAGTCAGCGGTGTAGTTGCGGTGAACGTCGTGTGTCGTCGCCAGTCTGTACTCGTCTCCATAGGATTGTTGAACGGGCATGGGACTACTCGTTCGCATTGAGCTCGTGCCATATGTATCAGCTTGGCTAAAGTCGTACCCTTGTGAGACAGGAGGTTGTTGCTGTTGCATTGGCTGACGATATGCAGGATCGAATTGGTAATCTGACAGGTCAGGAAGACATCCAGAAACATCTCCTGTCATAAACCTACTTGACCCGTGAAGGGAAGACTCGTCAATGCCTAATGGCCCATACTGGGCAGGCATACCATAATTTACAGAGCTATTGACGAGGTGAGCTTGGTTTATGTAGAGCTTCAATAGGTACATACCTCATCGGTGCGGATGAAGGAAGGCCAGGTTGATGCGAGCCTACAGAACCCAAATGTGATACGGCCGCATGCGCCTGCGAGCTAACTACCCCAGAATCGGATCGTGAAGGAATCGGAGTCCAAGCCGGAGATCCAGTCGTTGACTGTGAAGAAGAAAGAAATGGATGAGGTCTTGGAGAACTCTTTGGTGAAGACCAGTTGGGGTTGTGTTGGCGACTACCAGGGCTGAGAGTAAGGTCGTTTCTGATAGAGTCCGGGAGTAAACCTTCAAGCTTGACTGCAGTTGCGCCTGAAGTGGATCTGTTTCGTGAATCCTCCCTTTTCTGTATACCTCTATTGACAGGATGGAAACCAGTATGAGGCTGTTGAGGTGAAGTATCTGCCAGATAAGAGTGTTGCTGTTGAGGGTGGATGTGTGTTGAAGAAGTAGAATGTGAAAAGGGAGGAACAGGGTCCATGATTAGAGACATTTGTAATGAAGCCACCTTTTGGACAAGACAGCTAATGCAACTTGTACATATTGGGATGACCACCTTTGACGAGAGGGGGAAGACAGGCGAGCGAGAGGGCGTGCGTGTGGCGGATACCGGGAACTATTTAGGCCGGCATGGATGGGAAAGAGAGTCGGATTTAGAACAAGGCGGCGCCTCTGTTCAAAGCTCCCCAAAAATGTGGCCACAAAAAAGAGGGGTGAGATGGTGCGAGTCTGGGAGAGCTGTCATGATCAGGTTCAGGCTTCGGTAGTGACACGGCGTAGGGACGGGCTGACATTCGAATGTCTGACAAGGTCCCACACACGGACGGCATGATGGAGAGATGGTGAAGAGAAACTGTGGCTAGGCTAGCATCGCGATGATGCCTGTGCTTTGCTGTGAGAGAAAGCCCCTCCATCACAGACACCAGAAGAAAAAGCGCCGCCCGTTCAGGTGCGACAGGTTTAGCGCCGTCGATCATGCTCGAGGGAACAGATACAGTAGCGCGCCGATCCGATTGTTACCGTCTTACTGGTCGCGGAGTTGTTCGTGAGGGACGTTTGTGTTCGTGTCCGGATGCGAGTGGTCACTAGACCTGCGACAAGTGTTACAGAACCAGCAGGCGAACAGCTGGCGAGCGATGACAGGACAGAATATGCCAGACAGTATTGGACAGCACCAGTGAGGGGAGCTGACATGAACGGGCATGTGTGATTAACAAGATACGTCGTCCGTGCGCCCAGACCTCTTACCTTTTTTTTTGCTGATCCTCAAAATCAAGGGTAAACCGGTAAACACGACGAGTCCACGAGCTTGTCTCGGGTCGCTCGCCGTTAGCAGAGCCTTGGTTCTCTGCTGTCCTCTACGCTGGACACTTATCCTGATCAGTACAAGCCTCGTCCCATCATCCGTCAGCCAAGTGTACCGTTTCTTTTCCCCCAAGGCGGCTCTTAACCTTAACGGTGCTCTGACACACGACTCGAGCACACCAGACGATCTGCATGATGCCCCACTCACCACACGTGAGCTCGTGAGGTTGAGCAAACGCCAGAAACAGAAACGGGACGCGGTGTGGATATCAAGGTTGCGGTTGGCGAGCGAGTACCCCTACAGCTATTGTACTCGCCTTCGTCATCGGTCGCATGATGAATTTCAAGCGTGCACCTGCGACAAGTCACCTGCTGTGACCTGTCACAATCTGTCCAGATTGAACAGGTAGCAAGAGGTGAGGCTGACAGGTTGCTGATCCACCCTCTCCGATCGAGCCGTCTTGTTCCCTGGAATATCTGCCACGTGCGCCGCAAAAGGCTTGGATGTTTTCTGTAGTATTGACGACGGCGCAGAGTCAATATCTGGATGCGGCACACGCAGGGGAGGCCCGGGAGGGTAAGGTGAATTTACGGCGCGACTCCACCGATTGGATCAGCATTCGCTTAAGCTTGTCTCGATTGGCTTTAGTGTACCTTTAGTCCTGCAACTAGCATTGTGGCATGCGGCCATGTTGGGGGGTTCAAAGGTGGGCGGCACGACATGTGTTGTGCAGTAGACGTATGGTGATCAACCAGGTGGTCACAGTCTTAAACTTCAACGTGCAGCTGTGCGGTCTTGACTCCGAATAGCACATGCTATGACCTGTGTTTCAGAAGCGAGAGTCGCTTTACGACGCTGGCCAGTGCGGCTTGGGACAATTGCGGGCAGCCTTGCGAGAGGTTCAGGTTCTCAACGAGGCGTCTTCGGGCTTCTCGGTCTGCGGAACAAAGACCGAGCTCTATCGTCGGGTTGTCGAAATGGGACTACTCCGCCCAACCTTGTCGCCTACCGTTTGTGAGAAAGATGACACATTCATTTGGATGCATTCATCGTTCTAGCAAAGTATCATGTCAGGAGCTTGGGCGATCGAGCTGCAGAATAATGCTCACCTGTCTTTCTTGGTACAGTCAGATGACAGGACTGATCTTCGCTTACGTCTACACTGTCCTCTACCACGGAAAGCCGCATCATCATAACAGATCTGCACTACATGCTTGTAGCTGAAGGAGCCGGATCCTTCTCTATAACGAGGATGCTGAAACAGTCAGCAATCTGGGGTATCGATGTCGGCTATTTTTGGACGTCATTCTGACCATCTAGTCTGATGCTGACCCGATTGAAGCTATAGCTGACGCCTCGCAATCTCAGGTAAAGCATTGGACATGTTGACACTCTTTCAAACCACACCAGATCATCGCAGATCGATCGCATTCGCGGAACGAACAGACATGATGGGGCAAATGCAAGACATGCCTCGTGATATCTATCACCCCCTAACGGTCAAAACCGCCGGCCTTGTTACGTGTTCTGCAACCGTCTTCGGAAGACAAGCCGCAATCGTCGAATGGAGAAGCAAAACGCCATTCCCCGTCATTGTCCAAACACCATCCGACCACGTCTGTGCCATCCCTGACTCACCCGTCGATGGACCGTGGCAAGCTCCCCACACTCGCGAGCATCTACACTTTCACCCAAAATTCATCCCGAACATCGTAAACTTGTCACCGCCAAAAGTCTTTTGTCACTAGTCCCGAGTCAACATGTGAAGCTTCGTCTGGACCTTTGGCTTGCAGGATTCATTATCTCATTTCCACTTCTAGATCACTCTCTGAGGTACTCGCCTTGCCACCAGCGACACTTGATACGGGTCCGCCCCAGCCCCAGGGCAAAGGGTCAACAATGTCGTTGTTCGGAAAAGGTGCGGCCTCCCACTCTTCGGCCGGTATCTCGCCGATCTTTGTGCTAGCCATCGAGTACCGAGCCGTGGCTGCTCTATTGAATGGCCGATCAGGGGGTGATGGTCGAGTGAGACGTATTGAAGACTTTTCCCATTCTTGCGATACGGGATAATCCCGATTGCGTCTACCCAACACAGCAGGTAGGTAGTCATTGTGTCTTATGATCTCCTGAAGCTTTCGGTGTTGAGGTTGTCCCGAAGCTTGCGTTTCCTCTATGCTTGGCATTCCATACCGTTGACCATGTCTCTTTCGCCCGGAAAGTGGGTCGGGCAGTGACGTTGAGCTCGCGCTTGTTTTGACAGATGAGCTTCGGCTTTGATGACGGCTGGCGTGGATGTCTGACGATGACCGACCGAGCGTAGATGTTGACGTCGAAGCAACATGGCTTCTCTGTGAGCAGCATTCACACCGACTCCCCTTGCTGGACCTGCTGCTCGAGCTGCGTCTCGAAGACTTGGGCTTCTTGTGCACCAGCTGCAACTCCCAGTATGGCTTGCTCACGTCTGACGAGGCAGCTCGTTTCTCCGGCTTGGTGGCCTGCTTCTTCTTCGGTTTTTGGTATCTGACAAGTTGCTGCTCTTGCTCTTTCGCTTTGGTCAAGTCTGGCTTTGATAACCTCCTCCTCAGATCTGACAGTATTCCCACTGCTTCCTGCGAGCACACCTCGGACAAGGACGTCAAGCTCCTCCAATCCACCTCCTTCTTCCTCTTGCCGTCCAGCAATCCGGCCACGATATCCACCAGCCCAGCATTGAGCTTCAACAGGGTATGCGCCAACCCAAGACTAGCCCTCGCTATCAGCGCGTCAGCATTGCTCTCACAACTCTCTCACTCAACTCTGACGATCCTGTACACATGGAGGGCGGGGGAGACATACCATCCACACCACCAAATTCCCTCCCCACCCCTCTCTCACCCGCCTCATACTCCGCTCTCACCTCCTTTCTTCCCCTCTTCAACGCCCGTCCCAGCTCTCCCACACCTTCTTTCCTCCCTTTCCCTCGCCGCAAGACATCGCATCCACGCCCAAACGCAGCGATCAGACTACTCACAATAGAAGAGACGGATGAGCCTTTCTCCAACGCCATTCTCTCGTCTTCGCTCAGCAAATGGTATAACGAGAAAGATTGGCTCCTTGGAGGTCCTCATCCTCGGCCATATCGGGCAGTGGGATACTTATCTTCTGCCAAACCCAGCCTTTTCTCTGCAGGGAAACGGCCAACACATCCTGCAATGACCTGCATGCGAAGAAGGCACTATAGATATTCTGCAGGCACGAACACCACAGCGAGCACGGGATTGGATGCGCTGCCGCCGTGGAAGATGGAAAGGGTTTGCAGAGAGGGAAATGACAAAGGTGAGTCAAAGAGATTAGATAAGCGAAATGAGGATTTGTGAGAGAGGATGGCGTCTTCTTCGTCTTCACTACGTCCGTCACTTCCATTCTCATCTTCAGCTTGAACGTTGTTTGCTGTTTGACATTAGCCTGCTCAATGAGTTGAAAGAGGGACTGCCATCGCTCCACTCATTGAGTTGATCGGAGGCCAGGTCGAAGAAGCTAGAAGAGTCGGCTCTACGATCCCACTAATGGAAGGTAGTACAGAGTGGGACATTTGTGTGGCGTAGTAGTGCCCTCGACCCTTGGAATATGTCCATCGCAGCACCTTCGTTGAACGAGACCAATGAGCTGCAGGTATGCAAGGTGAGAAGTATCTCCGTTACCATCCAGAACTTGGTCCAATTGTTGGATGCAAGATCAGCTCTGAGCTGGTTCAATTTCGCTCGCTCCAATATGCTTCTATTCCTCAACGCTTTGCTCGTTCTGTAGTAAGGACAGGCCTTCCAGATCAGGGCAAGGAGAATCTCGGAGGCTACAACGCTTTTGAACATGGCCCATCTAGCATACAGCCGGTCAATAGCGTGGAGACCGACGTCAAATGGAATCAGCTGCCACCTGAAGCGATAGGGATTCCTCAGACGCAGTCGGAGGATTGCCTCAGACTAACCCTCACGGTCCCTAACGAAGCCCTGGAGACAAGCTCGAAGAAGCTACCAGTAGTGGTGTTCATCCATGGAGGTGCGTTCATGGTAGCATCGGGGGAACGAGCATATTATGATCCGACCAAACTATGCATGGATGCCTTGGACACCAAGCAACCAATCATCTTCGCATCCATGAACTATACGTTGAATGCGCTGGGTTTCATGCATTCACCAGAAGCCGCAAATATCCTTCCAGCAAACAACGGTCTGCACGATCAGATCCATGCATTTGAATGGCTCCAGAGGTTTCTGCCTGGTTTTGGCGGCAACATCGACCAGATCACGGCCATTGGTCAATCGGCTGGTGCTGCGAGTCTTTCGCTTCACAATTCGGTACCACGAGCTGCTCCACTGTATCGCAGATCCATTGTCCTTTCAGGTTCTAGCGTAGTGCTGGTTACGATGACTCCAGAACAGCATCAGGCAGAGTTTCTGCATCAAGCTGAGAAGCTCGGGATCGTCACCTTTAATCGCAGCAGCCATGATATTGCTCTAGACATCATCCATCTGCCGGTAGACAGGATTCGAGAGCTTGATATGCCCGGAGCACCATGTTCCGGCACAGACCTCATACCATCACAAGACTGGGCCACCATGGCACACGCACGTTACAGCGTCCCCAACCCGTGGCTGGAATCACAAGTCCTAAGCTCATGCACATTCGACGGTAGTATCTCCTACATGGTCGCCCTCAGTCAAACCCGCAAGAACCTCGCAGCCACATTCCAAGCCATCTGCAACAACAGACTGAAAGACCCTACCAGACTCCTAGACATCTACAACATCACCACCGCCGACAGCGATCCCGAAGCTTTGGAGAAGATCTGCCAGATCGTCACGGACATTGGCTTCTTCAACGCAGCAGTCAGCCATGCCAAAGGGGCCCAACTATGCTCCTCCCCGACTCCAACCTACCTCCAACTCTTCGACCTCCCCAACCCTTTCGCGGGCCTACTCCCCTCACACCGCTTCGCCACTCACACCTGGGATATAGTCGCACTACTCGGGGCATTTGATCACCTCGTCCCTCCCAATGACTTGGAGGTGATCAAGTCCTGGCGGCACCGGATACTGGCTTACGTCAGGACAGGAGCCTGGCCTTGCCCAGCATGGGATCCGGAGAAGCTCTCGACTCTTCATGTCGGGAAAGAGGGTTTACGCTGTCCGGGACGAGAGGAAATGGCGGACCACAGAGCGAGTAAGCTGATGGAGTACGCTGAGACGCAAGGGGGGGAGGGAGGCGCGGACGTCCTGTGGGAAGATGTTGTACGGTTCTTCTTGAAGACGGGGAACCCGAGGTATGCGCATGAGGCTGAGGCATTACTGGGGTCAGATGGTGGTTGACGAGGTAAGAAATGAGACGCCGTAAAATTGACAAGTGCCATGTTGCGACATAGGACGATGACATATCGAGAAGTGGCGTGAGCACATCTCCTTATGCTCGAAGATTGAATTATCTTTCGCTCCAGCCTCTGCAGCTAGCTAGCCAAGAATGCATATATCCCTGCTCATTGTAAATACTCATTAATCATACACCTCCAGCCCAGCCCGTCCAATCAACTTCTCTTGAACAATAGACCCCTCAAATCGCCCCCATAGCATCGATCACCACCACCCTCCTCCCTTCCCTCTCCTTCCTCACCCTTTCAATCTCCGCCCATTCCCTCTTCTTCTCTTCATGGACCTCACCCAGCTCCTTGATGCGACTCTGCATCTTCCCTTCCCACTCCTGACCGAAGACGCCTTGAAACTCTTCCTTCGCTGCCTCAGCTAGTACCTCCTTGACCTTCTCCAACGCGACCCTCTTCAGATTTCCGATTTGACTCAGCATCTCGTCCGCCTCTTCTGCTTCACGCTTCCTCTTGACCGACCGCTCTTGCTCTTTCGCCTTCTCTCTTTCTGCCCTCATCTCCTCCAGCTCCGTCCTTCTTCGGATCTTCGCTGCCAAGTACCGCGCTGAATGACCCAGGACCTCGCCCTCTCCCTGGCTGACGAGTTCTCGCTTGACCTCTCTGATTGCCGAACCTGGCGTACCGGCAAGACCATTCCCATTCACTCCGGCGATGACAGGGGCAGGCTGTGACAATTTCAGGCTTCGGACCTCGCCTTCTCCTTCGACGTAGACGGGCGGCGCAGTGAAGAATAGCACTTTCCCCTCGTCGTTGGTTTGGAAGAGGTAGCGGATCTCATCAGGTATGCTGGCGTCGGCGTTGTCAGGCAGCGTGTATACTTCGATGGGAGCAGGTCCACGATAGCTCGTTGCTGATGCGGCTGGAGCATCCGGGCGAAGAAAGGGTAGGGAGGAGGAAGCAGATTGTGCGGCAAACCCTTGCGAGTTTTGCTGGTTGAGGCTGGGACGAGCGCTGGGTGTGGCATAATTTGGAGTGGCGGGATTGAAAGATACGGAAGGATTGAAAGGGCGAGCTTGAATATGTTGATGAGGTGCGGGTGAGCCAGAATTTGGATATTGATGAGATGTGAATGATTGGCGGTGGCCAGTCGATGGTCTGAGAGGCGATTGTGTCATGTTTGGTTGCTGAGGAGCAGGCGAGAAGGAAGGACGTGGAGGTGGATCTGGCTGACGCTGAATAGGAGCTGGAGGCGGCGTTGGTGGAGGAGGAGGCGTGGGTTCTGGTGGCGGCGAATCCTGCTATTGTCAGCATTTGAAGGAGCGCATCACATGCTCGACTCACCCGTGGATCTCGAGGGCGCCGATGCACCGCTCCAATCTTTGGGGGTGCATTCTCAGCGCCCCATTCTGGTTTTGGGAGTTCATCCGTCTCCTTCTGCTCGTCCTTGAGCAGATACGCGATTGGGCTTGGGAATTTCTTCATCCTCCTAGCCGTTGGAAAGGGATCCATGGCATAGTCCTTGTCCCTGACTTCATCTGGTAAACAGCTGGCCCAAGTCTTGATCTTATTATGCGTCAGCTTCTCCTCGTTGTATCTGGCATCGCAAACAAAGACTTGAGTGTCAGGGGAAATATTGCTTGGTCGTCCTTTGAAGTACCTCGTGACGAACATGATGAAGCAACGGCCGACTATCTCGTCGATCCTATGGTCTCGGTACTGGCCAGTCTTGACAACCTCGTTCTCCAGGAAGTGCTTGTCGAATCGATGAACGGTCTGCTCTGGTCGGTAGTACCAGCACACATTGACCCACTTGCCACCCTGAGCATCCTGATATGTCCTGTATATCTGTGATGGGATGGGCTTGGTGAGGTCGTTGACATTCTGAATAAGCACCCAATCGCCAACCTTGTACAGCTCTCCGTTGTGCAGGATGCCTTCAGGCATGGGAATTCGACCTTCATCCCCAGCATACTCGGTATCAGGTCGAGCTTTGACCTCTTCGGCCAGGCGGTGTGCTTCGACCTTTAATGCACCTGCATCCTTGTAGATTTGGCTGTCATCCTCATTGTACTGTTGTGCATTGTCGCACATAAGATGCACGTCTTTCAAGAATTGCTCCAGCGACGAGTACTTTTTGCGCTTGTACTTGCGCTTCAAACCATCATATGCGATCGGGTTTCTGACCTCCTGAAAGTACTCGGGCATGGCGGTTTTGTCAGGCAGACGCTCGAAATGTGATATCAAAGCTGTCCCTTGGTCGTTCTTTGGCTTGCGCAGACCCTTGAGCACTGTCTGAATGCGACCTTCGGTTGGTGTGAGCACCTTTGGTGGTCGGCCTCTCTTCTTCCTAGGATCTGGATCGTCGCCCTTGTCCTCTTTGGATGCAGCTGCCTCCTTTTCGCGTTCCCGCTTGATGACACTGGACTTGCGTGGCCGACCTCTTCCCCGTTTCTTCGGTACCTCATCACCAAGCTCCTCGTCCGCCTCATCGTCTTCGTCTTCCTCCTCGTCCTCTTCCTCCTCTTCTTCCTCGACGGGTTGTTCATCGGCTGCTGGGATCTCGCCGAGGTATGGAAGTTGCGCATCTTCTTCGGAGAAGACCTTGGAGTCGACAGCCTTTTTGAGCTGCTCTTCGAGTTGCTGCTTGACTACCACGCCATCCTGATATGCTCCAGCATCCGGGAGGTTGTAGACGAAAGCGTTGTGAGGAATCTACCAGCGCATGAGTAGCGGCTCGAGGCCCCCTCAACCATGACTCACCAGTGCAAAGTCGCGCACAAATTCTTTTACTGTCATGTACTCCTTGTTGTTGATTTTCGACTTGATCATACTAAGTGCCATCGGTTCCTTGATCACATCGTAATATCCAGGCAATGTGCGCTTGTTGACCTTGCGATGAAAGACCTTGGAAGGATCGTGACCCCTTTGCGCTGTTAACGATGTCCAATCGAACCTTGGCGCTGACCTACTCGGGAGTGCGAAACAAGTAGATGTGATTTAATACCTCCAGCATCGCGGTCCATATCTCGTCCGACAATGTAGAGGCCTGCTTGGGTGGTATCAAGGCATCCTCTTCGCGCTCAGGCGAAGCGCTCGTACTGGGGCGCTTCGGAGCCATGGTGCGAAAACAATGTCCAATGTCGCGCGGGCAGTGCTGTCGCAAGAGATAGACTCGAAAGTGTAGCAGATCTTCACCTAGGCAAAGCTGACGGGGAAGAGCTCGCGTCGCGGATGCAGGTCCACAAAAAATGGAGAGGCAGGTGCAGCCGAACGCAGAGCCGCACCTTGTTTCGTAGCTCGCCGCTCGTGCTTTCGTGGTCGAACATATCGTCACATGCTCAGCATGCTTTTGCACGTTTATTGGACGTGCTTGGATCACAATTTCCCCGAAAACTGTCACTTTATCAAGCCGGCTCATTGCAACACCCCGGCCCCAACAGCCAGACTGGCCCTATAGCCTGGCGCATTCCGCCAAAGGCCGCGACTAGCCATGTCTACGATCCGGATGCGTATACGAGGTCCATCTGGGCAGTCGACAATCACAGTACCCTCAGACTCTACGTTGGGCGACCTCAAAAAGGAGATATCAACAGCAGCCTCCGTAGACTCTTTCGACCTCAAATATGGATTCCCTCCGCGACCTCTAGGTAACCCCTCTCTCGAATCCGACATACCGCTCTCAAGTCTTGGAGTCAGTCTGAACGGCGAGCAAATCACGGTCGTCCCACACGAGACGCCTTTGGAGCCATCTCCTTCAACAAACGCCGCTCCCTCCGCCTCATCTCCAGACAAACCTCTCTCCCTCACTCGCAAGTCCAATTCCGCCATCTCAGACTCTGAGCTACCTGAGATATCAGTACCCCAGCTCGACGGTCTTCTCACTCTCCGCGTCATGCCAGATGACAACTCCTGCCTCTTCCGCGCCCTCAGCACCGCCCTCCTCGGCGCCTCTCTAGACGGCATGACCGAGCTACGCTCCATAGTCGCACAGAAGATTCAAGCCGACCCAGACTTCTACACCGCTGGTGTTCTTGAGAAGCCACCTGATGAGTACTGCCGATGGATCCAGCACCCAGACAGCTGGGGTGGCGGCATCGAGTTGAGTATTCTCAGTACAGAATTCGGGGTGGAGGTGTGCAGTATCAACGTCCAAGATCTACGAGTAGATCGTTTCAATGAAGGAAAGGAGAAGAGGGTGATAGTAGTCTACTCCGGGATCCATTACGATGTAGTAGCCGTAACGCCCTACACAGGGGCAGATCCAGATATGGACAGGAAGGTGTTCGACGTTCTACGAATAGAATGTGAAGAGATGGATGGTGGTGCGCTAGAAGCAGCCAGGGAGCTGTGCAAGACGCTACAGCAAAGGCATTACTACACTGATACGAAAAGATTCGATCTCGTCTGCAACATCTGCGGATGGAAAGGCAAGGGGGAGAAAGGCGCTACAGCTCATGCAAAAGAGACGTCGCATATGGATTTTGGCGAAGCGTAGCATACTAATCGTATATCCATGCATTACGATGCCCCCTTCCATTCGCCACGTCCACCCAACCTTCCACTCGTCCCATCACGCACCCTCCCGATCCCCACAAACAACCTTATTGATCACCAAACATCTCCCCCATCCCCTCGGGCGGCGTTCCGCCCCTCACAATCCCCTCCCCCGTATCCATCCCCTCAACCCACCTCCTCTTCCCCTTCTCATCCCTTCTATTCCCTCCCACCCCAATCTTCCCCACCTCACTCATCCTCACCCCCCTAATCCCCTCCAACAACTCCATCACAATAGCCCTCTGCTCCCTCTCCTTCTTGCTGCTCACAACCCTATGCACTGCATTCTGCACCCTCCCTGGGTCCAAGCCTTGAATCGATAGGAGAAACCCGACTGCCCGCCCAGAGCAAGGGGCGTAGTTGTGCACTACACAGGCGATGAGTGCGGAGAGATCTTTCTGGACGTCTACAAAGTAGCTCTCGTTGAGACTGGTGATGGCCGCTTGAAGACAGGTGGTTTCGAGGTGTGCTTGCACCGTGGAGCCGGTGTGGCGCTGCTCGTCGGACGGTTGGGGTTTGTCTTGTCCTGGTTGGACGAGGGCGGTGTACTGCGCTACCACGGAGCGGAGGACGTGGGTTGCGATGGCTACGCAGCGGGAGTCGCGCATGCGGAGTGCGTCGGTGAGGAAGGCGACGAGGGGCTCGGTGGTGGTGGGGGAGGAGAGGAGGAGGGTCGAGAGGAGGGTGTCTGGAGTAGCAGAAGAGGGGCGGGGGATCTGAGAGGGGACGAGGAGTTTGTGGGCGAAGTTGATGACGGTGTAGGTTGTTGAGCGGACGATGGAGTCGGCTTTCATTTCTTCGCTAAGGTTGTGGGTTGTGTCCGTGTCGGTGGAGCGGGATGCTTCGACGAGCTCCCATTCTTTGGTGAGCTTGATCCGGAGTTTGGAGAAGGCGAGCGAGATGAGAGGGCTGAGGAAGATTTGCCGGTTATGTGATGGGCAGCGTTCTACAAGACGGTCGAGGAGGGAGATGAGGCGCTGAAGATGGTGGGTTGAGAGATACTCGGCGTCTCCGAGAAGAGCAGTAGCCAGAGGTTCCGCGAGATCGGTGATGCCATAGAAGACGTCGGGAAATCGTGTCATTCCATGAATGATATAGTAGCAGCTGTCCCTGACCTGCCGTGGTGCACCGCGAACGGTCGACGCGAAACCTTCGTAGGTCTTGCTGCTGCCACTCACACGTGCGGCAAAGTCGTCTCTAGACTCACTTGAGATGCCGGACTGCCAGAATCGATCAACCAACATCTTACGAACGACTGATTGTATCTGGGTTGGATATTGTTCCCAATGCTGCGGTGCGGCAAATGAGGTGGCATGTCGAAGCAACGTAAGCAGATTCGGCAGAATGATGGGAATGATCTTGCCCCATATCGCTGCAGCGATGCGTTGAGGTGCCGAGTTCTCCTTGAGACCTTCGGAGGAGGCCCCGAGCAAGGACGTAGTCATTCGGAGCGGTAGAGATTCTAGCTTCTGGTTGATGAGCTTCTGGATATATGTTCCTGCATCGTCCAGTGGAGTGTTAGCCCAGTCAGCTGTCTCTCCAAACTTGGCCTGTTCGACATAGTTTGTAAGTTTGCTCAATCCAATGACTTCGCAGAAGCCCTCGAATGACGAAGCACCTTGAGCTAGGCTTTCGTCGGACCAATTGATCGCGATCGGCTCAAGCAGAGGTTGCAATTGAGCCAACCTGCTCTGTTCGTCAAGCTGCACTGTTCGCTGTGTGAGGGTGACTGGAAGTGCTTTGTAACCCCAACGACTCTTGTCATCAAGGCCGGTGTCTTCCAACAGCCGCTCGATCAGTGCAAATATCTGCTGGTTGTTGTCATACAGCTGATTGGGAAAGTACACAGCAAGTCTCTGAATCTCTGCCAGCCGCTCGATCTCGAATTGCTTCATGGCCTCAAGATAACCAGCATCGGCAGCGTCAGTCTTGGTCCCAGCCCGTAGTACAGCGGCTGCTGCTGATACGACAAGATTGTCAGGTGCTGGCTGTAGACGAAGAACAATCTCGATCAACATCTTCGAGCAGACCCTGGCCACGTCCGGCTGAAGATGCTCATAGGCCGCAGGATCACTTGTCCGAAGTCCAATCTGCATGAGTGAATTGCACTGGTCTGAAAATTGCTCTATGCTGTGCGCGATCTCCTGTCGTAGTGTCGGATCCGGCTGACCCGGCAATTGGCTCTGTCTCTTGCCATTAGCCCATCTTGAATAGCCAGATAATGCTGACTTTACAGCAAGATAGTTCGCTTCCAGTTGCACGATAGGTATATCGTTTTTCGAATATGGTCCTTGTCCCGCATTGGTCCGTGACCCTCGCAACCCATCGACGGTGCCGAACATATCCTTCATCTGTTGCAGGAGATAGCTGATAGCTTCAACCGGCCGTTCTTGAGATATCCTCTCAATGACTTTTGTACAGTATCGTCGATAATTTCCCAGGAATGCATGAAGCTCGGGAAGTGTCTCAAAGTCTTCGTGAAGATATTTGAGGATTGGATGTGAAGTATCTTGCGGCAAGGCTTCGAATTTGATAAGTCGTACCAGGCAGGTGTCCATCAATATACTATCGGCTTGCTGCAACAACGAGCGTATGTCCTTATGCTTGGTCGCGATTGCATCGGAGAGACTGTGAAGGACGGGTATCGAGACAAGCAGACTGTCGCTTTGAAAGACATTCGCTGAAAGATCATAGAATGCCATGATTTGAGTATCGCTTTCGAAAAGAGAAGGGTATTTTGAAACGCCAGCTCCAATGGCGGCCAGCACCTAACATGGTCAGCAAGTCATTTGTAGACCGAATGAGTATGGTCTACCTCGGAGAGCTTTTTTTGCAGGGTATAACTAGTTTCATCAATGTCGTCAGGATTCGTTTCCGAGGCTGTAAAAGTTCGCTTCATCATTTCTATACGAGTTGGTGTGATAGCTGAACGGAAGATTTTCTCCCAAGCTGTATGGAAGTGAGGATTGTAAGGCCGACTGAAGATGGCAAGGAGAAGTTCAATGGCAGCCTACATATACTTAGCCTGTTATCATGGTATACGGTTTGATGATGCTCACGACACGAATCGTCTCATTGCCATACGCAAGAGTATCGTATACACAGTCAATGCACTCTGTCTCGATAATGCCGTCAAAGCTTATCCAGCTCACGGTTGGCTTGAGAGACTCGAGCGCTCGTGTAATGATTGCTGTGACCGTAGAGGTGTCTAGATTGGCTTGATTGCCAGCCATGGATCTGAGCAAATTGCAAGTCTGCAAAAGCCATCCTGCCTCACTCTGTCGGACTCTCGTGCTGTCGTCTTCGCCCTCTTTGTACTTGCGGTATAGCTGCGGCGGTATCACGGCCTCGTTGAGTGCATGACCGAGAGTCTCCTGTCTCAACATGGCTACAGGGTTCTCTCTGACGCAGATGTCATCTGACAGACACTCCAGCACGTAGAGGACGAAGACCTTGTTGCAGAGAAACCTGGCATCTGACGGAGCCACATCCCATAATTGCAGCAGCATGGTGTCCATGTCCATCCATGTGTCTCCCCATGTTCTCTTAGCAAGTTCCACCCAGAGCAAAGCAATCTTGTTCCGGATGTATCCTGCATCTTCTGGCCGTAGAGACCTGGCCAGCTCCACAACCCATTGACGTAGAGCATCTATTTCTTGTGAGGCATACTGATCCCATTTCCTGACCAATGCAATCTCAAGTAAAGAGAGACCGAAATGACGAGCATGTGCCGGTAGTGAGTGGTTGTTGGCCAAGGTAAATCCGTGATGAGGGGCTTCATGGTTGTTCATCAACTCCTCCAGATACGCAAGCGCTTCCTGTCGGACATCCGCGGACGTCTTCGGATCGTACGAGACTTGAAGAGCATGTTCGATTCTGGCAAATGTCTCCTGGCTGTCAGCGGAAGCTGTTGCACCATTTAGTGCTGTCATGGCAGCCCATGCGGAGTTGTTGCGAGAGTGCTTGTATTGATATGCACTGTCGCTAGAATTTGAATTGACCAGTACGAACTGAAGAAACAAGGACTGATGGAAATGGCGAGGTGAAAGTAGAACAAAAGATGGTCGGCGCCAAACAGCTCAGTGATTGAGCAGAGGTTGCTGGCAGAGGTTCACGAGACGCGAGAGCACGTGCCCAGAAAAACCAAAGTGCTTGCATGGACTGGTACCATAGCAGACCAGAGAACGACTATTTACTCCTGCATGAACTCTATGCAACGCTCAAATGATATCTTCCCGTGCTTCCCATCCTTACATGATCGTACACCCAACCACCCGGCGACATTGCTCAATATACCCTTCTTCAGCCTCCTCAGGACTGATGACCCTCCCTTGTCTCCTCATGATCCCCTTGACGGACAACTTTTGCTCACCCTCTGCATGCCACCATTTCAGCATCTGTACAGGCGTCTCCTGCAAGGTGTCGTTCATGATACTCCACTTTCCCCCACTGACTTCAACGTCGGTGGTGTCCTGAGGATAATGGAACTCCGGTAGATAGATCTCTGTGGGTAAGTCCTGTTCCGTTGCCTTCGGAGCGTTGATCGTGATTGTGAATGTACATGATCGTAGGTCGAATCCATAGCTGATAATGTCGCCTGCTGTGAAGATTGGCGCAGGTCTCACGTACGCCTCCGCAGCCCTGAACGTCGGGTGCTCGTTGCTGCTCTGGATCGATGATTTGCTCATACTCATCTGGTCCACTGAGAGTGTTCGATCAATGTTCTTCTTGGATATGGAGTCATCGATTGAAGTTCTCGACTCCGAGTAGGATGGGGAGTTCGGATCGAAAGACGTCGCTTTCAGGGATGGTGCCAGTGGTAAGGCCCTGTCATCCACTGAGAAGACAGACAAGTCCTCGCCATTCCAGTTGTCACCCCACTTGTGGTTGTTCTGTTAAGGTTAGCGTGATCCCCGAATCGTGTCTTGCAAACTTACTGAGGGCACATAGACCCAGAGCGTGTGTCCTGCTGCTCCACAGCCTTCCAGTGCATAGTGATTGGCGTCCATTGCCAGAGTTTGACTGGTATAGTCTCCACTCTTGTATGCATACTTCTCATCCATATCGTACGGAATCCCAATTTCTGTGAATATGCAGGGATGCTCTCCCATGTAGTCAATACCCTCTTGCTTCATCGCAGTGAGCTGGTCCTTGAAGCAATTGCGAATAGCAGTTTCCCCAACCTTGACCGCAAATGCCGGCGTGAGGTACTTCCCTCTCAGGATACCGAACACATCGACGTTCCAGTATCGGTTCCACTTCTTCGTGAGCAAAGTTATACCATCATAGAAATGTGCAGCATAGATCATGTTCTTGTCGTCATCCCGCGTGCCCTTGATCTTTGGAGGAATCTCAAACGGCGACGGCTCGCAGAGCATGATACAGTCTGGGTAGGCTTCTCGGATGGCAGCAGCATACGTCCGGTAATAATGCATGAAGTAATTGTTGGTGAAGAAATCGTGAGTCAAGTCTTCGTTCGATACCGGATGTTTGGCGAAGTAGTCCTTTCGTAACAATTGATCCTTTTTCGTGTCCCAAACGCCATGTTGTGCCCATAAACATTCTCCAATCTTCCAGCCCGGATCTCGCTTCCATCCGTATCTCTTGTCATGCTCATCCGACGAAAGCCACGCAGACTCTCCTTGAGGATCAACAAGTTCTGATCCGGACTTGTATGGCCCTAGACCACCAAATTCGTAGGTGTCGATCTCAACCGCCCGACCCGATCCTGTCAGCATGGCTTGGAATGCTGTCGGAGCTGTTCCTCTTTTGAGATTCTGCTCGGCTGGAAGTGTTGACAGATCGTGATTCACCAGATACCCAGGGTTAGGCTCATTGATACTCTCGAATCCAAAGACTACATCATTCTCAAGGTCCTTTGCATCGACAATGCGCTGTGCAAGGTGCTTGCATGCGTCGATGAAATGACCTTGAAGATAGTCCTGGATGTTCTTGCCATCGATGACGGCTTTTGGCGCAAAGTCCTTGCCAGCGAAGAAAAGCGTGAAGATCGTTTGAGCAGCCAGCCGATAGTAGTTCGTCGCCCAAATCATCTTAGGGAATTGCTCAGGATCAGGCCAAGTGTTGTGCACAAGGGCTGCTTGTGTGACGTGAAACTTCTTGGGGTCGAAGCCGCATGCGTAGATGGTCCACATCGGGGCGCCAGAGCCACCCGTATAGCGCGACCAAACGTCTTGATGAGGGTCCATGAAGATATAGAATCCATAGCTCTTTGCTAACCGCAGCACTTCCAAGGTGAAATCTATAAAGTCCTCGTCATATTTCCCTGGTCCTGCGTGTTCCAAAGCCTCCCAAGTAAAGACATATCTAATCGTGTTCATGCCCCATTTCCGTAACCGCGAGAAGTGTGTATGTGCTTCGTCCAGAGGGAATGGTCGACCAACAAAGGAGACCGAGTCGCCATCAAAGAATCCTTCTTTTACGTGTGATGATTGATCAGGTCTGTATGGTAACTTGCAGTCTCCAGCAACATTGATGCCTCGAAGGGTTACCTCCCGGTTGTGCTTGTCCCTGAGCCTCCTTCCATCAATCCTCAGTCGAAAGTCGGTCATGTTGGACAGCAACGCGCGTTCCGTGTTTGACAAGAAACTCGTTCCTAGGCGTGATCTTCGAAAGCTTCTTCCAGATGGTCCAAATATACACAAATTGGTTCGAAGACAAGCTGCGTTCTGTAGAACTGACTGACAAGAAAGTCAACTTTGAAGTGGTCTGAGAAACGAAGCTCCGAAGGCGACTTGGTTGCGGGGACGTCATGAGCACGCTTTGATGAGCGGCCTCTGCCGTCCGCCAACCTTAATTTGTGACGATGGGGCTAGGCCGAAAGAGGAGAAGCATAATATCAGGGTCTCTTTGAAAGCTGGCCTCTGGAATCTCAACACCTCTTTTGCTCCACGACGTTCTCCTCATCCTTCCCTTCCCGCCTTATGCAATTATGACAATGGTTCGCCCGGTGAAGCAGCTAGCCTTGGGCATTCTCGTTGCCTCGGCGACCTTTGTCTCTGCTCTATCGCCATCGGACATTTCAGCCGACACCCCAGTGGCACAGATAATAGCTTCTGCCACTGCTGCGCTTGCTCAAGGACATGCTCAGGATGCTCTCACGTACTTTGACATTGCGGTGACGAGGGATCCACAGAACTATCTCACCATATTTCGACGAGGAGCTGCGTACCTTTCATTAGGGAAGCACTCGCAAGCCAACCAGGACTTTGATCGGGTACTGGCAATCAAGCCCAACTTTGAAGGCGCACTGGTACAACGAGCGAAGATTAAGAGTCGAAACGCCGATTGGAACGCTGCGAGAAAGGACTACAAGGCAGCAGGGAAGACTGGAGGCGAAGAGCTTAGGGACCTGGACGATGCAGAAGGGGCAGAGAAGGTATCTGCGGACGCTGAGAAGTCGGGTGATTGGAGCGCTTGTACCTCAAATGCGGACGTCGCAATCAATGTTGCGAGTGGATCGCTGGATCTGAGAAAGCGGAGGGCGCATTGTCGCTTTGAGAAGGGAGAGATCCATGAAGGATTGAGCGATCTTCTCCACGTCGCGCAGATATCTTCTTCTGAAGATGCATTTCTACGACTATCGGCTACCTATTTCTACTCGCTCAATGAGGTCGACCAAGGTCTATCGCAGATCAGGCGATGCATGCACTCGGATCCAGACTCCAAAGCATGTCGGAAACTCCTCAAGGCTGAGAAAGCAGTCGACAAGCGGCTGAAAAAAGTACGAGATCTGTTCTCAAAACGGCAATACAACAGCGCTGCCAAATTGCTCGTCAAGACCGGCGAGGACGAGGGTCTACTGGAAGAGATCAAAACAGATGCAGGCAAGCTCAAACAGGCGGGCACCATACCTTCGAATGCTCCTTCTCAGCTCTACGAATCGCTCGTCGAGCTCACTTGCGAAGCATACGCCGAGATGAATAACCACAAGCGGGCTGCACCATACTGCACGGAAGCCTTGACCTTCAATCCCAACTGCCTTCCTGCTCTTATCGGAAAGGCCACCCGAGAAATCGACAACGACGATTTCGAAGAGGCGATCCGTACTCTCAACACTGCCAAGGAGGCGCACAGTCAGGATCGCCGTGTGAACGAGCTCTACAACAAAGCACAAAATTTGCTTAAGCGGTCCAAACAAAAGGATTACTACAAGGTCCTGGGCGTATCACGAGACTCGGATGCAAGAGACATCAAGCGTGCCTACCGAAAACTCAGCGTCAAATTCCATCCAGACAAGGCATCACAACAAGGTATCACGGTTGAAGAGGCCCAGAAGAAGATGGCTGGCATTAATGAAGCATACGAAGTGCTTAGCGATCCTGAATTGAAGCAGCGATTCGACAATGGTGACGACCCGAACGACACCAGCCAACAAGGCAATCCGTTCCAAGGCAGTCCCTTTGGCGGTGGCTTCCCAGGCGGTCAGCAGTTTATGTTTCAGCAAGGTGGAGGCGGAGGACAATTCAAGTTCAGAGCAGGAGGTGGCGGTGGTGGCTTTCCTGGTGGATTTCCATTCTGAGCACCTTGAGAGGTTTGTGATATTAAGCATGGCGTGGAGTTTGGTGGCCTGGCAGACATGTAGTATTGGTAGCCATTTTTCGAACCTGATACTTGCTCGCTTGAGACGAACCACACTCGATTTGCTCATCATGTCATTGGTTGCAGCAGTGAGGCACGTCGAGTACATCAGATGAAATTGCCAACCATGTTTGGGCACTTCACCAATGGACCTTTTGGCTCAGATCCCCACGATGCATTGCGACTCGTACTCGTATCACTAGCCCCAGCTATGTGGTAAAAACATAACGCGGATTCTCATCTCCTAACTCCCACGCCTCCTCCTCCGTCATCCCCTCAGTCCTGGCATCCCTGTCTCCCCTTGCCCTCTTCTTATTCTCCCTCATGAACCAGACACTCATACCAGCATAAATCCCCACTGCAACTGCCACTACTCCCACCGTGACCCCATGACCTCTCAAGAACCTCGGCCCTTCTCGAGGCGGATACAGAAACCCCGCCATGATCCCACTCGTGTTTCCAATCGTCAACTGCAACCCCGTCGCCGTCGTCCTCTTCCCATACCTCGGATTATTGCTCGGCAACCAAGCCAACGGCAGCCCGACCAACACATACAACCCCAGAGCGACTAGGAAGCACCCCGCGTACTGCACATTCGACCCCACAGGACTCATCAGCAATGCATACCCCAGCACAGAAAACAAGCCAAGCACACACGTGAACAACCCCCTCTGCTGCCTATGATCCGACACCCACGCCACAAGCAAATACGTAATCGCCCCCGTGGCATAACACGGAATCGTCAAAACCTGGACCAACGCCGTCGATGCCCCCGGGTTAATCCCACGAATAATCGTCGGCAAAAAAGTCGAGTACCCATACAACATCGTGTCCGCACAAAACTGCCCAGCAGAGAAGACATAAATCTTCCAATCCCTCAGCCCCTTGCTCGCGTCCTTCCACTCGAACGTATCCGTTTGTCCAGGCTGAGCCGCGCGGCGGGCAAGCATCATCTTCTTTTGCTCGGGGGACAGGAAGAAGGCGGTTTCCGGGTCGTCGGCGAGGAGCCACCAGCAGGAGATACCGAGGAGGACAGTCGGGATGCCTTCGAGGATCATGATCCAGCGCCACCCTCGCAGGGAAGCGGTCCCGTCGAGGAAGCCGATGGCGTAGGCGAGCAAACCGCCGCATGCGCCTGCTACGGCGGCGGAGACGAAGAGGTAGCCTACTCGTAGAGCGAGTTCGCGCTTGGTATAGAAGGTTGTGAGGTAGACAGCCAATCCTGGAAACAATCCGCTTTCGAAGATTCCGAGGAGGAGACGACAGGTGATGAGTCCTCCATATTTCTGGGTGAGGCCCGTGCAGGTGGCAATGATGCCCCAGGCTGTCGTGATGAAGGAGATCCAGCGGGACGGTCGGACGTAGTGCTTGATGACGAGGTTGGATGGGAGTTCGAAGATGATGTACGTGACGAAGAGGATAGAGACTGCGGTCTGGTATTGCGTTGCGGAGAGGTTGAGGTCTTCCTCCAGGCCGTAGAGGCGGGCGTTTCCGACGTTGACCCGGTCGAGGAAGGAGAGAGTGTAGAGGAGCATCACTAAGGGGATGATGGCGCTGTCTAGCTTGCGGACAAGTGCCTTTTCCAGCTTGGGATCGATATCTTGCAGGATCAATTCCGTCGTTTGTGTCTTGGAAGGTGATTGCTCCATCTTGGCGAAGCGTGAAGTCGTGATCACGAATAGTTAAAGGCGTGACAAGCAGGTTATGCTTCTCTATATCTGGGATCGTCTCGACAGAGCTCTTCTCCTATACCAAAAGTAATCGAGGCTTGAAGCAGACCGATAGCAAAATTTGCTCGCTACAAATTCCTACCACAACGCGCAGGTGAATTGCTTGAATCTGAGCACTTCAACGAGTCTCGTAGCTCTCGTCTGAAATGCTCGAGGGAGAAGATTGCTGTCAAAGAAGATTGAGAAACGACTTGCAGTCGACTTATCTTTTAGCGTGTGTTATGTCATTGGCGGGAGGAGTGCTGATCTCTGCATGGCGCATATCTAGTGGGGAAGATTGTGCGGTCTTTCACTTTCCTCTGTAATAACCCAAACCGCACGGTGAACTGTAAGACTGAGCAGAGTAGACGAAGCTATACTGTCGTGAGGGTCGATATGAGAAACAAGAGCAGTCGTGGTCTGATGCTCGGGCAATTAGTGGAGTCCCAGGGTGGTCCGAGCGCAACCGGAGCCGGGGCCCGGAGTTCCGATGGAGGGGCAGATTCTTGTGAGATTTGGTGCGGGAGTCGACACATCTGCAGCGTCAGAAAACTCTCGGTCAGCGAGATCCGTTTTTTCGGCGCTGCATGCACTTTGGACCCCAATCTGTCCGCGACAACCAAGACGCGAATCGCCGGATCTCACAATGCCTGCTCCTACAAGGCCGAGGAAATATAATAAGAAGAGGGTAACGCACAATCCGATCCCATCCCTACTACCTACTCCAAGTTCATTCCTAACCATGTCAAAGGATCTTCAGCAAGCCGTCGAGTCAGCCCAGCCAGGCAACAAACGTGATGCCGACGAAGTAGTCAATGGTGACAAGCGTAGCCCGAGAGGTGCTCTACAAGTTCAAGATAGGGAAAACAAAAGAATAAGTGCGTCTTTCCTTTCTTCGACAAGAAGGAAAAATCAGACGACGACGACAATCTTCAACGATGTCTCGTGAGAGTCCATTCTTTCAACAAGAATTGTAACTGACTTGCGGTTCTCTGTGTGTAACAGGAACCCAATCTTTACCTCCACCATCACTGCCGCAACTCGTTGCTGAGCAGCACCATCCAATCCCTGCCGCGGACAAGGACACAAAGCGACTGATCGTTGTCCTGTCCAATGCCAGCCTCGAGACATACAAGGCATCCTTCGGCGGACGTGGAGGTCCGAGAGAGGAGAAGTACTCGCTCTTGAACAGCGACGAGCACATTGGTGTCATGCGCAAGATGGGTCGCGACATCAGTGATGCCAGACCCGACATCACCCACCAGGTACGATGCTTGACGAAGCTCCGCGGACGCATACTGATAGCAGGTAGTGTCTTCTGACCCTACTGGACTCGCCTGTGAACAAAGCCGGTCGACTGCAGATCTACATCCACACAGCAAAGGGTATTCTCATCGAAGTCAGCCCAACTGTCCGAATTCCGCGTACTTTCAAGCGATTCGCTGGTCTGATGGTACAGCTCCTGCACAAGTTGTCGATCAGATCTACGACATCACAAGAGAAACTCCTCAAGGTGATCAAGAATCCCATCACTGATCACCTGCCACCCAATTGTCGAAAGGTCACCTTGTCCTTTGATGCGCCTGTAGTGCGGGTTCGAGACTACATCGAGGATCTCGGCCCCAAGGAGAGCATCTGCGTTTTCGTTGGTGCCATGGCCAAGGGGAATGATAGTTTCGCCGACGCCTACAAGGACGACTCAATCAGTATTAGCAATTTCAGCCTGAGCGCGAGTGTGGCTTGCAGTAAGTTCTGTCACGCCGCCGAGGATGCCTGGAACGTCATTTAAGGTGTTTCCAAAAATGAGGCCTGGCCAGGCTACCTCTATGTGGGATGCAGGTTCTTCAAGAGAAGGCAATTTTTGGCGACGTAATGGCATCTGTGTATTTGCTCGATTTACTCGAAATGTCAAATTTGTATCATCGGTATTCGCTTCTCATGGTCAATCATATCCAATAGTGATAAGGAACGGCATCAGCGGGCTGTAGCAACCCAATGTACCTTATTGCCTGATCTGGTTGCGAGTCGGCACGGATCGAGACGCTGCGGGGTCTCTGTCACCATCTGTGATGGCGTCTTGACCTCGCCCTTCATTCGTCTCTTCACTACCAATCGTGTTACACTTTATGCACCTCGTCGATGCCCGACGGCTGTGCCATGTTTACGGGAGCGTTGACTGCACTCCATCTCACTCCTCATGGAGCTCTTTTGACCACTCACGACTTCTTCCGCCTTCCCCGACCACTCACATATCAGACCCACATCTTTCCGAAATCAAACGACGTGGCACGTCCACATGCTACACCGGTCCCAGACCGACATGCAGGAGTCCAGTTGAGCCTCAAATATTGACGATCCTCTCTACACCGATTGGTATGCTTCCGCCCCTCCGCCAGGCGAGCTTTCTGGCGAGCTCACTGCCACGTCCTTACCCCTTCCCAACCGTGCAGAGCCCGAATCACACGCTAAGCTGCCCCTGCTCGCGTGAACGGTCCTGACGCTTCTGGCCGTAATGTCTCGACCATGTCCTCGAGGCAGGATAAGTTACCGTCTTCTCCTTCAACTTCCGCTCATTGTTGCACAATAGTGTGGATACTGTACTGTACTACCTGACATGCCAGTTGCTCATATAGGTCTTTCTGTGCAGAACATTGCAACTTCTTATTCATTCTACGCTGCAGCTCTGCAACCATTGGGTTACCGGTACATTGGTTCCAGAGACGATCAGTTGGGCTTTGGTGTTCAAGAAGCGGACTTCTTCCTCTCACCAGTCAAAGGGTAAACTCTGCCACCCCTGTCTTTCACAAACGCTGATCTTTCCAGTCCAAACAAACCTGCACCTGTACACATTGCATTTGCGGCCACTAGCAGAGCCGCCGTCAGAAACTTCTATGCATGTTCTCTGAATGCCGGCGGCTCCCCTGCTGGTCCTCCAGGTTATCGTGGACAAGATCTCGAGGTCTTCAACACTGCTGTACTTGATCTCGACGGGAACACCATCGAGGTCGTTTATCATGAAGTGAATCCGCCAAACTTCGGACCGCCTCCTTCGCAAGCTGGTGTTGAAGCAGTCGAGCCGCAAGGTGAAGATCGAGAATTGTCCACGCCTCAACTCGAGATACCCCGATCCGTGCCCGCTTATTATGCACCACCGCAGTCTATTCCTCCACCGTCCGATTTCTACACAACAAGAACAACCAGACCCCCGCCATCAGCAGTATCAGATGAATCAGAACAATCAGAACGACCTGGCCGATTTAAACGCAACGCCGCTCGTAGCACTCTCAGATCAGTATCCTGTGCACCAAATGTCGACAACCCCTCAAAAGCCTTCATTGGGACCCTCATCGGTGCTGCTGCCGGAGCAGCCGCCATCTATGCTATGGTATCAAGCGAGCGAGACAGCTCAAAAAAGGAGAAAGACTTCGACAGGACCATGTCGAGGACTCACAGTCAAACGTCCAAATCGAAAGCTCGATATGATGGCGCAGACAGGTTCGACCGACAGTCAATGGGACGAATCTCACGCGCTCACACCTCGAGTAACATCCGAGACGTTCGTGCTTATATGAAGCCACCGATCAGAAGTGTCACCTTCGACGGCAATCTTCGTCAACTACCAATGCTGGCTCCTGGGGAGATGTCCACGTCTCCGAGACACGACAGTGCAGTCAGTGTCGGCTCTCGCAAGTCAACCAGGTCAAGGAGAGAGTCCAAATATATCGAGCCTGGTATGACCTACCGAGACTCCTTCCGCCCTGACCGCGCTATTGAATGGATCCCCGAGGGCGTGGAGCCTTCATCTGGTCGACGGAGCTCAGCGCCTACAAGAGAGTCATCTCATCACCGCCACCGCTCGTACCGTAACGAAAGACGTCACTCGGAGTACCCTGCTGAAAAAGGCACATCTAGAATATCTGCTGCCGAAGTGCCGCTGCCGACATCTATCGTCGACTCTCGCGCATCCATACGCGACAGAGGACTCTACGGCAAGAGCAGCAAACATTCCAAACGAGACAAGTACACACCGGTAACTTTCGACATGATCAAGTCGAGTTTTGGTGGTAGCAAGAAGCAAAAGGACAACTACGCCGATACTGTCCTGCCCGAGGACAGTATCTCTTGCGTGAGCTCTCACTGCAGTCGTTCCAGGAAGCCTACAGATTATGAGAGATCAAAGTCCGATAGGACAGCTAGTGAGAGAGAACGCGATGATCGCGGTCACAGGGATCGGAAGGACAGAGGGAGGCGAAGTGCGGCTAGTCTGCCAATTAGGGAGAGCACCGAGGAAAGGAGATGGAGGAAGGCTGGGGCAGCGAGCTATGCTTGATCAGCTCTAGCACCCATTTCGGTGTATCGTATATAGGGAGCTGTGCCATCTAGTCCGAAACTTGACCCGACTGTACACTTCCAATCAATCATTTGCCATCAATCTCCCATGCTCGAAAAATCCGGGGTGTGGTATAATTTCCGGGGAAGCGTTGACGGCTTTTCAACCTCACTTCGAGAATGAGAGGTACGATTACCAGATCTGTCACCAAACGTCGGCCTGACCTTCTCTGAACCCAATGGCTACCGAGGAGCCATCATACATTGACTATGACACATTCCTGGATCCCGACTTCTCGCCCACCACATTTGCCAACACTCTCGTCCTCAGCACAAATGACCCCACCGACACCCCTCTCGATCTCTCCACTCCCTTGTCACGAGTATTGTTCGATGTGCAGGAAGTGGATATACATATCGATAACCTGACCACGAGGTCTGCTGTTCCTTTACTGGACTATACGCAAACGAGAGCAGATGCTAGCTCGCACATTCTCGAGGAGGTATCAGCTCAACTGGAGAGTCTGAACGAGGGGTACAAGAGATTGGAGAAGGATGTCATTGAGCGATACGAAAAGGCAGAACAAGTACGGCTCGCAGCGGAGCGACTATGTGAAGCATTGAGGCTTGGCCGAGTGGTGTCGAGATGCCTGACCCTAGGCCGACAGCTTGAGTCGCAGATGGAAGAACTTGGAATCACAATATCCAATGCCTCTTCTTCTGCACCTGGAAATAGTGCGAGAGTCCGGGAGAATCACAGATCCATGGTTGCCGCCAGTCACACGATCCTCGAGTTGAGATCCATCTTGAGCAATCCCACCACTACTCCTGGTCTAGAAAGAGTCACTACCATCACCACCCTCAAAAACAGCCTATTCACCCCTCTCGAACGCGGCCTCATCTCGCTCGCCCAACAAACCATTCGCGAATTCAGCATATCCTCCCTCCCACCTCCATCCACCGTCTCATCGCCCTCCGCAAACTCCTCAACCACAACCTTTGCCCAATCCGAAGCCGCCAAATCCCGCACCACCTCAGCCCTCACATCTCTCTACCTCCTCTCCCCGTGCCCGATCGGCACAAAAGAAACCGTCTACGAACCCAAACTCCTCCTCAACGCTCTAACCTCCTACCTCCAAGCCAACCTCACCTCCTCCCAAGCATCCCTTGCCCGAGCCCTCGCCACTCTCCCCACCCTCGAACGCACTCTTGCAGAAGTAGGCGGACGCTGCGCCAATGTCGTCGCGCTAGAACAAGTCCTAGCCAGCACCCAACGCGGAGTACATCCGTACCTCACCTCCACCGCCCCTTTGTCCTCCACGAACGGACACGCCTCCGACTCCGACACCTCCTCCTCCTCTGACTCGGACTCAGATTCCCCTACCCTCCCAGGCCCCACCTCCAACCCCAGATCCCATCCGACCAGATCTCCACGGCCAAAGAATGAAGACCGCCCCCTCCCGGGGACAAACCTCACCACCTCCCCCCTCCCCCTCCTCCCCCTTTTGCTACAAAGCCTCGACACCTCCTCGCTCCCGTCCTATTTCTGGCGCACGCTCGCAAGCGGCATGACAGCTCGCGTCATGGAGATCCTAGGCAGAGGCGGAGTGAGCGCCAGGACGTTGCGGAGTAACAAGGATAGGGTTGCGGGGGTGGTGAGGGGGTGTGTGCTTGATTCTTCAAAAGGGGCGGGGGAGGGGCCCAGGGATCAGGCAGGGGGACAGAAAGGGGGAGAAAGGAGGTTTGACCGGGAAGCGGCGGTGATGGTGGGGAGTATTGTTGGGGTATTGGGGAGGTAAGATAGCGTTAGACAGATGGGGAGAGGACGAGATACGATCACATATTCTACACTATACAACATCATCGTACCTCACCAATCCCATGTACGAGCTACCTCCTCACCGCTCGATTCCTCCGCCCCTCCTGTCCCCTCCCCGCCTGTTCTTCCTGATCGGCCCAACCCCGTCTTCATCCGGATCATCAAAATGCGCCGTCCGACTCCGCTCTCTCTCCGCGTACTCCTCCCTGCCCATCTCGTCCTCCTCGTCCGCCTCCTCAATCTCGATATCCTTGGCTTCTTGATCCGCCTCCTCGATCGCCTTTGTCAACTGCTTTATCGTCTCCACTCCCGTCTCGTGAACTCTCTTGCGGACTTCCCTCTCTTCTGCCTCGACGGACTCCAGGACTTTCAAGTCTGCGGGGCTCAAGGTCTCGCCTAGTGCCCGGCGTTTGATGGCCACGAGGCGCGCGAGGGAGGGATCTTCTGCTTCGCGCATCTTGCGGAGGGCGGAACCGGTGGTGTCTTGCACGGTGGGCATGGAGATCTGGAGGCCTCGGGCGACGACGGCGTTGGCGTCGCGGATGAGGTTGGCGGCTTCTTCTTCGGTGATCTGCTCGTTATTGGCTTCTTCCGCTAGTGCTTCGAGGCGGCGGCCTTCTTCGGGGGTGAGTTGGGTGAGTGGGCTGGTGAGGCTGCCGTCGACCATTATGCCGGCTTCTGTGAGGTGAGATTCGGCTTCTGTGAGGTCAGCGTCTGTGAGGGCGTGGTCGGGTGGGCTGTGGATGAAGTCGGCTGCGAGGATGTCTGTTGCGAGATCGGATTCGTCGCTGAGTTCGTTGATGTAGAATGCTGCGTTTGTCTGGGCTTCGTCGAGAAGTTCGATCGGGCCAAGGAGACCGTCTTCGTCTGCGGATGTGGCATTACGAGTTTTGTTGATTGCCTGCACTTTGCGGGCTTCCTGGTCCTCGTACGGAGAGGGCTTTGGGTTAGCGAGGTCTTCTTCACCCTCCTCTCCTGCTTCGTCCGAGGCGAGCTCGAGTTGATGTCCTTGTTCATGAGGTGAGGCGCCGAACTCTGCGACAAATTCAGCTCTTGCCTTGATGCCCTCCTGTCCTGCTCGGCCAAGAACACCAGCGATGAAATTGGTACAGCGTCGACTGTCATCGTTTGCTGGAATTGGGTAGGTGACCCAAGTCGGGTTGCAGTCTGTATCTACTACTCCAATTGTAGGTATATTGTGTTGTCTGCATTCCCGAAGTAGGACGTAATTCTCAAGAGGATTGAGCACGACTACAAGATCGGGCTTCAGAGCCGGATGCTTGCCGAGCTGGTCTTCAAAGCCAGGCACGTCGTTGCCCTCCATATCACGAACGGTCTTCCGACAGTTCGCGAGGATTTGGTGTGCATTTGTAATGGAGCCTGGTATCCAGCGATCGAAGAGATGGCATCCTCCAGCCAGTTCCGCTGCTCGTACGACTGATTGTGATTGCCCGTCTCTTGTACCAACAAACAAGACCAAGCCTCCCATTGAAGTCGTATTGCGGACAATCTTGGCCGCTCGACGCAGATGTGAAGCTGTCACGTCCAGAGAGATGATGTGAATCCCAGATCGAACGCCGTAGATGTATCGTGCATTGCCTGGATGCCAGAGACCTGTCGCATGTCCGAAATGTGATTGTGCTGCCATCAAAGCTTCTAGCGTGACATCTGAGGGACCGGGAGGCTTTGAAATCAACTCTCGAGGACGATAATGTGGTGTCAATTGTGTTCCCAGTGAACGAGTCTTCTTTCGGAATGCTTGGGATTCTTCGTAATCAAGAGCGAAGCGTCCATACTTCGGGTCCAGTCCAGGTCGTAACGATGTTTGAGGTACTCGTGTAGATGATGCAGATTGTGAGGGGAGATCGAGATTGACTGGGTCAGCTGTAGGCATAGAGGAGGTGTGCTGGTCAACTGCAGTCGCAAGTGCTCTTCGCCATGCTGGCGACGAGGGCTTCGCGAGAGCTATCCGGCCTGGAGTATTTTATCAGTGTGGGTCCCAGCACGGTCTCATGTCCACATACCACGCCGGAGAGCAAGTTGCCGGGTTATCATGGCCTGGATGTGTTGGTATGCTACTCTACAAAATTTCCTGGGCAGCTTCATCAACTTCTCCAGACTCGCGGTCGAGCTGAGATACGCTTAGTCATCACTGCCAGCCGACCTCTCCATCTTTCTCAATTCGAGTTCTTCGTCATGATTCAATACCAGCAAACTTCGTGTGTAAGTGCGCAACATCGAGAGCTGGCATGAAGAATTGGAGTTAAAGAGTGGACATCCTCGTGATGTGATGTGATATGATTCGATGCTTCGCAGCTCTTGAGACCCATCGGAAGAAAACCGTCGATGGACATGCATGAAACACTGTACAGTATTCTGCTTCCTTTGCACGATTGGCGATTTATGACTATTCCTACTGCTCTGACGCTTCCCTGCGTGCTGCGAAGGAAGCGAGGTGCATTTATTCCGGTGCGGGCTCCATGTCTGGTTGGCGCACTTGGGGGTCAAGCGCTCACCCTATCATCTCGAGCTTCCGGTAGCAAGACACAGAGACTTGGTCAAAATCTTTGAAAGATACCATATGTTGGCCGCGAATCCAGCAAGGTCTTTGCCGGCCCCTTGAGAGATTGCAGAATTGCAGCAGCCTAAACAAACCATGGCGGGTTCGTGCAGTACGCAATGTCCTCAATCATCCCTGAGCAACTCCATCTTTCGAAGAAGGCCTACTCTGGTGCCACTGCTCCTTTCAATCAGCGCAACATCGCCCCGGCCCCGTCTAACATGTGACATCGCTCCTTCAGCAAAAAAACCTCGACCTCACCACGGCTCGAACCCCCGACCAAAAAGCGCAAAAAAGAACCGCTGGGATTGCCGATTCCCAAACCCCGTTGGCGACCACGTTTGCGACCATTAACGCTCTCTGAATCGAACAGAGAACTGTGGTTACGTGGATCGATTTCCGCCTGGTGATTTGATTGGCACCACATACGCATCAGATGCGCTGGTGAGGGAAGAGGAGGGTGGGAATAAATATATACCTTGGGAATTACGGGAGGGGACTTTGGCATGTGCGGTAACACGTGCTCATTGTGGGGCATAAGATGTTTCGACAAATGACAGTCGTTCTATTCAGTCTTTTCTGGCTCGATTCACGTTGCCATTCAAGTGCGCAACAGAGGCGGGCTGATAGTTCTACTTTCTTAAATCAGAGCGTGGAACATGCCCTGACCGCCTACATATGAAACAGCTCTCTCCGATTCCAATCCTCCACAGGCGCCTCCGGACTCGTCAGTATGCGTGTATGGTACCTATCCTCATCATCGAAATCCGTTTCGACTCGCCGTCTGCCACCTTCGTAACCACACTTGCAATCAGGTCGAACGTACCTGCCTGTCAAATTGTTCCAGACTTTGCTGCAAGGCGAGACATGCGAGCGTGGACTCCAGATCGCGAACTTCGTATCCTTCTTGGATAGGTCCTCCACGAAGGATAGATCGCGCTTGTGAGGCGTATACACCTCTCGAATATCGAGCATGATTCTCTTGAGATGGTGATGTGCGTCTCGACGTACAGATAGAGGTGCGATGAGGTTTCCATTATGGTTGTTGTGAATATTCGTGATCCAGAGCTCTTCGAGTGAAGGTGGCAGATGCTTCTTGAAATCGGGGAGCAGGCCTGATTGGTCTAGCGAGAAATACCAACCGTGTATGTGCAACCGACGTAGTTTCTGAAGTGATACAAGACATAGTGGTGTCCGATCTGACCATTGCCCTTGGGTCATTTGTCGATGGATAGCCAGTTTTTCCAATGTGTTTCGAAAGTTGCGCAGAGTAAATCTAATGATGCGAAGCGGCATCGTGTTCGACGAAGGTGAGTGCCTGTAGCCTAGTGGTATTGGGGAGGACGCAAAGATGTATTCCCGGTCCATGTTCCGATTCATGATGATAAGGGTGATGACTGGGGCCTGTATTTTGCACAATGCTAGTGACGTGTCTTGCTCATTCGAGAAGCAGTCATGCAGCTCTAAACGTGTGAGCTTGCAATATGCACTTTTCGATGGCTCACGAGCAGTGATTTGCAGGTCTCGGATGACGAGAGAACTCAGCGAATCACGTCTTGACTTATCTGACCCCACGGCATCGAGCAGATCGCAGACTTCGTTCATCCAAAGTAAGGAGTGGTCCGAAACGCCTGGTCTTGGATGCCTGATGACCTGAGTCTTGGTCGTGGCAGATGGGGCAGTGCACGCCAATGGAGTCGCAGCTCTGGTAGATGAGAGAGTTCTCAAGCTCCATAGACGACGATCACTTCTATCGCAGTGATCAATATTTCTTCCAGTGGTGTCCAGGCCAATATCAAGTGCTTCGAGATTGGGGAGATATAGCAACAAGAGAGCCAACCAACTGTCACCAAAGCGATCGCCACGTAGCAGGTCACACCTCCAGTCTTGTATGGTCGAGGGCGACATTACGGGACCTTTGATCTCATTGAGGCAGCGCTATACAAGTGTCTTGTCGATCCTCGCCGAAGGTCTTGCCACGCTTCTATAGATCGTCCTGAGCTCATTTGACAAATGGTAGAGAGTGTGTTCAGGGTTGATATGCGGAGCGTGCACTACTTTGACAAAGCGAGCCACGACAGATCCAGCAACGACAGTCTGCGCCAGGGCGATCATGTCTGACCACGATATGTATGTCTGGCCCGTGGAATCGGAAGTCATCGTCTTCTTGGTCAAAGGATTGCTGAGATGGTCGCTGATGACGAGTGTATGAAAGATTCTGGGAGCTTTCCTTGACCGACCGGAATAGGGCGCTGATTATGAAGACGGCTTACTATGATGCTACATGTAGTACAGCTGCTTGTTCTTCCACTCCCTAACCGAGTACTCTGGCCACGCAGCGGCGATCGTGTATTGCACCCTTGGATCCTCCCATGCCATTGGATCTCGTATCTGATCGCTGTCCATGTTGCATCTGAAGACGGTATCTTGATGTCCAGGGATTGCTTGATTCCAGCAGCTCCTTCGATGGCAGTGCAGCTTCCAGATTGCAACCTTGACATTACGATCGCGCCCGAGCTCAGCGTATCGCTGGTAGTCAAACATGTCTGCATGCGATCTGTGGATGTCAAGTATAACCGTGTTCAAATGTGGAAGCGTCATGCGATCGCTCAGCACCGCGGGCAGGATCGTACGTTGTTCGCCATCGAGCCTCAAGACCCAAAGCTCAGCTAGACTGTGAGGAAGTTCCGCGTCAAGGTTCCTTCGTAGCCCATTCTCATCCATGGGCAGATAGCCAGGAGTTACATGTAATCGCCGCAGTTTTGATAAGTGTCGAAATGTCACCGTCCTGGTATCGCGTAGTGTTGAATGATGGTCATAGCCATAGATGGTCAGGTTTTCCAGGGTGTGTCGAAAGTTACAAAGAGCTTGCTGAATGTGGCGTGAGCTAATGCCGGACGACCAGGGTATGTGACGCTGACCGTTAAGGATCCTTTGTCGCGCGGACGATATAATCAAAGTCTTCAGGGGGGCGAGCACGTTGCTAAATGTCGAAAGCTCCGCATCGTTCGATTCGGAACAGCCGTGGAGTTCCAAACGACAGAGCCCGCAGAAGTCGATAGCGGGAGCTGCTCGCATGACGAATTTCAAGTCACGAACGACCAATGATTTCAAGGATGTGCATGTTCGGTGACTCGTATCGTAGGATGTCGAACAGCTGATACCACTAAGAACATCACAGACTTCCTGCATCCAGGGTGAAGCTTGTAGAGTCGCAGATGGCTCCACTGCCAAAAGGCTTTGCGGGAGGTGGTGAGGAAACGATTCTCTCGAAACGTCCTCCGAAGGGGAAGCAGTTAGCATCATCATCAGTGCCCAGAAGCGAGTATCCTCCCAGTCATTGCTATACCTGTACCCGTTCGTCCCAGCCAAGGTCAAGTCAAGGACTTCCAGATTTTTGAGCTGTGAGAGGAGCAACGCCAGCCATCCATCCCCCGAATTGAAGCACGTTCCAAAGTAGCCCATTTGTGTATGAATGTTGTCGGATGGGAACGCCCTCTTGATAATCTGGTCGGCGAGAAGCGGCACCATGAAATCTTTGGCCTCCACATGTGGTAGGACCTTAGCCTCGCGGAGACTCTGTTGAGCTTCGCTCGCAGCAGGGTCGCACATCATTGCAGGGACAGACAACGCAGTGATTAATTCAACAGTGGCGGTCGTGTTCATTGCAGCGCGAATGAAGGATGTCATTCCGACCCAAGACATTGATGTTGGGTTATCCAGACTCGTCGTGCTTCCCAAGATAGAAACCCCCGGTATCCGGTTCACTATCTCGATGGTATGATAGACTATCGGCATCAGCATGCGATGGTACGTCCGACAAGTTTGAGCTAGCTGTATTGTCGAGTCAATATCGTGACAATGCTCGACGATCATGTCCACGATCTCCAAAGGTAGTAGAGGCATCACATGGGTCGACAAGGACTGTTCGAGTGAGAAGCGAGAATGAAGGTTATGAGTATGCATTCAGATCTGGTATTACCTGCCACGGTTCGACCTCCTTGCGTCCAACCTGAATAGCATGAGGCAGCAGCCCCCCTTCGAAGGGTGAATGAGGGCATTGTTTGTTGAATATATAGGAACATCGATGAACATGACCGTGATATGCCTCCATGGCGGACGCAGTATATGAAGTGCCTTTGGACAGGAATTGGGACGGGATTTTGCACATCTCATCCAATTGAGCTCGATTTCGCGCAATTTTCGTGCTAGCCCCGCTTGATGGACCGTGTCAAGCTCTCCACACCACGCGTCACCTTCTTAGGCATCTGTTGGCCATAGCTCCTATTCATCAACGGCGAACCTTCTGAAGGACACTGGGGAATAGACAAAGGCTTGTCAAGGCATTGCTTTGGAATCAGTAGCAATTGAAAACAAGGACAATATCACTCTCTTGTTAGTATCAGCACAATTGTTACAATGGCTCTCAATCCATCAACCAACACTCGTCGGGAGTTTGTCGAGGCTTTGCAGGCCCAACCTGTACCCTCAAATGCGACTCCAGGATTCAGAAAGCTATGGGAAGATACAAACGAGCTGGCGAAGAAGCTTGCATACCACGAAGCCATGGAGCCAAATCTTGACAGAGTCTACATGGAGCCAGCGAGACGGCGCAGCAAGGTTTACTTTATGTGAGTAGTCTACGTTTCGATGACAATCTGCTCTGCACAATCGCTGACCAATAATGTGTCAGGTGGGACTTTGTCTCTCGGACTCGAGCAATCATGCAAACCGTTAACCCGTCGAACCCTTCCAGGAGCAGGGGAGATTCTTTCTCTGACGTGGTTGGTCGGTCAACGATGACCAGCATGCTCATAGACGACGAGGATAGGAAGATTGATATGATGACCAACGAACCCGGCGATGATGTGCTGCAATTTGGACTAGAGATTGTCGAACTGGCGAAGCAGGTTGGTCGGGACGCGGGCGACCTCTGATGTTTGATCTTGTTGTGCCCTTTGACAAGCTATCGGCGTGTCAGACAGCAAGCACTTGTATTGATAGCACCGTTCATGGATTGTATTACTACCACCAGCTCGACTTTTGAGATCGATGAAAAATGCTCAGTTGTGATGTGGAATGACCATCAAAACTACCATCACCGTGACGTCACGCTTGAATTTCCTCAAACGTGCGGCGGGTGATATCTCATCGAATAAACAGACCTCTACTAAACAATCGGACAACCTCCTGAACAAGCAATCGAGAAAGCGTTGATAGTGTAGTTACTACAATATTGCCCGAACCACGACTTGCACCCCATCGACCCCGCATACCAGCACAATGCTCACCCGACCTACACTCCGCTCCGTCCACCCACTCTACCGGCCCTCCTTCATCCCCGCTCGAAACCTATCACGAACCACTCCCTTCGCGGCTCGCAAAGATGCTGTCGACAAGGATGACCTGAAGCCAGAGGGCAACGAATACTCCAAGAGCGCCTCGGACGCTGAAGCTGCGCAAATCCACGATGCAGCATTCAGCAGGGACAAGACCAAACCTGAAGAGCAATTGGACGCAGCAGAATCGGAGCGCGGGACGGTGAGCGCCCCGGAACAAGGAAAATCAGTTTGTTGGGCCCTTTCTTGATAATACCAAGCATGACCCCACCCTGGACATGAGGTGATGAGGTGGTGCGGCGGAGCATGTTCCGTAGAGCAGCGGATGCGTTGATGGTGATGTGGTTGTGGAAGAGATTTGCTGATCTACATAGGGCAACCCATTGAATGCTAGTCCCGCGAATCACGAAATCAGCCAGCCGCGAAAAGGAACCGAGGGAGGACCGGAGAGCTCGAGTGCACAGTCAGGGCAGGGACCGAGTGATAGGCAAAGGTCAAGTGGTGAGCATGTGCATGGTAGCTGGTAGTACCAATCGATCCACCCGGCGGGCTCCAGTCCCATGGAACACATGTTCCAATGTTGTTCTATGTGATATTTGTAGACCCCTGCAATGGTCAATTCTTCGAACTTTCTGGGTAATGAGTGGGTAAGTCAAACGTGGCTTCATGCATGCGGCGAAACGGAACAGCCAAGTCGGTCAACGTACTTCTCAGCATCATAGGCATACAGAAGAGGCTCGCGAGTGTATTGATCATATAAACTTATGTGAAGTGAAATCAAGCCTGAGCACAATATACGAATTTTAGGAGTCAGTGGTCGAGTCACGTGATGTGACATTTTGCCACCTCCTATATGTAATTACATCCAGCCACGTCTATCCTCTATCCATTCAATCCGGTACCAATCTAAGCGCTCTTCTCGCTCCCGATCTCTCTGACGTCAACGTCTCGCTTCCTGCCGCCACCGAAGCCCTCAGCGTCCATACGCTCCTTGATGTGTGGCTTCGCGAACAGATAATCGATTTCTTCAAGGGTACGACCTGTGGTCTCAGGACATTATACCCAAACATATCCTGCAGCTAAAAAGCAGCATACAAGAGGCCAGATGAAGATCGCAGGACCGACGGCTGCAGCCTTGTTAGCGATCTGGCAAGCAAAGGAACGCGTGGTGGCTTACCATTGATACCCGTGCCTCCACCAAAGACCATGATCCAGGTACTAAGCCACTCGCCACAGGCCGCGAGACCTCCAGCAACGTGTCTATACTTTAGTGGTGCGATTTCTGGTCCGTAGATCCAAGGTGGTCCCAGCCAACCAAAACCAAAGATGATATTGTACAAAAGAATGACAGCCACAGCACCCCAGTTTGTGCCTGTTGTCTGAGTCTTTAGTGTAGTCAAAACCACGTACACTAGCATACAAGCACCGCAGCCAAGTGAAGTCCAGAACATCATCGGTCTTCGGCCCAACTTTTCGATACACCAGATTGGTGGGAAACAAGCCAGAGCAAATACTGTGTTCATGACTGCTGCGAGTACGCTCGACATGAATGGCGTATAACAAAGGTTGGAGAAAATTTGTGTACTGAAGTAAGCCAACATGTTGATGCCGAGAAACTGCTGTACAAACAGAATCAGGAATGAAGTTCGTAGTCGACGACCAACTTGATAGTCCGAATTGTCCCAGAAGAGCAACCAGATATTGAATTTGGCTGATGATTCTTCGCGAATAGAAGCGAGGACCTCTTCGCGCTGGACCATGACCTTTGGACGCTCGGTAGATAGTCCGTGTAGACGAGCAAGTACGGCATCGCCCTCGGCAGTGCGACCTCGAGCGTAGTACCAACGGGGTGTATCTGGTAGGAACGCCAGACCTGCAGTGGAAAAGATAGCGAAGCATGCTTGCATTGCGATGGGGACGCGCCAGAGCCAAGGGTGCTCCTCAAGACCTTGAACGAAACCAAGGTCGATCCAGTATGCAAGGGCCTGAAGTCGTTGTTAGCAAAATTTTGTTACAGCGGTAATATCATTTGTGAAGGCGAAGAAGTTGATTACAGACGTACCACACCGGTGATCAAAAGCGCACCCTGATATGAAATTTCTGGACCACGCTCTTTCGCTTCCAAAGACATCTCAGCCATGTACGTCGGTACGGCACTGGCAATGCAACCAATACCGAAACCGCAGATGATTCGACCAACAATGATCTGTGCGACAGAGTATGTCGATGCTTGAAGGGCAGCACCAACGCAGATAAGAAAATTGCCGAGCAAGATCGTCTTGCGCCGCCCGAGCTGCATGCCGAAAAGTGTGATGGCCAGTGACATGACTGCCGCTGCAAGATTGTAGATGGAAGCGATGATAGGGATGATGTATGCGCCTTCAGGGTTGCCAATGGCTGACCGGAATTGGGGTGTCTCTTGGAAGCCTCCAAGTACACCTGCATCATATCCTGCACCATATCAGATTTGCTCCGTAGCAGATCGGAGAGACCGTCGGCTCACCGTATAACATGAAGGCTGACCCACAACAGGCGCTCATGACCTTGTAGAGGGCTCGTCCCTCGAGTGCCTTGAACATGATGGGTGAGTACAAAGTCTTAGGCTCGAAAGCCACAGACAACGTCGATGGTGGACAACGACCAAACACCCGGGAACACCAGCAGTCTTTATGGCCGGCGATCACTCCAATCGTTCTCCAACGACCACATGGGGGAAAAGGATAAAACGAAACGAAACTCCTCCCTTTCGACCGTCGGAATGCCCGATAGAGTTACGCAGAGCATGACATTTGAGATGGTCCAAAGTATCCAAGTCAAAGTGATGCTGTGGCGGCCAACAGTCGATCGGAAGAGCGTAAACAGTAAGTTAGACGAGGCGTTCATGTCTTCGAGGTCTGGCGAGTTCTGATAGCGATCTACAGCGGGCTAGACAACCACAAGGCCTATGATCGGCAAGCCGCACTACCAGCAACGCGAGGTGCTGCGGGGTTCAAGTTTTAGCTGATGCAGAGGACCTGGAGTCGCTTGCGGACGAACACCGTCTAGAGCTGCGAATGACGGAGGTTAACATGATTTAAAGTCGAGCGTCATGCTGCATGGGATAGGTAAACAATCCCTATCTCTGATCCATCTCTGATCCATCTCTGATCCATCTCTGATCCATCTCTGATCCATCTCTTCTTTCCTATACACTTGTTCAGCCCCAGACATGCCTGCAGGATCTCCATATGATTCAATTGAAAAGAGCAGATGGCTCACGCAGAGAATAAATATTGCTGGCTCGCCATCCACACCTACCGATGTGACCATCAATTACCTGTCTTGCCCTCCACCAGAGGGAACATCCTCAAAAGGCACAATCCTGCTCATCCACGGTTACCCGGAGACCTGGTATCAATTCCGACATGTCATCACACCACTGTCTGATGCTGGTTACCATGTCATCGTCCCAGATTACCGAGGCGCAGGCACCTCCTCTCACCCTCGGGACGGCTACGACAAGGTCACAATGGCCACAGACATCCACACTCTCCTGACCGAACACCTCGGAATTGAAGAGAAGAGAATAGCAGAAGAGCAGGCCCTGGAGATGTACACGGATGTCAAAGCAGTGACCGTGGCGAAGAGCCCTTCTAGGATGGCAAAAAATATCATGAAGAAATCCATCTGCTCCCCGACCGCAAACCTCCGCGGCGAACCTCGCCTAAACTTTCCCCCATCCAGAGCTCCATCAAAAAAATTATCATAGCAAACCTCACATCATTCTTCTCCCACCACGCAACTTCCACAATTCCTGCGGGGTCAGGGTCAACAATGCTAACCGAATCTCTCCTCCTCTCCCTCGCCACCCCCTCCACCACCACCTCCCTCCCAAAAGACGCCTCTCTCTTCCACCACCGCCTCGCCCCGCAACCCACCCTCCTCACGACCTACAAAAAATCCTCCACAGCCCCTCACTGCCTCGCCGTTTCTCGCTCCCACATCTTCGCCGCGCAGTCCGATAAGGCTCTCGTCCACGTCTACTCCCGCGACACCGGCGCTCTCCAGACTACTGTCCCGTTCAAGGAGCGGATCACCTCTCTTGCGCTCGTGGATGATGGGTTCACGCTGCTCTGCGGGACGGAGAGCGGGGCGCTGATTGTGTGGGAGACGCTGAGCGGGAGGACTGTGAAGACGGGGGAAGCACACTTGGGACCGGTGAGTGTGCTGCGAGCGGACGGCAAGGGGTTCGCCTTGTCCGCGAGCGAGGATGGGAATATTTGCGTTTGGAATCTGGGAGCGGTGAGGAGCTGGGGTGATGTGGGGGAGAGTTTGGAGTTTGCGAAGAGGGCGCCGGTGAGGACTTTGAGGGGGCACAGGGAGGCGGTGAGGGACATGAGGGTTGGGCGTAGTTTGGCTATTTCGGTGGCTGGGGATGGGGTAAGGGTGTGGGATTATAAGAGGGGGACGATGTTACTGACGGTGTTGTTGCCGGAGGGGCCGAGGTATTTAGTGTTGGACCCTTGTGAGAGGGCGGTGTTTGTGGGGTTTCAAGACGGGACGGTGGTGGGTGTGGACTTTTTCCGGACGGACAAAGGAGAGAATGCAATTCGGAATGTGGTCTGGGATGAGGAGCAGAGGAATCAGGTTGTGCAGGTCTCGGATAAGCAGAAGTGGCCGAAACCAGGAGAAGAGCTGGGGGAGATCATGTCCATGGGAGTGAGCTATGACAGCACGAAGCTCATTACTGGTCACGCATCAGGGAAGATGATCGTATGGGATATACCATCAAAATCATTCCACGCTCAGCTGACTTCCACGCCACTGCCTGGACCTATCACGAATATTGAGATGCTTCCGGTGCAAGGATTCGTCAACGAAGAGCAACCACTACTGAAAATCAAAGAGGTGGTCAAGCCGAAATTTGGAGAGCTGGACTCGATGGACGGACAGATGCCAGTCAACTACAAACTCACAGCACACCTTGTTGGGCGGGTATCTTTCCAACGCTTCTCAGCAGCCGAGGAGCCCAGAAGCCACCTCGGCGACTTCGAAAGAAGCTTATCTCACCCGGCCTTTCCAGAGGATATTCTAGCAGAGAGCATAGAAGATCTGGCGAACTGGCAGCAGAAGACCAGCTCAACGACGCAGCCGGAGCAACAAGCGGACTTCATGGCTCTTGACGAGAATGGAGCAGAGAATGGACAGTCTAGTCTCGAAGCTGAGAATGCCACACTCAAGTCACAGATTGCTGCGTTGCAGAAGCTACAGAAAGCTTCGTTCGCGCAGATCCAGAAGCTCGAGGGTCATGTAAATGGTGTCAATGGCTCCCCCAACAAGGAGAAGCTCACGCAAGAGATGCGGAGTCTACAGCAAACGGAACAGAGCTGGGAGCAGATGAATGGTTCTGGCGGAACCTCCAAGAAGAAGACGAAACGATGAAGATCGAGTCCAACCTCGTCCTTCCATCCGAAGCTTACTTGAGATTTATTCACGGAGGCACCCTCTGCGCTATGCCCGATCAAAAGCTCGTATAAACAAAGCACGTGGTGTTATTCGCCTTGAGACGGTCGCTGGAGCAAGCCATATCTAGCCTCACAGGTATGCCGGATGGGCTGTCCCTACCAACAAAGTGTCAGAATCTATCAGGCACCCGAGCATTCCTTGCCCATCCACGATGCGAAGGTCAAGATCTGCATCTGGGACCACTTGGACAGACAAAGGTCTTCAGTAGGTCTAGCGGTCTCTAAGATGATCGTTCTACTGTGGCTTGTGCCGGTCTTGAGGAATGACATAAGATGCCGACTCAATGAAGGGAGCAGGGAAGGCAAGGAATTGACACATGACATTGTAATTCATCTCTGGTACGTACTCGACATCGTGTTGCGGACGCACACGACACTGGCCGCCCAACAGAGTAGACGATCGTTACCAAGCTGGTCGATTTGTTCTTGGTGGATTGATCTTTTCGCTCGCCAGTAGTGTTGGACGAATCGTGCGGTCACTTGGTGCAGCAATCGGAACCCCTGGGATGTACAGCAGAGCTGAAGAACGTCAACCCACATGGCATGGCATTGCAAGCTCAACCGTCTTGCATGAAGCACCCAGAATACTCACTCATATTTGAAGTCCAAGGCACCATAGCTGAATGCAAGATGCAGGGAATACCCGCCACCAAAAGAACACATTTTGATAATCGAGAGGGGGACCCAGAATGACCCACCTGCAGCATCGCTCAATGCACGGCTCTGGTTGCTTATTAAGCTATGTCGTATGTACTTGACAACATTTCTCACCCCATCCGCCAGAATTATACTTCGATTTTTCGCGGTGTTCTTCACTACAGCGCAACTAGCAGATCCTTGACATGGCTTCCATTACTTGCCAGCTCAAGATCAGGAACAAATACCTGCCTTGCAAATTCTTTCTGTTCCAGGAGGTCCAAATACAGAACAACCTGTCTTCCGAAGTCCACAACAACGCCTACGTGGTCAGTCCCAAATCACTTGCTGCGTCTGACGGATCGAGCACGGTCACCTTCGAAATGAACAACACCTTCCATGCCGTCTTTGGGGTCAAGAAATCTCAAGCCGGCGTGTCCAGGGTTATGACGACGAGCCACAGAAAGATCGCACTTGGTCCAGGTGGTTCAGGCATCGGTGTTGGCGGTTGCGACTCAGAACTCAAATGGGACGATACTGCTGTGACCGGACGTCGAAGTACTGAGCCAGGTGGGTTCCGAATAATTACCGATAAGAGTATTCCCGTCGACAAAGGTAAGAATTATGCTTTGATGCCGCATGGCACTCATGGTTCTGAATGCTCGACAGATACGGACTTTATCGGGGTGGGTGCAGCTGAGCCCATGAACGCTGATAATGTCGTACCGACCGCCACGTTCGCAGTGGAATCCAGTGTGAACACCGTCATCTTTCCGAAGATGATCTACTACGTCGCAACCGGTGATATGCAGCCTGGCCAGATCATAGATCGCTCGGCATTAGGCCCATTCGTGAAGGTTAGCTTCGAGGAGTGCAGCGTCCCAAGGGCGTTGATTGTGATACAGAAGGATGGTACCTGGGCGGACAATGATAACGAGAGCCTGAACAATGGTATCTCAATCACGCCGTACAACCAAGGGTGAACGGTGTCCTCAGCTGGTAGTTGGATATCAGCAGATCACTAGAGTACGCAGAATCTGGCGGACTGGCTGCCAGACGTCTAGCAAGGTGGGGAGCGGGAGTCCTGCCAAATGGACAGACAGCAAATCCTCCATGCTTGATGAAAATCTTGCGAAGTGACTATCAATGCCAGAGAGACATGTTGGTTGAAGATTGCTTTGCTCCAAATCTGGGGTCGACGCGGGAGCTCCACAAGCAAAAAAAAAATCACATCGGGGTAGTCGGCAACGACGTCTTGTCATTTTCTCCTCTCTTGATCACGGCGACTCGGATATCTTCATCATCCGCACCAGTCTATCACCTAGGCTGCCGCTTGTGACCGCATCCTCTTTGCTCGGAACCAAAACCAGCCACATCACAACACCGCCCGGCGCCGACAGGATGAAATTGCAGTGCCAATACCAAGTACAGTGACGTCGTGGATTGATGAACGGGGTCAGGCCCAATACAGGATGAATAGCGGCGGGGTCGACTGCCGCTATTCATCCTGTATTGGGCCTGACCCTGCGTCCGCGCTGCCAATGCTACGCAAGTCAAAGACATCATCCAACGCAATCAACTCACCTTCAACCCGGGCGTCGACAATCTCACTCTCGTGTCCAACCCGGCTCAAGCACGCCGCTCCGGCAACATCGCCTTCGTCCCCGTCCTGGCCGGCACAAACAGCCAAGAAGGCCGCGTCTTCCAAATCGGCCAAATCGGCCAAAACGACACCCGACGATTCCTCACCACCACTTTCGGAGCCAACGAGACCATCATTAACGCTTTCCTCGCCGCCTACCCCCAAGGCTCCGGAGGTCTCAACACACCGTACGACGTCATCTCGCAAATTTTCACCGAATTCGCCTTCCAATGCCCTCAAGCAGCAATGCTCAACGACTCAGCCACCGCCCGCATCCCGTCGTGGAGGTATTATTTCAACGCGTCTTTCGCCAACACTCAAGCCCTGCCAAACCTCGGCGCTTACCACGCGAGTGAAATCCCGATCGTCTTCAGGACGTACGACAAGTTCAACACTACTGTGCAAGAATACGCTCTCACGCAGTATATGCAGAGCGTGTGGGGTCGCTTTGCACGAAACCCTGCTGGAGGACCAGGTTGGAACGCCGTGGACGTCGGTGTGGCGGGACCGATTCTGTTGGGGGCGAATCAGCAGGAGATTGGCGGGTTGTACCAGGATGGCGAGGGGCAGAGGACGAGTGGGAGTTATAACCTGGCGGTGCTTGGGGATATTGGTGGGTTTAGAAGTAGTGGCGCGACGATTATTCCGTCTGGTCAGGTGGATTTTAGGTGTGGGTTGTTCCAGGCGAGTTATGATGCGATTAGGAATCAGGGGTTGTAGGAGCAAGTGAAGGGTAGGATCTCGGAAAATTGACCAACTTGGGTCAAGTCTGGTAATAATGGCTACAATGTCGCCATGATATCTTCACTGCCATCTCCACCGCAAGTATTCTGATACCTAAGCGCCTGCTCCTGCAATTCCTGCAGCTCCTCATCCCCCTCGTCCAGCACGTCCTTTTCCTCCTCCTTCGGCCCCTTGGCCGTCAAAAAATCAAAATCACACCCCTCCTCCGCCTGATTTACATGCTTCTCAAACAACCACCTATACCCTCTCCCTCTCACCCCTACTTTCCCCTGCCCCTTCTCCTCCTCCCCCCTCTTCCCTTCCTCTACCATCTCCCTCTCCATCCCCACCGCCATCCTCTTCCTCATCTCCCCCTCTTCAACCTCAACCCAAACCTTCCTCCCCTCCACATCGACCCCTACCACATCCCCATCCCTCACCGCCCCCAACGGACTCCCCCCCACCCCGGCCTCAGGACTCACATGCAACACTATCGTCCCTCCCGCCGTACCGGACATCCTCCCATCGCTAATCCGCAGCATATCCTTGACTCCCTGGGCCGCCAGCTTGCGCGGGATAGGAATCACCCCTGCTTCCGGCATGCCTGGATTCCCCTTTGGGCCGATGTTCTGCAACACCAGAACCGAGTTCTCCGTGACGTCCAGATCCGGGTCGTCGATCCGCGCGGCCAAGTCGGCTGTGTTGTGGAATACGACGGCCGGGCCGGAGTGGGAGAGGAGGTGCCGGTACTTTGACGCGGAGGCTTTGAGGACGGCGCCGTTGGGGGCGAGGTTGCCTGTCAGAACTACGAGGGAGGAGGAAGGGTGGAGGGGGGAGGTGAGGGGGCGGATGATGGAGAGTGAGAAAGGGAAGGGTTTGAAAGGGGTTTTGGCGAGGAGGTCGCCTAGGGTGCAGGAGAAGATGGTCGGGGCGGAGAGGTCGAGGAGGGAGTGCAGGGTGTGGAGCAGGGCGAGCATCCCGCCTGCGTTGTGGAAGTCGGTCATGTAGTTGTCGCCGCTGGGTTTGAGGTCGACGATCAAGGGAGTGCGACGGCCGATGTCGTCGATGGTTTTGAGGGTGATGGTGCCGGTGAGTTGGGGGTGACGGTTGATGATGGCGAGGAGGTGGACTATGGCGTTGGTGGAGCCGCCGATGGCTTGGAGGACGGTGATGGCGTTGTGGAAGGATGCGGCGGTGAGGAGATCTTGCGGGGGGACTTTTGACTTGGCGGCTGCGACCGCGTTGTGGCCTGTCTCTTCGGCTAGGCGGAGGCGAGTGGAGGAGACGGCTGGTGCCGAGGCGCCGCGAAGTGGCATGAGACCCAGTGCGGCGGTGATGCAGGCCATGGTGCTGGCTGTCCCCATCACGCCACAGGTTCCGGATGTCGGGGCGAGCTCTTCATTGATGCCGGCAATGTCTTCCATGTCGAGCTCTCCAGCTCGATAGGTAGCCCAATTGTTGCGGCAGTCAGTGCATGCTCCCAGGCGAACACCTCCGTATGAGCCCAGCATCATGGGACCAGTGACGAGTGGTAGTACTGGTTTGTTGGCAGATATAGCACCCATGAGTTGAGCGGGTACCGTCTTGTCACAGCCACCAATCGTAATGACAGCATCGACTGGCTGAGCTTTGATCATCTCCTCGGTATCCATGCTCATCAGGTTGCGTAGGTACATGCTGGTGGGAGAGGCAAACGATTCATGCAGACTAATCGTTGGAAAATCGATTGGCAGGCCGCCACTTAGTAGTACACCTCTCTTTGTTGCTTCTATGAGTTGTGGCACGTTCGCATGGCAGGGGTTGAATCCAGAATAAGTGTTGATAATTCCAACCAGCGGTCGTGATAGAGCATCATCGCTGTATCCAGCAGCCTTGATAAATGCTTTGCGCAGGAACAAGGAAAAGTGCTGGTCTCCATAGTTCGTCAAGCCCTTTTTGAATCCAGTGCCAGCCTGTAGGGGTTTCGAAAGGTCGTAATCTGCCATGACGGCTTCTTTGACAGAGGTGGCATCCATGGCCTACGGAAACACACTCTGATCCCCACGCTATCATGCGCCCCAATCAAGACTTGGAAATCAACAAAATATACTATACTCCTACCAGACTCTGACCTCCCTGATGCATCTCAGATAGAGCGTACTTACTTTGGAAAAATTGCGATTGGATGCCGTACTGGAGGATGAAGGTGAGGGGAAGTCGGGTCGGCAACCTTTCGGCTTTCGGCTCAACCTTCAGCCGGAGGCGCGTCACGTCTTTGCAGGCGACGCCGTGACTTGTACATTGCTCTTCTCCATCCTGCTTCTTACATACCTGGCCTTTTGGAAAAGACCTACCAGAATGTTGGCATACGTGGACGTTTGGCCTTTCGAATCTTTTACCACCAACTCAGGTAATCCTTGGTGTCCTTCTCTCCCTCGATTCGCGCATATAGAACGAGAGGCAGCTCACCTGGTTATTCTGAACAACAATACCCGGATAGACCTACCTTCGCTTCGAACTCGCCTCACAATCCTATGGTCTGCCGCGGCATGTGGCCTCCCACAATGTCGAGCACTGTGGAGGCGATACAGAAGAAGGTGGTGAGGTGATGGAGAGGTAGACCTTCATGGGTCTTCGTTGAGACATCTCTTGAACTATCAACCCATATAGAAGAAGCTGTCCCGTCACCTGTCCACTTACATCTCCAACAGAAGTCTTCAAATCCCAATATACCTCTAACATGGCAGACCCTCTGGACCCCTACGGTACTGATTATTTACACAATCGTATGATGCAAAGAAGACCCACGCTGCTGCAAGCCCTCGGCAATCATCCTCGACTATTTTATTGGTATGGAGTATGTGCCATACCATCGATCCATGCGATCGCCGCGCGGAGAGGCGTACATCACATTCAAGTCTACGATTCTCTTCTGGCACTCGCGCTTGAGTTTCTCTTGAACAATTGCTTCATCCCGCCCCCGAGAGCTCCGGAGAGGTACTAGCTCATCCCGACATCAGCCTGTACAGGTCCGACCACCTGGCCTACTTTAGTATGAGGGTATGGCAACGGTCGCGTTTGCGAAGATAGACATTATCATGCAATGAAGCAATTGATCGATGAACTCGTAGAACTGTCATCCAAGCGGTGTGATTAGACAAAAAGGGCAGTGAGCATTCAGAGCTACCAGACGTGTAGTACCGAACGTTAGCCGATCGAGTATCTGAGATACAAGACTGTTCTCGAGGACCTGCGCATGGCCGTTGTCGTACAGCATGGACGGTATGTGTGCAAAGTGGAAAAATTGCGAGTTGGAAAAGAGGTGTCAAGAAGGCCTTTGAGCCCCGTTGTGTCTCCCCCCGAGGGCCCCAATCCCAAGGCTGTTTTAACAATTCATCCTCATCTCATTCACTCTTCTCAATCAAGCCCTCCAGTCCAGCCGCCCTCTGAGCATACTCCGTCCAACTTCCATCATACACCCTTCTTTTTCCCTCTGCCAAACCTATCTCCCGGAGCGCCGCCTCGACCACACTTGCCGTCACCCCCGTTCCACAACTCGCCACAATCTCCCTATCCCCCTTGATTCCCTTCCCCTCAAACAACGCCCTCAGCTCCTCCTTTCCCTTCATCCTCCCCTTCTCATCCAACACCTCCGTGAACGGTAACGACAAACTCCCAGGCACATGCCCACTACTCAACCCCTTCCTCGGCTCCGGATCCGTCCCTGCCCACCTGCCCTTACTCCTCGCATCCACAACCAACGCCTGCGCCAAATCGTCCCCCTCCCAGAAATTATTCCTCGCAATGTCCCTCACCTTCTCAAAGTCCGCAACCATCCCCCTCTCCGGCCCCGTAGCTTCGTACTTCTTCCGCTCAAACACCGCCTCCTCACCAGCCTCCGTGGGTAGCCCCTCTTCCACCCACGTCTTGAAGTTATTCAGCACGTGCACGCCCCCCTTGTGGCCGAACACGCGGAACGTCCACGCCACTCTTGGAGCAGAGAAGAGGCCCGACTCCGCGGCGTCGTAGATGAGGAGGTGGTCTGTGTTGGCGATACCGAGGGCGGACATGTGCGCGGAGAAGTCGGCTGCGGTGGGGAGCATGTGCGGGTACGGCGAGGTGGGGTCGGAGATGGCGTCGAGGTCGAAGAAGCGGGAGGAAGGGATGTGCGAGGCGAGGAAGGATTTGCGGCCTGTTTGCGGGGAGATGGGGAGGAACCACGCGGCTGATATGGGGATGAGGGTTGAGGGGGAGGAGCGGAGGGCGGAGTGGGCGGTGGCGGGGGAGACGAGGTAGGTTTGGAGGGGGGAGGTGGACATTTTGCGGAGCGAGGGGGGGAGGGTAAGGGAGCGGATGGTGGTCGAGGAGATGGTGTTAGGACGGAGAAGTGCTTTGAGCATGGTGTCTGTGGTTAAGGGGTGTTCATGAAGGGTTGAGGCAGGTCAATGCCTGAGAGAGAGAGAGTGAGGTGAAGGTTGTTGAGATTATTTCGGGATGAGAGCTCGCAAAATGCGGGGGATCTGCATGAGGTGAGGTGAGCTCCGCCGAGAAAGCTCCGAGTGGGTAAACGCAATAGCCGCGCGCCTGAGGATGAAGATCTGTTTACTCGAGTAGAGGCTCTTGCCATCACCGAGATACAGCACCTCTGCAGATCTCGTTTCGATGAGATGAAAGTCAAGATCCTCTCCTACCATGCTGTAGCAGCCTGGCGTTGGGACCTCCCTGAAGACGACCTTTGTGGTATTTGCCGCGTCCAGTTCGATGGGACCTGTCCGAAGTGCAGATTCCCTGGAGACGATTGTCCTATCATTTCTGGAGTCTGCGCACACTCATTTCACAAGCACTGTCTAGAAGCCTGGCTCCAACAGGAGTCAAGTCAAGGCAAGTGTCCTATGTGTCGACAAGTGTTCGAAGAGCGCCCGCTGGATTCTGTCAAGGCTAGTAACGCCAATACCAATTCGACATCTGTCGAGCAGTCCATGACTGAAGTCTGAATGGTCATTCAAGGCCGACCAGAGACGACTCAAGATACGTGCAACGATTCAGACTCGAGTATTCGGATCACTTCTCGCCGGAAGTGCCAAGGCCGGGCAGTTCATTGCGGCTCCGGCGGGGCAGACTCCATACCTTTGAGCTGCTTATCCTTCCTCCTCTGACCTCACGCACATTCTGCGCCCATGTCTTCAGGAAATATAGGCGCACCGCCTGCGATACCTCAGGAATCTGCAGCACTGGCGCCTGAGCAACACCTGAGTACTATTCTCGACTCGCAAGGCGACGACAACTACGAGAGCGCCCCGGACGGCTTACTGCTTCCGCCTGCACATTTCCATCCATTCTTTACGCTAGTAGAGGACGCGCAGACTGGCGAACACTTTCATCCAGCTGTACACTATATCTTCTCCGACGACGATCCTGACACGCTCACCTCCTCCATTATCGACACGCTACAATCAGAAGGAGAGGATCCAAATCACCGTCTAGTATTACTGGATGTCGCGAACGACGGTAAGACAATCAGATCTGGGCACAGTCTAAGCAGCGCATGGCAAATATCACAAGCAAGCATAGCACAAGCACCATCCTGGACCGAAGCTGGAGCAGAAGCAACGACCGAAGGACTTATGTTGAAGGTGGAAGGGGCGGAGGCTAAGAAGCAGGGCGGCAAGGACAAGATCACGGAAGAACCGGAGGATGTCGTCCAGAGGCTCGAATCGGATATCGAAATCTATACCGAACGTCTAAAGCACCTTCAGGAAGTCATGGCGAAGAGCTCCATGCTCTGAAAAATGTCACCACAGTATCGGCTCCCCGAACCGATCATAGAATTTGCCGCTATCGGCCTTGCCCCATTTTTCGATCAGAGGCAAGAGACCGTTGACGCTCTCCTCGACACTGATGGCACCCTCTTCCTTCCATTGCACTAGCCCAGTTTCTACTCGACCAGGATGGCAAAGGACAAAGGCGACTTCTGGCACATCGATGCTAAAACTTTTGACGATCGCGTTCTGTGCGGCTTTGGAAGTTCGATATGCATAGGCACTACCTCATGTGTTCTGCCCAATGCTACCCATCCGGCTGGATATCACAACCACCTTGCTGTCGGGACTCTTCCGAAGATTTGGAAGCAAGCCTCTGATGAGGTTGAAGGTACCCACAGAATTGACCGCAAAGGTCTTCTGCATTGTCTCCGGCGTCATTACCGCCAAGGTCTCGCAAGCTGCAATGTCTCCATGGTGTAGCCGTTCCAGATCTGGTACGAGTCCTCGGATACCTGCACTGTGGATAAGAAGATCGATCGGCTTATCTGCAACAAAGGCCGCTAGGTCTTTCAGGGATGATTCGGATGTGATGTCGACTTGGAGAAACTCGATGTTCTCAGCCTCATCGCCTTTCGACAGAGGGTTGATGTCGATGCCGTAGATCCGGTTCGAGGAGGATTTTATAGAGTAGCTTTTCAAGAATTCTAGGCCCAAGCCGGAGGCTGCTCCTGAAACCAATACCGTCCGTCCCATAATCAATCGAGAAATCTGTGAAGATGAGAGTTTTCCATGAATCTTCACATGCCTGCAGCTGCCCCTCGCCCAGAACGAGTATAATTCCGAGATCCGCAGTCTTGGCGTGCAGACCCTCCCACTTCAACACAATCGTCATTGTTGATTACCAGCCTCTTCTCTTCTTGCCTTTTCTCAGCATCGCCCCCTTTTTCGCTTCCGGCAGGACGGACTACAGACTGCGAAGTTACAGCGACAAGTTTGCGCATACCCCATCACAAGCAATTATACGATCGCGGTCTTCTAGACTGCCGCTATGCACGGCCGCACCGTTGCAATTGCTATATTCAACCTCACCTTGGACATGAAATGAATGCCGCCTAGCGATCATGCCTTGAATATCGGACTACCAGGATTATTGACCAACCCTATCCGGTCCGTCTCATAGACGCACAATCACTACCACAATACACAAGGTATGCCAGCTCAGTCAGACTGCCAGTTCCTTGGGACTGGCATGTGCTCCCTGGTTGTATATCTCACGCGATGAGATCCTACGATGCTTCACTCAAACACCTACCAGAACACTCACTGACACCTATCCTGCCAGAACATATGAGGTGGTAGTATCATGGATGTGAATGAACCACGACCCCGTTCTCGAGGCAACGGCCTCCGTCAGGCGCAAGAGCAAGGCAACATAGTGCGCAAGGTTTTCAACTGCATTGTCGATGATAGCGCCCTCATCCAAGGCTCGAAAAAGAGTACCAGAGATGGTATTCCGAAATGGGTTGCAGCCGGCCGCATCAGGTTGTTTGTGCCGCTTTTCGGTCCGTCTATACTTGGGAGAATACGCGACGGCGGGACGTTAACATTCTCTCAGCACTCAATCATACATCTCGTGTGAAGGAAGGGAAAGGAAGGCCGGCAAGTGACGCCTCGGAAGCACTCCAGTGGCTGGACGATGCGACTTCAAAGCACCCTGACTTTGTCTCTCTACAAGGAGGGTTCGAGCAGTTTGAGACCTGGGCAGAAGTCGAAAAGTTTGCACAGCCAAAGACACTCTTTTCCGAAGATGATTACGAGGAGGAAGGCGAAGACGTGGAGCAGGTGGTGAGCAAGACGGAGAAACTGGGGCTGGGAGGGTCGACTGATGATATCGTCCAGTCGTTCAGCTCCAACGAGTCTTTCGCGAGTGAGTCCACTGTACCATCCCTCCAGAGTGGCCGATCTGCGAGCCCACTGTCTCCGCCGACCAGCCCGCCGAAGAGTAAAGCCAGCCTGGCACTGAACCAGGGATCTTTCACCGACGACAAGACCTCACATGAGACTCCTAGCAGCATCCGTCCGCTCATCAACTACATCCTCTGGCGCGTTCACCAGGAAAGCAACCCGATCGAGGCTTTGGACTCATTCATCTTCCTCTCCGATAATCCTGCCTTGCGCAGACATGCTCAACGCTTTGGCATTCGCAGCAAGACACTTTCGGAGATCCGCTATGTCATTGCTCGCGAAAGTCAGGATGCGCGGAACAGACAGGCTATTCAACAGAAGGATAGTCCCACAATCAATTCAGGCCATGCCAGGAACCGCTCAGGGGACCAGACCAAGGCAAATAGACGCTCGGCCAGTCGTCAAGCTGCCCAGCCTATTGAGCCCGCAGTCGAGAAGGACGGCAGTGTCAGCGATGACGAAGACGAGATTCTCCTCAAGCGCGCTCCGAAAGGTCCTGCGGCTCTCATTAAATCGCCGCGGCCAAGCCGTGCAAGTCTAAGCAACAACATGAGCCCTCGCACCCCTCGAGGAGCACTCAACGCCCCTTCGCGCGGTACAGCAAGAAATGTATCACGTAGCCAGAATCGTGGCAGGGGAACCGTGCCTGGACGCGGACGCGGTGGTGCCGTACAGCAGCAGATGTCAGGCCCAATCGATCCGGACTCCTTCGCCAGGCCATCCCCGGCTCGCGGTGGTGCCCGTAGCGGTCGAGGTCTTTGGATGCCTACATGATTGACAGGGACTTGCACGGGGTTCAAGTATTTCAAGACACTCTTCAATCTACCAGCACTTTCTGGGCCCAGTCTGTCGAAGCCACCAAAACCGATTATCATGGCGTTCAACCGGTTTGAGTACGAGGACGAGCGAAAGCCAGCAAGACGTTTCAACAAGCACCGCTGAATTCAAAGTAGCTGAGTCCACTCGAGCTGGGAATGCTGCATGAACGGGTCCTGTTGCGAGAGAAGAGGAAAGGGGGCAAGAGATGAGAGGCGCCGAATGAGGACGAGTTCTATCGTTGACGAATTGACGGCGAGGTGCGAGTGAATGGCAAAGGTTAGAATGCATTGATGGATTACAGTATGATTTGGGAAGATTGCATTTGTTCTTTTTGCTTTTTGATCCTAGTCAGTCTTTAGTTGTATGCTTTGCAAGAATGACATTCCTCGAACCAAAGTCGATATCTCTAGATGAGGCAGGTGCACTTGGAGGAACCAGACAGCTGGGTCAGCTTGACCACAGCTTCATCCACCTTTACTCCCAACCGTCCCTCTCGACTCGCTTGACGGATGAGACTGTATTCCTCAAGACAAATGTACAATTCTTGATCTGCATACCTATCCTGCATCTTAGCGATGCCTGTGTCTACGAGACCGCAACGAACACATCCCGGCATCAGCTCGGCGACCTCGAAACGCCGCAAGCCGAGTCAATCGACCAAACCAATCTACCGAATACCTCAGAACAACCACCTACTGATCACCACTCCTGGAGTAGTCTATGCCTGGGATACCCTAGGAGTACACAAGATCTTCAATTCGTCCCGACAAGGAATCCTCGCAGCCAAAGCAAGCAAAGATGGCAGCCAGGTCCTAGCAGTAGCTAATAGCCAAGTCGTTGTCTTGCATGATTGCAAACGGGACAGAGAAGAGAGTTGGGGTCTGAGCAGTCCTGACGGCCATTTTCGACTCTTGGAATACACGTCAGATGCAAAGTCACTCTTCCTCAGCACGACTCTGGCCGGTGCGATCCAATGCTATTCTGTCCGGGAAGCTCGCATGTCTCGACCGGGCGAGGAACATCCTTCTCCTCCGACTGTGCTAGCTGTCAATGCGAATGCTCAGCTTCTCATCAGCGCATCCGAAAATCCGCCCGTTACCTACATCCAGAACGTGAACCTTGGTACCCCTGCGCACAAGCTCGAGCCGAGTGCGAGTACCACGCCGGTCGTCGTGGCAGGTTTCCATCCTGACCGGCCGGACATCTTTCTACTTGGATTCAAGGATGGAACACTTGCAGCATACGATGCAACGAAGATGGCAAGGAAGAACGGAGTCAGGATGGACGTCAACTCTTCGCTGGACATGGAAGGACAAGCTGGAGAAATTTCTTCATTCAAGCGGTTGCATCGGACGACGAACAAAAGCTCGGTCGGGTCAGGCTACAGCTACACGACCAGCGAGTACGATCAGTCAGTATCCCCAGTGCACGATCGTGGTGTCGGAGTCTCTGCAGCTGCATTCGTACCAGGCACTCTTTCAACAGCGGTCAGTGTAGGAAGTGACGGTCAGTGTCACATTGTCGATTTTGCCGACAACGGGGTTGTTCTTAAGACATGGAACTTGCATGCTCATGCCACCTCTGTAGCTATCCTGCAGAGCCGCAAGATGGCTGGGCCGTCCAGGGTGAAGACGGACCAGCCAGATCCGCAGCAAGAGCAGAAGGACTAGCAGTCCGAAGGTAGCTGCGTCATTGCCATAGGCATGGACCGAGGAAGGGTTGTCCTTTACGATACTCTAGGTGGACAGATACACGACATGACTATGGACGTAGACTCTCCTATTATCAGTCTTGAGTGGGTAAAAGGTGTACCGCCAAAGGCTATTGGGGAGTTTGACATGGTACCTCGCCGATTGAAGCACGAATCCGTCTTTATGACCGAGTCTGGAGAAGAAATCGAGAATCACTCACCACCGAAGCAAAGCAAAACTACCGCAGACCTCATTCACCGAAGACCATCCAAGAGGAAGAGTTCTGGAGTTGTGGCTGCTCTCACAATGCCAGAGACCAAGACCAGTAGGGAGGAAATCGGAGAACTGTACGATCACGATATTGCAGACACAGTGGTTCGCAGTCCACTGTCTTCTGCCCAGCCAGCACGCCTCCAGGTGGGAGGTGGCCGCGATTTCGCTGATTTCTTCTCACCTGAGAGGCAAGGCAGGAGCGATGGACAACGAAGGTACAATGCACACAGTCCGATGAGACCGCCACCTCGGCCTAGGATACGCAGCAATACTTTTGTCGACCGACAGGGCTACTATGATGTTGCCAACGAATATTCCTCACACGTCAGTACTTCCAGCCAGGCTTCTGAGCCAGCCGAGCTGGACCCTAATCTGACCTTGTCGTATCTGAACACTTCGACCGCCAATGATCGTAACCTGCCGACAAGGGTAAGACAGGACAAGACCGTCTTCGTCACGCCAGACTACATGATCACAAGCAGTAGCGATCATTCTCTTGACAGCAGTCATCAAGAGCAGCCTTCATCACAGCTCGGCAGATCAGAAGCTTCTACAACATCTCCGATTCCCAACCAAACGCATGATCAGATCTCGACGCAGACAAGGCGGCATGCTCATCCTTCTCCAGCAAAACCGAAGAGACGTAGTCAACAGCGCCCTTCCTTCACCTCGTACATGAATCGGACAGCAGCGAGTGGTCTTCGAAGACAGAGCGCTGGCAAGATCAACCACCGGCAATTTGACGCTACCGTATTGACTGCTGCATCGACGGATAGCCAGGTAGAGGAGTGGGTCACATCAGGATCCGAGACCGAGAAAGCCACAAGCACCCTACCCACAAGTCAGCCAACAACCCGTCAGATGAACACAATGGCTCAGTCAGACCTTCTGGCCAATGTGCCGAGAAAAGATAGTGTCAAGAAACGCGCGCTCGGTATCATCAGCCCTGAGACCATCTACTACGACACCCCTACCTATCCGCAGACACGAAAGCCTGGTGGGTTGTTGGAATCTCTTCGTCGAGACCGACCTAAGACGACCCTGAAGACTATCCCTTACTCGTCCTTCATGCCGTCTGACCCTGCGAAAATGCCACTGCCTGCTCCTATCAGATCGTCTCCGCCTCCGCCAAATGGTCCCGAGATCCTGATTACACCACCTCAACCAGAACGTCAAGGTTCGCGAAAGCGTACATATAATAATGCCGCGTCAAAGAGGCCTGCTGGTAAGCCAAATGAAGTACCTGTGATGGTCCAAGAACGGCCATCCAATTCGAACGGTCCTACAGGAGACTATTTCCAGCAAAACTCAAGTTTCGAGCGCATACCAAAGCTTCCAGGTAACTTCCCCATGAGTACAACGAGTGAAGAAGCATACACGGCTTCTGAATGGCAGGATGGGGATTTGCTTGACGAGAATGGCGATTTGTGTCCACCGTCGAGAGCAATCCGACAGTTGTGTCCAAGAGGATCTAGTCTAGCTCCTGCACTGCCTCGCACGACCGGTGACCAGAAGACAAAGCAAGAGATGTCGAGTCGAGCGAAGACAAAACCTCCTGGTCTAGAGAAAAGCCCTGTGTCTAGATTCCATCCTGCTTTGAAGCCCGTAGCGGATCATACTCATGTCCCTGGAGAATTCGAAAGCAGTGGAACCACAGCTGAGGAATCAAAGAGGCTACGACACGCCATGGTCCAGCCGAGTCAATCCACCAAACGGCAAGGCGAGACAAATTGGGCTGCTCTGTCCGAAGGATTGCCCAAGTTGGACAACCGCAGGAACGGCATCGTACGCCGCAGATCGAGCAAGAAAGATGCCAATCAGCCCGTCACCGCACCTGCCATCGACTTGCAGGTACAGCCTCCTCAAGCTGTACCCAGAAAGTCAAAGTTCACAGAAGGTCAAATTGACGGCCTGACGGAAGTGATTGTTGACGCCATCAAGCGAGCATCAGAGGCCAGTGTCGTATCATCAACGAGTGATGTGAACACGACGGCAAGAAGCAGCGGCAAGCAAGAGCGCCTCGAGTGGACCTCCATGTCTTCTGGCTTGACCCCTAGTCCACTGCGCATCATCAGGTACTACGAAGACGACACCTCCCCTGAGCAGACGGGGCATCTAACACCACCGACACAACATCTGACTCCGCATGGCAAGGGTCACTCTTTGGGAAGGGCCGACAAACCTGTGCATCAAGACGCCTATAATCCCAGGCGGCACAATCCGGAACGGGTCTCGCTCGACGGAATACACATTGACGACCAACACCACACAGCCAGTGAGAAGTCCGGGGTATGCGAGTGCTGCAAAGCTTTCCGAGACGAGATCTCGGCCCTGCGGGAGGAGATCACGGGATTGAGAGCGGACTTGACTGAGTACAGTATCAACCTTATGAACGTTGGACATGGGCGAGAGGAGCGACCCCAGAGGTTCGTGGATCGACAGGATGTGAGACGGACTGGAGGGCAGGCGGAGGATCAAGTAGAGGTGGGGACGGGGGGCATCGTGCAAGGCGAACTCGATCAACAGATGGAGAAAACAAGGAGAGGTGATGATTTGCATAGCTTTAGCGAGACGAGGTGAAATTGATACCACGTTTGTCTTCTGGCGTCCGCATGGCAGACTGCAGCTCAGGTGGAGTGAGGACAATCTTTCTTTGTTGACCTACGGTACGCGACCAAGCCACGAGCCACTCGTGCAGACAGAGAGTGTCAAGATGCCACAGTATCGCGCGCTTTCGCATTGCAATCGTAAAAAGATCTAGAGTTGCTGTCGCTCTGGTGCACCAGGACTCTGCCACGGTCGCCTGTCTTCATCTACAACATCCCGAGGGCAGTCCTAGGTTGACGCCTCTATCCATCATCCGCAGACCGCAAGTGCCTGATGGTCCTCTCCGATCAGTGCCTACTTCTCCTGACCAAGGATCCCGCAGCCGGTGGCCCCCTCTCTCCTCGCCCGAACATCGCTCGTCGGGAACTTCCTTCTTTCCCCCTTCCCTAATGTAACACCCTGCTCCCCACCTCACACCCACGTCCTCAATTCCCTTCTCCGGTCTCCGTCCTCTTCTACGCTCCCTCACTGCCAAACTCCTGCGTCCACTCGGCACTCCTCTTGAGATCCTCCTGACTCACAGTCGGTCGACTCGCCTTGATGGCCTTGACAAAATCCTTGACCTGGAGAGGCGGCTCGAGGAGTTTCTCCGTCTCGACGTCGACCCAGGTCATTTCCATCGCTCCTGCATCGCCTGGCGAGCAAGGGGTGAGTTTTTCTGTGTTGTCGACTTGGACCTTTTACTGTCAGTACTCTGCGTCCAAAGCTACAAAGTGGGAGGGAGAGGGGGAAGCGATGAGCAGAGGGGGCCGAAGTACTAGACAGGGCAAGGGGTAGGAGAGAAAAACAAACCTTCTTATAATGCGTCGCCGTCTGAATCTTCCTCACAGGCTGCATCAACGCATCCTGCACCGCAATACTAATATCACTCCCGGAATACCCCTCACTCAACTGCGCTAGGGTCCGGAAATCGTCCCCCTTCAATTCACACGGCGTGCTCCCCACCGCGAGCTCAAACATCTTCACCCGCGCCGGCATATCCGGCAATGAGATGTGGACGCGACGCTGGAAGCGGCGCCGGATGGCCGCGTCGAGTTGCCAGGGGATGTTGGTCGCGCCGAGGATGAGGACGCCCCGTGAGTCCCGGCCTACGCCGTCCATTTGTACGAGGAGTTCGGTCTTGATGCGGCGCGAGGCTTCGGATTCGCCTTCGCCTCGCGGCCCGCACAGGGCGTCGATTTCGTCGATGAAGATGATCGAGGGCTTGTTTTCGCGGGCCATGTTGAAGAGTTGTTTGACTAACCTAGAAAAGCGTTAGCGGCGGGGATGACACGATGTGGTAGAGTGCTCGGGGGACCTACCGTTCGGATTCTCCCATCCATTTGCTGACCAGGTCCGACGAGCTGACGGAGAAGAAGGTGGAGTTTGCTTCTGTTGCGACGGCTTTGGCGAGGTAACTCTTACCTGTACCGGGGGGTCCGTAGAGCAGGATGCCCTTCCATGGTTGTCGTTTGCCGGTGAAGAGGTGGGGGAATTTGATCGGTAATATGACTGCTTCTTTCAGTGCTTCTTTCGCTTGGTCCAGGCCTGCTACGTCTTCCCATTTGATATTGGGTTTGTCTGTGAGGATGGCGCCGGCGAGAGCGCCGCGGAGTTTCTTAGACTCGGGGTCATTGTCGTCGTCATCTTCGCCCCTGGTTGGGTCAGCGGAGTAATTGCAGATCTTGAGTGGGCGACACACTTTCCGGCCTTGCCTGCTCCATTCGATGCCTTGCCATTAGCTCCCATCGCTGCAGGCTTTTTCCGGTTTCCATTCTCTTGCTCTGCCAAGTGGTTCTTCAGCTTCTCTGCCCGCTCCATGTACTCTGCTGCCTTTGCTCGGATCATCTCCTTTGACTTGGCGCTCTTCTCCCCTGATGGATATTAGCCTCCTGTCGTGTATACCGGAAGGTGGCCTCTCTTACATTTGAGCGCAAGCATGAACAGCTCCACTACTACATGTCAGTCTCCGCCCCTCATTTTGTCCAGGTGACACCATACAAGCCTGGTAATATTGCTGATATGCCTTCTCATAATCGCCCGCCGTGTCCATCTCTATCGCCTTCTTCACCGTCTCGATCGCCCGACCGAGAAAATCGGTGTTGCTCATCTTGCAGAATGGGAGGCGTTTCCCCGCCTCAGTGTTTCTATGGTGTTATGCCACCTGAATGGTGAGAGAGTGTGGCGGTCCGAGTGCCAATTGGTTTCGCAGGTGGGGGACTGGTGATCCGATGTGCTGAGGAAGGCAGAGTCCAAGCTGTGAGATATTCGCGGTGAATGTTGTTGACTGACCGAGGAGAAGTTGGAAGTCCAGCATGTGACGGCTGTTGCCAGTCGTTGCGACTAGCGCCGCTGCGGTTGCCGAGATCTGGACAAACGTGCCCCGCACATCGGCGGAAACGCCAAGACATACCGGACTTCACTTCATGTCGCGAGGACAGTGAAAACATGCTGGTACTCAAAATACAGTCATGAGTATGTACATTCGATAATGGTATATCATCCGAGGTAGCCAATGGTGCCTCCAATGCCGAGCCATGCAGACACATCCTTTCCCATCCTCATGCTCGGTTCGTAATATAGTCTCTGTTCTCGACAGTGACACTTTTCGTCTATCAAACGCGTTAGCCATTATTCCCTCACTCCATATCAACACTAGACTTACCATATGATTGACCTTATACACCCCCACCAACCGACTCGCCAACTCAAACATATTATTCCTCAAACTAATAACGATGAACTGAGCATTCTTCGTCCTCTCCTTGATGTAACTCGCCACAATGCTAACATTCCTGAAGTCCAACGCCGCATCAATCTCATCCATGACATACAACGGCGTCGGCTTATAGTGATGCAACGCAAAAACCAACGCCAACGACGACAATGTCTTCTCGCCACCGGACAAGTTGCTGATATTCTTCCACGACTTCTTCGGCGGCATTACAGAGAAGAGAATACCTTCGCTGAATGGATCTAGAGAATCGACGAGTTCCAGCTCCGCGTTGCCGCCCATGGTGATCATTTGATACATCTCCTTGAGGCGGAGGGAGATGGCGCTGAAGCCTTCCATGAAGCCTTCGAGGCGGAGACGGCGGAGGTCGTCGAGACGCTTCTTCGCTGTGTCCCGGGCTGTGAGGGCCTCGTTGAGGTCGGCGCTGCGGGAGGCGTGCTCGGCTACGCGGCGGCGGTAGTCGGCTAGGACGGAGAGCTCGACGGCATGGCTGGTGGCTTCTTCGAGGCTGGCGATTTGGCTCTTGAGCTCGTCTTTGCTCATGTCTTGTAGCTCGTCGCGGGAGTACTCTTGCAATGGCTGGGGATCCATCTCTTCCCCTTCATCCGAGATGTTCTGCAACGAAAGCTTGGAGAGCTTGTCCTGCCAGTGTCGAAGGCGTTGCTGGTTGTCCTTGAGAATCTTGGTACTCTCCTCGATCTTGTTCTTCATCTCAATCTCGACACCGCGAGACGAATTGAGTTCTGCTTGTTGTTCATCGAGGGCAGCCTTGAGCTCTTTCAGCTCGTCCTTCTTCGTCTCGAGAGTCTCATGAGCATCCTCTGCCTCCTTCCGGATACCGGCAGCATTAGCAGCATGCTCCCTCATGGTGCCATCCACCTTCTCCGCCTCTTCCTGCACCTTCTCCAGCTCTTTCGTCGAATCACCAAAGACCTTCTCCTGCTTCGATTTTTGGTTCTCCGCTTTCACCTTCGCTACCTCCGCACCACTCATCTCCTCGTTGCGATTGTCAATCTGCTCCTTCAACCCATCCACCTTGGCCTTCTGGCTCCTCAACTTCACACCGCCCACCTCCATGATCTTGTCCTGCAAGGCCTTGATCTCCTCCTCGATCCCCGCCGACTCGGCCTGCAACTTCTCCACCTCCCTTTCCGCCTTTGCGATGCCTCTCTCCAGCTCCACCATCCTACCCTTATCCTCATTCGCCGGCTTCTGCTCCGCCGCAATCTCCTTGATCCTCTTTTTCGCGTCGGCGACATTCCTCTCCAGACTCCCAAGCTCCAGTTCCAGCTTCTGCGCTTGGGTCTCCAGCTGAGGTATCCTCTCATTCGCCGCTCGGAGATCTGCTTCTAAGCTCCTCTGCGCCTCCTGGAGACCAGCAAACTCCTTCTCCATCGCATCTCGGTCCACCTCCAGCTTCTGCACCTGCTCCTTGGATGTATCTGCCACAAGTTTGCTGGACATCGCACCTTTGGCTACTCTGGTGCCACCACCGCTCATGGTACCGGACTTGTCGATCAATGCACCTTCGAGTGTGACGACGCGCCATCGTTGAGCTCCGTAGGCGATGCGATTTGCTTGCTCCAAGTCCTTGGCGATGAGCGTGTTTTGCATGACGCTGTAGAAGGCCGGTGCGAAGCGCTTGTCCTTTGGCTTAACGAGATCGAACAGTCGAGGGACATTCTCAGGCGTTTGGATGGCCCCCAGATCACGCTTCTGTAGTCGGTCGAGAAGGATGAAATTCGCGCGACCGAGATTATTCTTTCGCAAGTGATCGATGCATTGCTGTCCGACCTCCACGCTGTCCACGACCAGGTTGTCAAGCGCCGGGCACGCAGTGGAAATGGCAACATCAAATTTGCTGTCGATGGCGCCGAGGTTGCCTAGACGGCCATGAAAGCCGTCAATACGGCCTGACTCCTTAAGTCGCATGAGTCCATTGAGCACGTTACCCTGTGTTTGCGTGGCGGAGAGACTGGCGCGAGCTTCATCTGCCTTTTGGCGGGCAGAGGATAGCTTCGACCTCAGTTCCGGCTCTCGAGCGGCAAGCTTGTCTTGCTCCTTTTGAAGCTTCTTGACTTCTTGCTTGGCTGCAGCGATTTCTCCATGAGTCGATTGCAGCTCCTCGCTCTTGCTTCCTTGCGTCTCTTGCAGATTGGCGATCTTGCCCTCCACTTCGGCGATGGCGGCAGCTCCAGCATTCTCGCGTTCGCGAAGGATATCCAGCTCGCTCTGGGCGACGGCGATGGCGCTGCGCTTGTCAGCCACCTTGGCGCTCCAAGGCTCAAGCAGCCTCTGCTTTGCCGCAATCTCGTCTGAGAGGTCTTGTGTTTTGCCTTTCAAGCTTTCTCGAATGCGATTGAGCTCGGCCTCTTCCGCTTGCATTTCGCTCTCGAGCGTCTCGATGAGTCCTCGGTTGCGCTCGATGTCGTCTGTCGCTCGCTGTGCCAGATTCGAAGCCTCGGCCACACCAAACTTACTGGCATCAACGGCCTTTTCAAGCTTCTTCGCTTTGGTGGCGAGAAACTTCTTCTTCTCTTCGAACTTGACGGTCTCCTTGTCCAGCTTAGCTGCCTCTTTGAGAATGGTTTGGCTGTCCTTCTCCATGACCTCGAACTCTTTCTCGCCCTTCTTGTACTCCTTCTCGAGACGCTTGATGCCGTCTTCGTTGCCCTTGTGCTTCTCCAGCTCTTCACCGAGCTCCTTCTGCAGCTCTGCCATCCCCTCTTCTGTCACAGCTATATTGTCGCCGCACTCTGCTGTGTAGATCTGATATAGCGCGGCTTGCTTCATGGCCAAGTCATTTTCGTTGTGGATGAAATCAAGTGCCTTGTTCTTCTTGTCTTCAAGCGCGTTCTTCTCCTTCTCGACGTGCTGCACACGGCCATTCTTCTCGGTACAGACTTCGTTGAGGGTCTCGGTCTCTGCAGCAGACTCTTCGATTGGCGTCTTGTATTTGCTCGTCCCAATGATGTCCTCAAGGTACTCGAGCAGACCATCGTCGTGCTCAGTCATTGCCTTTGGCTTCATTTGTGCAATGCTCTCGACTTCGCCCTGGAGAATCAGAAAGCGTTTGTGGTCAAGATCCACGCCCTTGTCTTTGAGCAGAGTCGTGACGGTGGTGAAGTTGCTGGTCTTGCCGTTGATGTAGTAGTTGCTCGAGTTATTCTTGAACGCCCGCCGGGAGATGATGAGCTGGCTGTCTGGCACGACCTCATGAGCGCCGTTTGGCAGGTCCATGATCTCTTGAAAGTGTACTTCCACCTCGCAGTGGTCTAGATCTGGATGCTGAGCAGAGTTGTGGATGAGCGCAGATAGCTTGCCCTGTCGCATCTTCGAGGCACGGAACCCAAAGACAAAGAGCAGCGAGTCGATCACGTTTGACTTGCCCGAGCCGTTGGGTCCGACGACTGATGAGAAAGAAGCGTGAAATGGTCCGACTTCTTGTCGTCCAGCATACGACTTGAAGTTCTTGAGAATCAGGTAGGTGATGACTGTACGCGGCTTTGGCTCGTCTGAAACTTGAGTTGTGGGTATCGCGGCCTGCCTTGACCGAATAACAATGTCCATTGGTCGTTCTAGCACAGTGATTTTGCTGTTGACATGCTTGATCTCTGGCGGCGGCGTGGCCTTCTTGGGTGTGGCTTCCAGGTCTGTCTTCTCCTCGACAGCAGCCAACTCGTCTCGCGTAGCATTCCGCTCATTGACAGCCGACTCGGTGATATCCGAGAGCGGGAGACTATTCCGCGACGGTGTAGCCTCAGGCTCTGGCGTCGACTTCTCGGAGGGTGCAGGTGTAGGTAGCGCGTCGGTCATCTCTGTATCACCGTCCTCCGACACTGCTACCGAGACTGCTGACACTCTGCTCTTGCGTGCTGCGCGGACCGTCTTGACAGATCGGCGTTTTGGAGGAGAAGCAGGCTTCGTAGGAGATTCCGGATCTGCTACACTCTCTGGTGGACTGAATATTTGTGAAGGCTCGACTGATTCGCTCATTCTCGTCCGTCGCGTCCTGGTCGCGGTCTTTGTCGTCGCATTCGTCGCATCCATGGTTCTTCTTCGAGGCGTTCGCTGCGTCTTGGCTGGTGCAGGTGTGAACTCCTCCTCATCGTCCTCTTCGTGATGCGTGCTCATGACCGTGTTCTCCTCGTCCGAGTCGTCCACAATCTTCCGTCGAGAGGCGCGCTGCCGTACAGCACGAGTCGGTGATGCTGCCGACATCTCTGCGATCTGTCCAGAGGATGGAGGGAATTGTGCAGTGTTGTAAGAGAACTTCTACCCAAATTCGCCTCGCGTAAACAAACGTAAACAATCGAGTCAGGTAAGCTTGCTCGCGAGTCATGGTCAACCTCCAGAAAGGTCTTCATCTGATGGCTTTACTGCTGAATGTACCATCTTCACCGATACGACCTCCTTGAGTATCGTGGATGTTATATTTGTGTCCCATGCGCTGCAGTCAATCTCCAAAGCTCAAATCCGCTGTTTCGATTGGACACAAGTGCAGGCTTGAATTGGTTCTATTGCTTTGATTCTCTGCTTCAATCATCGTCATCGTCGTCAACGTACGTCACGCCACCATCTTCGACATCCGACTCTTCTAATTCATCATGGTTCAGGGCCTCTTCCTTTTCTTTGCTCTTGGAGACAAAGTAGGCCTCCTCCTCCTCGGGCGTGCCGTCGACCCAGTCATCTACCATGAGCTGGGCCACGTTCTTGCCCATCAACGCGTTTGTCTCCATGGTACTGATGAACGAGTCCATGCCTCCAGTATACCAGAGACGTTTGGCCAGCTTCGTTTGCTCAAAGGTAACGCGAGGATATTCGTAGGGATAGCTCGACCACAATTTTCTGTAAATCCAGCTAATATCGTCCTTGCCGATGTTCGCATTGGGTGCGAGATCACCCAGTCCGAAGATCCTGCCGAGGAACGTGCTGTTGACCGATTCCATGGTGAAGACCTTGTACGCAAACTCCGGTGCCTTTGTCGTCGGGTTGATAACCTCCCTTAGCAGTGATATCGAGTTGAAGCCAGGATCCTGCTCACCCTCTTCATCTGCAGTGGTGGTCAAGATAGCTCTTGGTGCCCTCTGCCCCTTCTCGAATCCAAACACCTCTGGGTTCAGCCTGTGCTTACTCGTCAACAGCGTGACATGTAGCTGCACATACGGCACCTCCTCCGGTGTATGCCGCAGCCCCTCGAACTTTACGTCCGCAAACTGATACGGTGCTGCTAGCACGACATCATCATAGACCTCTACCTCCTCCTTCCCACCCTCGACCTCCTTCGCTTTGACCTCCCACCCCTCCTTCCCCTCCTTCACCCCTACCACCTCCATCCCTAACCCCCTCCTTGCCCCCGCTCTCTCCACCATCCCCTCAAAAACCCTCCAATTTCCCCCCTCCACACTCATCGCCCCCTCCGTCGCCATACAAACCATCGCCACAACCCCACTCACCTCTCCGACACCCACCGCATAATTCACCCTCGTACTAGCCTGCACCACCTCCCTCCCAAACGCCCCCCTAATCTCCCACCGCTCCATATACCCCTTCCCCGTGACACTGACCACATCCAACAACCCCACATCCTCCACCGCCGACCCCAGATCCAAAAACGGAAACACATCATCGTACATGCGCAGAAACTTCCCCACCGTCCTTCGCATCAGCTTCATCGTCTTCCACGGCGCAAGTCCATACCGCCAGACGATCTTGCCGAGGTCCCACCATGAGCTCTCGTCCTGCATAATCACGACCATTTTCTCCCCGTCCCAGATGCCGAGGTCGGGGGTGCCTCTCGCTTCGGCCCTGCTTAGGGCGCCCATGAATCGTGCGGTCGAGAGGCCGAAGTCTCGCGTGGCGTTGACCATGATCTGGTTTACGGAGACGAAGATGCTGGCCCCCAGCTCGAGGGCGGGCTGTGATGGGTCCGTGAAGGGGTGGATCGTGGTGCTGCGTCCGCCGGCGGTGAGGTTGCGGTCGTAGATGGTGATGTTCACGGGGATGGAGTGGAGGTCGGCGAAGCGGCGCAGGTGGTATGCGGTGGAGGATCCAGCGGGTCCGGCGCCGATGATGGCGACGCGCTTGGTGGCGGGAGGGCCATCGTCGGAGGGGGCGACGAGGGGAACTTGTGGCGAGGATTGAGAGGAGGCCAATTGGACGAGGTAGAGGATGGAAAGAGAAGACGGCAACAGATGCATGATCAATGAGATTGGGAGCTGCGGAAATGAATGACCAGGAAGTAGTGCTTTTGTCGATGCCCTCAGCTCCGCGGACGACCGATTAAATTGATGACGGATAACTTGATTGTCGCTTACTTATCCTTGTGGCCGATGGTCGTCAATGATGCATTTCGATTTTTCGACAAGTCGTGGAGAGCTCGAGAAAAAGAGAATGAGTGATGAAGACGTGTCTGATATGTAGTCCAACCGTCAATAGATTCACCATCAGGGGTAGGCCAAACGTTGGAGTGTGGCGCAAGCTGACCCCCACTTGAGCTCAGCACGTCAGTCTTGCTATCGGATTCCAACTCACCGTCTTCCATCAAGATCAATCAGAAATCATCAAAAGAAGGATCAGATGTTGGGATAGGATGACACTGTCATTCATGCTCTATGAGACTACCATACATGTGATACTGTTGGATGCTATCCATACCGGCTAGATGCTCCTGCTAAGATGCTGATGCCAAACCAAAACAATCCGCCCTTCCATCAACCAGGAGACGACAACTTTGTATGCCAGATACAAATGTCCATTAGTTGGTGATGGAGGTGGATGAAAGGAAATGCATGGTGTTGTTCGTCGTGAGGGATGTTGATCGATCAAAACATGATCATAGCGGCGACGATGCCGACGACCATGGCTGGCAAGGAGTTGTCACGAGAAGAAGTAGTCGTTGCCTCACCGGTGAATGGCAGAACGCCGAGTGGCAGACCGGAAGTGCCATTGGTGGACAGACGAGTGCTTGGGACAGCGACACCACCAGAACCAGGAGCGACAACAACTGAGCTGGTCTGAGATGGCGAAAGAGGATCGAAGACGAAGGTGCCGAAAGTTGAAGCTGGAGATGCAGATGCAGCACCGCCAACAGCAGAGGACGCGCCAGTAACCTGAGCTCCGGAGCCAGCTTGAGATCCAGTCTGTCCGGTCGAGCCAGACGATGAAGATCCTTGACCGGAGCTGCCGCTGTTGGCGTTGGAAGCGCCATTGCTAGAAATTGACACAAACGAGCCGGAGCTGCTGACAGACTGGAATGCACTACCAGCAGAGGTGAAGGCCGCACTGGAGATGACAGAGGTGCTGAAGGACGACCCGGATCCACCAGAGAAGAAAGCAGAAGCTCCACTGCCCCCGACACTGAAAGCTGATGATCCTCCAGCCGAGTTGGAGGCTGATAGGGCTGGGTCGAAGCTGCTCGCGGTACCAGTGGCCAGACCTCCAGCCGAGGCTCCTGTGGCTGACCCAGATGTGCCAGATCCACTAGCAGTACCAGTGGCAGAGGCTCCTCCAGCGCTACCCGAGGATGATCCGGTAGCAGAGCTCAGGCCGGCAAAGACGCTTGGAATTGCAGAGCCGGGCGTAGCAGCGAAACCGCTTTGGAGGGAAGTGCCAGAAGTAGCGACTGCACCAGCGGATGTGGAGATAGCTAGAGCCGGGTCAAATGATGAAAGGGAACCCGAAGTAGTGGCTGACTGCGTGGCCGCACCAGCACCACCAAGGGCACCAGTTGCGATCGATTCAACACCGGAGAGGGCACCAGATACGAGATTTCCTGCTGCACCAGTCGCACCAGAAACGACAGATCCAGCTGCGGAGGTGACTTGCGGGAGGATGCTGCCAACAGCTCCTGTGGCACCGGAGATGACAGAGCCAGCTGCTGATGTGACCTGAGGAAGGATGCTACCAGCGGCACCAGTAGCAGCGGAAACGACAGAACCAGCATCACCAGTGACTCCGGTAGCGACCGAGACGACCGAGCCGGCGGCATCGAGGACTTGAGAGACAGCTCCGTTGGCACCGAAGATGGTCGACAGACCTTGAACAGTCTCCTCGAAGGGAATGGTGATCAGGGATGTTGATGTGAAGACACCGCCGGCATTGGGAATGATGGAAGTGACGGCTGCAGCTCCAGTGACCGCAGCAACCGCAGGAGAAGCAATGGCGGTGACGCTGGCGAGGACTTCGGTTGGAAGGGCCGCAACAGCTGCTGGGTCAGTGGTGACCAGGATATTGACGAGGGTGGAAGTTGCAGCGTTGAGAGCGGAGAAGCAGAGACCATCGCGGAAGATACCGATGCAGAGCGATGCTGAGAGCTCAATGCCTGGAAGACCGAGAGGACTGGCAGCTGTGGGTTGTGGGACTGCTGCTGGATCAGAGGTGTAGCAGACTCCGTTGGTGAAGATGCCCAAGCAGAGACCAGCGTTGACATCGATGGGTGGAAGAGGAACGCCGAGATCGCTGGGAGCGACAGTGGCTGCAACAGTAGCCTGAATCTCGATGCCAGGCAAAGTGATGGGAAGACCGAGAAGTCCGTTATCGCCAGCTTGAGTTGCACCAGGAGCAGGCTGGACTGTGGTCTCTTGACAGACCCCATTCACCAAGATGCCGAGACAGACAGTGGCGGCTACGTCCAGGATGGGAGCCGAGACAGCGACTGTGGCTTCAAGGTCGAGAGGAACTGCATTGGTGACTGCAGAGACGACACCCCCAAGAAGACCACCGAGACCAAGGAGACCTGAATCAGCCGCTGGAGCAGCAGTGGGGACCGCTGGGACCGGAGCAGGTGTAGGGGCCGGTGCAGCTGCACCAGCCGCCGAGGAGACAGTAGCAGCGCCTGGGACGGTGTACTGGAAGTTTGTCAATCTCCATCTCTTCAAGTAGGTGCGTATAACTTACGACAAACTCCTGGGTGATGACGCGGAAAGAGGTGAAGACGTTGGGAGCAAGCTGAACGACAGAGATGAAGCCACTGGTGGCAGCCGGGGCTGCGGGCGCTGGATTGAGTAGGCCACCAACGATTGGCAATGCTGCTGAAGGGGAGTCAGATACGGACGATGATGCCGTGAAGTCCAACTCACGGAGACCAAGCTGACGCTTCTCGATATCGCGCTCTTTGAACGGGACTGCCATGGCGAGACCGGCTGCCATGGTCACCAAGACCAAAGGTGCGACCATGGTGACGACTTTGATGATGAACTGGATCGACTATGGAGATGTGGTGATGCCTGAAAACGAATGAAGGCTGAGATGCTGATGATCAACGGTCAATCCAAACAGATCTAATGCTGTATAACGAGTGTGATGGGATGATGGTTGGAAGAGGAGAGAAAGTTGATGTGAGAGATGTGTTCGAATTGCTTCGAAGGTTTCGTCATCTTGCCTTTTCATTGTGGGCAGGAGCAGTGATGCGTAGTATCCAAAGCACTGATGCGCTGTATAACAGGCAAGTACCATTTCAATTTTGCAAGGCACGTGACAGACAGCAAGAACGAGGCTGATATCATCTGGACACGCTCAGCGCCATGTGCGCGCACGTGCTGATTCGCAATGTGATTGGCCAATGCCTCCAAAACATGAGGCTGGCCATCTCTATATCATTAGCTTGTGTTGATCCTGGTTTGTGTAACCACGACAGCTCAAGTTCCGTTCGGGTGGCTGCAGGTACACCAATAAGCTTCACTCGACTTCTGTCGTGGTAGTCGCTGCCGCTTCGTCGTCGCCATTTCCCTTCCGCGCTGCACCTGCCTCCTCCAATTTCTTAACCACGCACAAAACTTCTTCTGCTTTCTCTCATCAACCATCCTTCTTCCATCACACATCCTCCTGCTGGACTTTTCCATCGCAATTCATACCATATTCCATCCACATTCACACTCCAAGCCATCAGGAGCTTCACAAGCAACGTCCAGATATTTCTCCGGTGAGTTTGACCCTCACCTCATTGTCGCCGAAGAGCTTGACTGACCTTTGCAGACCCTTGTCAAGATGCAGTTCAAGAACATCATCGCAGCCACCATGGCCATTGCCGGTGAGTAAATTCTGTCGCATTCAAGCTTATCGAGCTCCGCTAACTTGATTCCAGCCGTTTCTGCCACTGGTCAGTGTCGAGTCGACCTCTCACAACTGGCAATGATTCGCTGACCTTTCACAGAGACTGTCACGATCACTCTGATCCCTGACTACTGCACTCCACCTGCAGTCCCAAGCACCACCACTACCGTCTTGGTCCCTCCTCCAACCACTTCGGTCGTCGTCACTACCCCCACTACTATCACCAGTGAGGGATCCACCATCGTGGTCTCCACTCCGGTCACCCTCCCGGCCTACCCGTCCAGCGAAGGCAGCGCTCCTCCTGCTCCCACCCCATCCGGCTCGGCCCCTCCAGCCCCTCCTGTCGGCACTTCCGCTGGTACTCCTCCGGCCGGCACCCCTCCAGCCGGTACGCCTCCTGCAGGCACTCCCCCAGCCGGCACTCCCCCAGCTGGTTCAGCTCCTGCTCCATCTGGCAGCGCCCCAGCTCCTTCCGGCAGTGCTCCAGCCCCAAGCAGCTCCGGTCAGAGTGCCACCACTTCTGTCCGCACCAGCACCAACACCAATCCTTCTGCCACCACTGGAGCTGTCGAGCCTTCTCCCAGCACTGGTGCAGCCGCCGTCAACCACAAGTCCGGCTTGACCGTTGCCGCCATCATGATGGGTGTCGTTCTCGTTGCTTTCTAAACACATCACAACAAGGTCACAAACACTCACTTCCCACGATCCCCCAACGCATACATCGTCGACCATCGCACATGATCACAGCACAGTACATCACAGCACACGACACACTTTGCAGCATTCTCGAGCCGTCCGTAATGAAGATGATGATGGTGGATGGGTCGGCGTTCGAGCTTAGCGAGCTTCACCATAGCAGGCAGCTTTGATTTTGCAGACAGTCAAACAGCAATGCAATCTGGCCAAGGGCCTTATTGATCGACTTTTGGTTCCACCTCGTGATTGTGAGTGACTGTGACTTGTCTGCCGTATCTACTGTGCCACGTCCAATGCTTTGCTGGGGCTGTCACACATTGATTGGAATTTGATGCCCGTCCGTGCCGGCAGCGATGACAAAGACAGTTGGTGCAGGGAGGGATGACCCATGGCATTCGGCAGCCTCGAATGCCGGTCTCGTGGACTGTGATGAATGATGGTCGAGCTCCACGATTGGGACGAAATGAATGGTCCGCCTGAGAAAGCCGATGGGTGGGTTTTATTAACTACCAGGCACAGTGTTCATAGTCCATGTATCTGGCTGGAGTGTCATTCAGCTGGTAGTACCTCCTACTCAGTATACTACCAGGTTTAGAAGCATTGCTACTTACACTGAAGAAGATATGCCACTATCAAGTTCTTGTAGTTTTTGGAGGTTCTGCGGCATGTCTTGGCATTCTCCGCAACGCGTTGCTTTGGCGAGGTGGACTATGTACATTTTCCCTCCACCAAAAACATTTCGTGTGCACCTTCTCAGCCTGTTCCTGACGATTGCGAGCATACACATCCTGCCGACACGCGCTGTCACGATCGGCTCATCCTTATTTCACCAGTGGACCAGAGGCATTAATTTGGAGGCTCATGGGCCTAGGTGAAAAGCTACACCCATAATTACTACACGAACCCGCCCCTGCCATCTCCCCACAATGTCTGTCCTTCCTGTGGAGATCACCACAGCTCTTGAGCAGCTCCTCCAAGCTCTCCAATCTACCGACAACACAATAAGAGCACAAGCTGAAGAGCAACTTACGACAGAATGGGTGGGCAAACGACCAGAGATTCTTCTGATGGGGTTGGTTGAGCAGTTGAGGAATTCACAGGATTTGGGCGTGAGTGATAACATACAGCCACAACAAGCACGATGCGCTGACACATGTCTTCCCAGGCCCGATCATATGCAGCTGTTCTGTTTCGCAGACTGTCGGTCCGCACATCAAAGGATGCGACTGGCGCTAATCGAGAATTGTTCTTGACGCTTAAGAAGGACGAAAGGGATACGATTCGTGGAAGACTCCTGGAATGTCTATCGGTCGAGCAGGTGGACAGTGTCAGACACAAGATTGGCGATGCGATTGCCGAAGTCGCCAGACAATACGTTGACGGAGAGGTATTAGCGCCAGACGGATCCAAGGAGTCCTGGAACGAACTGCTTGGAGGTCTCTTCCAGGCCAGCCAGTCTGAACATGCCGGACAACGGGAGGCTGCTTTCAGGATTTTCGCCACGACTCCAGGCATCATAGAAAAGCAGCATGAAGAGGTCGTTCTTGGGTCTTTCACTAAGGGCTTCAAGGACTCCAACGTGGAGGTACAGTACTCTAGTATTTCCGCCGAGACACATACTGACGATACTATAGGTGCAATTGGCAGCCATGGACGCATTCGCATCTTTCTTTCACTCAATAACCAAGAAAGCCCAGTCGAAGTACTATGGCTTGATCCCCGACATCCTCAACATTCTTCCTCCTCTCAAAGCCTCCAGCGACTCAGATCAACTCACGAAAGCGCTTGTAGCCATGATCGACCTTGCCGAAGCTGCACCGAAGATGTTCAGACCTCTCTTCCACGACCTAGTCACCTTCAGCATCACAGTAATCCAGGACAAGGATCTGGAAGATCAAGCACGACAGAATGCACTTGAATTAATGGCTACCTTCGCAGATTATGCACCACAGATGTGCAAGAAGGATCCCACATACACGTCCGAGATGGTCACGCAGTGTTTGTCTCTGATGACGGACGTCGGGACTGACGACGACGATGCGGCTGAGTGGAATGCTTCTGAAGATGTATGTACAGGATTATGTCTTGCAAAGATGAAGACTGACCGTTTCAGCTTGACGCTGATGAGAGCGACTTGAACCACGTCGCAGGTGAGCAGACCATGGACCGATTAGCGAACAAGCTCGGTGGATCAGCTATTCTACCACCTACATTCAACTGGTTACCACGGATGATCACATCCGGATCATGGCGTGACCGACACGCTGCTCTCATGGCCATGTCAGCAATCTCGGAAGGATGTCAAGAACTCATGGAGAGTGAGCTTGACAAGGTTCTGGACCTTGTTGTACCCGCGCTCAAGGATCCTCATCCCCGTGTGCGCTGGGCTGCTTGCAACGCTCTCGGTCAAATGAGTACCGACTTCAAAGGTACTATGCAGGGCAAATACCACCACATTGTCCTCACAAATCTCGTTCCGGTCCTCCAATCCCCAGAGCCCCGAGTGGCCTCTCATGCTGCGGCTGCACTGGTCAACTTCTGCGAGGAAGCAGAGAAGGACGTTCTCGACCCTTACCTTGACGACCTCCTCAACCAGCTTCTCGGACTTTTGCAGAGCTCCAAACGTTTTGTGCAGGAACAAGCGCTTAGTACCATTGCAACTGTAGCAGATTCGGCAGAAGCACGCTTCAGCAAGTACTACGATACTCTTATGCCACTTTTGTTCAATGTATTGCGCGAGGAGCAGAGCAAGGAGTATCGTCTCCTTCGAGCCAAGGCTATGGAGTGCGCTACTCTGATTGCCTTGGCTGTCGGGAAGGAGAAGATGGGTCAAGACGCACTCGCTCTCGTTCAGCTCCTCGGATCGATACAGGAAAACATTGTGGACGATGACGACCCCCAAGCTTCGTACCTCCTCCACTGTTGGGGTCGCATGTGCAGGATCCTGGGACCAGACTTCGTCCCGTATCTGCCTGCTGTCATGCCACCTCTCCTCACTCTTGCCAAGGCTAAGGCAGATATCCAGCTCCTCGACGACGAGGAGAACGTTGCACAGATTGAGCAAGAAGAAGGCTGGGAGCTTGTACCACTCAAAGGTAAATACATTGGCATCAAGACTTCAACTCTGGACGACAAGCACATGGCAATAGAATTGATCGTCATTTACGCCCAGAACCTTCAAGCCTCTTTCGAGCCTTATGTTCTCGACGTTATGGAGAATGTAGCGATCCCGGGCCTCGCTTTCTTCTTCCATGATCCGGTACGAGTCGCTTGCGCAAAATGCGTACCTCAACTTCTCTCTTCCTACAAGGCAGCTCACAGCCTTCAAGCCCCACAGTACCAGCAACTCTGGCGTTCAACGATTGAGAAGGTCCTCGAAGTGCTCGAGACCGAACCAGCGATCGAAACCCTCGCCGAGATGTACCAATGTTTCTACGAGGCTGTTGAAGTGTCCGGCAAGGGATGTCTGTCAGATGATCAAATGGCTTTGTTCATCACATCTGCAGAATCTGTCCTCAAAGACTACCAAGTGAGAGTCCTGGAGCGCAAAGAGGAAGCCAAAGAACGTGAGGAAGGCGAGGAGGCATCGGAAGAAACCCTGTTCGCCATCGAAGATGATCAAACCTTGCTCAGCGACATGAACAAGGCATTCCACACCATCTTCAAGAACCAAGGCACACTATTCCTGCCTCACTGGGAGCGTCTTGCTCAATTCCTACAAGCATTTATTTCGAGCGACGACCCGACACAAAGACAGTGGGCTCTTTGCATCATGGATGATGTCTGCGAATTCTGCGGCCCAGATTCATGGAAGTACTCCGAGCAGATCATCGGTCCCCTCATGCGCGGCATGAACGACGAAGTCCCTGCCAACCGACAAGCCGCTACTTACGGTGCTGGTGTTGCAGCTCAGAAGGGAGGTGAACCGTGGTCAGAGTTTGCCAACGCTGCTCTGCCCGCCCTGTTCCAAGCGTGCTTACGGCCAGATGCACGACAAGACGACCACGTCTTTGCCACAGAGAACGCCTGCGCCTCTATCGCCAAGATCCTTCATTTCAACTCTGCCAAAGTCCACAACGTCCAAGAAGTCGTTGTCCACTGGCTCGACACCCTACCTGTCGTCAATGACGAGGAAGCTGCGCCATTTGCATACAGCTTCCTCGCCCGCTTGATGGATCAGTAAGTTCCTCTGCCTCCGTTTGGTAGTTGTCCAGTGCTAATAACCACCAGGCAAAACCCCGCAGTGATGCAAAACGCCGCGAAATGCTTCAAATTCATCGCCGAAGCTCTCGAAGCCGAAACCCTTCAAGGTCAGACGGCTCAGCGCATCGTCGAATCGTCGAAACGCATGATCGGCGCGGCACAGTTGGATGCTGGGCAATTACTTGGCAGTCTCTCGCCCGAGGCACAGAAGACGGTGCAGGCTTATTTCGGGTAGTACCATGGGCCTGGGACTACCAGAAGGGCAGGGTGGGGGCCAGGTGCTGCACCAGGGTGGGGTCATTTTGGATAGAATCGAGGGCCTGGTACTACCAGAGGAGTAGAGTCGGGACCAGGCGCACCAGGGTCGGTACCGTGGCTTCCGCCATCACATCCGGCAAGTCGGGGAGTTTGGGCAAATAGAACATGGCCAACAAGTGGAAACAATCGGGCAACTCAAATGCCCTTGCCTCACTCGAGGGAACTCGGGTTGGCTGAGGCAGCGTTGGTGGAACAGGCTGTAATGGTCGCTCGGCGCTACGACACGGCTATAAGACAGCCCGTTCGTGTCTATCATGGTCCTTTTAGTGCCACGGACCCAAGGAGATTTCCATGATTAGGTCGAGGTGTACGAGACGGGGATGGACAAGGTGTATGAGACCATGAGATGGGAAAGGGTAGATTAGCGATGCTTGAACAATCGTGAGATTCGAGTTTCTAGGTCATCAGGTCGTTCTTCGTGTGCCATCCTGTCGTATCACTAGGTCTTGCCCAAGTCCCTCCGCCAATCATGACTTCATCTCCTTGCTCTCTTTCTCCCAATACTCATTCTTATACCTACCACTCTGCCTCACTTCCTGCACCCACAACCCGTACGGCCTCATGACCTGCCCCTTATTGCTCTCCCACGCCTCCTTCGTCTCCTTATCACTCAAAAACCTTACCCCCTCAAGCCTCGTCCCATCCTTCTCTCCACCCTGATACCCCTTCTCCCCCACCTTTGTCACCCTCTCTCCTACCACTCCCGTATTCCACGCCCCCTGCAACAACACCGCATCCCTCTGCACCCTCGCATTAACCACCGTATAAATCGACCTATACACCACCTCCTCCACACTACCCCCAACAGCCGTAAACCCATGTCCCCTCATCAACACCACCGAATTCCCGGGGTACCTCACCTCCTCCTCCTTGCCCCCCATCCCCACCTGACTCAGCGCCAGATTCTTGATGAACCCGCCAGCTTTACTCGCCCATCCCTCGGGATGAAACCCCAACGCCAACGCATTCCCCAGCTTTTCGTTCGTGATCAGTAAATCATGCTTGTCCCCCGAGGCATAATGCTTCTCGATATCGAAAACGGGTACTTGCCCCCCCATTACCCCGGCCATGTGGAACGTCGCTCGCAACGGGACGGAAGTGATGCTGAACGGCAACACGGCTTCCGAGTGCGCGTGCACGACGGCTTGCACATCGGGGTACCGCGCGTAGATGGAGGCGTGGATGAAGCGCTCGAGGTAGTGTTTCTGATCCTCGGCAGCGGGGTCGGGGTCGGAGGATGGGGCGGAGGCAGGGCGGGGGACAGGGGCGCCCGACGGGATGTGGTAGGTTAGGATGTCGGCGCGGGAGGCGACGAGGGCGGGTGCGAGGGAGCGGGAGAGGTGGAAGTGTGTTGGGTCGCGGGGGCAGCGCGCGGAGATGTGGCCGTAGCCGTCTACTATGCTTTGCGAGTGGAGGATGTGGTTTGCTGTTATTAGGGTGGAGAAGAAGGTGGAGGGGATGGGGGTCGAGGCGGATTTGAGGCTTTGGGCGAGGTCGGGGGCCATTGTGTGTCGGGTGTGATATGTATGGGATGGGTGAAGAATGTCGCGTGGTGTGAGAGTAGTTCCAAGAAGTTGGTAAGGTATAGGTATGCAGGTGAAGCTGGTAGCGGGAGGGGGTGACGTCGTTGTGCTGTCCGGATGGCGTAGGTGGGGGTGCAGTGCGGGGACTTGAGCTTCAGCACGACATTTGGGAAAGACTCCGAGGCAGCAGTGAGGTCTAAATTGTACATCAAACAAGCCAAGAGGTTGATTCTGCATCAGTAAGCTTATATTCGAATACCGAGGCAGCAGGAGCTATATAATAACCACCGTCCGCTCATCCGCTTCGTTCCGGAACCTCCTAATAATACCTCAATACACATCGTAGAACATAGACAAACAATCACCCATCATGGTCGCCACAGAAATCGTCATCCTACCACTCAAGTCATCCTTCGACCCCAACGACAAGACCTCCGACAATGGCAAAGCCCAGTCTGAAGGCTACAAACTCATCTCCAAAGCCCCAGGCTTCCAGGACTCCTGGTACGGCGCCACGGTCGAGAACGACAAAGAACTCCTCATGATCATCAGTGCGTTCCCTCCTCTCCCCTCTCCCCCCTCCCAACCCCTTGACGCCTAGCTAATCTTGCCCGCCAGACTGGGACTCCGTCTCCTCCCACATCTCCTTCACCAAATCCCCCGACTACCCCGAACTAGGCAAATGCCTCACCCAAACCCTCGCCGGCGCCCCCTCCTACATCCACTTCTCCTTCACCTCCCAATCCGAACTCAAAGACGCCCTCGCGCAGCCCGTCACGGAGAACGTGACTGCCTACTTCACGTCCGTGGACAAGGCATTTGAGGAAAAGCTGGACCAGTTCAGGAAGGTGGTCGAAGGGGATGCTGTGGGTGCCAAGGGGTTCGCGTACGGGTGGGGGGAAGAGGAGGTGGAGCATGAGAAGATAGGGGAGGGGAAGAAGGGGAGGGTGTTGAAGCTTTTGATCGGGTGGGAGAGTGTGGATGCGCATATGAAGTTTAGGGAGACGGAAAGTTTCAAGGAGAATGTGGGTTTGCTCAGGGATGGGCCGGTAGCCCTGACGATGAGTCATGTGAAGGCGAGGCCGCAGAGTGAGGCTATTTGATTGAGGAGGGGAGCTATGTAAGGAGCAAATGTTATGAGTGGTGTCAGGGGTACATTTGTGGTTGTGATTGTCTGTGTGGTTGTTGAAAGTTGCCGACAAAGTGGGTGAAGCTGCCTAGGTTGAAGTCGGGCAGTTCGGCGGCGCCAAAGTCGGAGGCTTCGGCGGGGAACATCTTGTCCCAGTCGGTCTGGAGAGGGTCAGTCTGCTGTATGCGGGCTTCCAAAGATGATAACTTACACAGTCGATTTCGTCGCTTGCCGTCATCTGCGCTTCCATAGGGCTTGGAGCACCTCCAGTATGCTGGCCCTGTTGGCTTCCCGACTCACTTGAATGTGTCTGCATTGATCTCATGGGTGGCATGCCAAATTGCTGTGGATCCATATGGCTTGTGGCCATCGGGACACTGAAGTCGACGGTGGTTGGTGCATGTATCGAGAAGACACCTTGCCCGTACTTTTGCCGAATGTCCTCGAATGCTTCGTCGGCGGTCTTTGACGCTCGCATCTTCCGCATTGATTGGTAGACCGAGAGTCTGTCCCTTAGAGCAAAGATGACACTTCCAGACTTTTCCTGTGCTGTCATCGTGCTCGGAAGTTCGAAGATGTAGTCCAGACATCTCCAGATCCGTGGGGCCTCTGTCGAGTTCGGGTTCATGTGTGCTTCCAGCATGAGCAGCATAGCCGAGTGGTATTGTAGGATTGCCCCTCTGTACCAAGCCCATGCCGAAAGCTCTGGTCTTGTCTCTAGTGAGATTGTGAACTCGTTCGTTGCAAGACATGCATCGATGAGTATTCGCTTCAGTCGCTCGGGCAAAGTACTCCTAGCTCCAGCAAAGTACCTATGAAGCAGCATGATGAAGAGTCGACTACTCAGAATACGGTAGAAGTGCATGGCGAGGTTTTGTCGAGGGTCAGAACCGGCAAGCAGAGGCATGTACCGTGTTTCCATGTCCGTCCTGAACTTCTGAACCCTGCTCAGTCCTGCTGTATGCTTGAGCTTCTTCTGGTCGATCCTCCGGTTGTCCAGCCAGGTCTGTCGATGCGCTTCTGTACATTCGAAGCGGATGCGACTCAGCGTCATGTCGGTAAAGTAAGGCAAATCTTCCGTCGGAGGGGGATTCTGACTAAGGTCATCTTCATTGACGTTCAAGGGAAGCTTCGTATCAAAGTCGTCCTTGTGGATCTGTGGTCGCGGTCCAGTCGCCTCGCAAGTCCTGATGTCGAGGAAGCAGAGATGGTACCAGATGAGACGACGAACATGTGTCTCCACCGCCGAGAAGCCGTAATGAGTTCCGTCTCGATGCAGACCCATACACTCAGCTAGACGGATTGCCGTACCTGTGAGAGCAGAATGTGACCGTGATACTTCAGCTCGACATAGAGGTACCTGGTTGGTCAACTACTGTGAGATGTGGCAGGAAGTGGCTACTTACAAGATACAGCACGAATGCCTGCATCGTCTCCAATTTTGTCGTTCTGAGAAAGTTCGCTTTGGATAGACACTTCTCCGTGCTTGCCTGGATCTTCTCGACCAAGACTGCCCGAGGTAGCCCAAAGATCTGTAGGCTGGACTCATCCGGCAAGCTGACAGCCGCATTGAAGAGACAAGCAAAAATGACAGCTTGAGTTGATGGCGGAGGTTCAGTGCCAATCATGACGTGCTGCCAGAATAGGTCGTAGAGGTTGCGGAAAGTTGGCTTGTGTACGATGGTGACGACTGGGTGAACTGCTCGCCAATACTGCTCAAACAGCTTGTCGCATGTGGCTCTTGATGGCAGCATCTCTTGCAATGAGTTTGCGGCCGTGGCTGGAAAGAAGAATCCTGACGCTGGTGGGAGATAGTCGGGTCCAGGTCCGAGGTAGATAGCAGGAGAGTCTGATAGAAACCGGTTCTGCGAAGAGGCTGGGAAGTCTGCTTGTGGAGGGGGAGGCGATGATATGTTGCCCGGCGAACCACCTTGCTGACCCCAACTCGTCAACTACATACTATCAGCGGTGTCAATGAGGTATTATTTCAAGTCATACCTCTTCGGCCATCTTTGGTCGTACGAAGCCGCCAATCCTCTCTGACACTCTCATCTTGCCCAGTTGGACACCAAGATCCATCAGGTCATCGTCAGCATCATCCTCATACACCTGGTCGAGAGAGGCAAGAGGAGTCGGCTCCAGGTCCTTCTCATCCTCAAACTCGGGCAAGTCGTCCTCATCGCTGTCAATCTCAACCTTGGGCTTGACCTTGTCTGTACTGTTCTTCCTCGCCACATCTCGTTCCAGACTCTGCTCCAGATTTCCCATGCGATCCTTGATCTCGGCCAACTTCTGTTGTGACACCGAGTCCAAAGCCGGAGCCAAGTATAGGCAATCCCTTCGAAACTTTGCACAGTTGGAGCATGGTGCTGACTTGTCGCACTTCAATTTCCGTCTTCGACATTCCAGACACGAAGCAATGACTCGATTACGACGTCTGATGCGAGGTGCGCCCGCGGCTTCTTTTGCTGCGTGTGGTGAGGGAATCTGGTTGCTTGCGGCCGTAGAGGAGCCCTGTGGGCCTGCGTCGGACATTGTTGTTATATAAGCAGGGCTAAATTCACATGGATTCCAATCGTAGATCTCCAGTCTATAATTCGTTCGACCTTTCTTGTCATGGGCACAAAGTTGATGGTCAGTCGCCAGCAATCGAGGCTGTTCCCTGCGATTTTGCCCTCAGAGCAGCATCTTAGAATCACTCGAATTGTGGTCAAATACAGATCGACTGCCGGCTGTGAATCCGTCGCGATCCGTGGCAGCTTGACCACGATTCTAGTTGGTGCTTGCCGTCCAAAATCCGTTGACCATTCGGTGTCAGCTCGCACGACACGGCTGGGAGAGATGGCGGTTCAGACTTTGGGGCTGTCCGCGGCTTGTTCGAGTCGCAGAGGTGATAACGATATGGAAAACAAAGTCAAAGCCTCGAATTGATGACGAGATGACAAGTCAAAGGATGACTGACCTGGCCTGACATACACATGGCTTTGATCGCCCTGTTTCGTTAAACTTCCGGCTGCCTAAACCGGCTGCCTAAACCCAACGGATCCAGGTTAAACCAGAAACATGGGAACTCGTCACTTGGCAGGGCAGAACAGATCGACGCTATCAATTCAAATGGTCTATTTATGGTGCGAATGTACTGTACAGCTTCATTAGTCTACCAAGAACAATTTCCTGCAATGTCAGTCCGGTAGATGCTCAATCGATGCGATGATGCCGCTGAGTGCTGTCAACTGACACGTTGAGTCGGCCATATCAGGAATCCTCCGCCGAACGCGCTAAGACCAAATGGGGGGTCAACCTGCGAAAGGTGGGGCTTACGACTTCAATGCCGCGATCCTCGTGAGCCCATTTACGAGTATTGTGGCGTATCATTTTATATGTACTCTCGTTTCGGGTCCAGTGTGTCCAACAAATCCATTGTCTTCTCGTACCTGTTTGCGATTGTCAGTCTTGACCAGATATCTGATCGAGTTGTACTCACATGGTGAAGACGATCCCTCCGCTCAAAACCAATCGAGCCAGTCGTGGCAAGGCACCCGACCAAAACGTTAAAACACCTTCTTGCCGGAAGATTTTTGCGGCACAGTCCAGACTGTTTCTGTACTCATGCTTTGCTTCTATTGATTGCATTCGTGTCTTGACCGTGTCGATCGGCATGGTCGCATACCTGGGAATGTGAATCCGTGGTCTTCGAAGTCGCCACAAACCCAACTTACACTGTGATGACTCCCGCCAGTCCACCTATTCCAAAGGTGCTGATCGCTCCGAGCTTCTCTCCAGGCGCGACATAACTTTGCGCCAATTGCTTTAGTGATGTGTAACTGGAGAATCGCACCGCCGAGTTCGCCGCCTGTCGTGCTGTCGTCGGCACGAAACCCTTGAAGAACCCGCGAACACCTTGCTCCTGAGCAATCAGTCTGCTGCCGTGGAGAAATCCCTTCATCCTTGGGTTTGCCGACTTGCGATCATCGATCAATTGAGTCTTGATACTCTCGAATGGTGTGACTGCCAACAGTGATTCCGTGGCACCTGCTCCAAAACCCGCCAGTACAGTACTTGGACCGCTCAGAGTACCATCTGGTCCAGCAAGCATACTTTTATACGAGTCGAACGCTACAAATCGAACTCCAGCTTTGATCGAGTTGCCGATGATCAGTGTCGTACACCCAGCGTACCATTGAGATCCAAAAGGCGGCCATGGTAACTTCTTACCCGCTTCTAATTTTCGATTTAGTTGTGTCCTGGTCTTTGCGAATTCTGCTGGATAGGTAATCGCAATCTCTACTGCTCCAGCGGTCGATCCAGCGATGATGGAGCGCAGTGCAGAAGGCTTTTGCTTGCCTTCTTGCGTCGCAGCACTCATTTTGAATGCTGTAGTCCCACAAAGCAGCCGGGGGAGATTTCAATGATTTGTTAGTCCAGGCTTGTAAAGGTTGAAAAAGCTTGGTCCAAGCTCCGCCCTTTGCGGTCCGTGACGAGCTTCCGCGTCGCAAAAGTTTCGAGCATCACCACAACCTCAAGGACATCTGCCGCCCACGCTCCAACCTCCGCCTCACATCGGATTTTCGGATCAGAACCTTCAACATGCAGTCAGCGAGACTCCTGGCACGAGCTGCCACCCGAACGTCCTTCAAGTCTGCACGAGGCAGCATCCGCACATTCCAGTCCCCAGCTCTTCAAAGATCATGGCGGCCGACTGCCGGCATAGCGAAGACGATACAGCAATCGGCATGCTTCTCGAGCACCCCGGCACGCTTTGAGGGTCAGTGGTCATGAAATCATGTTGTCGAAACCCTGCTGACATGTTCAGTGAATGAGGAGCTGTTCGCGAAGCTCGACCAGGAACTTGTCTACGAGAAGGAATCACCACAAGACGAAGGGGCAAATGATATCAAGGAATACCTCAGTGCATCAGAATTCCAGCTCGAGGATGTCGAAGGGTCACAGGAAGTGCATCTGGTGCGGACTTTCAACGACGAACAGATCAAGGTCACATTCTCGACTGCCGGCTTGACCAGTGCGGAAGAGGCAGAAGCTGATGCTGCCATGTACGACGACGAAGCGGGTTCGGGTGCTGGGTCAGAGGGCAAGATCAGGCAAGCGCCAGAGGATGACTTGGAGTCCGATGAGTACGGGTCACAGTCGCCGGTCATCGTAGCGGTTGACGTTCAGGTTTCGCGACCTGGCAAAGGCGCCATTCTTCTCGAGACTGAGCTAGACCCGAGTGGACAATTCTACATCAAGCATGTCGCCTTCTACCCGACTCCAGAGCTGGCGGAAGGCAAGACAGCCGATGATCAGATTGCTCAGCGTAATCTCTACACTGGACCTCCGTTCGTCGAGCTTGATGAGAACCTGCAAGCACTGTTCGACGAGTACTTGAAGGAGCGTGGGATCAACGAGAGCATGGGTGTCTTTATCCCAAACTATATCGACCAGAAGGAGACACAAGAATACGTAAAGTGGCTTGAGAGTAAGTCTTGCTAGTGGCCTGGCCGCTGAACATACACTAATAAGATTCAGATGTCAAGAAGTTTGTCGAGTAGGACGTTCCTGTGCAGAGACACTTAAAAAAACAGCATAGCTGGCGTTTTATTGTTCTACAGCATGAGAGCAGGCAGCTGCTCAGACCTTCGAGTCGCAGCAGCCATATACCACCATCACTCTCCCCTTTGAGCCATAGCTACCATGTATAAACAATGACTGTGAAACAAAAAGATATTGAAGACCTAGCTCTCGTACCAGATGGAGGAATAGAATCCATCCCAAGCAGACTTTGCAAATTGAGCACCCCGCTTGCCCTTTGCCAACCGGTCATCGACCACAGCCTCAGAATTGCTAAAAGTTGTGATCAAACCCGTCTATGACGGATCACCCTCTTCCTATCATGTTATTTGAAATGGTCTCATCAACGGCTGTATGAGAAAGAAAGAGACGTCGTGATCAGACGCGAAGAAAAAAGATCCGCGTTCAGCAATGTTGGAGCACGACATGATTGGTCGGAACTGACGTCGGCGGAGCCATCGAAGCCGACAAGGAGCTCTGGTCCTCATATCTTCTACTGTCAAGAGCTCAATTGGTGTCTGATCTGCCCGAGACAAGTCGCTGGACAACACACCTGACAACGATATCGATTGACCCCGGATTGAGCAGTTTATTGTCTCGCGAGGATCGATCGTCATTACACCCAATCCGCATGAAAGAGCTCCAACCTCTTCGCTTTTAGCTGCGCAAGACCAGCTATCTTCTTCACCTCTTCAATCCTACCAATACCAATTCAAATCCACAACCAGAAACTGATACCTCTACCACCTCTCCACAATCTCCTCCACCAAGATGCCATCCCACCCCACCCTCATCAATCTCCCCCCACCTCCCTCCGACCCCGTCACCCCTTCCGACATTCCGTAAGCCTCCCTCCCCCCTTCCTCCCACCCCGACTAATCTCTCCCCCCCAGCGGCACCCCCAACTCCACCACAACCTCCATGTCCGAACTCTCCACCGTCGCCATCAAAGACGGCCACAGAGGACACCTCCCGCACCACCGCGCCAACGCCCCGGACCCCTCCGCCGAACGCGCCGACCGCATCTCCCGCCTCGCCGGCCTCGAACGCGTCGCCACAGCCCGCCAACCCCCCAACACCAACCTCACCCCCGGCGCCGTGGCCCCCCATTCCCAAGCAGGCTACAGCAGCGGCGCGGGCTACTTTGACAACCAAGGTAACCCTGTGCTCGGACGGGAGAGGAGCACAGTCGGCTCTGCGTCCGCGACGGGGAGTGTAGGCGGGCGCACGACGTGGGCGTCGGGCAGCGTGGGCGGGGAGGAGGATAAGATGAGTGAGTCGGCTGCGACGGCGGATACGGGCATGTTGGACGAGCAGGGGGATGTGGATATGGAGATGGATAGGAGTAGTGTGGGCGGGATCAGCGAGGAGGGGACGGGGAGTTTGGTTGGGTTTGGTGAGGGGGCGAGGACGCCTGCGAGGTTGAGTAATTATGGTTCGCCTGCGGGTGGGGGTAGGGGTGGGCTTAGGGGGGATAGCTTGACGCCGACGTCCGCGCCGGTGGGTGGGCAGGGGATGGAGAAGGATGCGAGGATGGATGGTGTGGCGAAGGATCCGGTTGGTTTGGCGGAGAGGATTGTGAGGGAGAGGTTGGGGGATGAAGAGGGGGGGTTGCATGGTGGTGGTGGGAGGGGATTGGGGAAGTTTGAATTCGAAGGGAAGTGAATGCCTTCTAGACTACAAGCCTGAAGTGGGAAATGGTGGAGTGTTGGGGGAGACAAGAGACTCTGCCAGTCATGGCATGTTGCGAAATGGAATTAGCCCAAGAGGCTGGATGAGGTAGACATGCTATGAATGTACGATTACGAGCCGCTCTTCAGGCACTATCAAGCTTCCTGCACAGTCGTTTCAATTCATTCCACATGATGTCTAAGTTGCTCAGGGGGTCCAGTTGAATGCCCCGTCTCCAGTTCCTCTCAGCCACACCTAGTCAGCCTCCGACCCTCGACACAGACTATCTCTCCCTCCCTTACAGCAAGACAACTCTCGCCTCCACTACCCCCTCCTCCCCCTCCAAACTCCCCCTCACCCCCTCCTCCACCCTCCCGTCCACCCCCAGAATCATCAACGCCTCATTCCCTCTGCCCTCTCCCTGCTCCCCCTCCCCCCTCTCCAACGGCGCCACGCTCATCGACCGAATATTCACCCCTGCCTTGCCCAACAAACCTCCCACGACCCCGATCTTGCCTGGTTCGTCGTAGTTTCTGCACATCAACAGCGTGCCTTGGGGGATGAATGAAGTGCTGAAGCGTCCCAGCCGGGAGATGTAGGGCAGGTTATTGGAGACGAACCCGGAGATGGTGAGGTCGTCGTCTTCTGCGTTTCGGGATGAGGAACCAATAGGTGGGGACAAGGGGTCGCGATGGCGGCTTGTCGAAGGGGTACGGGGACCCGGGCGAGCGCGCAGGGTGATGAGCGCCGAGTAACCCTCTCCTTCTAGAGTTTCCCTGCTTCGGACTTCGGCGATGCGGATGCCGCGTTCTTTGGCGACGAGTTCGGCGTTGACGATGTTGATGTTGAGGGTTTCTTTTGTGGAGATAGGAGTGAGGAGGCCTTTGACGATGGCGGCGTAGAGGGGTTGCGTGGTTTTGAGGGACGAGAGGGTGCCTTCGTAGATGATCTCGAGGGAGGAGCGGGAGGTGGAGGCGGAGCGGGCGATGTATTGCGTGAAGATGGAAGCCATGTTTTCTGCGAGGGAGACGAAGGGTTGGAGGGTGCGGTATTCTTCTGGGAGGATGATGGGGGCGTTGACGGCGGAGCGGGGGAGGGCGCCGGAGAGAATGGAGAGGACTTGGGTGCAGACGTCAATGGAGACGTTCTCTTGAGCTTCGACAGTGGAGGCGCCGAGATGAGGAGTAGCGACCACCTTGGGATGGGCAATGACGCGAGAAGCCGACGACTCAGGCTCAGGTGGCTCGGACGTGAACACATCAAGACCCGCACCGGCGATGGTACTGTTGTCAAGTGCTGCAATCAGAGCGTCCTCATCAATCATGCCTCCACGGGCGACATTGAGGATCCGTGCGGTCGACTTCATCGTCGCTAGCTCTGCAGCACCAATCATCCCCTTCGTTGAAGCAATCAGTGGCGTGTGGATGGTAAGGAAATCGGCCTCTTTGATCAGCTCGGCCATAGTGGGGACAATCGTGACTGATGCCGCAGCCGCCAATTGAGGGTTCGCGTAAGGATCATATGCAGTCAGGTTCATGCCCAGACCTCCTGCTATACGTGCCACGGTAAGACCCACTGGAGCATGTCAGCCCGGTGATTTTCTAAATATGTTGGGACTTACCTTTGCCTAGACCGATGATGGCAAGATTCTTGCCCTTGAGCTCAACGCCAACCAGCTTACTCCTCTCCCATTCACCGGCACGAATGCTTTCATAGGCTGGACCAATGTTGCGAGCGACTGCCATGAGCACTGAAGTAATGAGAAGATGGAGTAGTTTTAAGGTCATGTGTACTTACGGGCTACGGTGTGCTCAGCGGCAGCATTGATGTTGCCGACTGGTGAGTTGACGACGATGATGCCATGCTTGGTTGCAGCAGTTACATCGACATTGTCGACACCGACCCCAGCACGAGCAACAACCTTTAAACGCTTGCCTGCTGCTAGAACTTCGGCGGTGACTTTCGTCTCGGAACGGACTATAAGGGCCTCATAGTCTCCGATACACTGGAGAAGATCTTCTGGAGACAGACCCTTCTTCTCATGAATATCCAGAGATCCTCTCAGTAACGCTAGTCCATCAGGTGAGACCTTCTCAGGTATGAGCACCTTTGGACGAGCATTGGAGGAGCCATTGGTGGCTGTAGGAACGATGAGCGGCATGATTGAGAAAGTTTCGGTATTTGTTCCGGTGATTTCCAGACTACAAGGGTACGTGGAAGGATGGTTTACTTGAGAAAAACCGTCGAGGGTGGTGTGCTGGTACCGTGTCCATCTGTCCCACGCCATTACCCCGCAGTTTGCCCAGAGGGTGAGGTTGGACCCCCACACTGCACCCAAGGTCAAACATTGACCAATGGTTTCATGTGGCGGCCTCGACATGCACATCAGACGGGCTGTCGGAATGTCGTCCTTTTCTAGCCCGGGACCCGAGGGGCACCGGCCATGCTTGCCACTCTGCACTCCGAGAGTACTTTGCAAGTCCTGCTTCTCTTCTATCTCATACTCATCGCCGTGTGAAGTATTCAAAAATGTCGTCCCTCTGGGTCAGAAGGCATCTCGAAGTGGATCTTCCGTAGCTCTGATCGGATAATGGTGGTCATGGCATCGAGCTTCCGGCGATGAACATCCAGTACGTTCTTCGATCTACGTACGCTCAACGTAGTCGACGCTTCGGAGTGACCTGAAGGACTTCCAGGCGGCTCTATTGCAGTAACTGACCCATTTGGAACAGTCGAACCGTTCTCTACAGACTTGCTCATCGCACTGACCGCATGCGGAGGATATCTCTGGTCGCGCGGCCCTTCGGTGGTGACCTGTACTTGGCGAGGTTTCCGTGGTGGCACTCCTCCTTCCAGGACTAGAAGCAAATTTGGTTGGAGGAGTCGCACAACAATGTTGCGGTTCTCAAATTCCATAGTCATGGTATGCATGGTAGGCTCGTTTGGCTCGTTTGGCTCGTGGTGGTCCTCATCGTTCATATCATCCTCCCGCAGATCGAGTCGCTCTTTCCAGGTCACTGAGATTAGCGCAACTTGATCGCGCAGTTCTTGAATGTCTGTAGGTGAAGTGTATGCCAGGAGTGATCCATTAGGTGTCGTCATACTTTCGAGGTCAGTTGATATTACATATGAAGATGGAACATACTCACAACCATCTTCGGACGAGCTTACCATCCGCATTGTCACTGAGAAGCTTTGTAAAGGCCTTGACCCTGATCATGATTGCTGGATCGTTACGCGCATAGGTTGGATAATTGACAAAAGACCTTGGTATCGTCAAGCTGGGTCCTCACGCTTAGCATGGTCTGGGATAATGTAGAAACACAGTATTCTGGAAGCTGTGCGCTGAAGGAGTGTGAGATTGCAGGATCAGAAGGCTAATTAAGAGCAAAAGACTTACCATGGAAGATAGTTATTTCATAGTAATTGAGATGACGATGATTTGATATCCTCATAGCCGACAAGAGCCGCACTACGGTGAGCGATATCTGCAGAACTCGGCTATCAAATACTGAGCACCGACTCTTTCCCAAATGCTCGCCTGCTGCATAGAACTACTTGTATTAGGATACTTGCATATTGCTACGTGCGGGGGGGCACTGTAATTATTACTGGATACGCCCATGTAACGTTATGCATTTGTATTGAAGATTGTAATCACACCGCCTGTAGTTCACCATATCGACATAGACCTCTTCAGGATGGACAGCTTCTACGACAATGGCGAAGAGTCCATGCAGACGCGAGCACAGGATGATCTCTTTGGAGACGATTTCACACCTGCAACCGAGCCGGAACCAGTAGCACCCACACCGCCACCGCAACAACAAGGCTTCGAGCGAGGAAGTCGTGGTTCAGCTCCGCGAAGTCGTGGTCGTGGGCGAGGACGAGGAGGCACTGGAGCTACACCAACTTTCCAAGCAACATCCGCAAATGGCAGCTCAGTGTCCACATTCAATCCTCTGGGTGAATCACGACATGCACCGAACCCGCTTGGTGAGTCACGGCATGCTCCAAAAGTAGCTCTGGAGCCAGAGCCAGAGACAGCTCCCCCTGTAGGAATAGAGCAACCGCCGGACGAGACAGCCACGGTGGATCCTCCGGCAGACGCACCGACTGAGCCTCGACATACCAAGCCCACAGCAGTACGAGGAGATCGATCAGCTACAGGTGGGACGGCGAGAACGAAATTGACCGAGGAAGAGCTCGCAGCCCGCATCAGTTCGATACAATTGAAGAACGCCACATTAGAGGCCGCACATGCAAGAGCACAGGCTGACGCAGATTCATTCGCGCAAAGGGAGAATGAGGCGTCCAAGAGGAGACAGGAGGAGAGACGAGACAGGCAGCAGATGATGGGCGAACGGGAGAAGAATAGACAACGGAAGCTGAAAGCCCAAGAAGGCAGAGAGTGGGACCTGGACAAACGGGAGGAAGACTTTGCTGATCAAAGACGGGGTTATGGACGAGGAGCGCACGGTGGTGTGACGGGAACACGGCTGGGCGGCGGAGAACGTGCAGTAGGCTTCGACGGAGCACAGGATGACGGCAGGGAGCACATATATCGCGAAGACAGGGGGAGAGGAAGGGGGAGGGGCGGAAGAGGCGCAAGAGGTGACGCCAGAGCTCAAGGTCATGGACCGCAACAGCCACCGCAGGCCGAGGAATTCCCAGCACTCGCATCCGGACCAGCGAAGCAAGCAGACCAAGGTGCCGATGAGGTGGTTGCAGCACCAAAATTATCATTCCCAGCCCAGGACAAGGCTCAGCCGGACCAATCAGACGCCAAAGACAAGGACCAGAGCACAAACGCAGACATATCGCTTGATCATTTGAAAAAGCAATCGTGGGCGGACATGGTCGAAGACAGCAAAGCACGATGAGACAATAGACCTGACGCTTGCGCTCCGGATCGACAATCACAGTAGCATCCTGCACAAGACCAAGACATATCAATCTCGAATTGGATCATAGATGTACATCAGCTCTACACTGACACCAGAGTGGTTGAGGTATGCAGGAAACCACTTGCTTTCGCCAATGCGGTACCACGCTAGTTACAGCTCAAGCTCGTGTGGGTGGAAGGTAAAGTCACAGGTGAGTGGGTGGGTTGCAATATCGCTGTCTCATTTGTCTTGGTTGCTGGGCACTTACTGGCCTCAAGGCTGACAGCAGTATTTCCGACGGCTTTGTGTATTGTCTCACACATACTTGCTATGTTGACTTACTTGTCCTCCCTGCTGTGATCTGGGAAGAATTTAAAGCTCCGACCAGAACTTCTCTCAGAACAGTGACCATCAAACCCAATCCCCCTTTTTCCAGGTAACGTCACCCATCTCCAATTTGTCACCATGCGGTCTTCTTCCACGGCCATCCCATACTTCCTTAGGTATGGCTACAATCTCAGGAAAGCCAATAAAGACGACGACTTGCTCGCTTTCCTCCTTCAAGAGAAACTCCCCATTATAGAAAACGAGAAGCATCTTTCCATGCGCCGTCGTTTATTGCAACACTCAATCGAGCTTCACCGTCAGAACAATGCCATGCCTGTGGACTATATGGCGCCTGGATTCAAGCCTGTGAAGTACCAGTACGACATTGCCAAGTTCGAGTTCCTTTTCGTCCTTAACGACATCGCATTCAAGGACAGACAGGACTGGGAGGGGATGGAGAGAATATACCAGCTCAACCGCCGCATGATCCGCGAGCAATTCAACAACGAACACGCCATTGAACTTGTCCAGCCACTCCGCCACGAGCACAGCTTTGCGCAACAACCCTACAACCCACAACAGCATCAAGATGCCAGACCTTCGTTCCAGGTAAGCCACGAGAAAGGAGGCGAGATCTCTACTGCATGCTAATAATGATCCAGGCTACGAACATGCGCATGCCCGATCTTGCCCCGCCTAGGTATCCACCACAGCCTGGATCCTTATATCAGCAGCCCGACCCCTCCCCACGCCCCATCCAAGCAGATCCAATCTTGCGCAATCCTGGCTCAAGAGTGCTGCCTGTGCCTGCGGAGAGCTTGCACTTGGCGTACATCGATCACGCATTCATGGTTTCAGACCCATCGGCAGCGACTGCGACACTTCCGCAACCTATTGTCCCGTCCAGTGGAGGCCCTGTTCAACCGATCACTACGTGGAAATCCTCGGAAGTGCGAAGTTCTGATGCGATCTCCACCGAACTAGCACAAGAGACTGGACATTCTCGCGATCGACCTACTCGTCAACCAGCCTCTCTCCCTGTTAGTCAACCCAATATCACACACAAGTTTCCGTACCACTCCTGGATACTAAGGCTCATGGCAAAAGCCTGGACGAGATGGCAACTTCCGACCCTTCTGCTGATCAAGCCAAGTCACCGATCACAGCTCGTGCTGTCCCATCCCCGGCTGCCCCTTCTAGTTCAAGACACAGTCACTTCTCGGTCCCTGATGACAGTGAAGACGAATTTGAGATGTCCAGCACGCCAACGCCGACGGCCAGCAGGCCCGTTCGCTTCGGCAACTCCTTCATGCCAACAAAATCACGCCGCACACAGGAAACACCCTTGACTAGCCCTCGCACGACTGCACCAGGGGCCAACACTCCACCGAGCGCCACTCCGACCCCACCACTCGCCCACCGTCAATTCGACTGGGCAAGCACCATTATTAACCGCAGCCAGCTCGACTCAGACTCTCCAACGCTTTCCAGCGTCTCCAGTGTCGGTCGCTCGCCAGCGTTACGACTGCTGATGGTATTTGTTCAAGGAGGAGTGGGTGGCACGGGCTCGTGTAAGCACGAGTGGAGACCAGAGCGTACGGTCTCTGGTAGTAATTCCGATTGAAGCAGGTGGCGGGGGAAGTAATGTCTAATAGAATGGAGAGTATACGACGGTGATAGAGAAGTAACGAATGCCGTCGCTTACGGTGCGGCTCTTATATCCTCCAAGATCGACCAGGGAAAGCTCAAGTGTCCTTGGATCCTAGGACCGAATGACGAGAAGATGCTCGAAGCTTCGGACTGGGATATGTGCTTCGACATCTGCCGTGAGCGCCTACTGAGAATGACCAAAGAGTGCGACAGAAATGGTCCAGTAAGTGTCAACTCTGTCTCGCTTGCTACATTGCTAACGCTAGCAGCGCTCGTGTCTGAGAAGTCGATCTTCTGCGAAATCGTCTACCAACGCCGAAATAGCGAGACAGCCTACAGGGAGTCCTGCAGATCATTTGATCCTACCAGCTGGCTGAAGATATGTATAATCCGGATCGTGCGTCGGACATCAAGCATCACCGCTGTGGTCGGTATTAGGTCGACTGGTACTACCAGACTGCTCGGTTACTACTACAGAAGAGATTGCATCAAAGCTGGCTGGCAATACTTTAGTATTGTTTTGATCAACTACCTCTGCCGGAAGTCAGGGCGTGCAGAGCGCTCGGATGGATCGAAGCAGTGGGCGCCCGAGGATGTTTGTTTAGATGTGAACGCCCTTCCTGTAAAAAGAATAATCTATGATGAAGGAGGAATTGTAGCAGGGTATAAGATATTTCGGTGAGAAAAAAAGCTTTATACGGTTCGTCGCTGTATGGAAGTTGAGCACGGAGTCTCAGAGCTTGAAAAGTCCAAGGAACATTGTTTCCAAAGGGCAGCAGTGATGAAATAGAAGAGAGGTAGTAAAATTTGGATGATACATCCTGTACATTGAGTCAAAACATTTCTTGGTGGGCTGAAGGTCTGAGGTTAGGACACGTAGTTGAGCCTTCCGGTGAGATGTCAGGCCATAGGATCCGGGACATTTCACATCACAACAAGACGATCACAACAGGCTATAGCAAAGTTGTTCACCTGAAAGTGATATCGACAAGTAGACATTCTCCATTAATCACCATGCTAGATCATACACACACTGCATCTGTCGAATAACAGTTCCCCATACCCCTTTCCCTGCCTCATATCTTACACCTCCTGCTTAGCCCTCGCCTCACTGTTGTCGACCTTGTTGCGCATTTCACGTCCCTTCTCGGACCACGGGAAGTGAGCGACTGGGATGAGGAAGAAGCTGTTGCCGCTATCCGCGATACCGGCCAAAGCGTTGTACCAAGCCATGAAGGCAGCGAGGAGACCGAACGCGCCGCCGGCCTTGATGCAAGCAAGGTTTTCGCCCTGGAGGTAGCCGATTCCGAGCATGAGGAACGCTAGGTCGAGGAAGAAGAAGAGGAGGAAGAAGGCTACGGTTGATCGGAGGGTGCATCTGGAAGGATGTTAATACCTTTATCCATCGTTCTGGATTGGGGATTACTGAAATTAACAAAAGCGTGGTAAAAATCCACCACCCCTAGAAGCGTATTAGCATACTGTAAGCCTTGATATAGGTGTTGGGTAAGGTGTGGTGGGTGTTTAAGAGGGTGGGGGGGGGTGGGTTCAGGGGCGGATTTTCGGTGGCGGCGGCGACCACGACGACAACATACCATCAAGTAATAACCGAAAGAATTGTAGAAAAGCGGGTTAGCAACGCCGCCTAACCCAGAAACGATTCCAAAGCCACCAGGCGTAAGAATGATGGCCGTTCCAATCCAGAAGCCTCCGTACGAGCTCAGCGCGGTGGCACCAAAAGTGTTACCCACAGCCATCTCCCACATACCCGCAAGCAACTGCACAAGCCCACCATACGCAAAGGCTGCACCGATCACCAAGTTTGGCTCATTCACGCCCTTCGTGCGCAAGTTGATCAGGGACAAGATGAAAGTCGTGAGCGCGAAAGCGGACAGACCCAAAGGCGCGGGGTTGGCGAACTTGCGGTTCTCGGTTGGGCGGTAGAGACCGGGCTGGAACTCACCGCCGAAGGCGGGTAGACGGGCGGATTCGCCAGTGTTGATGTGGGCGAGCGGGTTGCCGCCGTAGTCGTAGGGCTTGCGGGCCTTGGGGCCGGCGCCGTTGGCGGCGGCGGTGGTGGTGGGAGGGGAGTGGTCGTGGTGGGAGATGCCGTTGGCGGAGTCGACGGTGGCGGGAGCGGACATGATGGACTGAGTATCGGTATGTCGCGGTACCGGATATTAGTCTTGCGGAGAAACCTGGAGATTGTTTTTCTGGGGACGAGAACCGCGCCTGGGGGAGGGATCAAAGAGGTGGATATATGAGAACCGAGGACGAGGGTCTCGGACGAATGGACTGGGGTGTATTGGGTTATAAGGGTGGAGCTGGGGCCTCATCACGGGTAATTCACGTTTTCTGCCCAAGGCCTCGCGAGAGAGAATGACGGACATGGGTGATGGGAGGTCGAATAGAGTTGCAACGGCGTCATGGTCAAGGCTCTTCCGGATGTGTTCAGTCCGGTACAAGAAGACTTTTCTGACCATTTTTGGCCTCAGACCATGCGGAGATCTGTGTTGATCTAACCACGAAATGATTGACGGAGAATATTGGCCCTTGACGGGCAAGTGAGAGATGAGGTTGCGGCTACACGGCACGTCCGGTTTGTCAAGGAAACCATTTCCATGACTCCCGTGCCGCAAGGGTGTCACCTGGGGTAAAGAATGTTTGGGGCTCTGTGGACAGATTCCAAAACCCCAGAGTCAAATCAGAGTCACCCAGGGGATCCGATTTGTCGTATGAGGTAGCGATTTGTGGAAGGTGAGATCGGGGCGGTTTTTCTCGATGTCACGCCGATGGGGGCGTAACCAAGCATTGACAAGACCGCCAAACTTGAACAAGCAATTTCCGGGGCGTCACTCGTCTCTCTTGGCTCACACACGGAGGAAGAAATGACGATTTTCGACGACATAGGTCTCAGAGACTTGACAGAGGCCGGAGCTTGGAAACAGCGAGACTTACCATGACTCTCGATGTTTTGTTGGGCCCGGATAATAACATTTAGCCATCACAGGGCCAGTCATCTGTGGCTGACAGTAGCGAGAACTAGCGCGGTCCCACGATTTGCAATCATGCAAGCTCTGTCAAGGCGATCGCGCGAGCTTGTGTTCTGCCCAGTCGGCGTTGCGGCGCATGTCAGTATTACAATACTGTATGTATGCAGGAGGATGATTTGGCACTCTGGGCGGAGAGCATCAATCGAGATGAGTTCTGTCCCTGACGTTAGATGCCCTGCTACCACTGTGATGGCACGTGTTCCGTGTATTGTTGGTACCAGGGATATTGCTGCAGGGAGCTGATCTCCGTTTTCCTTGGCCTTGTTGGACACGCGAGGGGATCCTGCAAGGACTCGTGAGCATGCCATCTGAGATCTCGTGGTGTCCTCAGCGGAGATGCTCAATCGTGGAGTCTCCACACCGTTTGCGACTTGTGGATGGATGACAGACTGACCAGATTTTGTGTACCTCGACCGTTCCGTCCGGAGTAGCGGAGACTGACGACGACAAATGTCGACATATGACATTCGACCGGTGGAAGATACTTTGTCTGCATCTTGAACTTGTACATTTGCCGTCCGGTATGGACTGCCGAGATTGAACGTATATCTACACAGCACTCCAAGCACCATCAATTGGCACACAGCTTCCTGAGATGGTCTTCGCCGACTCACCACAAAGATAGAGCACCAGGCCTGCAACATCTGCCAACTCTGCTGCCGCGCCCATGGAAGCCTGCTTCTTCATCTGTTGCGCCATACCGAGTTGACTGAATTTCCCGTCTTTGAGATGGTCCGCGATGCCTGTCTGCATTGGTCCAGGCAAGATGGCATTGCATCGGATGTTCTTGTCAGCGTAGAAAGCAGCAATGTTCTTGGTCAGACCGGTGAGGCCCCATTTCGAGGCGGTGTAGGCGGTGCCTGCGGGTAGGTCAGTCATTCATGTCCATGGGAAGTATTCATCGACCTCGTATGAGGCACTCACCTGCAGCCCAGCCAGTGGTTCCCGCCAGACTGCTGACGTTCACAATCGCTCCTTTGTGTCCTTTCTCCCCAACATGGATTGCCAATCTCTTACTCGTCAAGTACGGCGCCGTCAAGTTGACGCTCAATACCCGGTCCCACGTCTTCCTGTCCAGCTCGCCGACTGGCTCGAACCTGTCCATGATTCCGGCATTGTTGATCAGAATATCAATCTGGCCGAATTTGGAGATGGTTTCGCTAAAGAGCTTGTCCAATGCCGCCTCGTCTGTAATGTCCGCTTGCTGAGTGAGCAAATTGGCTCCAGTGTTTGATCCCTCGAAGCTCTTGATCTGGTCGGCATTGATATCGCCCGCTACCACATTGGCGCCAGCGTCGAGAAAGGCTTTGCTGATGGCTGCGCCGAGACCACCGCAGCCTCCTGTGACGATGGCGGTCTTGCCTGAGAAGGACATTGTTGTTGTATGCACAATGGCCTGCCTAATTGCGGGCTAGACTGAGCGCTGTGTAGATAAGCAGGTAGAGAGCGGGAGTCTGAAGACGTAGAAGGAAGAGGGAAGAATTGGACCCGAAGACTACTTATATGAAGCTCTAAAGTGGCCTGATATGCACAATACTGTATAGCGCATCTAACCCCGTCCGTGATGTGTTGGAGATGGCTTTTTGGGAACGCGTATTGGTCGGTCCGCCAACCAGGCCCCGGAGGAGCTTGGAGCTAGAGCAAGCAGTAAGCGACAGCGAATGTGCTACTTTTGAATGTGGCAAAGACAGTCCGGTGAAGTGCGGGGTACCTTATTCTGTGGGTTAGGGATGTGACAGGTACCATCACAATGCAGATGTGCCACTTCACTTTCTGACGTTCAAACTTCAAATTTCCCATTGACTGTGATTTACTGGAACCCTGAACCCGTCCGTCTTCAGTCACGAGGCATTATTCGACCTGTATGATGTCAGGCATGACTGGTCTGCTTGCCTGAATCACCATTGATGCCTGGCATACGAGTCTGTGCTGAAAATAACGAGGGAGGAAGGGTCTCTATTTGTGATTCTACTTTTTCCGATCCACTTGCAGCCTCTTCGTATCTATGTTTTCTGAAACAACGGACATTCCACGGCGTACATAAGCTGGGCTTGTTGGCTTGCTCGAGGGCGCAGCTGTAGTTCAGCCCTGCAGCTGGAGGATCCGCCGCCACTACCTGAGTCATCCACCACATAGGTCGACTCGTTGAAGGCACCGCAGATCGAGCGCAATGAGACTCTGAATCAACGAGGGTCACTTGCATCACTAATGCAATCGGTGGGTAGGTATGAGAAGAAGTCAATTGGTCCCAAGGGACAAGAGTCACGAATTTACTCTATATCCCAGCAAAGCATTCAATTCGCCACCAAAGTCAATTCCGTGGTATCATTCTGCATGCTCCATCGTTGTCCTGTCTAGTCCGTCCCTGTATCCAACCATAACTCCAAATTCAATTGATAGCGATATCAATGTCTAATCCCCCAGAGACTGCCATAAACAATCTGTTGAAACCCAACTCCTGCGCAGCAAAGACCAAAGAGCGATTGTGCCTAGCGGTTGTAGCCAACTGACCAGGCGGTCCTGCTGCCAGAGCTACCACGCGAGCCAGAGTAGGAGCCGTGGCTCCGCGAGCCGCCAGACGAAGAGCTGTAGTGGCCACCCGAGGAGCCTGAGCCGCTGGAAGAGGAGTAATGGATGGAATTGGAACCTAATGATCTTGAGCTTGAGCAATCGCGAGCCTGCGAGTTAGGAGACTGACCTCGAGATGATCCGTAAGATGTGTGAGAGCCGGTAGAGCGACTAGAGCCACTTGAGCGGCTAGATGATGTGTAGGAGGATGACGAGGTGTAAGGCATGTTGAGACTGGTTGAGACTGATTCTGATGAGACTGTTGATAGGCTGTTCTTGTGCGATTGTTTCAATCGAGTAGATGTGCGATGATGAGGAAATATGAGAGAGAGGTCACGACGATTTATACAGAGATGATGGACAAGGCAAGAGGAAGTATAAGAGATAGGCAATGCCTCACTAGAATTGCACGTAATTGAGGAACAAATCATTTGTGACCTGCCTTTGCTGCCTGATGTGGTCCAGTAGAAAGGCATGAATTTCACGAGAATAAGGAAAATGTCCTGCTGCGCCTGAGGGTAGAGGCGGAGCGAAGGGAGTCATCCGTGTACTCAGGCAACAGCAAGTGACTTGACGGTAAAAGGCCATTGAGGGTCTGAGCTCGACAAACCATTTTCCAGAAACCGTATTCGACGGCGAGCTAGAATCCGAAAGTGAGAGTCTTTGAAGGGGCAGAGCATTGCGTGGTCTTCAGAACGGCCTGCCTTTGTGTGATGCGGTCCCGTCATCACGGCCAAGGCTGCGGCTTCGTCTTTAGCTCGACCGGAAACTCCTCCTTTCCAGGACGCAAAGGCACCTGGTGTGACGCACGGGTCTGCCGTCGACGTCGTTGAGGACGGGTTTCATGCCGAATTTACAGCTCGTAGGCACCTCGCTGTTCTTTCCTGAAGGGCTGTGCCGTTTGGAAGGATTGTCCGCTGAATGTTTCTGTAACAAGGCGGCCTCTCAGCCCCCGAAGCTGGACGGTGCTCAGAGCCTGTCGACAGCTCGCTCGTCCGTTTCATCATCTCGACGGAAGCGCCATTGGGCGAGAGATTACGAAAATACAAGTATAGAACATCGATGGAAGAAACGAAGAGTGAAAATAGAAAGGAGAGAGCAGATGTGATGAGCTGTCGTTGTGTTGCGGCAACCCCCTCCTTCTCATGACTTTTGTTGCTTTGTTCCGTGTTCCGACGATCCCCACCCAAATCTCCACCAAATTCAATTGGCGCTGTTTAGCCGGCCATGTCATCACCTCACCTCCGCCATCTCCGTGACCCAGCGACATCCATCTGCTTTCCTTCTTTTCGGCGATGTTGTATACAGCTACACGGCACCGCAATGAACCTTGAAATTCGGCCTCGTGTGAAAACTGGGTAAGGACCTATGCATCCTGTGCGCTGCGCAATCGAGGGAGAAATGAGAATAACATGAAGACGTCCAGGTGGGCAGAAGAGCAGGATTTCCAGTATCGCGATGTGATTGCTGTCGTCGTCGTTGTTGCTGCTGCATGGCAAGGTGCTCCATTGTGCTCCGTTTGTCCAGCACGCGCATCACAAACGACACTCACATCCACATTCAGAATAAGTTTGAGCAGCTGGAGACTTCTTCTTTCTCATTCTCATTCACTTGTGCATCGAAATTGATCTTTCCATAGCGACCCTTCCAATCTCAATACCCTGCAATCTACCATGGCCACTAACCAATCACTTGGTCAAGCGAGCGAGGTCGCCACATCCTGGACCTTGTCCACTGCGGTGTATGCCAATTCACCATCGACCAATTCACGCACTGACCTTTTCAGTGAGAAAATGACCGAAGCACCAGAGGTCATCATGCTCAAGATCGGCGAATACGAGACCTCCATCCACAAGTCACTCCTCATTCACTTCAGCGAGTACTATCGCCTCACCCTTTGCGGCCCCTTCCTCGAAGCCACAACTCAGCAGGTGGACCCCATTGACGACCTCTTCGACAAAACCACCCTGCAGACCTTCATCGGCTGGATCTACACCGGTGAAACCAACTTCGATGCAACCGACGTCTTACACATCACCTCTGCCGTCGAGCTGTACATCTTCGCTGACCGCTACGCCATTCCCGCGCTCAGACAAATCCTTCTCCAGTGGCTCAACGATAGTCACGACCCAACAAGCACCTCCTACCAGGACGTTCCCCTTCCTCCTCAGGCGGCAGTGGTCCTAGCTTTTGACAATCTACCTGAGAAGGATGATCTGTGCATCGCGCTCGCGCATATCTACGCACGCGCTTGGGTCCCGGCAAAGGAAGTCGCTCTCATCGGATACCCAGCTGCGTTTGGACATCTGGTAGTACCTTTGACGGCGAAGCTCCGAACCGAATTTTGGCGATCCAGGTTGGACCCTGACGAGGACGACTTCATGTTCGCTTAGTCCATGTTACGACGCCGCTGGGGTGCAAGTCGAAGGGACTTGAGCAGCCACGAGACTGCTGGTGGGGGAGTGCGGAAGTATATTACAGATTCTCGTTCTCAACATACTACCAGGTAGTGCTAGCCTACAGAAATCTACACTGCCACCCACGGCTTTACCGCAGCGTGATCTCGCCCTCCCAAGCACCTCTCTGCAGACCCAGCACCTCAACCACGTTCTTGAACCTCGGCCCCCCCCTCTCCTTTCTCTCCAAGTACTTCAACAGCTTCTGCCTCTTGTGCACCAGAAGTCTCAGGTTACGCTTATTCATCTTGTCCATCTTTCCCCTGCTGCCCAAGAATTGGCTTAGCGTCCGTATCCTAGCTGTCAGCACAGCGATCTGTACCTCACTGCTCCCCGTGTCTGGTCCTGCTCGTGGGGTCTTTTCCGGAAGGGCATTCTCCGCTGATTGTGCTGCTAGGAAGGTCGATGATGGCGAAGGTTTCGAAGGAAGGTGCTCATCGGTGTTGTGGCGTCCGAAGGTGGAGATGCATCGCTTGATGTTCACGCGCAAACGATCTTTTGAGGATGAGTTGGAGAGTGATGTGATTCGTCTAATGGCTTCTTTTGCTGTCACGTGCTGTGGATTGTTTGGGTCGGGATTGAGAAGATCTTCTTCCGCGAGGATGTCATTGCCGCTGTTGAAGCGCGAGACAATGTCCTCACCGCTGAGCTTGTTGCCGGACCATATCAGGGAACGCTTGATGGACTGGCCGAGCTCGGTGGGGTCGAGGTTGAAGTTGCGCTCTTTCGAGGGAGCTTGAAGCTTGGATGGGTTGGAGAGAGGAATGGATGCTGCTCGTGTGACGGAGGGATCTGGTCGTGCAGCTGTGTCGAAGGCTTCGACGAAGGGAGTAGGCTTGCCGAGGACTGGGTCTCCAAGCGCATCGGTGCGCTCTTTCTTGAGTTGAGACTGTCGCGATATGTTCGCAGATCTTCGAGCGCGTGCCTGAAAAATGGTGTATGGGTCTCGGAACTTGCGCTTCTCTGCTTTTGTTGCTGCCGATCGGATGTTTGATGAGGAAAAGTTTCGACAAGCATTGCAGCTCTGTCTAGATGCTCGAACTATAATGTTTTAGTCATGAACTATGTCATCGAATCATGCAACACATACGAGAGAGGTCTCCTAGTCGGAGAAGGAATGCATCCATATTTGCGTTACGACAGATGCTGTCAATTGTCTCCCCCAAGTCAACTTTCTCCAGACGAAGCTGGAAAGCGCCAAATGTCTTGGCATGCGGTTGACCTCGACTGCGGCTCCGCGGCGCGGTCACTGCCGCCAGATTTCGGAGACAAGTTTCACCGTCGCCCGCAAAATTCTGAGCCTTCAATGTTCTATCCCACGAAAAGTTGAAGATCAAGTCGCAGCTCAGCATCATATCCTCCAACTAGTCGCTATACACATTGCCCAACATGGCCCCCAGCAACCTTCCCGCCATCTTCAATGCCACTTCCGAGGACATCGAGAAGCTCCTCGCGGCGCAATGCCACCTTGGGTCTAAGAACCTGCAGGTTCACATGGAGCCATACCTGTGGAAGACTCGCCCAGATGGAATCAACGTGATCAACATTGGCAAGACCTGGTAAGAAGAGCTAGGACGATAGCGGAGGATATGTTCTGACAAGACTGTAGGGAGAAGATCGTCCTTGCTGCTCGCATCATCGCCGCTATTGACAACCCCGCCGATGTCTGTGTCATCTCTGCCCGCCCATACGGCCAGCGCGCTGTCCTCAAGTTCGCAGCCCACACTGGTGCTGTTGCCATTGCCGGTCGCTTCACCCCTGGTAACTTCACCAACTACATCACCCGCTCATTCCGCGAGCCACGTCTGATCGTGGTCACCGACCCCCGCACCGATGCGCAGGCTATCAAGGAGGCCAGCTACGTCAACATTCCCGTCATTGCTCTCGCAGATACCGACTCCCCTACCGAGTACGTCGACGTCGCCATCCCAACCAACAACAAGGGTCGTCACGCCATTGGTCTCGTATGGTGGTTGCTTGCCCGTGAGGTCCTCCGTCTCCGTGGCACTCTCGCCAGCCGTGAGGCCGAGTGGGATGTCATGACCGATTTGTACTTCTACCGCGACCCTGAGGCTGAGGAGCAGAAGGATTCATCTGGCCAGGACGAGAGCGCTCAGCCAGGTGCTGACCAGGTTGGCCCCGGTGCGGTCGACAGTGGCTTCAACAACGAGTGGGAGGTCAGCGGTGCTAACGCCGGCGCATTCGCTGCTGCGTCTGGTACAGGTGGTGCTGCCGCAGGTAGCAGCTGGGACGCCGCCGAGGGCGGCGACTGGGCTGCCAGCAGCGCACCTGTCCAGACCGGCAATGAAGGTTGGGCATCGGAGGCTCCTGCAGAGGCAAACCCAGAGACTCAGTGGTAGGGCAATTGCCTGCGCCTGAAGGAGGACGAAGGATGGCATCGCCTTTGCCTGAAGATCAATTCTGTCATTAGTTTGCCTGGTTGCGTTGGACGAAAGAGCACGGCACTGATGAGGGAAAGATACCCAGACGCTGCGATATGCCGATGGGGGAAAGCCCTGTGCTTGCTTGAAGGATGTACTTGATCGTCATCCATCCAACGACTGCAGGTCCGTAGAGAAAAGTCATCGAACAGCCTTGACAAGCTTCCCCCATGTAAGAGACATGCCTCATCACAGTGTAAAGTGAAATTAAGCAGATGTATGTGACGTCCAGTGCTGTCCAATCATGGTTCTTGAAATTCATGCAGGAACGGTCCCTGATCTCCGACAAATTGTTTCCCCACAAAAATTTCTGGGACGATGTCGGAGCTCCATGACTCCATCCTGTTAGTGTTAGTCCTCCGTGACTAGGGCATTACGCAGTAATCCAAGTACCGACACGATCCTTTGACTTTCTGAGGCCGAAATACGCTACTCTGGCATTCCGAAGACATCCTTGCGACATGAGACTGTGAACGGACTGGCACAACACAAACCCATCCCATCATGGCCGATCAACCTGGCCAGAATCCGACCAAGGTCTCGATTCTGAAGAAAGAGTCAATCATCGTTGACTACGGCATCTGGCAGGACTATGTCGCCCATGACCTTCTCACGAACATCGAGTCGACAAATTACGTCTTGATCACCGACACCACAATCGGCAAGATCTATGCGCCTGTATTCCAGGACAGCTTCAAACGACACGCGGAGCAGCTCGGGAAAAAGTCCAATCTCCATACATTTGAAATACCTCCCGGCGAAAGTTCCAAGTCGAGATCTACTAAGGCACAAGTAGAGGATTGGCTACTAAAGGCAGGATGCGTCAGGGACACTGTCATCATTGCCTTAGGAGGAGGTGTGGTTGGGGACATGATTGGTTTCGTCGCAGCGACATACATGCGAGGAATCAAGTTCGTCCAAGTACCTACAACTTTACTCTCGATGGTGGATTCTTCAATTGGTGGCAAGACTGCAGTGGACACACCACTTGGAAAGAATTTGATCGGCGCTTTCTGGCAACCTGAGAGGATCTACATTGACCTGCAATTTCTGGACACGCTTCCAAATAGAGAGGTGATCAATGGTATGGCGGAGGTCGTCAAGACGGCAGCGATTTGGGACGAGGAGGAATTTGCTTTCCTCGAGCAGAATGCGGATACATTCATGGAGCTGCTAAGTAAGGTGAAACCGGAGAAGGGTAGGTTCAAGGACATCATCCCAACTCTGAAGAGAATTGTTCTCGGCTCAGCCAGAGTCAAGGCAGAGGTTGTTTCTGCAGATGAGCGCGAGGGCGGACTTCGGAATCTTCTCAATTTTGGGCACTCGATCGGGCACGCCATGGAAGCAATCCTTACTCCCCAGATCCTACATGGGGAATGCGTAGCAATTGGAATGGTGAAGGAGGCAGAGCTCGCGAGATATCTCGGTCATCTTGCACCAGGAGCTGTGGCCAGGCTCGTCAAGTGTATTGCAAGCTACGGATTGCCTACTTCGCTGCAAGATAAGACTGTTCGAAAGCGGTCTGCGAACAAGAAATGTCCGGTCGACGATCTGATCTCAATCATGGCTGTGGATAAGAAGAACGTTGGTCTCGACAAGAAGATTGTCTTGCTCTCCGCAATCGGCAAAACACATGAGTTGAAGGCGTCCAAGGTCCCAGATAAGGACATTCGGATTGTCCTCTCGCATGGTATACGCGTACATCCTGGGGTGTCGAAGTCACTCAAGGTCTCATGTAGGCCGCCTGGATCAAAGAGCATTTCGAATAGGGTGCTTCTCCTGGCCGCACTTGGGAAGGGAACTTGTCGAATCACTAATTTGCTCCACTCGGATGACACGCAGTACATGCTCGCTGCCATCAACAAGCTCGGTGGAGCAACGTACTCGTGGGAAGACAATGGAAACACCCTAGTCCTGAACGGCAATGGCGGCGCCCTCAAAGCATGCGCAGATGAGCTCTACCTAGGCAATGCAGGAACCGCTTCGCGCTTCTTGACCACTGCCGTAACTCTTGCACAGCCGACCGAGCACAAGCACACTGTCCTGACTGGCAATGCAAGGATGCAGGAGCGCCCTGCTGGTCCTCTCGTAGATGCGCTTCGCAAGAATGGAGTCGACATCGAGTACCTTGGACAACAAGGAAGTACTAGTCTGCCATTGAAAATCGGCGCTGCGGGAGGATTCGAAGGAGGCGACATTGAGCTCAACGCAAAGGTCTCATCGCAATTCGTATCTTCCATTCTGATGTGCGCGCCCTACGCAAAGAAGCCTGTCACACTGCGACTTGTTGGCGACAAGGTGATTTCTCAGCTGTACATCGACATGACGATAGCCATGATGGTATCTTTTGGAGTGCACGTCACAAAGTCCAAGACTGAAGCGAATGTCTACCACATCCCGAAACAAGCATACCAAAATCCGGCACAGTACGAGGTGGAGAGCGATGCTAGCTCAGCAACCTACCCTCTTGCAATTGCAGCTATCACAGGAACGACCTGCACGGTGCCAAACATCGGTTCCAGCTCGCTACAAGGAGACGCACGCTTTGCAGTAGATGTGCTCCGACCAATGGGCTGCAAGGTCGAGCAAAGTGAGACCTCAACCACAGTGACTGGACCCGCTTCTGGAGAGCTCGCTCCCTTACCCGATGTGGACATGGAGCCTATGACCGATGCTTTCCTCACAGCTTCAGTTCTGGCTGCAGTAGCTAAGCCAAACAAGCACGGTGCGACGACGAGAATAAGAGGCATCGCAAATCAGAGGGTGAAGGAGTGTAATCGGATTCAAGCCATGGAGGATGAGCTTCGCAAGTTTGGGGTTGTGTGCAGACAGTTTGATGACGGCATTGAAGTAGATGGGCGGGGCCTCGATCTGATCGAGCCCAGGGAGGTTATTCACTGCTACGATGATCACCGAGTCGCTATGAGTTTCAGTGTTCTTGCGACCGTGGCGCCACATCCAACCTTGTTAGACGAACGAGAATGCGTAGGCAAGACTTGGCCGGGCTGGTGGGATCAACTCTCTCAGCTTTTCCAGGTGCAGCTAGAAGGTGCAGAAGCTGCAAAGCCGGCAACAAACGGCTTGCCAAATGGTGTACATGAAGCGGAGCCAGGTCGATCAATATACATCATCGGTATGCGCGGTGCCGGTAAGACTACTACTGGAGGTTGGATGTCACGTATTCTTGGCTGGCCACTGGTCGATCTCGACACCGAATTAGAGAACAACGTCGGCATGACAATCCCAGAACTGATCAAGCAGCGCGGGTGGGACGGGTTCAGATCCGAAGAACTTGCACTCTTCAAGAAGATGATGAAGGAGCGGCCTCGCGGCTACATCTTTGCTACAGGAGGTGGTATCGTCGAGATGCCCGAGGCTCGCGAGCTTCTTGTACAGTACAAGCAGAGCGGTGGACCAGTCATGCTCGTCACTCGAGACATCAAGCTTGTTGTGGATTTCTTGAACATCGACAAGAGCCGACCTGCCTACGTGGACGATATCATGGGTGTCTGGCTCCGCAGAAAACCTTGGTACTGGGAGTGCAGCAACTTCCAGTACCACTTCCAGAAGGTCGACGTGGCGTCTGCACAGCGAGTATCAAGCGTCCTCGACGGCTTCAGTGTCTTCTTGAGGAGCTTGACTGGTCAGCAATCGGCTCTCGACCAAATGCGAAGCAAGAAGCACTCATGCTTCGTAGCGCTGACGCTACCCGAACTTGGACCGGCGGTGAATGAGTTGCCGAAGATCACTTTGGGGTCTGATGCAATCGAGCTGCGAGCTGATCTACTGGTCGACCCTGAGAATCTTTCCGGACCGATATCTTCAGATTTCCTGGTGGATCAGATCGCAATCTTACGATGGACGACGACCTTACCCATCATCTTCACCCTCCGAACACGATCGCAGGGCGGTACATTTGGAGACGACGACGTTGAGAATGCCCAACGACTTTACGAGGTGGCCCTTCGCATGGGCTGCGAGTTTATTGATGTTGAGCTTACTTCTCCAGAATCCCTCAAGGACTATGTTCTGGCACATCGCCGGAACTCGACGGTTATCGCCTCGCATCACAACCCCGATGGATCACTGTCTTGGGAGAATGGTGGGTCTGCTTGGATACCACACTACAATGCTGCGTTACAGTATGGCGACATTGTCAAGCTTGTCGGCTATGCCAAGACGCAGCACGACAACTTCGCTCTCTCAGAGTTCTCTACATGGGCACGTAGCAGTCATGCAACGATACCACTCATTGCTCTCAACATGGGGTCCCAAGGCAAGCTGTCCCGCATTCTCAACTCCTTTATGACTCCAGTCTCGTCACCTTATCTTCCTGGTGTCGCTGCACCGGGGCAATTATCCGCCACCGAGATTCGACAAGGGTTAACGCTCGTTGGTGAGCTCGAGTCTAAGAAGTTTATGATCTTCGGCAGTCCTGTGGGACACTCGAGATCACCAGCTTTGCACAACACGCTCTTCCGCCAGACCGGCCTTCCGCACAAGTATGGTCTGCATGAAACGGCCGACGTGTCTCCCATCAAGTCCATCATCCGCTCGCCTGACTTTGGTGGTGCTTCCGTCACTATCCCGCTCAAGCTCGACGTTATTCCCCTTCTCGATGCTGTTGATCCTGCCGCTCAGACCATTGGAGCAGTCAACACCATTGTTCCCACCTCGTCCCCAACCGGTACCGTCCTCACCGGGTACAACACCGACTACCTCGGCATAATCCTCTCGCTATCACAAGCAGGCAAGGATGGCGCTCCACAGTCATCCGCCCCAGAAGCAAAAGAAAGCAGCATCGTCGTCGGCGGAGGTGGCACAGCACGTGCAGCCATTTACGCTCTACATAAGCTCGATTACACACCCGTCTACCTAGTCGGCCGAAACAAAGCCAAGCTCACGACTCTTGCAGAAAGCTTCGGCAAGGGATACGAAGTGCGAGTCCTCTCCACTGAGGAAGAAGCCACTGCGTTGGGCAAGGGCAACGGACCAAGCGTCGCCGTGGGCACCATACCCGGCGATTCGCCGATTGAGGCTGGACTGAAGGGTGTGCTCGAGAAGTTGTTCGAGGGCGGAGCTGATGCGGGTCAAGGTACGAGGCGGAAGAGGGTCCTGTTGGAGATGGCGTACAAGCCGAGGGTGACACCTCTGATCGAGCTGGCGGAGGCGAAGGGGTGGAAGACTGTGCCTGGATTGGATCCGTTGGTGGGGCAGGGTGTACATCAGGTGAGTCCTTTGCACATGAACGTGGATGAATTGAATGCTGACTTGCGGTAGTTTAAGCTATGGACAGGGATCACGCCTGTGTATGAGACGGCGAGGAAGGCGGTGATGGGGGAGGAGACCGGCGTATGAAGAGGATGGTGGATCATGTTAAAAGGCTAGGAAGAATGGACTGGGCCATCTTGGTAGACATTGCGGACTTGACATGAGCATATATCTGAGATTTCCCTGCATCATTCGCTAGGCTTATTGACTGTTGTCTTTGAGGTGCTCTTCATCCGTACCCACTTCACCAATTCTACCGTGCAGATGCCCAAAACCATCTGGTCTGTGAGAAGCCATATAAGCATTCAGAAGTGAAGTCGTGCGTCAAATTGCACGTGCTTGACATTCATTTTGATGTGGTCGAGTCATGCACCTCCAGGCATCCGCGCGCCTCAACGCACAGACCACCCGCTTCCTCGCAGATACTTAAGGAATTTCTCCCTCCCAAACCCCTCTCTTTCCTTTTCCCATCCGAGGTTCGTACCACCATTCCCAACCTTGTACTCATACTAACATCTTCACAGTGCACGGGCATTACGCGTATCAGTGAGGATTCGTCCGAGATCGTGTTTTTGCTAGTTGAAAACTATCAACTGACTGCTTCAGTTGGTCTTCGGATCGGCTGGGAATATTTGGAACATACCTTCTTTATGATACCTTGTTGTGAGAAGCTCTTGCGGGCTGGTCTGAGGATCTCGTCTGCGGATGATCTCACTGGGGAGTCTTTTCACTGTGTTGTCTTTGGCTTTCGCTGAAGAGCAGAGAAGAGTTTTGCTGGTGGGGTTGAGTGAGGGTGAGAAGTGGGCGAGGTTGAAGTGCTGTGTGTCTGCTGCCAACTTCACTAGAGCTATGTAGCTATACAATGTGATTGTGTCTATGTTGTTACTGCTCGGTGCAAGCTGCTCGTCGTCGTGGATAGCTGAGTCAGCTATAGGATAGAAGCTGCGTTGTGGTCGTGATCTCTGCCCGTTCTTACTCAACATCCATGAAGCTGTATATACTTGGGCCGGCGTTTGGCTGCCCTTCCATCGATGCGCAGTGCAACGCCGCTGTTGCGCTCGTGAAGAGTGAGGCAGATCGCAACAGTCGAGCATGGGAGCTGGTTTGGGCCGCGGAGAGCTTCGATGAGCTCCCATACCTAGATGACGAAGGTGTACGTTATCGCGGCTTCAGCAGCATCGCTCAACACTTGGGGTCCGAAAAGAAATCCGCGGAAGACTTTGCGTAAGTGCTTGGAGCTCCCTCAGAAGTTGTCAAGCTCACATCTCACAGGCTGGAAGCTTTCATCGAGTCAAATGGACAGACTCTGCTCGACGTATCCCTTTACGTCTCTTACGAGAACTACGCAGCAAAGACACGTCCATCCTTCACACATATCCTGCCATGGTACATCAATTACCTCCTCCCACCCGAGCGGCGGGCAGCGGCACGCAGACGCACAGAACACCTCGGTATCACAGGCATCGACATGGACGATGTTCACGAATCAGTCATAGACCAGCCCGAGTCAATGTCCGTAGCTGAGCGCAAATTTGACGAGGAAACAAAGACAAGAGCGAGGACACTGCTTGGACGGAGGCACACAGTCAAGAGTATGCTTCGACAATCAGCAGCTGCTGGCGCATTCAAGCTCAAGAATTTGGCCAACAACTTCTATGAGCCACTCGCGGAGCAGCTCGAGGGGAAGCGCTACTTGGGAGCTGGCGATGAGATATCAGAAGTCGACTGTCTGGCTTTTGGATACTTGAGTTTGCTGTCGTACCCGAAGCTGCCACAAGCATGGGCGGCGGAGATGATGCGCAAGGAGTATCCCACTCTGGCACAGTACGTTGATCGTGTACGAGATCAACTGCAGCTACGGGTCGAAGATGGTGCACTGGAGAGCCTGTTTGGGGACACTGGCAAACGCGCAACGTTACCGTGGTCAACACCAGAAAAGATCTCAGTTGGACGTCAATTTGCATCTTGTGGACAGGCGCTTCTGCAGCATTTGCCTGTCGTTCCGAAGCCTTCGCCAATCATCGCAGAGGAGGGATCACAGTCACAAACAGGTACCCTCGATCAGTTGCTCCCGCATGCAGCTGGCATCTCCCTGGCCACGGTACTGGTAGGAGGATGGTTGCTGTATAGGAACGGGATCTGGCCGCATGGAGAACAGGTCCAATTGTTCGGCAGGAAGCGATTGTCCGACTACGGTGCTGCTGGGTCTGCTCTCGCTGTGCTGGGTGGTATGTCGACTCGACCCAATTCGACAGAACAGAGGCCTACGCAGCAGACGAACGAACCACAGGCTCTTGTGGATGTACAGGTTGTTCGATGAATGTGACGGGGATGCAGGATCCACACCTCACGTGCGCAGCGCAGTACATCTCCTGCCAATTCTATTGACCGGAGGCTGGAGGCGCAGTATGGCCGATCGCAACAACCCCTGTGAAGCTAGAGAGAGCACGGATGAAGAGCCGTCGTTGGTACGGTATCTACTGGACAACCCGGACTAGAGATGAGACGCGCTTCGATGACGTATGCGGAGAAGTCAAAATCCTCTTTGTTGCTCTGACAATTGAGAGGAGCATCAATTGTGACATGTCGCAGCAAGAGACGCAGTAGCAGTTGTACGTTAGCAGATAGATGTAAGCACAATATACCCACTTCTCATGACACGCGAGCACGGCAACGCGCTTGGGGATCTTCGCATGATCTTCAACGGATCGATTCTGTCGTCGTGATGATCTTCGGTCGGCTTGTGTCTCAGCCGCCGCAATTATTTGAAAGGACAAAAAGGTTCGCGGTTTGTGCTCTGACGTAAGTAGCAAAGGCAACCCCGACTCCACCACCAACCGTCTCATCACACACTCTCCCTTGCGACTTTCTCCCTACAGATCCTATCGCACCCCACTGCACTATCAGAGTTTCATACAACGTCAAGGAACACCACCACAATCTCCAAGATGCACAGGACATACTCTATGCGCTCCTCGCGGGCGCCTACTGCCTCGCAGATCCAGAACCCTCCCCCGCCGTCTTCGTCAACAAAGAGTGGCCGCTTCTTTGGCAAGGCCAACATTGGTATGTAACGCTATCGCAGGACGCGAACTCATGAGAGATGTGAATCAAGAACTAAGACCCCCAGGCCACAGCTTCCGTCGCAATGCCGCTGGCGCCTTTGGACCCGACCTCGCAAAGAAGCTCTCGCAGCTCGTCAAGATGGAGAAGAACGTTATGCGTAGTATGGAGCTCGTTGGACGTGAGCGTATGGAAGTCGCTGTACGTTGAGGACACCATTGGACCGGGGGACGACGACTGACATGACCAGCAACAACTGTCCATCTGGGGCGAGGCTTGCGACGACGACGTTTCGGATGTCACGGACAAGCTTGGTGTCTTGATCTACGAGATAGGAGAACTTGAGGATCAATTCGTTGACCGCTACGATCAGTACCGTGTCACCATCAAGAGCATCCGCAATATTGAGGCCTCGGTACAGCCGAGTAGGGATCGTGCGTCGGACCACCTTCTTACTTCAACGGAGTGCTGACATTCCTCAGGCAAGCAGAAGATCACCGACCAGATTGCTCAGCTCAAGTACAAGGAGCCCAGCTCACCGAAGATTGCCGTGCTCGAACAGGAGCTCGTTCGCGCTGAGGCCGAATCGCTCGTGGCAGAGGCTCAGCTGTCCAACATCACCCGTGAGAAGCTAAAGGCTGCTTTCCACTACCAATTTGATGCTCTCCGCGAGCACTCCGAGAAGATGGCCATCATTGCGGGCTATGGCAAGCACCTTCTCGAGCTGATCGACGACACACCTGTCACTCCTGGCGAGACTCGCAACGCCTATGATGGGTATGAGGCTAGCAAGGCGTAAGTGTGATTCCACTAGCTATAAAGTCGCGAGACTGACAGAATTTAGCATCATCCAAGACTGCGAAGATGCGCTCACCAACTGGGTCGAGCAACACGCCGCCGTCTCAAGCAAGCTCTCCACCCGCACTCGCACTCTCTCGCAACGCCGCAAGAACCGCCATACCGGTGAGGCCGTCGATCTTTCCCATCAGGACGCTCCTATGGAGGGCAACCGCGACTCCTGGGTCCCCGCATCCCAGCACCGCAGCGAGGAGGAATACGATGACGAAGACGAGATCGAGAGTGTCAACGGCGAGTCCCGTGGCCGTGAAGAAGAGCGCGCTCAGGCCGCATAGGATGTGTTCGCCAGCGTCAACCACACGGGTGATCGCGGCTCCGGCTCCTCCGATCCGAAGCCGGTGACGCCTAACAAGGGAAAGCAGCGAGCTGAAGCATCCGACGGTCTTACTGAAAAGGATGATGCGAGGGCAAGCGAGGACAGCGAGCAGAGCAAGATCAGAAAGTTTTTATACCCTGGTGCCTAGTGGCAGTAGGCTCCTACGTTTTACATTGACAACAGTTGCGGGACAAACCCAGAAGGTGTTTTGAGCGGGTTGTTGTTGGTGCGTCGTTTTCTTGGACTGGAAGGGGAGGCAAGGGGTTGTATGATTATCATGCGGTTTACGTTTCATGCGGTTGGACAGGAGGGAGGTGGGAGGTGGGAGAAGTAATATCCTAATGGTATCGGTCTTGATATGATTCCCACAGAGATCCGTCTATGACATGCTCTGTCCTTGAGTATTCTTTATTTCCTTTACCGTAACGGTCGGCCCGCATGCTTGAAGTGGCGAACGAGAGCAGTATATATGATATGTCGAGCATACGCGATAGCCTCGAAATGAAAAACCATGGTCAGTCACATGCATGCTTACAAGCCTTCGTCTCACACGTGCTATCATTCCCTTCCGCGGATTACCACTCACGCGTGACGCTCTCACCTCTTTCACTACCCTCTCACACGTCCTCGGTATCAACACTAACCTCCAGCATCTTCTACGTACGATCCCCTCGCAGATCGACATTCACTTAAGATATCTAGTCATCACCCTATCCGGATACTGCATCATGCCCACTCCTCCCTCAAAGAAGCACCCTCCACCAAAGGGAGGGAGGGAGGGAGGAGGGAAGCGAAAGAAGGGAGGAGGGAAGGGAAAGAAGAGAGGGGTGGGAAGGGAAAGAAGAGAGAGGTGGGAGAAGAGTGATGTGAAAGATTCCAGGAGGACGAAGGTGAAAGGAGAGAAGGCGAAGGACGGTGCTGATGAGAGGGGTTTGAAAGATTTTTGGAGGGTTGAATGAAGAGCAGGTGTGAGGCGGATGGAGCGTAGACCGAGAGCAGAGAACTGTGAGGGATGGTGATGCAGGTCTGGCTTCTCACGGTGAAACGTTTTTCAGATGACCTAGCTAATGAGCCTCTTGCTCTAAACGAGTCGCGATTTCGAAATCGGCGTGAACATGACATGTGTTTCCAGAAGATGTTTCGTTCTCAATGCATTCATTGTGACTCTAGGATGTCATCGTCTATTGCTCGAGGAGATCCACGGATGCTCGGGAGTATGCTGAGATCTGTCCCGGCCATGTACTCCAGTCGGCTTGGAAGAGTACATTGTCCTGCGATCTATTAGTGGCTGGTCCATGATGGACAAAGAGTAATAGTACTTCGCAAGGAGATCCGAGACTCGTGTTATTCACCCACGTCGGCTCCCAGTAGCTGATCCCATGACCGAGACCTCCCTTGATGGATCTCATGGTCTCGAGCATTTGCTTGGTCCATATCCTCTGGCCTTCGACGCTACGAGGGATACTCTCGTCCGAGACTCTGTTCGAACATCGTACTGGCCAATTCGTCTCTACGAGATGCATTGGTATGCCGTAGTTGTCGGCCATAAGGTTGAGGGATGAAAGAAGCTTCGCCGCGGTGGCGGTCAACTGTTTGCTTATTAGCTTTCACAACTTCGACTACGACAGGAGGCTACGCAAATCGTAAAAAGGATAGCACGTGACCCCTATAACATCAACCTGTTGACGCGTGACCTTGCCCGTGGCAAAGAGCGCATCGAACCAGTTATCCAGCATAGGTTGGTCGAATCCATTATCAATATGTATCATGACTAAGGGCTTAGCAACGCCAGCAGCGACAGCATCGTCCACACCAAGTCTAGCAGAGTTCCACAGCGTGCCCAAGTTCTGGAACATGGCGATTCTGTCCTCCCTGGGTTCACGCAGGGAGTCGACCCTCCCAAGAGGCCAGAGGATACCAGTCCGAGCTTCATTACCTAGACTCGCGATCTCGACGGGGACGCCACCTTCATGGAACGCCAGGAGCGTGTCGCGAACGTAGGCGCGTAGTGTAGCCGACAAAGCATCGAGGTCGTTGGCGGGCCAGGCTGCAGGGGTAATTTGCTTGCCGGGGTCCGCCCAGGAGTCTGAGAAGTGGTAGACGATGTAGATCTTGATGCCCTTTGCGTGTAGGCGCTGTGCGAGAGCCAGTGTGTAAGGGAGATCGTATTGGCCTGGTATCGGGTTGACCCAGAGTCGTAGCCGGACTGTGTTCATGCCGGAGTACTCGATGAGGATGTCCTCGGCTGGACGCGTGACATTGTCGCGGAACGTGTCTTTGAAGACGATGTTGTCGTTTTCGTTCACCACCAGTGAAGAAAGATCGAAGCCTTGGTAGAATGAGATCTTGGTCTCGTTTTGGCGCTTTTGAAGCGGGAAGATGGGTCGCGCTGCGAGCGTCGCTGCAGCCAGTGACGCCGAGGCAGTCAATGCTGCCAGAACTGAAAACTTCATGGCGGCAAGAATTGAATCGATCAGAAAACACCCTACCTGTATCACAGCGGACGTCACGCACTATATAGCGACCCAAGAATGGCAGTCTCCGGACACGTTTCAGGAAGGATTTTCGAGCCATGGCAAGCGTGGCGCCCTGCCAGGGCGGGCTGCAGCGGCGAATCAGAGTGACATGCCTATCGCGGTCGCATGGCGTCGGGAGATTATGCGGGTTCCTGAATATGCAGGATACGCTTGGAAGAGGTGAGCAGAGTTCTGGGAGGTAATGAGGTCTCTACACGTGGAAGCTTGCATGTCGACACGTTTCTAATCGAAACATCAACCATGTTCCAGCACCGTCGTGGCCAAGGACTTGGTTGATTGCAATCTGCGGTCACCTTCACCCGGCTCGATATACAGTCATGTGGCACTTCGAAATGTTGATCTATAAGCTCAAACAATTGTCATCGTAATTGAGGAATCAGACACCATGACCAACCGGCCAATTCCTCATTACACGTCAGATGTACTCTCATCGCACAGGAGTCGGAGCTCCATAGACGTCAACATGTCAACATGCTACTCACATCGGATCTTGACGCGGTCGGCCACTTGTTTGAGGAAGCAGTCCGCTGAGCAGTGAAGCCGTGTCAGGCGGGAAAGCATGTCAAGGTGTGTGGTGACCATCTGCGGTAGCTCGGTGTGGAAGTCACGAAGCGACTTCTTTCTTGGTCTTACAGCAAAGTCCTGTCCATCTTTCCTCTTGTTCTCGAGGTGATCAACAAGCCGTGTTTGCGGGTCACTGACTGCAGTTGAATGAGGCACCTCTTCTACGTCTCCACATACAAAGCTCCGCCATGAGAGGCCAAGAAGAACGAGTTGATCGAAGGTTTGAACAGAGTACACCGATAGATAGCAATGTCCGGATCATAGTCAACTCTGACCTTTGTATTGGTAGATCAATTCATGATTATACCGCCTGATGCCTCGACACTGGTCGCTGCGGCTTTATTTGCAGCCGAGTGAGATCTACAGTCTTTCTCGACTTCGCATCGTGCTAGGATGATAAGTCATGCAGAGACTGTGACTCTTGGTGAAGTGCAGATCCCCTTCAAGTCGTGCTCGAGGAACCATGCCCGCCGCGTACGGCACTTGACCGGACAACCCAAGATCTGTCTTTCAGAATCGTCTCATCTCCCGCATCGGCATAGGATCATCTGGTCTAGGATTTACCATGGGACGTCTAACCCTCATGCTGGCCCAGCTTGTCCCTGTTGCAATTGCGACTGGATCTGTATGATCTGTCTGTGTCAGCCATGCATCCAACAGCTCGGACTATGAACACACCTCCATCTTCTTTGCCTCACTCTTGTCCTGGATACTCTTGATCTGAACTTCCACACGACCGCTAGATAAGTCAGACTGATTCTGTAAGACGATTTGATTCATGATGGCTTACATCTCCTTCTCGATGTAATCAAGCCGACCGTCTACTGTGCTTTTCGCCTCAATTGTGTCTTGCTTCAAAAGTACCGGTCCCACCAGTTTGTAAATATTGGCGTCGTCTGCCAATTTCTCGAACTCCTGCGGCGATCAGAACCATGCGGCAGCAGAGTCCGATCACGTGACTCACTCTCTGAACACTCTTGTTCTCCTGCTGCTGTGACTCCAGCTTTTGGCGAGCGGCTACGATCCCCTGAAGCTCTGTTGCATCATCAGTTTTGCCACCATTCAAAGAGTCCATTGTACCTACCGGCTTGCAGATCTTGATATTGGTCGGACAAGCCTTGCAGCTTCTGCTGCTGCTCCTGTGCCGCCATGTGTGCCTGGAGAGAGCTTGAACCACCAAATTTGATGACAGATCTCTCTTCTGAATCAGAAACAGACTCAATTGACCGCTCGATATTGAAAGGCCGAAAATAATGGGCCAATGAGAATTATCCAGGTTGACAACCTCGCCTTCAAAATGAAGCTTTGCGGAAGCCAAGCACAACCTCCGACGATCACGGCCCCTAATGGCTACCACAATACTACACATACACCAAGGGTAAGTACGATCAGGCAAGTATCCAACCGCACATCCTCACCCACCGCAACCATCGCTCCCCTCAACCTGACCTGGACGCACATCACCACCTCTCCCATCCTCCAACGCTCCTCCCAAATCCTCGCCACCACGCCGACCCACAGCCTACGTCTTCGGCGGCGAATTCCGCCCCCGCGAACCCCGCGACAACACCATCCACATCGTCCCCTTCACCTCTTCCTCCCTACCAAGCACCCTCTCCCACCCCAGCACCTCCCCCCTCCCCACACCCCGCGTCGGCACAGCCTCCACCCTCCTCTCCTCCACCAACACGCTCTACATATTCTCCGGCCGCGGCGGACCCTCCATATCCCCCCTCTCCGACGGTCCTGGAGCTCTGTACTCCCTCCCTCTCTCCACGCCCTCGCCGTCCTGGTCGCTCCTCTCCCCCGCCGACCCTTCGACCCCAGTCCCAGAACCCCGCTCCTACCACGCCTTGACCAGCGACGGCCAGAGTAAACTCTACCTGCACGCAGGCTGCCCCGCCTCCGGCCGCCTGAAAGATCTCTGGTCCTTCGACTTGTCCACCAAGGCATGGACTCGGCTCCCCGACGCCCCTGGCCCTGAGCGCGGCGGGACGAGTATCGCTTTCTCAGCGGGAAAAGTTTGGCGTATGAATGGCTTCGACGGGAAGACGGAGCAGGGCGGGAGTCTGGACTGCTTCGACCCGACGACAGGGGCGTGGGAGACGAAAACGTACGTTGCGGACGGGAAGCAGGGGCCCAAAGCGAGGAGCGTGGGGTGTTTGTTGTCGATGAAGGTTGGGGGAAAGGAAGTGTTGGTCACGGCGTTTGGGGAGGGGGAGGCGAGTGATCTTGGTCACGAGGGGGCGGGGAAGTTCTTTGGGGATGTGTGGGCTTGGGATGTGCGGGAGGGGGGTTGGAGCGAGGTGGAGCAGAAGGGGGAGAGGCCGGAGAGGAGGGGCTGGTTTGCTGCTGATGTTGCTGGGGAAGATATGGGGGTGGTGCAGGGGGGGTTGGCGGAGGGGAATGAGAGATTGGGGGATTTGTGGACTTTCAAGATTGAGAGTGCGTGAGAGGAGTGAGCAACGCGACATGAGGGATGATGAGACGGGGTCATGTTGCGTAGACAGATGACTAGCTTATTACGAAAGTCCATTTTGTTATTGCTGATATCGTCCTTGTATCGTAATGCGTCTACGGCTGGGTATCTCATGGCATATTTGCCTCTTGTCAGATTTCCATTCAACGCTCTCAGTCCCACTCTTTGGCATAGTCTACACCATTGCAGGCGTAGGCTCTGCACTTCCTTTTTCGTTTGTACGCAGTGCCCTCATGCAGATGCAAGCAGGAAAATAGCCATCCCAATGTATGCGCAGCCGGCATGGATCATGCCGTCCTATCTATCATGTCAAATCCTTTACAAGCACCTCATCCTGAACTCGAGCTCGGGGCGCCAATGCTCTCGCCGGGCTTCTTGCCCTTGGCGGACGCGTCCTGAGGTTGGGCGCCTGGTTGATCATCACCATACAAAGCGTTCTCCTCGATGTACTTGACTACCGGCTCGGGTACCAGGTAGCGAATGGACATGTCGCGTCGCCGGAACAGTCGGATCTTTGTGCTAGAGATGTCGTTTTGTACCAGCTGTTGGATCACGTAGATGTTGTCTTTCCATCGTTGCAGTGTCGAAAGTGCTTCGTCAATATCTGTGCCGCTGCGCTGTTTATGTGTAAGCATGATTTCGCACGACGTCTGGATGCAGGCTTACCTCTACGATGAATGCGCCGAAATTTGCCAGGATGTAGTTTATGTCAGCGTCAGCCCAAACGCCTGGAGTTCCCATGGTTTGAATGAGATCTGCTCCAGCAAGAAGTGCAATTCGTGCTTTCTTGGGTCCGCTCGGGGTGTCCATGCCTCCTCTTACGACGTTGATCTCGTGGTCAAAGTGGTCCAGCACCTTGGCAGTCTCCAAATATTCCTCGTGCAATGCCTCCCACGGATCTACGCTGATCCAACTACTCTGCTCCACAGCCAGATTGCACATGTTGATCCGATGCTCGGCCCGGACCAGACCGGTCTTCTTGTATGCGTCACCGACTGCGGAGAGATATGCTCCACAGACCTCAAAGTTTGTGTTGAATCGCGCATAGTCCGCCGCCATTTCAAACATGCGCAGATGCAAGAATGTGATTGGCGAGAACGATCCGCATGCCACAAGCACTAATGGTTCCTTGTTCCCATCCGCCATCCGTCTCTTAAGCCGCTCGGTGGGGAATGCGTACGAGTCCATGTTGATTGTGGAGTCTTTGTTTAGCGTAGTGATGTATAGACCTGAGAGTGTATGGTAAGACGACCGAGTGGGGTAAAATGTTGAATTGAGCGACGAATTACACGGTCAAACCGTGAATGGCAACAGATCGAGGAAGGGCTCTGTTTTGGAAGGGTTGGGTAAGCCTGGTAGTCAGCGATCCGTCGCAGCGGTCGTCGGCTATTGCGGATGAGCACCGCAGACGAAGCGATGGTGGATTGCGATGCCAGAGACCGCGGTCTGTTCTTGGGATATAACAATGGTAGTCGGAGGAGATCTGAGATCTGGTAAGGGTGTAGAGAGTGGGTTGAGAGATGCAGCGAGATCTTCGGGCGAGTCAGCGGATTGGTCAGAGTCACGTGTTCTGAGTCGAGATTCCATGACCTTGAAGGACAGCTATGCATTTTCCATCTCCACGACCATATTTATATTGTTTCCGACCATGCTGAATGCCGAGCCGGCTCCTTTGCAAATATCCTGCATTTTCCTGTCATGTACTACCTCAACGCAGGGGAATCGCCGCAAATCAGAAGGAGGGGCATGCGGGGCAAATCATCACACCAAGACGTCATGTCCTGACTTGCCAGCCATCTGCCCGTGGACGAAGAATAAGTTTGTCGTCTCCCATCTCCCTCTCCCGACCAATTGATTCCATGCAAGCATTGAGAGCAAGATTGTCTACATCAGCAGTAGCACGAACAAGTCAAACTATAACCCAATTGACCAGATCCTACGCCACGACAGCCAAGATGACGGACCCATCAAAGTACAAGTTCAACCACACCATGCTGCGGGTCAAGGACCCAAAGCGGTCTCTTGCCTTTTATGAATTCCTGGGCATGAAACAGATCAACAAGATTCCAAACCCTGATGCTAAATTCGACCTCTACTTTCTTGCCTTCGATTCTCCCTCCGCCGCATCTGCTGGCGCAGCCTGGACAGACCGAGAAGGCATTATCGAGCTTACTCACAACTACGGAACTGAATCTGATGACAACTACAAGGTCACAAATGGCAACACAGACCCACACAAAGGTTTCGGCCATGTCTGCGTCTCGGTCGACAACCTTCAAGCCGCTTGCCAGCGCATCGAAGATGAGGGCTACAAGTTCCAGAAGAAGCTCACTGACGGCCGTATGAGACACATTGCTTTCGTCCTGGACCCGGATGGATACTGGGTCGAAGTCATTGGACAGAAGCCACTCGAAGAGACCGAAAATGTCAAGACAACCGACACTGGCAAGTATAGAATGAACCACACCATGATCCGTGTCAAGGACCCTGAAAAGAGCATCTCCTTCTACACTGATATCATGGGCATGGAACTCAAGCGGAAGAGCGAGAATGAAGCCGCCAAGTTCAACCTCTACTTCCTCGGCTACGGATCCCCAGCCCCAAAGCAGACAGCAAACGGCGTCAACCCCGTTGCAGACAGGGAAGGACTTTTGGAACTGACCTGGAATTACGGCACCGAGAAGGAAGAAGGCCAAGTCTACCACAACGGTAATGACGAACCGCAAGGTTTCGGCCATATCTGTTTGGCTGTGGACGACCTCGACAAGGCCTGTGAACGATTCGAGGAGAAGGGCGTCAACTGGAAGAAGCGATTGACAGACGGAAGGATGAAGAATATCGCATTTGTGCTCGACCCAGGTAAGCATCTATTAAACATTACTCTGCTGATCTCGCTGACCATTGCCAGACAATTACTGGATCGAGATCATCCAAAATGAAAAGCTAAAGAACAGAGCCAATTGGTAAGCGCAACAGACCAGCTGAAGATAGCCCCGACCGAAAAGTGTCTTCTCTACCTCCCAGACGATCTCCCCTCCAGTACGTTCCCGTGCCAGTCAAGAAACAGTACCCTGCTCCATCAGGTGCCTGCACCCTGATCTCCGCCCTTCGCCAATGTGCCATGCCCGCCGAGGTCAAACAGCCTTGGTCCCGGCACTCTGCCACTTCCCCCGCCTCAGTCTACCCTGCCTGGACTCTAAGCCACAAGCCTCGTTCCTCAACAGTGATCAGGCCAAGGAGGGATCGTATCCTTGAGCCCCAGCGGCAAGTCACACTCGACTAAAGGCAAGAAATAGCGATAGATCGCTGTGTGCATGAGATCAACTGGGTCGGGACGCGTCTTTTTGCAACGGTGACAGAGCTGGCCGCACCCCCACGCCTGGCGCGGAAAGGTAGGGACGTTGTTGTTTCAGGGACGGGGAGAGATTCGCGTCGGGAGACGATTGGGGTGGCCCGACTTCTCTTTGAGGGGAGATGTGTGGCGTGTGCAGTACTGGGTCTGCTTAAGGCGCGAAGAGACGCCGCGGAAAGGGCGGACGTGGTCGAGGGGTAGACGCAGAACACAGCACACTCACTCTCGGGCCTGGCTTGGGCGATGTCGGCGAGGAGTGGGAGTTCATGCACGATGGCTTCTCACCTGCGGGCATGGCTCTGATGGTCTCGTGCTTCTTGCAGTGGGCGATGACCATTTCTGCCTTCTCCATAGTCCAGGATCCGTCTTCCTTCTTGCCTTCTCCCTCGATGCCATCTTTCTTCACGTCTGCTTCGTTCATGTCTTCTCTGTCGACACCAAACCGGTTGAGCTTGTGCAAAGTCAGGGCGTATTCAAGCCCATCGCGGGTCGCCTTGGACCCCACCAAGTCATTCAATCTAGACATATCATAGATGCTGCCTCTCTTCCATCTGAAGTCGATGCCGTATTGCCTGATCTTGAGTCGTATATCGATCTTCCTGTCCCATGGGAGAATCTCGATATTGAGCTCTGAAGCAATGCTGCGGAGTGTGCCCTCGCTCTGGTGGTAGAGGTCTGCGTTTGGGACTAGAGCCCAAAGGAACTTGCTGTGGGCTGGAGACATTGCTCTGTGCAAGTGGTACGGAAGAAGAGGATGAACAGGCTGTTTCGGGGTTTGAGGAGAATTTACAGGCAGTCTGAAAAGGAAAAATGTACTTGCGTTTCTATCCAGATGGTGTTTATACTCTGCCATCGACGTGGTGCTGCGTGTGAGACGTGTTACATTGGTTGCCTGCGTCTCGATCGAAGTCAGAGTGTCTTTATCAAAGTGACCAGCGCAAACATTCTGTTGCCAAACACTGATGTGCCGGTTCAACCTCTGACATGCAGGTAAGCGGAGAAGTCTCCTGAAGAGGATGATTTTACATTGTCTCGTATCATATACATTTCCACGGCCTCATCACCGCTTCCCCTTCTCCACCACCGCCTCACCCATCCCGCCAACCTCGTTCTTCAACCTCTCCTTCTCCTCCAACTTCAACCTCCTTTTCTCCTCTTCACTCACAATACTCCTCTTCCTAATACTCCCCTCATCGCCAAAGCACTCCTTGACCAACATCTTCTTATTCACTTTCCCCATCGCATTCCTCGGTATCGTCTCCACCACCAACAGATCCTGCGGAATCTTATACGGCGCCAGCCTATCCTTCAACCGTCTCCTCAAATCCAACACACCCATAACCCCACCATTCCTTCCCGCCGTCTTCCCCTTCTCCGTCAACACCACCACGGCAGCCACCTTCTGTCCCCAGCTCACGCTCGGCAACCCCACGACAGCCGCCTCGCTGATTTCTGGGATGGACAACATCTCCCTCTCCACTTCAAGAGCAGAGATCTTCTCCCCTCCCGTCTTTATGATATCCGCGCTCGCCCTCCCAAGGATAAACCACGCCGGACCCCTCGCCCACTCCCCACTCACCCCCGCGCCCGCACCCTCCACCTCTCTCCGCACAGCCACATCCCCCGTTTTGAACCACCCATCTTTTGTGAACTCCTTCTCCGTCGCGGCGGGGTTGCGCCAGTACCCGCTGAACACCGTGGGTCCCTTGAGCTGGATCTCGCCTTGGATATCCTTTCCTTCGTCGTCGCGGAGGTGTGTCGCCGGGATGATGCTGCCGTCGTCGAGACTGGCTAGGCGCGCTTGCACGGAGGGTAAAGGCCAGCCGACGCTACCGTCTACGCGGTCCGGCACGGCCAGGCCGCAGGAGAGCGCCATGCCGACTTCGGTCATGCCGAAACGTTCGAGAAGGACGTTACCGCCGGTCAAGGCGGTCCAGGCGCTTTTTGTCGGGGTGGGGAGAGCGGCGGACCCGGAGATGTTGAGGCGGAGGGTGGAGGGATGCATGGCTTTGAGGAGAGGGGAGTGGAGATCCGGGAGAGAGGAATAAGTCGCGAGGAGGCGGGCATAGACGGTGGGAACGACTGTGAAGAAGGTGATTGGTTTTTGGGCCGTGGGAATGGAGAGGAAGGGCGCGGCGAAGCGTTGCCAGACTTGAGTTGGGTTGAAGGGGAAGAGGAATTCGATGGTGCTGCCTGCGAGGAGAGGGGTGAGGATGGCGTTCACCACGCCATGGATATGGTGAAGTGGGAGGACGTGGAGGAGGTAGTCGGCTGGGGAGTATGACCAGGCGGTTTGGAGGGACTGGCATTGCGCGTTGAGAGTGGACGCGGAGAGGAGTACGCCTTTCGGTCGAGATGTGGTGCCGCTTGTGTATAGCATCAGTCCTCCTTGCTCTTGTCCTGTCAGATCGTGGAGGGGAGGGATCGTTCGGAGAGGCGAGTCCTCCTTGGTCTTTTCTGCAGCGGCGGAAATGGGGATAGTGGTGAGTCCTTCAGACAGCGTTTCGCGTGCCTTGTCGGCAAATTTGGAGGACGAGAGGAGCATCAATGCTTCTGAATGGTCGAGTACATAGCGTAGTTCGCCGGCAGGGAAGGTGGGGGAGAGAGGTACAGCAATTGCATCGCTAGCAATAATCGAGAGGAGATTCACTGCGAAAATCAGAGGGGAAGAGCTGCAGAACATACTTGTACTTACCAACGTAGTCGTAGCCATTCTCTATGAGCAGAGCTATTCGCTCGCCCTTGAGCTCGCCCTCGCTGCGACCAGCATCTGCTGCAATCTGCTTCGCTTTTGACGAAATGTCACCTACAAGCTGTCCATAGCTGTATGCTCTCCCCGAGACTGAATGCACAATGGCCGTCGACTCGGGATTGTGCTTGGTCAGAGCTTCAAAGATTGGATATCGTGGTAGCGTCGACATTTTTCTCCAACAAGTCGCGTGCTGACGGGGAAATGTGAGGGAGCTACCAAAAGAGCGTCTGGACCTAACAATGCTTCGAGAGAGTGACGGGAAAGAAGGGAACATGATATGGAAAGCGAGATCTCTACCAGTCCTCGGCAACAGGATGCCGGCATCTCAATCAAGTGGTGCCACCGCCGTCCTTTGGGCCCAAGATGGCTTTGGACATTCTTTTTGGGGCAAGGTGGGAAATTCCATTTCTGGCAGATGCAGAGGCAAATCTGGGGATCAATGGGGATCCTCCAGTCGCCGAAATGGGGTCATCGATCACTTGGCTTCGGGGTTCTTGCTTGAACGAAATATGCCATTGCAGCCTATGCTATAGTTATAGAGGAGCCTGGAGGCATCTGGCCAGTATTGGTGAACTTGAGGATCGTCTCCAATGGCAGTGGTGGTCTGCTCTTGTCTATTCCAGGTCGATCCATCCTCTTGACAATGTCTGGCCTGGTATCGACTTCATCAACGTCCATTTCATCCGTCTTCTTGCCTTCTTCGTCTCCTACGTCTTCGTCCTCCGAGTCACTCTCCCAGAACTGCCTGCGTAATCCTGTCACCACATTCTCAATACCATCCTCGTGCTCTGCTAGTGTGAAGACGTCTGCAAAGGCTTCATCCCCAATCTCCCTGGCTATACCATTGGCAGCTTGACCAGCCCAAGCCCAGAGGTCGTCTAGTTCGTCTTGCTTTAATGTCTTGTGTACTCCATTGGCCGTGCCGTTCACCTGCTTGTCACCTTCTGAGCCTGAAATCTGGCTGCCTCGCTTTGCACCCTCTTCTATCCAATCCTCGACGGGTGGTTGTAGCTTCTTGCGCATGAGCATGAGCAGACTGTGCTCCTGCGTGCGTGCAGGGTAGGACGGTAGCGGGTAGGCATGTGCGGCGGTCAAGAGTGGTTGAGCGGAGGAGAGGGTGGCATGAAGGGACGCGAGATTGTGTGATAGCAGTGTTGCTGAGTTCTGTATCGATGTCCTGTAGCATGGTCAATATGAGCACACAGCCGCATACATATCCCATCACTCACCATGATGGCAGTACCTCATGTCCTTCGAGATCGCGGCGCAAGGTGCCAAGCTGAGTCGACAGGTTGTTGAGCCTTTGGCGCACCTGCTCAAGGGCGCGGATGGCCTCTTGCGACGACATAATACCTTGCTACCCCTCACGCGGGACGCGATAATGCGGGAGTACTCATAGGTTGAGATGGAGAGTGATCCCGACGTGATTGTCGAATTGACTTTCAAAGGCCGAGAGCGGAGGGATCAATGCAGTTGGAGATGACCTCTTTTGAGAGAGAGAAACTCAAGCTCCACGCCGTGGGCAGATAACTTTGCAAAACTTCATTCAAAGCAATTTTTGTCTCACAGGGGTCACTGCGGAGAAGTAGCAGGTTGTCTATTGGAAGTAGCTCAAATAGCCGCCCATGGCAGGTGGGGTTCGAGATATATAGGCACGAGCTTTCCCTCCTCCAACGACAGTCGGTCTTTTGTCCGTCGCATCTAATCCACCGCATCTTCGCACCTCCAACGGAGTTTTCCAGCAACATATCACATGCCTTTCTGTTCTGTAGCGTCATTAAGCCGGGTGACACCGTTGGATGCTTTGTTCAAAAAATCCTGGTACTGACTCTCTTCGGTTCGCAAGGTTTGTCAAGTCTGTCTTTATCATAAAGTATGGATGATGCATGCAATGGCCAAAGCAACGAGCTGAGAGATACTGTGGTACGTGACAGAATTAAGATCGCACACTGGAATTGTGATGTATGCCTTTCCTCTTACCATCTTCCACTCCACGACTGATCGACGCAACCTCCTTTGGGCCATGCCAAACGGACGAGGTGACTTGACAAACGGACTCTCAAGGACACATCGCGGGCTTGCACGTGCTCGAGAGGGCTAACGAACCCAGCGCCGCTCACACTTACTTCCAGTTGATTCTTCATCTTTCACACTTACTTGCAGGTCCGATTTCACCTCTCACACTTCCTTTAAGCTCGATTGTCCTTTCAAAATGGCCAGAATGGCAACAATACCACGCCCATAAAGCACCGCTCTACGGCAGGATACACCGAGACAAAGCTGACATTCTGCTGTGTCCGACTCGAGAATATTGCGCTCTATTCAGTGTCCTCCTGAACTCACCGGCTTACCCTCGCGTCAAGCAACGACTATGGACATCGACGCGGATGACCATGGGTCCTCGATGCCTGCCACTCGCTGCCCCGGAGATCCACCTCACCATGCTCAGCCAACCATAATCTCACAAGAGCAGGTCACCGGAACCCCGGCACGATGCAATCGGGCACACCGGCCAGATACAGGCATCCACCATGCAGGCGACGCTGGAATACTCATTACGCATGAAGTAGGCCAAATTCTGCAAACTCTGGGAGATGCATTACTGCAATACGACTCCCGCCGGTCAAGGATGACTCTTAACTTCAACGCTGTTGTGGAGGCAGTGTATCGCGACCTGCCGCCCAAATCACCTTCATTCATCGCCCAAGTCATATTCCGGCTCACCAATGGACAAGAGAATGCAAGAGTGCTCAGAATCACACCAGCCGCCGGCGAAATTCCATCCAGCATTACCGTCATCTTCTGTCCGAACGCGATCGGCCCCTGCCAGGACACCGAATGGTCCTTATACCAGTATCTGGATCAAGTCGCCTGGCAAATGTCAAAAGGCAGCTCAACTACTTGGCCTTACATTCATCCTTGTAGCATGTCAGATTGGTGGACAAGAAATGGACAAAGCTTTCGCCTCTTCGACCTACCACTTGAGATCCGGGACAGGGTATACCTCGCAAGTGTCGGATACGTCGTGCAGCCTTTCACACGCCAAGGAGAAAGGCGTTTCCACAGTACACTGAATACGAGTCTCTTCCTTTTAAATCGTCAAGTCACCCACGAGGCTCTCCATGCCGCTTACGCCTGGAGCACGTTTTACTTCGAGGACTATTCGAAAATTGAACAGTTCTTCACCTCACCCGAGATACCGATCAATTCTATCAAGCGACTGGAGCTTTCACTTGATCACATTGACTACAAGAAGTTCTTTGGCTACAAGGTGAAAGACGATCGTGATTGGTTCTATCACAATCATCCTGGATCCGTTGCCGGCGACTACGCTTCGTTCATGGACGACTTCACCAGTGACTGGACCCCAGAGCATGCGTTGAGACTCCGCGAAATGCCACTGCTGCAGTCACTTGTCTTGTGGATGCCTCATCCTAGTAGGATAGTTTCTGAGTCAACGGGCTTCAGATTAAACTCGGATTGTCATTCGTCAACAGTGCGAAGCATTCTCGGCGCGGCCTGGCCATACGTCAGGGGCTTACCTGTGACCATCACTGGTTACATCCGCGACGAGGACAAAAAGGTATTCGAGGATTTGGTGGAGCGAGCTCAGCAACATCGTCGGCGATGGGAGAAATTACCGGCAGAGAATAGGATGGGCTCTCACTGGGACTTTCCGATGCGAAGCGCTCTTCCGCCGAGACTGCCCACTGTAGACAACAGCGATGGAACCTACCAGGCAGACAACCTCACGAATAACAATGTCGTCCAAAACAGAACCGAGATGGATGAAGATGGTGGTCTCTTCATCAGGGCAGGCGGTTTCGCTTTGCGCATGCGCCCGGAACCACGACCTGAGCTGTTGATGGCATCGCTCAGACGACCTCACCGCTTCCGCCAGCCATGTCGCTGCGGGAAAGCGTGCGGGACTATCGAATCATGGCACATAATTGACTCGCCAAACGCCACTGGAGTACTTCCCACAGCACTCGATCCTGGAGCTCCACGCGTGAACCCTCAAGTGGCCGGTTTCATGCCTCCTGTCGCACGGGCCCCAGCGGCAGGACCGCCAGCAGCACCACCAGCAGCACCACCAACACGGGTCCGTGGACAACCACCGACAGCACCTGCTGTTCCTCCAGTAGCGCCAGCGTCCGCCAGTCGACCCTTGCCCGCCTTTCCTCCCTTCCCTTCCATCCCGCCACCGCGCTCGAATGCGAGCAATGGCGTCTTTCAGCATCATCCATTGAGGCATGGCTTCTTCCGCTTTATTCCACGGCCTTTCCATAGCGCCACACCTGTGCCTGCTCCTGCACCTCGTCCGTCCGGCCCTACCAGAGGATTCAATGTGCAGCCCCAGGAGCGTCAAGAGACTAGGGCGAGAGGTGCTGGCTCTGGAAGAAGTGCCCATGGTCAACAGTCAGACGCAGCGCCCCCGCCATCTCGGAGGTCGGGAGCGACTCAGTAGCGGCCCCCAATCGACGACGTCTCAGCTGGGTAGGTGCTGGCCAAGAGCCGATCAGGAAAAGTGGCGGGTGCGAAGCGGGAGAAGTGACGAGAACGTAGCCCCCCCCATACTCCTACAGCATGGTCTGAAGGAACGAGCCGAAAAGTCGGGGTTTGATTGAAGAGGTGAAGGACGAGGATAACAGAACTTGATTCGCGCTTGAGCGAATGTGCATTATACCTGAGAGCATGACTTTGGTATACTGGCGTTTCTTTTCACTCGCTTGGGAGAGTCCTGGAAGTTGGATGGACTCAATCTAGCATAACAAGATTAAAATGCAAGAATCATCAAATTTGACCCTATCTTCATGACCCGTTGTCCCTGATCCGATCCCCACATATTCACCAAAGGGCCCCGGGATCGCCCGCCGATTCAACCAAGTCCAGGGCAATTTTGTCTCGTCTTGCTTGATTTTGACTTCATTCTTTGTAACGCGCATCTCTCATCAGCAACAGCTTCGTTATTGCATCTTTGACATGCGTATTGCTAGGCTCAATAGGACCACCATGCAGAATAGAAAATGGCGAATCGGAGAACGAACGCCATCGTCGACATTGACTACTGCGCCTAGAGCCCTCACACCTACTCATTGCTAATCTCTCTACTGCCGGCCTGACACTCCAATCACAGACTGGGAAAGCACGAGCAGGATGCGCCATTCCGTGCCGCGAACTTGGGGATGAGGACGATCCGGCTGCTTTGACCGACGTGTCGACAACGCTGAGCACGAGTATGCATCCGACAGAGGTACATCCATGTATCTCAGGGTACTCAGAAAGCCTCTTTCGCAAGTGGCTGGTGACATGTCAGACCAAGCTCTTGGAGTACAGCTCTGTACATGCAGACTGAAACGTCGATTCTTCAGTGCCCAGCTCGACCCCGCACAAATCAGCCGCGACAGGAATGCCATGATCGCCCAACACGCCCAAAAACGAAAGTCCCTTGCTCAGAATCGGCTGATGCCGATGCATACCACTGGCAGTAGGTGCATCTTGGCCTCATCCGCCAACTTGTGATTGTGCACCGGTCATGCCTCAATCGAGCTTGTTCCCGCGAAGCTCAAGCAGGGGGTCCTGACGCCTTGTCTTGAGGTGGCACATGATGACTCGAGGTAGCATTGTTCTTTATTGAAGAGGCACCCATCGTCTCCCAGCTAAGTGCCTTCTCCCTCTCATCCACTGTCAGAAGCTTTCGCCATGGCGGAAAAGACAGAGTAGGTCTTTGACTCCGCAGGTAGATCACACTGTTGATACATGAACAGGAATGACTATGGAGAGCCAGCCTACAAAGCCTCGATCGTCTCTCGCAAGCAAAGTGTGGCCCAGGCAGCGTCAGCGAACCAGACCGGAGAGTGAGTCCTTGGCCCTTTTCCTCGACAGCTAGACTCTGACAGAACATCCTTCTTACTGCCACTGACTTACCACAGGATTAAGAATCCTCTCATTGGCATTCCCAAAGAGCGACTGCTAGCCGACGTGGACGCTTTCATCGAAGAGTACGGCTTCCAGGACATCCGCGAGGATCTCCGTAAAGGAGCTCTACTAGCACAAGACCCTTTCGGCTACGAGACCATCGAGGAGCTCGACGACGCCGATAGAGAAGCAATCGGCAACGAGACTAAACGCAGATGGCATCTCCCAAAGGGGCTGTATTTCACCATCATCCTCAACTCTGTAGCGGCAGCTATCCAGGGCTGGGATCAGACAGGGTCGAATGGTGCCAATCTGTCATTCCCTCTCGAATTCGGTATAGATGATGTCGACCCTGGACCTGGGGCGCCGCCGACACCATGCTCGCTCGAAGGTACCTGCTACAGAAACTCATGGCTGGTAGGCTTTGTCAATGCCTGTCCGTATATCGCCATCTTCCTCTGGCAAGTTTCTACATTCACTTCCGGCCAGACTCCAAGCTAATGACTGCAGCGCCGCTTGGCTCTCTGATCCCATCAACCACCGCATCGGCCGCCGCGGTACCATCTTCATCGCCGCGGTCTTCTCCCTCCTCGCCCCACTCGGCTCCGGCTTGACCCAGACCTGGCCTCAGCTCGCCGTATGCCGCGTCCTCCTCGGCATCGGCATGGGTCTCAAAGAAGTCACCGTCCCGGTCTTCTCCGCCGAGAGCGCACCAACTAACGTCCGTGGCGGGCTTGTCATGTCCTGGCAGCTCTGGACTGCGTTTGGCATCTTCCTCGGCTTCTCTGCCAACCTCGCCGTCATCAACACCGGGAGCATCGCTTGGCGTCTTCAGCTCGGGTCAGCGTTCATCCCTGCCATCCCACTGTGTCTCGGGATCTGGTTCTGTGCAGAGTCACCTCGCTGGCTTATGGGGAAGAAGAAGTACCAGAAGGCCTACCGGTCTTTGCTTCGTCTGCGCAACACCCCACTTCAAGCTGCAAGGGATCTGTATTATATTCACGTGCAGTTCAAAGCGGAAGCGGACATCGTCGCTGCCTATGGTGTCGCAAAGACGGACAACTTCTTCACCCGCTGCATCGAGCTCTTCACTGTGCCTCGCGTCCGCCGCGCTACCCAAGCATCTGGTATTGTCATGATCGCCCAGCAAATGTGCGGGATTAACATCATCGCGTTCTATTCAAGTACTAGTAAGGGACGATCTCACTCCCAACACGAGCCATAATTGACATTTTACAGTCTTCAAAGCAGCCGGTGCTTCCAACACCGAAGCCCTCTTCGTATCCTGGGGCTTCGGCCTCTCGAACTTCGTCTTCGCTTGGCCAGCTGTATTCACCATCGGTCCGTTCCCTCCCCTTCTTGCATCATTCCGCACGACTTCACTCTCTTTCTACTATGCTTCATTCTGCCCTTCTTCGACTAACATACTCATCCAGACACATTCGGCCGCCGCGGCCTCCTCCTTTTCACCTTCCCCAACATGTTCTGGACCCTCCTCGCGGCAGGCATGTGCGTGTTCATCCCCCCCGGCAACCGCGCCCAGCTCGGCATGGTCGGCTTCTTCGTGTTCCTCTTCGCGGCCTTCTACAGCCCAGGCGAAGGCCCTGTTCCCTTCACCTACTCGGCCGAAGTCTTTCCCCTGTCTCATCGCGAGGTGGGCATGTCGTGGGCTGTGGCGACGAATAATTTCTGGGCGAGTATACTCAGCTTGTGTTTGCCGGCTATGTTGGCCACCATGACGGTGCAAGGCGTGTTTGGGTTTTATGCGGGGCTGAATCTGGTGGCGTTTGTGATGATCTTTTTGTGGTTGCCTGAGACGAAGCAGAGGAGTTTGGAGGAGTTGGATTATGTTTTTGGGGTCCCGACGAGGAGGCATATGGGGTACCAGTTGAATGAGGTTTTACCTTGGTGGATTAGAAGATGGGTGAGTAGATGCTTTTCAATGAGATGATGGGTGTGCTGACGAAAGGCAGGTCAAGAGAGACAAGACTGCCGTGTGTCCAGACTTGTACCACTTTGGAGGTGTGGAGGATGGGGAGTATGCTAGTAGTGGCAAGGGAGGGGTGGATGAGAAGGCTTCTTGAGCAGAGTGAAACAAGTATCAGTACATTTCGGTCGATATATCCTTGCCATACGAGATCTCACTTGTAGGGAACCTCAGCCTCTGTCACGTTCTTCGAGATTCGCGCCCCATAATCCCTCACTCCCTCCACCTTCTCCATGCCCTCCACAACCCTGGCAGCCCACCAACTCCCTCCCATAAAGAACAAATTCCCAATCACTACGGCGTGGACATCTCTCCTCCTCTACTCAACACCCCCCGAGCATTGGGCCCCACAATGTACGGCACCATGGCCAAGGAGGAGACTTTGTAGCTGAACGAGGTCATCTGCGCAGTACCTAGCAAGACGCCAGCAGTGGCGGCTTGAGCGCCGAAGTAGCGCATCAGGAGGACGGCGGTGGGGTGTATGGAGTGAAATGAGAGGCGGAAGGAGAGGCAGAGGACGGTGCCGGGGAAGGGGAGGTACCTGGTTGGTCAAGGTGGGTATCAGAGGGTACAATCCCTGAGTTGAGCTGGGTGAGAATAGTGACATCGAAGATGAAAGAAGAAGAGAAGATCAACTAGAACAATATCAAGCTGAAGCCTAAGATGATACGACAGACCCACCATGCTCCCATGCCGGCGTAGCTCGCTGCCATTGCGGTCTGGAGTCGGTGAACGGTTGTGAGGCGTTGAGGAGTAGCCATTGTGGGTGTTGATGTCAGGTGAAAGTGCTTGCAGTTTGAGAACTGATTCTCAAGGTCGATATCTATCACAAGCACATACCGCGTATCAGGTGAGTCACGGCCGCAAAGGCTTGGGTGGGTTCTGTAGCATGCACGATGCAACGTCAGGGGGAGGATACGGAGTTCGGGCGCCTACGGGCATTGCGTAGACCACAATGGTACACCGCAGAGACGCGACCAGGGTCATAGATGGCTTGTGGGTTGACGAGGCGTAGCCAAAGCATGCTTTTAGTCAATGGTCACCAGTCGCGAATGATGTTGTCGTATATTGGTGTCGCGAAGAATGCAGGTCAAGAAGTGAAGTCTTCATCTCGCCAAACCTTCCGCAAGCTCCATCTCCACCTCGCGTGACCGCACTTTCCTCCTCCAAACAACCTCTGCTCCCTCATACACAGCCATTGAGCCTCTACAGCATGCTCTCATAACCCTTACCACCCTTGAATCCAATCAAGATCCCCACAATGCCAACCCGCCGCTCCTCCACCTCCCCACAACAAAAACGCGCCCGCCTCTCCTCCACCTCCAAACCCACCCTCTCCACCCCTCCAATCGCCCCTCCAACCCCCGACGAACCCAGCACACCCCCGGCCGACTCTCCCACCGACCTCGCCGACCCCGACCTCCAGGCCCCAGACAGCCACATCAACCACTCCGACGCCATCGCCTATTGGTCCTCAACCCCCGCCACCGTCTCTGGCGTACTGGGAGGCTACCCCGCTCTTTCCCGGACGGACATCCAAGGCAGCGCGAACTTTCTTGCGAAACTCCGGCGGCAGGGGGCGGGGAAAGAGCAAAAGGGAGATGATGCGTATCCGAAGCCGAGCGAGAGATTAAAGAGGGTGGTGGATTGTGGGGCGGGGATAGGGAGGATAAGTGTGGGTTTGCTTGCGAAGGTTGCGAAGAGAGTGGATGTTGTGGAGCCGGTGGGGTCGTTTTGTGAGGTGGTGAGGAAGGAAGGGAGGGAGGGGGCGTTGAAGGGGAGGTTGGGGAGGGTGTGGGAGGTGGGGTTGGAGGGGTGGAGGGCTTTTGATGAGGAGGGGAAGCCGGATGCAAGAGATGAGGACGACAAGGAGGGCAATGGTGCGAATGCTCAGGGTGAGAATGGGCAGAACGAGGAGCAGGACGGAGCGGAACAGGCAAACGGCGAGGTTGAAAACACTGCGCAATCGATACCGGACACGCAATTATACGACCTCATCTGGAATCAGTGGTGTGTGGGACAGTTGACAGACAAGCAATTGACGGAGTATCTGGCAAAGTCGATTGCTTGGTTGTCGCCTGGTGGTTTCATCGTGGTCAAGGAGAATCTGAGCAATCATGTCTTGGGCCAAGACATCTTTGATGAGACAGACAGTTCGGTGACCAGGACCAAGGAGAAGTTTGAGAAGATCTTCGAGGATGCTGGACTCAAGATTGTCAAAACGGAACTGCAAAGGGGGTTTCCGAGGGAGCTGTACCCAGTCAGAATTTGGGGTTTGGTGCCTGGTGATGGTGGGAATCGATGACGGACTCTGACAATGATAACACCGCGTAGGACCGTGGACGCTTCATCAATCTGGGTGGGTAGCATTTCTTCGATTGCCACGAATGATTGCTGAACAGCTTACTACGTTCTATTTTCTACCATGATGTTTCGCAAATCGTTTCAGAAGGTAAGTCGAGGTGTGGAGCATCAGGAATGCTTGCTGTATCTCCGTAATATGCCAATCAATGTCAGAATGGGCAGACTTCCCTATATCTTGAGCTACTGGCTGCACATGGGTTTACGGCAAGCATATCGCCATTCTCAGCTCTCAATCCCCGTCGACACCATCATGCCCCCGAAATCAGGAAGCGAAAGGACCTCCAGTAAGGGAGTAGCTAAAGCAGTGAGAAAACCGAAGAAGAAGGGGGCTAAGCAAGGTGCTCGCGCGGCCGGAAAAGCCATGGCAGCAACACGCCAGCAAGCAACTCAGCAACAGCCAGCTCAGCATACAACGACTTCGCGGACAGTTCTACCGGAACGCATCGTCAACGCGATCATCAGAGGACCCAACAACCAAGACCTTTCTTGGACTGTCCATGATCCGTCACCTCCCGATCAGAATTGGAACAACGGGCGAGTCTTATCTTGCGCAACGTGTGAGTTTGTGTCCTAAACATATCAGTGATCTGATCTGACAAGAACAGTTCCTGGAAAAGCGACGCGCAAACGAGTTGGACGGACCACGGTCAGCTACGCCCAGGATGAGATCATGATCAATGTCGGGGACTGGATAAGCGTCAAGTACCACGATAAAGTCAAGGGGCAGAACGTACAATCCCGCGAATTCGCCAACGTCCGAGCTATTCGCCGCGTCGGGACCGAAGAGGTATGGCCGATGTACACCCTGCTCTGCGTCTCTTGGGGATATCCTCTCAAGTGTCTCACGAACTTCAATCGTCCCAGAATCACAGGTGGTGGTATATCAATGGACTTGTCCAACGAAGACATTGTTCAAAGTGATGTATTCGACATTATCTATCTCGACAACGTGGAGGATAAGATTGACGACGCTCCGGTGCTAAGCAGCCGCACGCCACGCTTCGAGGAGGTCATCGATACTATGGACGTGGCCAAATTTAGGCGACAAGACGACCACATAGTCAACTTGTGCACGTCGCGGTGGATGAACAAGAAGAATGGCACACCCATCACTCTCAGGGTATGTACCAGGTGTCTGTTTACTGTATTATACTGATCTATGTCAGGACGGCACTATCAAGAGGGAGATCGGCAGAAGTCGCAGACCTGGCCGCATCTATGATCAGGTGTCGACGTCCCCTCAGGGTCTGCCGACTCGTCGGTCCGTGATGCGGCGCTAAGAGACGAGGATGGAGAGCGGTCGAGGAGACGGCAAACGGGAGCTTAGGGAGTTGCGGCGTTTGTCGGTGTGATTGGCCTCTGATACACAGGTGAAAAATGTCAAGCAATAGAGCCGCGTTTGCAGACTAATCTCTGATACTTATCCTCCTAATCACTCCCTGTTTCTCCTTTCTCCTGACTTTCACACCTCGATCATCACACTCCAGCCGTCATTTCTCTGCCACTTGGACGAGGTCTAATCTTCTCCGTTCTGAATCTTCAAATCATCCCTTGTTTCTTTGAACACTGGTGCAGGAGCCAGTGTCATCAATCCTTGAAAGGTATGGGACGGATCACGATTAGTCCATACGTGAGGGGCTCGCGCTTGTCGTGGCGAGTACGAACTACCACGGCTGCAGATGACGTCGCAGTCTGGAACTCCGGCCGAAGGCTGATGAGTATTACCGGTAGGCGACCTCAAACGGTGACTACCTGCGCTTTGCTGATGCGCCATCTTAGAGACCGTGGCCGGCGGAGAGACCGGAGGGGACCGCCACACATTCACCCTCAACGTCGGCGACTGGGTCGAAGCGCACTACCATTCACTGGGCCATACCGAGTACGAGTTCGCCAAGGTCTGCGCCATCCGCAGAATCACCGACGACAAAGGCAAACAGACTGAGCAGCTCTGCATCTCGTGGGGCGTGGAGATCAGCACCTTCGACAAGGATAGCCTTCCTGCCCAGGTCAAGCGATTCATCAAGGACAACGACCTTGAAGGCCTGACCGTCTGTGCTAGCGACCACTTCGACATCATCGGTGTTGACCAGGTCGAGCACTGCATCGCGAATACAGATTCCACCATGATCATCGCCACGGACTGCGTTCCAGAGAATCGTCCATCTAACGCGAAGCTTTGCGGGGGGCTCTACGCCTCCATCGTCAACAAGTCCGAGACAACCAAGGAGCTCCATGTATGTGACCCAAACTACTCCGCAAGGGTGAAAAGGCTGACCAGTTTAGGTGGGTGAGGTCTTCACCGAGGAAGACATGGGGTCCGAAGAGGAAGAAGAGGTCGAGGAGCCAAGGCCCAGACGTCAGACCGTACAAGAGGCGATTGATGCAGGCAACGAGGAGGAGGAAGAGGAGGAGGATGAAGAGGAGGAAGAAGAGGATGAAAATGAGGACAACCTTGACGCCGATCGCGCACAGTCTGGAGGAAGAGGAGCCAGTGAGGAGTCGGGCGATGACTTTATCACTGCACAGGACTCCAGTGTCGAAGAATCGGATGCCGGTCTCTCTACGCCAGTCCAGCCTCGTGTGCCCCGTGCGTCAGGCGATGTCGTCCCTCATCCCGAGAAAGGCTGGCTTTGAGCCGCGACCTCGAACCTCGGATGGTACAGTAGGTGACGAGGTGGTGAGGGAATGTGGTGAGAGCATCTTAGCGGTCGATGTATTGGTTGCATTCGACGATATGTGATGGTGGCCAGAGTAATTGCTGAAGAGGCTACATTTCAGATCTTGTCAGATATAATTCCAGCAGACCACCCAGAACGCAGACTTGCTCGCTCATCGAATGGCTCGCCGTGGTGCCTCATGTCTCCAGTGTTGGCAGTGGAATGCATGCAAGTATATACAAGACTTAGTGCCTGGCGGATGCCTGCAACCTCAGCTTTCTCCAGTGACGTGTCTATTAATGCCGAGGTTACATATGAGGTCTCACGGAAAAGAATGTCTGAGACAAAGTTCTTGTTTTGTGCGGTCATCAGACGTGGCAGAGCAGACTTGTACGTATGCTGAAATTACCTACAGGAGCCTGAAGTCGTCATCGCTTAACACGCGGTGCAAGCGTTTGAAGTGTGGCTTCGCATGAGCACATGAGCTTCTGCAGATGAGGGGCAGATCAGTGAAATCAGATACCTTGATTGGCAATCCAGGGGCTATAAGAAACTGCATCCACAAGATCGCCAAAGGATGTAATGTTGCGTGATGGCCATGGACAAAGAAGCAGAGTGCGAAAGCCCACACCTGCCGGCCAAGCGATCACTTTGTGCTAGCATTCGTGTCCACACATGGTGCGTATATACCCATCCATCTTCCGTGTCTATTGATTGCATTCAGAACATCTGCAGCGACCTCCATGCAACGCATAGGAAGTAGGCGTCCTTTCATATTGACTGGTCACAATTTTGGTGACCCCTTCCACACAGTCGCCTGTACCGGCTGATACCGACCGATTCTGGACTCGTAGGAATAGCAGAGCACCAGTAGGCCGTGCTATCACGAGCGTGTTTCCGCGTGCGGACCAGTGTTCGCCTCGATATTCCGGAGGGAGCCAGAGTAGGTCCCTCCCGCGGTGCTGCAACCACTCGCCCTTGAGCTGCAGGCCTGTTTCGGGCGACATAGGGTTACTCTTGCGATTGCGCGGAACATACTTTGGAAAGATCCTGATCTTCCACCCAGAAAACTGAACTTGATACGCACCGATTGTCATCCGGAATGGTCTCATGTTACCGCCTGGCAGACCTTGAGGGCCCCCTCGCGAATCGTACACCAGTGTGAAAGTGAGATTGCCCCGACCAAGGGATCGTACTTCATAGATTTCAAGACCGATATGGCTGACATCACAGCCTTCACCGATGATGTAGTCCGTCATTCTCGCCGAACGATGTGTTCTCATACATGCTAAGGTTTTGTCATCGGTAGAGAAGGCCATCGCGTCGACCGATTCGAAGTACGAAGAGAAGTGAGGACGGCCAAATCCTTCTACGGTTCGACCACTTTTGAGAGACTTTAGCCGTGGACTGCCACCATCGACCAGGGCCAAAAGCGAGCCATCATGAGAGAAGGCCATGATGGTGCCAAAGCCGAACTCTCGTGACTTGCATTCATGTGTCAGCCTGCCAGTTGCTGTGTCCCACACATGAACGACACGATCTGGAGACGTGGTCGCAAGCAATGAGCTGTCCGCCGTGAAGATCGCGGGCAGAAGATACCCCTGCTATCGTGGGCCAATGGGAACAGAATGTCACTGCGGTCATGGCTCGATTGCGCTCCGTTTTGAGCTTGCACTTCGCGCTGCCTGTCGCGATGTCCCAGATATGAATTTCCTGGTGACGACAGGCGGCTGCCAACAGGTAGTGTCCGTCCACCGCGAGAGACAATTGTCGAACGTCCGTGTCGACCAACTTGATACTGATTTTTTGCTCCGATGCGTTGCCATCCCAAATTTGCAAGACGCCGTCACTGCAGGCCGTGACAAGGAGCCGAGACTGCCGTCTATCCTCTTAAAGCCCAGTCGGACAGGCAACTCCGGCCTGCTGGTCACCAAGACACGAATATTGATCGTTTCGAGAGAACTGAGTCGCGAGAGTAATACAAGCAGAAGGCGGGTATCTTGCTCGTGCTCGCATTCGTCAAGAGCATCGATGATCTGCGATGCCTCACGGAAGGGTTTGACCAGCAGCTCTTCGAATTGCTGTTCGAGGGTTTTCTCGCATATTGCCGCATTGGCATCAATAGCTTGGGCAACAGCGGACCGAGCTTCCGGTATACTTCGGGTCATATGTAGGACAATTGTAGGGAAGAACTTGACAGCATTCTTCCGATCTGCCTCACCTCGCTTGAAGAAAAAGCTTGCGCCAAGGTTATGCGACTCACCAAGAGCTTTGGCTATAGTGCGAGCGATCGTTGACTTGCCCGTGCCAGCCATGCCGCATAACCAGAAAATGCATTTCCCGCTCGGCTCTGTAGCCCAGGTCAGGATCTGTGAAAGCACAGCGGTGCGCGTCCCTTCCAGACATGTCGACGCATGCCCGGTAGCATACGAATAATAAGCAGCGCCTTTTGCAGCACCTAGCTTTGCTTGCAGAAGTGAGCTTTCTCGCTCTGCAGCAAGATCAGTCCGCATGTCTGAGAGCTCGTTTGTGAAGTTGACTTGTAATTTGCTGACTTCATATGATGAGCGTGGGTCTCTTGGAAGAGATGAACAACTGACTTTTCTCGGTGAAGCTGGTGATAGTGGTAGCCTCCTTCAGTTCCACATTGTCAAGGTAGCCAAGGAGTTCTTTGGCGAAGGCAGCTGCTGTTACCGTGGCATACCTCTGCCAGGTATCGTTCTTGTGCTCGTCGGCATAGTCGCAGATGCCACGAATGACGAGGCAAGGGAAACTGTTCATCAAACCTGCGGCTTCCATTTCGAAGCACAGCGGATCGATATTCTCCAGGCGAAGCCATTCGACAAGCCCATCTCGGTCTGAGGAACTCTTGATCAGAACATTGCCAGAAGCGATGGTACCGTAGTGGATGGCCGGTGTGCTACGTGCGTCAGGCTTCGTCCTCAACGGGTCTTTCTCAGAACCGGGGAAGCCGTAAGGCAACCTCATCATGTCGTTGTTTTCGACGACCTCCAGAAAACGTGCAATCTCTGACGCAGACGTCTCGTGCTCGGCCTGCAATGCTGACAAAGCCCCACGTAAGATGCGTGGAGGGCTGTTCAAAAAGCCTTTCCTCTCATAATTGCCAATCACGCCCTCCCCCTTTGCTTTGTAAAGATCGTACTGTACAACACCGCCGTTTGTGCCACTAGGTTCGCTGACCACGACATCGCCGAGAAGAAGGTTTTCTCCACGTGGTACACCAGCACCTATACCGACGAAGAGTCCGATGTGAATGTGCGGAAGAGATGCAAGAAGCCCATGTACAGTGCCCGCCGCTGACACAGTACCGTACTCTCCAAAAGGAAGAGACGCAATGACAATGTTGTGCTCTCCTATTCGACCCCATGTATAGCTGTTTGTATCACTCCGATTCTTGACGAAATCCTTCGGCTTGTCATGGCGCTCATCGAGCATCACCAAAGCAGCTGCTCGTTCGTGCGTGAGTGCCGCAATCCAGCCCACAGTATAAAGTGTGGCACTCTTAAGGCTCTTTTCCACTTTCTTCGGCGCCATCTCTTCCGGCTGAAAGTCATCAATGGACGGGGCGAAGTTTCATCCTGCAATGAAATTGTTGGTCAAGCTCGAAGGTAGTGCTCGTCGTCCGACTTTGCCGAGGAGGTCGTCCAAAGGATTGCCTGCTATGAACAAATCGCCCGCTACGCTAGTCCAACGAGTGATGCGATGATAGCCAGTCAGTTTGGGTCGCTGATTGCGCAAAGACCAGAAGGGTGCACACAAAGTATGCGAAGAATGTGCAGGTCTACAAAACAACACGAACGACACCTACGCTTCTTCGGTGGCATCTCCGATTCCATGCCACAAGACCACATCGTCTATCTGATTAATCGAGTCCAGTAATCTGATTGGCGAATGAAGATCACCTTGTCAACGGAGGATGCCGGACAACGCCACGGCGCTTGATATCCCGCAGGCAAGCCCCAACGGCATTCATTAACGTCCGTCACTGGGATCTGACCACCCCCTAGAACTGACCACCCCATACTAGGGAAACCGAGATTAGGGTACAATCCGGGTAATTCACGAATCGACCTGCAGGCTTCCGCCAAGCTGGTCAGTTCCAGGGGGTGGTCAGACCTCAGTGTCGAACGTTATTTAAAGGAATTTTTATATGATGTAAAAGGATGTTCTGCACCTTTGGATGATTGAGAAAATGCTTCGATGTCAGGCAAAATTGCTGCTGGTTTGTGCAATATTGGACAATCCTCCTGCCGACCTTCTTCAGTCTCCTTCCATTTCATGTATATCATCCATGGTCATTCCAGATCGTGATATTTTCTATGTAAGCTTGACAATTGATGCTGGATATCAATGGCATTAATGATCCACGAAAGATCGTGTCGTGGTACTCCAGTCCGGTGAGAAAGGGCGTCGAGGAAAGTGACTTCAGCAGTTTCATAGAGCGTGGTCATGACAAAGTCCCTGGGCTGGATGTTGTGGAGCGGGAACTCCCAATTGATGTCCTTGTATGTAACCTCGTCTTGAACAACGAGAGCCACGAGTGAGGCGATGAATGATTTGGTCGTACTGGCGCATTGGAACAGTGTATAGGGCGTTACTGGTGTCTTTGATTCCACATCCGCAAACCCATATCCCTGGTAGAGTCAAGGCTTTGGTCATCCATGGACAAGAACGAGAGGTAGGTCCTCTAGATTGAGGCAAGGTTGAGAATGACCTACCTTGGCCCATGTTCTGTTTCCTTGGACAACGGATACTGCTAGACCTGGTGTGTTCCACTTCTCGAGCACGCCTTCGACATACTCATTGAAGTCAGTGGTGAATGGATCATACTTATCCTCACATTGCGCGTCTGACGAACGTAGCGGCTTCTGCTGGCTCTTGAAGAATGGTGAAGGGTTGGGACGGCCTTGAAAGGAGCTGGACACCAATGAGGCCAAAACAAGTAGTTCCGAACGCATTGTTACACTGTTCTACACCAAATGAAGTTGTTGAGATCAAGCAGAAGTTCTACGTCAGGGTGTTGCCTTTCAGCTGGTTGTCTCTGTGCCGCCACCTCCCTCCCCCGCGGTGTGTCCGGCGATAAGATATCGCTGGGCCAAAACTCAAAACTCTCGCCCTTGTCGGTAACTTCCGCGTGGCCCTGACGCAGCCCAGGGAGGCAGAGAACGTCGTCGTCTTGGTCCTTGTGCCTCATTCTCAACCACGTACACGTCGTCGACACGCCTCTTTACGAGCGCAAAATTTCCGGCCACGAAGCGCTGCGCTACAGCTGAACACATCTTCGCTCGCACAGCTGGTCTCTCCGCGCTACGTCACTGTCCATCAGGAAATCGACATTGCGTTTCTATTCGGATCCCCTTTGTCATCACAGACAAAGTCCGGCCTCATCTTGCCTGCAAACTCCGTATCGACCGACCAAGAGTCATAACCATAATTTAGACAATATTTAAAAATCCTGGCTGGTCGTCGCAATCATTCTCCTCCACCAGCTGATCATTCACCCCTCGATCACCTGCCTGGAGCTCTCGAAACAGGAAACGTTCATGCATACAGTCTGACGACGGCTTCCGCAGAAGCGCACTTTCTTTCGTTTCTGTCGCGGCTCTACAGACCGCCATAACGATACCCCAGAGACCTATCGCAACCAGAAACACGAACCGCAAACGTCACCGAGTGCAACTGAAAGAGCTTGACCTCGGAAGACATGGGTAATCAACCCTCAAAAGATGGCGAGAACATTGGCCGAAGTCGCAGTAATACACCCACAAGCGGAGGATTGGGACCAAAACTGGAATCCTTGCCATCTTTCTCGAAATCCGACACCCAAGGCTCTTCGCGATCAATCAGGAATTCGCTCAAGTCAAAAATACCAGGCAGTGCGATAAAGAGTGACAGCAAAGGATCAAGCTCGAACATCAGCAGTCCGGTTGATGACAAGGATAGCGCCGTGTCAGAGAAAGGAGATGATGCGTCCACAATCGGAGGCTCGAGTAGCCACCGTCGAAAGCTGTCCGAGTCGCAGTCGCCAAACAGCCCAACCGACACATCCCGACGGAACAGTGTGATGTCAGAAGCTGAGCCACTCCCTCCTCCTTCGCCGACTATGTCTGCTTCCGTCGGACACGGCCACTCCGATATTCGAAAAGCACAAAAGAGCGGAGAGATTGAGCATGTGTCGGACGCGCCACCGTCAGGGGCACTACATCCCTCGAGCACAGCAGAACCTGGAGAATCGATTCTGATGAAGAAGGATGCGGGAGTCAAGTCCGACGAGGCTTCCAAATTGGCAGAAGGGGTGGACTCGATGAACATTGGAGCTCTGAAGCCTGGCGACCTAGACGATTTCATCAAGAGACTGATCGATGCGGCATATAACAACAAGGTCACAAAGACGGTCTGCTTGAAGAACGCGGAGATCACGGCTATCTGTCAAGCTGCACGAGAGTGCTTCTTGTCGCAACCTGCGCTCCTTGAGCTTTCTCCGCCGGTGAAGATCGTTGGTGACGTACACGGCCAGTACATGGACCTCATTCGGATGTTCGAGATGTGTGGATTCCCACCAAACGCCAACTACCTCTTCCTTGGAGACTATGTCGATCGCGGCAAGCAGAGTCTGGAGACAATTCTGCTACTGATGTGCTACAAGCTCAGATTTCCTGAAAACTTCTTTCTTCTCCGAGGCAACCATGAATGTGCGAACGTGACGAGGGTGTACGGTTTTTACGACGAGTGCAAGAGAAGGTGTAATGTCAAGATTTGGAAGACGTTTGTGGATACTTTCAACTGCCTTCCCATTGCTGCGATCGTGGCCGGCAAAATCTTTTGCGTTCATGGAGGGCTGTCACCGAGCTTGTCACACATGGACGACATTCGACAGATTGCGCGACCTACAGATGTGCCAGATTATGGCTTGCTCAACGATTTGTTATGGAGTGATCCAGCAGATATGGAAAGCGATTGGGAGGCGAACGAAAGAGGCGTCAGCTACTGTTTTGGGAAAAAGGTCATCATGGAGTTCTTGCAAAAGCACGACTTTGATCTCGTTTGTCGTGCGCACATGGTGGTTGAGGACGGGTATGAGTTCTTCACTGATCGGGTCTTGGTCACGGTCTTTTCAGCTCCAAATGTGAGTATCAGACGCATTCACAGAGGACATCTACTGATATGGCCACAGTATTGTGGGGAGTTTGATAATTGGGGCGCTGTAATGTCTGTATCACAAGAGCTGTTGTGTAGCTTCGAACTGCTCAAGCCTCTCGAGTCGAGTCAGCTCAAGAGCCACATGAAGAAGGGTCGGAATGAACGTCAAAGGATGCTCAACAGTCCAGTGAGTCATCGCCGGAGGCCTGCTGACGGAAGTGCGCTAACCTTCACCAGCCTGCTAGCCAGTACCCGCAAAGCTACTAGTGAAAACAAGAAGGACATTTGTAGCGACTCAACACGCAATTTCCACCACCCACTGTCGACGCAACACAACGATGCCACACAGGACCGAGCCCAACCAGGTCTACGCGACTGGGGATTGAGGACGGGACAGAGTACACTCTGCATCAAGCAGGGTCCGTCGGACGGAGCACTTGAGGCAGTATGCATTAGCAGGCGCATGGGTACTTTTCAAGTCTCTGCTCTCGGAGGATAGATCTGGCTGGCATAAGGTTCCATCGACCAGGTATCGGGAAGAGGGATGATCCAAGGGATGGGTCCGCAACAGGAATTCCAGTAGATTCTTATATGCACCAGTAGCGTCTTTTCACGCAATAATTAGCTACCTTTCCGCGATCTATATGGTTGTTGGAGCATGCTCAGGTCAAGGTGGAGCTGTCTTGCCAAGACCGACATTCATCCGGGCGCACTGACCCCCCACGCACTTTTTGAGGTGAACGACCACACTCCCCCAAAATCAACGCCGACCGAACAAATCTTCCGCCGCAGCTGCACCAACACTCGCGCGACACAACCAATTGCAGCACCCGAGCAGTCCGACACACACATCAATCGCGAACATGGCCGACGCACCAGCACCAGCAGCTGGCGCAGGAGGAGCGCGCGGAGGTTTCGGCTCTCGCGGCGGTGACCGTGGTCGTGGACGTGGCAGGAGGGGTCCTCGCCGTGGTGCGAAGAGCGACGAGAAGGAGTGGCAGCCGGTGACCAAGCTCGGTCGTCTGGTAAAGGCTGGCAAGATCAAGAGCATGGAGGAGATCTACCTACACAGCTTGCCCATCAAGGAGTACCAGATTGTCGACTTTTTCCTGCCAAAGCTCAAGGATGAGGTTATGAAGGTGCGTTTGGATCCCGAGAGTCATACGAAAGAGCTGGGACGATGCTGCGGGCATGCAGAGAGTTGGACACTGGACATGGACAAGAATTGTGACGGACTGCGACTGACAAGTACACAGATCAAGCCTGTCCAGAAGCAGACCCGTGCCGGTCAGCGTACTCGTTTCAAGGCCGTCGTTGTCATCGGTGACTCGGAGGGACACATTGGTCTCGGTATCAAGACCTCCAAGGAAGTGGCCACCGCTATCCGCGCCGCCATCATCATTGCCAAGCTTTCCGTCGTTCCCATCCGACGAGGATATTGGGGTTCTAACCTCGGTGAGCCACACTCTTTGCCCACCAAGGTGAACGGCAAGTGTGGTTCCGTCACTGTCAGGGTAAGTTATGGGCCTGCTGAGTCTTCAAAAGACTGGAGGGGACGTATCCATGGAAAGGAAGACTGACATGACATAGCTCATCCCTGCCCCTCGCGGTACTGGTCTCGTCGCCTCCCCAGCAGTCAAGCGTCTGCTCCAGCTCGCTGGTGTGCAAGACATTTACACCGCCTCCTCCGGATCGACCAAGACTCTCGAGAACACCCTCAAAGCCACCTTCAGCGCCGTCGTAGACACATACGGATTCCTCACACCCAACCTGTGGAAGGAAACCAAGCTCATCAGGAGCCCGCTGGAAGAGTACAGCGACGTGCTCAGGGAGGGCAAGCGTTACTAGACAGAGAAGGGACAAGCGAGGATGATAGGGCGTATACAACGGGAGATTCTTTACGAGCAATTGAGTGCAAGATCTGCATTGGCGTCCGACTGAGGTCGGGGCTGAGGAATGAATGTTCATTCAAATTCACAATTCTGGTATTCGTCGTGAGACCCTTTCCTCTGTCATCCCTTTCCCACTCCCCACCGCAACACGACCCAGGGCTTAGATCACACCCCCTCCTCCATCTCCTTTGTCTCTACCCTTTCCCTCTTCTCGACCGTCGCCTCCACCCTCTCCGTCATGAGCTCCTTCACCCCCCTAAGACACCAAACCGCCACAATAGCCAACACCACAAAAGGGATAATACTCGCCCACGCTCTCCTATACGCATCCGCATAGACCCACTCACTCTCCGCTCCCGCAGCAGCCAACACGTCGGCCCCGAAACCCCCTTCCTCAATCCCCATCCCACTCTGCAACGCCTCCAACAACTCCGACACCCGGCTGGCATCCAACCCTGCCCCTGCGGCTGCCGCCCCGACTTTCGTAGCGTAATTAGTCGCCAGCCTCGAATTAATAATCGCATCCAACGCCGCAGCCCCGAACGCACCCCCTATCGCTCTCGCCGAGAACGCCAGTCCAGTCGCAGTGGACAGGAATGCATGAGGCGCAGTGAACTGCACCAGCGCGACGAGGAGGGTGAGGGGCCCGGCCTGGCCGATGCCGGAGAGGACGTTGAAGATGATTTGGGGCGTGGACCAGGAGGGACGGATGGTGGCGTAGCAGATGCAGACGATGAGGAAGAGGGAGAAGGTGAGGAGGAGAGGGGAGCGGAGGTCTTTTGTTGCTGTTGAGTACCATCTACGCACAAATTAGCGGGTGGGGAGGATGATGGGGAGGAGGAGGGAGGGGCAAGCGGAGGGCAGCTTACGTGATCAGGATACTAGCAAAGATGGTGAGGATGTTAAACGATAGCTGCCTGACAGAAATCCGCCATGCGTCTGTCTCGAAACCAAGACGAAGCACGATCTGAGGCGTGATGGCGTTGACGGCGCTGTAGAAGATCCAGCCCTCGACGGCAAAGGCGAAGACGGAGAGGGCAAAGTTGGGGCCGCCTTTGAAGAAGGCGTGGGCGACGAGGCCGTCGGAGCGACCTTTCCATTCTGTTACAGGAGTCAGTCATGGGCGGGGGATGGAGAGGAAGGGGTGAAAGCTGACCGTAGACGCCAAAGGCCGCGAGGCAGACGAAACCGACGACCAGGCCGGCGATGACCCTTGGTTCACCCCAGCCGTACGCGCCGCCGCCCCAGTTCAGACCGAGGAGCAGCATAGTGGTGCTGATGACGAAAAGACCAGAGCCAATGGGGTCGCAAGCCCAAATGATCTCGGTGACCTTCATCTTTGGGTAGTCGCTCTTCTTCGGGTGGTAGAACGCCATGAGACCGGCGAATGTCGCGCCATGGAATGCAGCTTGGATCCAGAAAATATTCCTCCATCCTGCTGGGTCGGCGTTTGTCACAGCTCCTGCTCCAAGAACACCGACGAGGCCACCGATGGCGCCGCCCATGAAGGCGAAGCCGTTGGCGAGGGCGCGGTATTTGAGTGGAAGGACTTCGGAGGGGATGGCCTGGACGATGGCGATTGTCGCGAGCGTGACACCGATCAGGATGCCTCCCCCGATGAGTGTGGACATGTTTGAGGCTTTGGCGCAAACGATGGCCCCAATAAAGGCGATGAGTGGTGGGATGGAGGCGAGGTATTTCCTGTCGAGGACGTCGGAGAGACGACCGACCAGGGGTGAGAGTACGGATTGCATGAGGAGTGGTCCCTCTGTAGCATATCAGTCAGTATACAGGGCTTTAACACGACTGGGATTGATGTACGGATGATCCAGCCAGCAATACCAGGCTCGCCTAGATCACGAATGATAAAGGCAATTACTGACCCCGCTGCCACCACGACATAGACTTGCGCCATGATGGCAAAGCAGGAAATGAAGACAACAGCCCATGTGTGCCATGATAACTTCACATGTTCTGCTTCTGCAAGCTCATTAACATGAGCGGAAGGCGGCTCAAACTCGAGGGCATCTTTGTGCTCGTCTTGTGTGACGGCGATCTTGTCTGTGGTCTTTGGGTCTGCCATTGATGGCTATGGAGTGGCTAATGCTAGCCAGGGAAAAGGTTGTGAGGGGTTGGCAAGGAGACAGAGAGAAAAACAAATCGTGAGAACCTGTACAAACCATGTTCCCCGGCGATCACCAAGTCTTCTTATGCAAGTAATCATTGCGGTACGGTACGTGTGCACGTCGAGCACAAACCGGAGATCCCCCAAGCCACTTCCCATGTCAGGCGGGTTAGGGGTCTCTGGGGTTGCGGGGTCGCGTGGGCTAGCGGGAACTTTTTCCGTGGGATGGGTTGGAGAAGGACGGGAGATCTTCTTGCGATGGTCATTTTTACCATTGCAGTCAAAGCCGTGATGGGTAGTATATCGCTCATTGTGATATACTTGGCGCTACAAGAAGCAGTACGAGCAGTCGGAAAGTCCTGCCCGCGTCTGACCTCCTGATTGATAGGACATTGCGACATGGTCGAGACTGAGTCGTGCACATGGGTGGCTGCTCTCCAAGAAACTTTTGATTGTAAATTACCAACTGCCGTGAAGATAGGAATGAACCTTGTTTCACTCATTTGTCAGTAGATCGGATTCGCACTTGATCCCGTGATCAGTTGGTCTCAAACAATTCCGCGTAGATTTCTCCAACGTCGTCATTCCCACTTCCCATAGTATCGTGGGTGGTGAAAGGTGTTCCCACGCAATTCTCTCTCTCTACTCGATGAGCATATCAGCTCCGCAGCACACGATCCGTAGCAGGATATCCCGGCCTGGGATGCGTTTGAATCCAAAATCCCTCTGAACAGACTCCAAAACACCTTGCTCAGACATGCTCCAGAAGAACAATGACGCGTAAGAAATACAAAGATACAATCACTCCTCTTCGCTCTCTTCTTCTTCCTCAATAGCGACTGCAGCAGGCTCGTCATCCTCTTCTTCAGCCATGGCTCTGAGCATCTCGAGTTCAAGCTCGTCGTCCTCGTCACCATCTCCTTCAGTCGCATTGACGTGCGCTGAACTGCGCCTTCGACTTGGGACTTGGACGGGTGGAGGCTCCCGCTTCGGCGGTGCCGCTTGATGCCTCGCTGGCGATCCCAGATGCAGGTCTTCCACATCATCGTCTTCAGCATCAACATCTTCAGTTTGACGGTGTCCATTTGATGTCGTCTGGGTATCATCGTCATCCATGACAAGATCACCATCGTCTGCTGGCCTCGAACGCGGTGCGTGACTTTGCCGGAACGATCCTGGAGCGGGTGAAGACACTCGACTCCCTGGACTTGATGCGGCGGATCTGAATGACATTGGTGCATTACCTTGTGAAAGTCCTAGTCCAGCATTCCGTTTAGCTACTGATTTCTTGTTGGGAGCATCATCAAAGACGAGGTCACCTTCGTCATCCTCATCTTCATCATCCGCGACGTCGTCGAGCATGATGTCCTCAACCACTGGTCTCTGAACCTTGCGTGTGCTCTTGGTTGAAGTAACACGGACCTCTGGGACATTGTCTGGCTTGCGCTTGGCAGGTTGTTCAGCTTTTGCTGGTGTAGATGTTCGGGCCTTGGGTTTGCGGTTTGGCATCATTGGGTTGGCTGGTTTTCTGGCAGGGCGTGACACAGGGGTACCCTGCGTGGATGGCGCATGTGACCCTGTTGTGGAGAGTGCAGGGCTATTCATGGTTGATGCTGGCCTGTGATCGCGAACAGGTTCGGTGTCCGGAGATGTTGCCGACATGTAATGTCTGTAGTCGAACGGATTGTCTGGGTCTGCCTCGCCGTCGTCCTCCAAATCCTCACTATGATCCCCTTCTCCATCTGCCCTCATGGCGTCGATGGCCGGAAGAATTGTGTAGGAGTCGGCCAGCTTCGCCCTGTCGTGCTCCCATGGCGCACTTGTAAGGTTGTACACCAGCGCTGACTCCAATGTTTCCAGAACGAACCCATCTCCCGTCTCATCAGGGACAAGAACTAACGTGCAATCGCCATCTCCAGGCTGACCCTCGTATTCGTATGTATCTTTCCCATCTTGCAACTTGAGCTTCGTACGACCAGTTTCATCATCCTCCAATATTGTCTGATTCACGTTGTTCTCGTTCGACAAGGTGGGCTTGTGGTTGAATCGGACTGCTGTCAGACCACTGTTGGGTGCCGATTGGGTGATGCTGTCCCCGATTCGGATTGTATGCGAACCGACGGTCCTGATGTCCAGCGGCTTGTGAGAAGCCGTCGCTGTCGTCATTGTAGCATGTTGCTGCCGTCTGACAAGCGACTGTACAATTGTTGTCGAAGTTGAGATCCCCACTCAATCGTGCTCGGGCCGTGACGCTTTCGGCAACGTGACACCAGCCCCCAAAATTCAGCTAATTTTGGTTCTTCCACACACATGTCTACCATTGCGTCCTCTTCCACACGTCCGTCGTTGATACCCTTTTCTTTTTCAATATGCAAAATGCCGCCGGAACATGGCAGGATGTTCGTTCTCGAACACAATGTGCATACTCTTCAGCCAAAGCTACCACCACCTCCACGTGACAATTGCTGGGGAAAAAGGACAAATGGCGGTGGCCAGAGAGATCGGTACCATTTGCCTGCTTGATCAGGTGGTCAATCCGCTCTTCTCTTGCTTTTCATCAGCACGGGATGTCTTAGAGGTCATTTGTTTCGCGAAGACCTCATGGCGCAACTTTTGACCACGTTTGTGGCACCAGGTTGGTCCAAATACCAAGCGACAATTCCCGCTTAGGCTCTTTTGTTTCTGCGCTATCGATATAGCCACTTACGATCTATGATAACTATCTGCCGTGTTTTCCATGACTTGAAATGGTTTCGACCGAGCATATCCTCAATGACTGATGGTATGTTGGTTTGTCCAGACACTTGCGGGTCATGATGATCATTGTTTTCACATCGAAACCGCCATATTTGCTGTTCACAAATTGTTAGGATGAAGAGGTTGAAGGTGATGGCGAGCTACGTATATGTCCTCGTATGTCAGGTTTGTCGAGGTAGGTATCGTGACTTCATATTTTCGCCTCAACAAGGCTCGAAGTCGTCAGCAAGCTGACCCTCGCAGCCCCTGTCCAGGCTATGAAGCAGTAGGAGCAGGAGCTGCCACATTGACGGCCCGCCTCATTTCATACTTCTGATATCCCGAAGTCGAACTTCTACGGACGGGTTATGAGGTGCGCTCCGTTTTGGAGAGCACAGAGAGGCTACGCCATTCAAGCTCATTGCGCTCAGCAGAATTTGTCAGGCTGAATAATTCGCGATGACAGATGCGTGGCGGGCAATCAGTACTGTTTTGATTAAGATGGACTAGAGTACGACAAGGCATTGAAGTCGATATTGCAAGGCATTAAGAGGGTTTCGGACATTAGAACAGACCGAACGTAATGAGCCATCGTCGAATGCACAATAAATCAACAACTACACTATCGCAGTCTTGGTCTTTACCGACGATGAGCGCAAATGCTTGAGACGTGTTATGCGAGCGTGGCATGTTGCTAGGCCTAGAAATAAGCACACCCTTCTGGAATGCTGAATCGTGTAGTCGTCTTGGCGGTCTGGAAGAATCCTTCCCAGATTCGAGACATTAATTGCTCACTTGGATCGTTGACGACTGCCAAATTCTCACACCTCTCTCGGAAGGCTCAGTCTCTTACGAAGGACAAGTACACAAAGCGCCTACCTGGGCCGTGTCTTATTATCGCGTGTCACGTTACTTTCGACGGACTCCTCATCCGCCATTCACCCGTCACGCTATATTTGCAGTCGCAGCGACTTGCACCAATCTCAATCCACACTCGCTCACCATTCAATTGCGCTCGCTCAAATCACGACCTTTCGCTGGGACAGGTGCATCTACCATCCGCGACTCTGAGGCTTTGACCGACTTAGCGCTGTGCCGCCTTCGTGCGACATCACCAACACTTCATTGTCATCGGTCTATTCGCTTTCACGATCGACTCACACAAAGTCTCACTAGCACGGCCTCTCGTAACCAATCCTACCACTAGCTCATGGTGGCCAAGGAGGGAACTGCCATGAGCTCTTAGATTTGACGTCCGCCAGTGATCTTGGCGTTTTCTTTGTCGTTCACCATCCGGACAAGCTATCTGGCCATGGCTCCGAGCGCTTCCTCTGATCACATCATAGTCATCGATGACGAGCCGACTTCTGCTCGTCCACCTGCGATGAAACCAATCACTAGCCCTTCTGTGGCGACCTCAATAAATGGCAGCTTCCGTCGGAACTTCTCCGCAAACAACAACCCTCTGATACCTAGACACATCGATGACGACTTGAGGGAAATACCTAGGCCATACAACTTTGGTCCATCTGAGAAACGCAAGTCCGCTCGTGCGACAGCAGCCAATGCCTCGATTCATTCTACTGCTGACACTGCGTCCACACGAGACCTCAAACGTAAACGACACGACGGGAAGTACCAAAGAGCTGTATCTTCTTTGATGCCGGTCAAACGACCAAGACCATCCCGATCATCGCCCGTGCATACACCTAAGCTGTTGGTCCGTGACCACGGTTCTAAAGATGAGACTGGCTCGTCGTCTGTGGCACCACGGCCTGCTGGCAACACCAACACTGACATAGCCCGTCCTTCAATGCATGATACTCACGGTAGTGCCGCTCAAACACCTCATGGGCAAATCAATGGACAACTTCACGCGGGAGCAGAGCGTTTTGCTGCATTGGCCCAATCCCAGAAGCGATTGGACGCTGTTGATCGTGGAACCAAGCAGAACACAGCAGCCAAGGATAGGATATCAGCATCTGGACGAGTACAGGTTACCCAGCCACCCGGAACACCTGCAAGCGATACATCCAGGTCTCAAATTTCGTCTGAACGTCGAACAATGTCAGTTCCTCGAGCTTCATATTTCCCCGACACGCCTTCAAGCCTCCCATCACAACCCGGCCGCGACGCTAATAGATTTCCATCGTCGCAAATGTCGTTCGGTGGTCGCGATATCTCACGCCTTGCGCCTGGAGATTCCGCACGTCACTCGATGTCGCCATTCAGTCTATCAAAAGCGGTTAACAATACTGGTACTGGAAAGTCCATCCAACAACCTGCCACCAATCTGGCAGGAAGTGCAGGACGATCTGCTGCAACACCTTCAAGCAGCGGCGCCGTGTCTCGAGAGTCTACAGCACGTCGCGATCTGTCTGGTCACAAGACCTCAGGAGTTCAACAAGTTGGTACTTCTACATCAGTGACATCGAAGAACCATGATCGTATTGCTCTACATGACTTGCAACAGACGAAAAGCCATGATGATCATCCTTCCCTTCTAAGAATGGTCAGCGGACGCAATGCGAGTCACACCATAGACGACAATCGTGCTCGGAAACTTGCAACGAGGAAGCAATATTTCAGCGGGCAAACTGTCGATCGAAGGTCCGATACTAGCAGTGAAAATGCGCGGGTCGGAGATCAAGGGACCAAGCCTGCTCAAACCGGACCGCCTTCAGAAGCAAGCGCACAGCAGCCAAGCCGAACACAAGCCTTGACCAATGGCACACTGTCACCTCTCTCTACGTCAACCCAGGTTGATGCAGTTGCTCGCGAACCTTCCATGGACGTGCAAGTCTCGCTCAATCCGTCAACTCTACCAATAACACAAACACGTACGCCCGAATCTAGCAGAGCCGTGACGCCAACAAGGTTTTCGTCACCCTCGAGGAAATTTACTTCGATTGTGATGCCACCTCCAGCAGTCCCAGCTCCGCCGACGCACAAACCCGTCGAGAGCAAGCAAGATGTTGAGGATGCACTAGCTCGCTGCATGACTTCTTTTGTGGAAGATCAAAGATATACAGTCAAGGTAAGCCACATACGTGATCCTATCTACACCCACTAATGACTATCAAAGATGGCCTTGGCAAAAGCCAGATGCGTACGCAAGGTGCTGGAAGAGTCAGGACTGGCTACCAGTCAACCACAAAGGGTTTTCATGGAAGATACCTTGGAGAGATCCCTGACGAACGGAATGATTGGTGTGAAGAGAAGTAACCCTTTCGTCGATCTAAAGCCAACACATCGCACCAAGGATGGTAAGCCGGACGGGACTTTCAACTCCGTCACCCTCGAGACTCTTGACCCTGGTGGCAAGAGACTTAAAGCGCCGCCACAAATGATCGGGTGTCAACCGACACGCTGGAAAGACCCAAGCAAGTCAACTCCAGCCTATACGCACTGCACACAGGTCAGGAAGAATGTCGCAGCTCCGAACCAGAGAGCGCTCCACAGCTATCCTTACTTTGGGGAAAATGTTGATGACAAAGTCTACGAGGCTCTTCACTCGAGGTACGATATTGACGTACCTCAGAGGAACCGTAAAGTGCTACAAGGGCAGCAGTCGAGACAGTATATGTCCAAGGTCCGCCAATGGCTAGAGCAGATCGGATCATCTGAGAACGACATACTCTACTTCTTGCTCAATCCGGATCCTGAAGGCGACATCTATGGCAACCGAGACAAGCATTGCAAGGAAGATTTCAACCGCGATGGTAATCGATGGAGCAAGGTCTTCGACACGCTTAACAAGTCGACTTATTCGGTCAAGCAAGTTCAGACAGCAGCGTGGGCTTGCGACACGTTCCTTGCTAAAGCCAGATTCAGTATCTGGCATATCGTACGTAAGGCGCCAATCACCGATCTAGAGGTTCCACATGACGACTCGCTCTTGGACCAGGCACAAGCTTTAGCATGCCGAGTCTGCCACGAGCATGATTGTCCATACCACATCGACTTTCAAGAAGTCACTACTGATGATGAGAGCTACGACGAAGAGGATCCAGTTGCCTCAGCTGAGGCACTTGATGTTGATCATCCTCCAGAAAACAATCTTAAGCGCCACGTCACAATCGCACAGCCTTTGACCGAACGACCGGACTCACGAGATGAGATTGTCGTAGCTAGCCGACCGAGGAGCAGGGACAAGGCAGCCTATAAGCGTCTCCTTGAGCAGATCGTCGAGACGTCTAATCACGACAGGAATCGGTTCTATCCTTGCTTTCATCCCGGCAAGTCCTGCTCTAACGAAAATTGTAAATGCTTTCGAGATGGGCTTCTATGCGAGAAGGCTTGCGGATGTTCTGCCTCTTGCGACCGCAAGTTTCAGGGCTGTAGCTGCGTTTCTGGTAGTAGAAAGGTGTGCTATCAGGACGACAGGTGCGACTGCTTCCGGCTACATCGCGAGTGCGACGCCGATCTCTGTGTGGGGTGTGGTGCGGATGTCGCCCTAGACCCTGAGAACCGTCATGATGAAAATCTTCGAAAGGAGTGCTGCCAGAATATCAACATGCAGCTCGGCATACCGAAGCGTACGATTCTTGGCCGCAGCAGAATCCACGGCTTTGGTCTCTACTCGGGGGAGAAAATCAAGAAGCATGAGTTTGTGGGAGAGTACAGCGGCGAGATTGTCCTCGAAGACGAGCGCATCAGGCGGGGTGAAGTATACGAGATTCAAAAGATGAGCTACCTCTTCATCTTGACAGCTGGTGAGTCTCAGCAAGAGAGGACGAAGTCCGTCGCTAACATTCCCAGACCAAGAGATTGACTCCCATCATGTCGGCAACAAGATCCGCTTCGTCAACCATGCTAGCAACACTGGCCGCAACGGAGCTTGCAATCTACGAGCTGAGATTGTCATCTGCAACATGACTCCGCGGATTGGCATGTACGCAATACGAGACATTGAGGTCGGCGAGGAACTGTTTTTCAATTACGGCGATCATTACATGTCTCTTCTGAAAGATACAGCCGCCGCTGATGACCAGGGAGAGAAAGACAAGGGCAAGAACAAAGCTGGACGTAAGAAGAAGGCTGTACGTCGTAGGAAGAAGCTGGTTGACGAGTTCGCCGAGCCCGAATACGATGAGCCTGAGCTGGTAGAGAAGGGCGAAGGGTCGGCCGCCAGCAAGAAGGTCACTCCCAGGTGGCGTGACGACCGTGGCAAGGACAAGCGGGGGATGGCAAGCAAGTCGGCCGGGTACGGAACACCAATGGACCTGGACGAGGGTGAAGAGATTGCCGAGAGCGAAGCTGACGAGCCGGAGGCGGAGCCGGAGGAGACCCCGATTAAGACCCGCCGAGGTGGCAAGAGGAAGAAGATGGTCGTTGACGAGGACGAGGTAGAAGAGAGCGACTTTGAGCCGGAAGGCGTCGAGGCACCTAGGAGGGTCAGCGGTAGGGCCGCGAAAAGAAGGCGTCTTGAACCACAGAAAGATGAAGACGAAGAGGAAACAGCACCGGTGACGGACGAGAGTGACGAGGAGCAAGAAGTGAGACGGTATGTGGCTCCCATCATCAATGGGAAGAAGAAGAGGGGAAGGCCGAAGAAGAGTTTCTATGAAGGCGGAGATGATTAATTGATTGCTGACATGGTAGACTTGGAAGATGCCGTGTGCGGTAGCAACAAGAAGATGGCAAGCGATGTGGAGGGATAGATACTAGAGGCTCTGCGAAGGCGCATAGCGCAGACTTGCTAGTTTCGGATTATTGTAAGCATAGATATCGAGCGGAATACATCAGCGGATGAGTAGTGAAGAGAATGTCAGGCGATGTGGTATCCTGTGACATTCAATAAGGTGTACGCATATTGTCTTGTCCAGAGGCTATCCAGTATTGTCTAGCACCTTGAACGATATGGCCTTCTGCGACATCCGGGATGGCAAGGCAGTCCAAGTATGTACAAGGACACTTGACATCCGCAAAGTATCCATGGTCGATAGAAGCCGCACATCCGATCACTCAGGCTCCAGCAACAACGTGTCGACATCCCCAAGCATGATCATCATAGGTCACAGACACAAAGAAGACAATGAGAAGAGAGACAAATGCATTGACCCATTCCCCAAACGCCGACAAGCCCATTCCGTAGGAGAGCGAGGTATACCCAAACGCTACAAAAGTCCAAACCAAACAAATCCAATCTGTACATAACCATCGTCAACCACCTGCCCTACCGTCTCCTCTGCTGCCCAGGCACAGGTCCACTCCCTACAATCCCCCTCCCCTGCCTCCCTTCACTCCACCACTGCATCTTCGCCTTGGCGATCTCTTCGGCCTCGGCTTCTTGTCTCCTCGTTGGGCCGTGGATACCTCCTCTCCTCTCGAGGACTGGGTTGAGGAAGGTACGGGCGTCCTTCTTGGCTGTGACCTTGGGCTTGGTAGTGGTGCCGGCCTTGGTGGTGGTGGTGTCGGCCTTCCCCTTGGAGCCGATAGTGGCGGCTCGCTTGCTGATGCCGGCGTATTTGACGGCCTCTTTGCGCTGGATGACGGCGTGGCGGTAGAGGCGACGTTCCTTTGAGAGGGTGGTGCGGAAGGCGGAGAGTTTGCCTGTTGGAGAAGTGGGAGGGGGGCGGCGGGCAAGGTTGGTGGGGATGGGGTAGGGGTTGGTGTGGCATGGTGTAGAGGGGGAGGTCGGGGGTGTGGAGGCCGGAGAAGGGGAGCGGGAGAAGATGGAGGAGTGGGTGGTGGTGGAGGAGGAGTCAGTGGTGGGGGAGGAGGGGGCCTTGGTGGTAGCGGAGTTGGTGGGCGAAGCCATGTTATGGAAGGTGGCGATACTGCGAGGGTTAGATGTGTGCTCTTGGCATATCATGTGAGCAGATGAGTCTTACTTGAGAGAGGTGAGTTGTGGAGTTGGATACTATAGTCTGGAAGACAGGTATGTGTGCTTGAGGCTCAAGATGTGTGTAGATAAAATCTGGAAGGAGGGATGGAGAGTGCGATTTAGAGGGCGCATATGTAGGGAAACACTCTGAAAAGATCACAAACCCGAGATAGAGTTGGTGATTCTGCAAGATACAAAACTTTGAAAAGAGTCATACTCTGATCACGACAAAAGAAATACCATGTCGTGATCTTCCTCTCTAGGAGAATAAGAAATGTGTATCGGGATCAAAAGTAAGAGGATGATGCCTGCCAGTGCGTGAATAGTATCGAACATCTCGTGGCGGCCCTTCGACCTCGTCGGCTCTGAGATCGCAGAAAAAGCAAAACCCGACAGGTCGCGCATAGAGGAGAAGACCAGCCGATCTTGTCACACTTACTGACCTAGGTGTTGCTCTTGCTCTCACACCAGTGAAATGGAGCCGAGGGCAACCATCATATGATCGACCTTTTCGTCTCCCTTCTTGGCTGGATTAAAGTATTGTCGGCTTCTGCAAGAATGATTGGGTGGCTCGCTGGCACAGTCAAGTCAGTTCAAGGATGTAGCATGATATGTTCGTTGACCTTGTTCATTGATTGATGAAGTGAAGTCGGAAAAACTCGCGGCTAAAATGACAGATGCAGGGCCATGAGCTTGGGACCCTGGAATGGCCCTGAAAAGTGCCGAGCTTCTGAAAGGCGAAACGACGCCAGAATTGCGGGGGGACCTGGAGCTCGAAGTGGCATTTCTGGAATCGTGTCCTCTTGCTTCTACACATCATATTTGACATTTACACACATCACAATATGCAACTCAGATCAATCATCACGGGCCTGGCCCTCTTTGCCGGCGCTGTCAGCGCTTTGGACAAGCCCTTGGATATCAAGAAGGATGTTGAGAAGACCGACTGCGGGAAGCGGTCTGCGCGAGGTAAGGCCGGCTATGTTGTTGGTAAGGTACAATTTATTGACCTCAGATAGGCGACACAATCAAAGTTCACTACAGGGGAACGCTCGAGAGTGACGGCTCCGAGTTCGACGCTTCTTACAACCGCGGTCAACCTCTGTCCTTTACGGTTGGTAACGGTCAAGTCATCAAGGGGTGGGACGAAGGTCTCTTGGACATGTGCGCTGGTGAGAAGAGGACTCTCACTATCCAGCCAGAGTATGGCTATGGTGCGCGAGGCATGGGCCCAATTCCGGCCAACAGTGTCCTAAGTATGTCTCCAGCCTCTAATTACATCCCTCTTTACTAATTGTACAGTCTTTGAGACGGAAATGGTCAGCGTTGAAGGATCGAAGCAGGAGCTCTAGAGGAGCGTGCCCAAATTTTAGGAGACCAGTCCTAGCGCCAGCATAACGAAAATGCAACTATCACAGCTGCTCTCAATCCTGATTCTGTGCCAACTCTTCCATCGCCTTTACACCATGCTCAAGCTCTCGTATCCGTTGTCCAATACGTCTCTGCACCTCCTCGCCCAGCTCCTTGTCCGGACCTTCTATAACCTCTTTGAAGGCGGCCTTGACTTTGTCCAGCTCTTCGCGTGCAGCCGCCCGATCATCCTCTGCGTATACCGTCATCTTTTCTGTTTCTTCCATGGCAATCTCGAACTGGAGAGCATAAGCGAAAGCTCCTAAACCACATTGGGAAATGTACCTCATCTCTTGCTGTTGCGTATAATTCTGTGATCTCCTCAATCTTCTCGTCTGCCAGCGCCTTATTTGATGCCCATCGTACCAGCGATGGTGTATGCGAAGCCGCCCTCGTCTGTGGAGGCGCTAATCGTGCAGGTCGTCCTGGTCGTGTGATTCGTGAAATGCTTCTCGTGGCTGGTCTGGTCTTCTGACAGAGCGTCCGGCATGCTATAAGTCGAATTGCGGTCATCGTGTATCTTGGTGACTTTACACCCAGCCGATAGCTAACTGTGATTGATGAATAGATGCGGCGTAAAGTCGAAGGATTGAAGTTCAGTTGCTTGACCTAGGACCTAGGCAGAGAGATGTTGAAAATGACGTCGACCAGATGCGGCGGGCCGCGGCAACAACAGTTCGCCGCAATTCGATGTCCCGCGATGCAGACAGAGAGGAGAAGATATCAGTATATATGCTAGCGACTCGACATGACATGCGCAACGATCTGAGCGCCTAGACCAACCTCCCCAAGATGATGTGGATCCAGACTGTTTTGCTGCTCCTCGCCACCGGATTTGCTTTCTACTTTATCATCAATCTTATGCTTGCTGGAGTCGAGGATCCGGACGAAGAAGATACGGCACCACTGCGAAGATCATCGTCACACGATTTTAACATTCCTCCACCAAACGACAAGAAGTCCGATTAGACATGGCTTCCCAATACGACGACTCGGACGATGAGTTTGAGGATGCCCGTGAGAACCAGGATGATCAAGCCACTCCAAAGGCTCTATCATCAGAACCAGCGTTGGCGGTCCCGACCTTCAGTCTAGACGAAGATCGAGTCAATGCCACATTACCGCGCAAAGAAGTATCGACAGCAAACACTTCCAGAAACATGGCGCCCCCATCTTTACCCCGATTCATTGCCACGTCCTCATCACAAGTCAAAGGCAGTAGCCTGATGCCGCCTCCGACAGTCAAGCCTTCACTACGGCCAAGCCCACAGGTGCCGCACATGGGCGGTGGATTGAGAGTGCCAACGACAGGTCCACTACCTAATCGGGGATCCCCCTCAACACTACGAGGGCCACAGAACATCGGACCAGCACCACAAGCAAACACGGCCGGCAAGAGGAACAAGGTGCTTTTGAAGCCCGGACATTCTCCCCTGGACTGGGCTACGTTGACCAAGAGCGGAAATCTGGCGGGCGTACCTTCCATGCAGAGAGTCACTCCATCAATGCTAAAGCACAACAATGGTCGAAAGGGCAAGCCTGCTTGGTCGAGTTATAAGGGCAAGGTGTATCACATATCTCCATATCTGCCTTTTCATCCTGGCGGCGAGGGAGAACTCATGAGAGCAGCAGGGAGAGATGGTGAGAAGGCGTTCATGGAGATCCACCCGTGGGTGAATTGGGACAACATGCTGAGTAGTTGCTTGGTCGGAATTATGGTTTCTGAAGGCGCGGATGAGGGCTTGGACGGTCTAGACTAGTTTGCAGATTACTGCTAAAAGATACCCTTAGTTTATACTCGGTGATCAATCTCCAATTTGCATATGATACTCAAAGTGGCTGCACGTGCTCAGCGTGGGATTTTCGTGGCATCCATTTCGGCTTCTTCGCGTCATCCCCAAACCACTTCCGCCTAAAACTTCACACCCCTATCAGCATTGACTTTGATTTTGCCTCTCCACTGTCGCTGAGCATTATCCTAGCCATGCGACACAATTGAATGTGGTATTTTCGGCAGCAATGTGGTTCTTGAGCTGCGACGGCGATCACCTTCAAGGTAGACAGCTCCCCCCTCCTCTACCACCTCCACATCTGACCTTTCACCAGGCAAGTCGGTATGGCTGAGGCCGGGCTCCAAGCACCTCTTCGGCAGGACACATCCTGGCCCTGGACCTGAGCGTAAGCAGAGACAGCGCAGCTCTCGATCAATGTCTGACATTCACAGAATTCCACGCCATAACCCACAAGTCGGTATCACGCAGGCACTTTGAGCTGCATGTAGCTGCAGTCGAACCAGGCGCCAGCGTCCGTACTCCGCAGCACCCTATCTAAAATCTGTCTAATATCATGAAAGGCAAAGATACACAAGCGGAGTACCATCACGATCAAGGACTTGGGATCTAAGACGGGCACTCACATCGACAATGAAAAGATCAAAGGAGACAACTTGGAGCAGAGCTTCAGCACGGGAGATCATGTCCTCAGACTGGGCAATTACCAAGTCCCCTTTCGGTACGCTCTAATTTGGTCTTTCCACCAGCACTACAGCTGACCTAGATAGCGTCAAGTGGCATCCAATGGTCTTCTCCTTCTCCAACATTTCCAAACGAGCCAGGCAGTCAGTCGATCCTCTCGCAGAACACCGGATCAAAGTAGAAGAGCTGGATGTAAAGTGTGTCACGGAATATGTTGCCAATCAGACCAGTCATGTCATCACAAATAAGAGGAACACGGCCATGGCACTTCAGGCACTGGTCAATTCAAGGGCGATTGTCACAGAAGACTATCTTGAGGCGATTCAGAAGGCTAGTGAGCAGACGACTGGAGAAGACGACGTTGTGTCGTCGTCACTTGAGCGTGACTTTGATCTCAATTGGCCAAAGGAGCTGGACTATCTACCCGGACCAACCCAAGAACCACACCCGCGACCAGAGCACGATGAAATCTTCTTACCTAAGCAGCCGCGAAGCGAAATGTTCAGCAAGTACGTCTTCGTTTTCATGACCGAGGGTCAATATCAGACTTTTCTTCCTGTCATCACTGGAGGTGGAGGCAAGGCTCTACTCCGCGAAGTTGCAGGTCCTGATGAAGATCCTGATTTCGATGACTTTCTCGATTTCGTCAAGAGTTGTGCTGGCAAGAAGGGTGATGCAGCTTTCCGCCTCAGTCAACATCCCGCAGAAAAGGGTGGCGTTGTAGTGGTGCGGCCCGGCGAGGTTGAAAAGGTTGCTGGGACAGGTTTCATCCGTCGGCTCGACCTGGCCCTCGACCAGCGAAGCGTCAATCAGAACGAGTTCCTTGAGGCTATACTGCTCATGGATCCCAAAGTCTTGCGCCGTCAACTCGAATCAGACCCAACTGGCGTCGATGAGTCCGAAGGTCCCGATACGGGAAGAAGCAACACTTTGGCCCTTTCAGGTGCAGAAGATCGCCCTTGGTCGCCCCCAAAATCATCTGCCCCAGCCCGTAAGCGACGCAACTTCGCAAGACAGAAGATCACCACATTTGACGACTTTGATCCGTCTCAGATCCAACGCGGCAGCCCACCCCCAGCAGCACAGGGATCATTCTCGCCACCTTCGCAGTCGCAGCAGTCCTCCGTGGAGCACGTTGCCCCATCACAAGCCACACAAGGACGGAAGCGTCCTGCAGACACGCCGCTCCGTCCAATCGAAACCACAGGACAAGTTCTTGACAGCCTATTCACTGGAGCGGCAGCGGCGAAGAAGCGTCGCCTGGACACGGCGACGAATAGGACCAAGCGTGATGCTTCTGATGCCCTTGGATCTGACGATGATACTTCCCGATTCAAGGCAGGCAAGAACAAGAAGCGCAAGTCCGTTGAGGAGGAAGACGTCATGGCACAGGTCAAAGCCCAGCGTGAGCAAGAAGACAGGAAACGTCTTGTCGAAGAAGAAGCCGCTGCTCTCGCCATGGAAGGCGTCGACTACCAAAAGGTCCGCGAGGGTCTCGTCATCGAAGACATGCCCGTCCGTCAGGCCTCTGCCGCTCCAGAAGACCGATGGAAAGACGAATGGAATGGCCGAGCCAACTGGAAGCGTTTCAAGAAGCGCAGAGCGGGGGAGAAGGACGACGAAGACGGCCCCAGCCAGAGACGCGTCATCGTCGGCCTTAAAGTCTTCTCCAAAGACAGTCTGGAGATGGACTGGGGCGTCAATCGCGGATCGAGATATAGCCAAGGCAACACCAACCGCCGCGACCGTGGTGAAGAAGAAACCGACCACCCAGCCGGCATCCGCAGACGTAGACGCGGGGTGCTCGCCGAGCAATCCCCCGCCCCTACCAATGGCGGAGATGACAACAATGACACCATCGAAGACGCAGACCTCCTCTCCCGCATCGAGCGCAGTCGGTTGGACGACGAGCGCGAGGACGCAGCACGCGAGATGGATGTGTTGGACATGGGGAATGTTCGCGACCCAGAGATGCGGAGAAGGCAGGAAGAGGCGAAGAGGAGGGACAAGGAGAAGCAGAGGGAGAGGTTGAGTCTGCTGACTAGTCATGGCTCTGGGGCCGGGCAGTCTGGGGAGAGGCAGGGGTTGGTGAGTGGGTTGAGAGAGATGGACAAGGGGAGGGAGAAGGGGAGGAAGAGGCCGAGGGAGCAGGTTGAGGAAGATGATGGGGAGGGGAGGGGGTTTAGGAGGAGGAGAAGGGGGTAGAGATGGTGATACGGAGGGATGAAGAAAGAAAGAGAGATGAAGTGGTGGGTGGGCGAGTGAGCTTGTCTTGTAGCGTTCTAGCGATAGATACCCATATTGAGTTGTCTTATCTTTGATATGCCTCTTTCCGAGTTGTATCCTGATATCGAGAAGCGTCCTGTTGTGCCGCCATCTTTCCCGACTGCGATATGCATAATAATTCTGGAACGTGGCTTGCCGTTCCAATACTGGCACCCCCAATGTTACGCTGCCTGCGTGCAGAAGCGTTAATACATCCTTGTCTTAAATCCGCCTGGTATCCAACTCCTGCTCACTCCAACACTGGCGTCGCATCTCCCTTGCACCATCCACGGAGTTCCAGTCATATCAAGTGAAGGCAATATCACCGCCGCCAAAAAGCCTCCAAACTCCTCTGCCCCCCTCCCCTCCCACTCCCAAGCCCCTCATCCACAACCATCTCCTCCCCTCCCATCCCCCGTCCATCTCCCCCTCCCGGACCCCCTACCATCTTCCCACCATTTTGCCCGTTCTGAAACCAAGTACCCTCCCACTCCATCCCTCCCTCTTGTTCCCACTCCTCCCTTTCATCGACGGGAGACACGGGCGGACTCACGTGCTCCTTCCGCTGAGCATCGAAGAGGATGCGGAGGGTGTGCGCGTGGATTATACTCTCCGGGGGACGGTTGTCCCTGTGCCGCTTTTGGGTGCGGGAGGGGAGGGACGAGGAGAGTCTATCTTTTCGGCTTTCTCTTTCTCTTTCGTGTTCACCTTGTGACCCAGGCTGGTTTGGGGGACAGGTAGAGGGGTGGAGTGGGGGATGGTGTGGCCAGGTTGGTACAGGCGTGTCTGTCGACTGTTGGTGGGGTTTGAGATTGTGTTGGTGGCATGCGAAGGAGGAGGAGTCGGAGATAGCGGATATGCTGGTTGAGAATAGAGATTGAGAGGTTGTAGAGGAGAAGAGAGGCTTCGATTGAGGGAAGAGGTTGGGGAGGTTGTAGTTCGAGGAGGACCAGGACGGTGGCAAGTTTGGGGAGGAGGAGTGGGAGAAGGGCGAGACTGATGGTGAGGTGGTGAGAGACGGGACGGAGCGCTTGCGTTTGAGGGCCATAGTGGTGCTCGATGGTAGAAATGGTGGTAGACGATGTTGTGGTGGTGTAGGGAAAGAAGAGAGCATGTCTAAAGTGGTGCGCGACGCGTCGAAAAGCGCGTCGCGATTCGAGCGAGATCGACGTCACTTTGTACCGTTGATGAACTGCCATGTCTAAATGCTCGATACTCTTCCATACCAGATCATTCGACGTGCATATATCTGTGGCTAACTCAGCTCTTGAGGCTGATCTCGCAGACAAGGCAGCTTTGGTATAAATTAGGCTGGTGACTTTGCGGCTCCACCTATCTGCTCTTCTTCGTTGTACAACATCCTTTCATTCTGCATATATCTGCATCAATGTCGGTCCGTGGGGCGAGCCATGCGGGCTCCTGGTACACAGCATCGGGTTCGCAACTGTCGTCACAGCTCGATGGGTGGCTGAATGATGTAAAGACGCCGGTGAAGGGTATCGGTCAGGCATCATCATCCGCGGTATCAGAGGATTCACTACCAGTACCTGGAGCAAGAGTTATCATCGCGCCGTACACACTTTCCTTTGACTCTTGTCTTCGGTACACTGATCATTGCCAGACACGCCGGATACTCCTACTCGGGTCCAGCAGCCGCTTGGGCATACAAATCGTGGGACGTCTCAAAGGCGTAAGTACATTCCACGAGTGCTGGACCCCGAGACTGAGTTGCCAAAGCAAGCGCATCTTCCTTCTTGGACCCTCTCATCACTTCTACCTTACCAATGCCGCCCTCTCCAAATGTGCCCAATACGAGACTCCCCTCGGCAATCTAACCATTGACCGCGCCACCACCGAAGAGCTCCACAAGACCGGCGCCTTCACCTACATGACGAAGGACGTCGACGAAGACGAGCATAGTCTAGAGATGCACCTCCCATACATCTACAAGATGCTCTCCAAGTCAGATCGCTGCCCTCTTCATCTTCATCTGGAGCTAACCTCTGCAGAACCTTTTCCAACTCCTCCTTTCCCCCACTAGTACCCATAATGGTAGGCAACACCTCCGCCACCACCGAGCGCTCCCTCGGCCACGTCCTCGCCCCTTACCTGGCCGACCCGTCAAACGCCTTCGTCGTTTCCTCCGACTTCGCTCACTGGGGTAGCCGGTTTCGATACACCTACTATGTCGACGCATCAGGGCAAGCTCGCTCTCTGCGTGGAGGGGAGAAGGATCCCAAAGAACCTGCTATCCACGAATCGATCCGCCAAGTGGACTTTGAGTGCATCGATGCGTGCGAGACGGGGAAGCATCAGGCTTGGTTGGATGTTTTGGGGGAGACAGGGAATACGGTCTGTGGGAGGCATCCGATTGGGGTTGTCATGGCGGGGATTGAGGAGGTGATGGGTGGGAGTCAAGAGGTCAAGGGTGATGGGAAATTCAAGTTTGTGAGGTATGAGAGGAGTAGTCTGGCCAAGAAGGTGGCGGATAGTAGTGTGAGTTATGCCAGCGCTTATGCTGTGCTTTGATGAGAACGACGGAGAGAGGAATTATAATAGCTATCTACCCCTTCTTCTTTGCTCTCTCCGGCGTCTGTTCATTCAGTCATCAACCCGACCAACACCTTCGCGATGCGACCAGACCGTATTGCCTTACACACCTTGGTGACATGAGAGCCAACACTCGGCGCCACCGAAGACTCCCCCTCAACATGCAACCCACTCACCAGCTCCTCGGTCAACAACGGCAACCCCAACTCTCCTCTCACAAACTTATACAACGCCCTCGCCCCTCTACCAAGGTACTCCTCCCTCCTCGCCCTGCTTCTCTCCTCCGGCACCCCTCCCCGGTTGACTCCTCTCCAACCCAGCCCTCAACTCCAGAGCCTGACACAGCACCACAATCTGCACAGCCATCAACTGACTCACCACCTCCACCGCCTCAGCCGTATACCTCGCACTGACCAACGCAAGACTATTCACCCCCTGATTCCCCATCTCCGCCGTTTGCACATGCGACCCCACCGGATTCGCCAAAACCCCCAACTCGCTCGTCAACGCCGCGGCCATGATATCCGCGCCCTTGTAGAGGAAGCTCTTCGATGGATCATTCGCGGTGAGGTTTGCGGGGAGACCATTGTTGGTGGCCGGATTGATGAGCTCGGTGAGTTGTGAGAAGCTGAGGCGGCCGAGGGATTGTAGGCCCAGACGCAGTTTCTCGACTGCAGAGGTGATGGCTTTGGCTTGGAAGTTGCCGCCGTGCAGGATGGTGCGGGAGATGGGGTCGATGAGGGGGTTGTCGGTAACAGAGTTCATCTCGGTGAGGATCTGGGTGTGGGCGAGGAGAAAGTCTTCCATGATGGGCCCGATCCACTGGGGCGCGGTGCGCGTGGAGTAGCGGTCTTGTCGGAGTTTTCCGGTGTCTTCGCTGGATGGGTCGAGGGTGAGGCGGGATCCTTGAAGGTGGTGGAGGATGGTCTTTGCGGTCTTTCCCTGACCCATGTGCGGACGCATACGGGAGAGGAAGGGATGGAATGATTCGGTACTGCCGCCCAGCGCCTCTACAGTCATGGCGGTGATTAATTGAGAGAGAGCGAGGAGGTTGAGGCTCTCGTGGAGGACCATGGCTGCAACACCAGACGATATGGCAGTACCATTGACGATTGACGATTGCAAGGCCTTCCTTAGCCTTGATCTCGATAGGTTCGATACCGGCTTCACGGAGAGCGACGTCAGCTCGCTGAATATGTCGGGCTCGTCCGTTGTTCTGCTTGCCGCAATGAGCCATTGCAAACGTCTTGCCTTGCATCAGTGCTCCTAGGTAGGCCAGCGGTTGCAAATCGCCTGAAGCTGAGATACTACCACAAAGAGGTGTGACCGGCACAATATTCGCATTGAGCAGTTGTACGAGACTGTTGATGATATCCGGCCTGACACCTGACGCGCCAAACGCTAGGGATTGAAGCCTTACCAGCATGGCTGCTCGAATCCAAGTTTCAGGCATGGTGGTCTTGAATATCGGATCAAATTCCTCATTCCGGACCTGCAATGGTGTCTTGTCGTGGAATTCATCTTCATTGCCACTATCAAATCGTTCTTCAGCTGAATAGTCGAGACGACGTGTCTCGCTTCGACCGGAGTCCAACGTCCCGTGTACACGGTTATCATCAGTTGGTGCTTCATCGATGATGCCGGCTAGCAGAAGGTGGAACAGATTCTGCTGGAGGTCTGACATGTCGCCACTTCTTTGGTCTGCACTCCCTCCATAACCAGTGTTGACTCCATAGATTACTTCGCCTCCCACAATCTTCTCGTCCAGGACCTCATAAGATTTGGTCGCAGCCTCCAGCGTTGATGGAGTGACTGACGTCTTGGAAATGTACGTTGACGATGCAACGATATCTGCAATCGTGATTACATCTCCGGAGATGGTTGTGCCTCTTTTGGCGGATTCAATGTCATCCCAATGTGCTAGTAGCAGGTCCTGGAAGGACGTGTTGAAGAGAAGAGACATTGTTGTTGAAGCAGTTGTTGGGGACTATCACATCGAGATGTTTGTTCAGGAGAAGGTGTACGTCAATGTCCCACTATCAAGACCGCATCACATAGCTGTCTAGTAGGCTATGCTTGCTTGTCGTTTGCTCCATCGACCGGTGATGTCACTGTGAACAGATCGCTCATGATTATCTCGATCTTCCGTTCATCCGCGAGAAGTTGGAGGATTGACGTCTGAAGCATCGACGGCGAATGACGCGAGCATAGCCCTTGCTCAGATATGTAGTGAAAGCACGCTCCATCATACCTTTTCAGAACCGATATGTTGGGCATGTCTCTTGTGTTTTGGAGGCCGACGGTCCAAGTGAACAAAAGAACTGAAACGATCGGATGGCCTGACCAGGAAGTCTCCGAAACTGTTATTTCGCGATTCGGTAAGTGGTATGGATGGGGTTAATGGCTGCGTATCTTTCCACCGTGACGAAGCCACGCATTTCATAACGCCGAGCATGCTTCATTCCAAGCGGCTTCCTAGAGCAGTCCAATATCTCCACAGATGATCATTCGCAAGGTATTCCAGTTTCGCTTGCAGATTTGGCAGTCTACTGTCGTCGACTTGGCGCTAGACAGACGTTGATGGAGCACCGACGAGTCGTACGCTCCCAGTACTGTTCTTGATTGGAAGAGATACGCACGATACTGACCTTCGTATAACGAGGGTCTGCATCTCGGCGGTGATGATAGTCTTGTCTCTGGGCTAGCTCAATTACCAGAAGCTTGTGGACGATTGATTGTCTCGAGAGGGCTCACTCGAGTCAATGCGACATCGTGAGAGTCCGCTTCATCCAGTAGCGATGGTCTACGCAGCTCGAGTGCTTCTGACCCGGCAGCTGCCGGTTCGATGAGTGATAGAGAGCTTAGCGTGCTCGTGGTCACATTGCGGATCCCTGAAGGTCGTTCTCAAGGTCACTGGGACATCATGAGGGTATAGACGTGTCGGTGAATGGTTTGGACAATGTTACGAAGAAGCTTCTATGCTAATGCAAACATAGAGTGTCCATATCTCGGAAGTCGAAATCCGGCTCGGGACGAGGGAGAAAGGTTCATCCTGCGGTTGGCAGATCATCAATGTCTCCATCTCGCCTCCGGCAACGACCGCAAGTCTGCATTCGCCGGCACTTGTCACACCGATAGGGCCATAGGCCTTTCTGCAAGGCTGCATCATGACTTTTGCAAGACTTTCCAAGCCAATATACTTCGCCGGACATGGTTTCAGCTAGGCTCCAAGGGCTCCGACAACGCCGTGAACATCATTGAAGACGGCTAACCCTACCCTACCCTACGCGTCCATGGCTCATCCCACATCTGCTTCAGTCCATCGGGGACGTTCAGTCGAGCGAAAGCTATCGCAGCATTGCCTGTATACGCATCCACTCCAGCAGGGGGATCGGCGATGCCTGATTGAGCATCCTCTGATGCTTCGGGTATCTTTCTGGGGTAGTACAAACCTCCATCCACCCAAGTGGGGCTGAAGCGTGTGTCGGCATGCTTGAACATCCCGTGCAGTGCATCTTGGTACATGTTCGTCGAAGCAATCTCGGACAGCATCTGGATTGTGAAGCCAAAGTCTGTAGAGGGGGGCGAATTAGTCAGGCCCATAGGAGATGGAGTCTGCTGGGCTTTGATCTTCTGGTTCGCAACGGTCGTGACGGCTTCTGCAATTACTGACTCGGAATGGAGGAGAGATGTTGGATCGCTTTCGGCCTGCTCTCGAACAGCCTGTGCTACTAGACCGCTGTTGACGGATACTCCCCCGTCGATGTAGCCGGTCAGGAATCCTCTCAAGAGACTGGGAACGATCCCCTCGACATACGTATTGTTCCAGGCGTGCATGAAAGTCGCAGCCCATGCATTCATGGAGATCCCGCCGCTCAATCCTGTCAACCCTGGTATCAGCTTGTCCTGCTTGACTTGCCAGTAAGGGAATGTCGTTCGGTGGGTATTCCCAATAGGTGGTGATATGTCAAAGTAGCCACCAGACGCAGTCTTCTTCTGCCATGCCTCAGTGTAGCGTGGCAAGGCATGTTCTACAAAGTTTGTACCATCTCGGGCGTCATTGAGACGGAAGGCGATGAGAGGGAACTGATTGCAGGCGACGAACACACAATTCGGCTCGCAGCAGGCGCCCATCCAGCCGGTTTTCTCCATCTCGGCCAGGACTACTGCTTGCAATGAAAGGCGATGGTATCTGAAAGACTCCGATCCCATGCCAAGGAAGAGAGGATTCCAGGTCAAGTTGAGTGACCCTGGTGCGTCATAATCGTCAGAGTCGAAAAGCATTGCGTACATGCTGACCATGAGAAGCAAGTGACCAGAGTACATTATATTCTCCCGCTTGATGGGATCGGCCCACGGCTTGCGGAGCTCAGTCAGATCTTGGTCAACAAAAATACCACTTTGGGAGGTAAGGTACCAGTATCCCCAAACCTCACGCCGCAGCATCTTGTTGATGAGATCTCGGAAGAGGTGGCGGAAAGGAGACTTCAATGCCGGCAGATGGTGATAGTGGGCAAGACCTGCCGCATAGGCCATGTTTGCGAGCTGGTAGCGGTACCCTTCGAGTAACTCCTGTCCGGACTCCAGAGATCCCATGTTGCGCCATTCCCCATCTATCTGAGTTGCGAGGTTGTGGAAGTGTCGGAGATGTCCAGCTTGCTCTCGCGAGATCTTTTCTCTACATCCTTTCGTTACGTACGAAGGTAGCCTCATGGGCTGCCTCTCTGCTCGTTGACATGGTGTTGCGAATGAGACATATCCGGTGCATGTCTCGGATGTATCGAGGTGCGGCATGTGGCGTCAAATCCTGCGCTGCTTTTGCTTGTGGTAAATGAGATGCAGTCCCTCTACTACTCGAAACGCAATACTGTCCAGTCAGACATGTGACCTACAGTGAATGAGGCAGTCCCAACGATGGTGCCGCTGCAGACGCTCGCAGTCAGCTGGTAGCAATAGCTGGAGTGGACCCGATCAGTAGCATAGATAGACTGTGTATCTCATCGGTCAGGTGCTCGTCTGCTTGACTCGTTGGCTTCGGTACGTTAGCGATGCTAAGCGTCAAGGCATTGGCCACGCAATTGCCGTCGGGGCGGAGCATCCGAAATGCTTGATGAGCGACCCTGAAGGACCCACACGTAGTTAGAGCTTGGACTTCGGTCGTTCTTCGGGGCCACCTGCAATCGCATGTATCTTAGGTCGCCCAGTCGCCGAGAAAGCTATCTCAACAGCTGAATGTGGAGCCAAGCTAGTTGGTTCGGTGACTTGGCATCATATTTGACCATCATCTTGCTCTGTACAACAAAGATTGCTCTGATCAGGCGCTGGTCCCCGAATCGATGTGATCGGAATGCCTGGGCTTGGGATGAGTGATGCACCCGATGTGCTCCACACCTTAGCCGCATAGAGGAAGTCGTAGTGTGTCCTCGAGCCCTAGATTGTCATTGCGTTAATGGCCTTGCTCGACAGTAGATCCACATGGACATGTTCACAGGATGCGAGTTTGACAGCAGAGCTGAGCATGCCGTAACCCAGGTATCAAGGTGAAGTAGGGTACCGAAGCAGGTACATACCTCATCGGTGATCGAAAACGAACCCGATGCGCGGATTTTCTCATAGCATGATTGACGAACACTTGTTGGAGTTGCGGTTGAAAGGCCCCATGAAGCCAGTACGACGCCGATTGCGCAAGTGGCGAAATCAATACCCTCAGACGAGCTGACAGAACCCGAATCCTTGCAAGCAACCAATCTTGACTCTCTACCTAAATCCTTGTCGACGCAAGAAGCACTGATCCTGCTTCAGGTAGCGGTCTGGGTGAATACGCCATGGCTTTGACGGAATCGCTGACGAGGTGGACGACCACACTGGGGTCTTTTCATGCCTTCTGGGCTGCCGGTCTAGTAATTGTCATTTTCTATGCTTATGGATACTTCCAGAAGGGCCTCTGGCAAGTGCCAGGTCCGTTCCTCGCAGGACTCACTGATTGGTACCGCATCTACCATGTGATCGTCGGCCGCAGACAGGACATCCAACAAGCCAAAATGCATCAGCGATATGGCGAGGTTGTGCGCTACGGCCCGAACCTGGTCAGCTTTGCTCATCCGGATGCAATCAAGGACATCTACGGAATTGGAAAGCCGCTGAGCAAGTCGCCTTTCTACTTGCCGATGCAAGCCATGTAGAACGGTCGGGCTTTTGCTTCGCTCTTTACGATTCTCGACAACAGAGGACATGCAGAGCTCAAGCGAGCGCTAGCAACCACGTTCAGCGGTACGTCGGTTGCCAGTCTCGAGCCCCTTGTTGACATGGTTGTGGAACGCTGGCTCCAACAGACTGAGGCGATATACGCAGTTCCTGGACGCATCTGCGACTTGGGCTGGTGGATCCAGCTGTTCGCATTCGACGCCGTCACGAACTTGACCTACAGCAAGACGCATGAAATGGTCGAGCAGCATGAAGACGTGGATGGCATATGCGCTTGGCTGGAAAGCATGTTTGCATACTCTGCCATTGTTGGTCAAATGCCCATACTAGATCAATTCGCCAACAAGAATCCTGTCAAGCGTTTTCTGGAATGGAGTCAGCTCAGTGCTCCCAGCTTCGCAACAGTCAAGTTCGCCAGGAAGCGCGTGGCCGAAAGGCTCTCCTCACCAAAGACTCTTGAAGCCGGAGAGGAGCCTGAGAAGCCCGACTTGCTGGCCCGGCTGATGCTGTCCGGTCAGAAGCATCCCAACATTCTGATATAGAAGATGATCACAGCTTAGGCGACAAGCATTGCCTTTGCGGGGTCTGACAACACCGCGATAACCATTACCGCGATCGTTTACTACCTGCTCAAGAATCCCGGCTGCTACAAACGTCTCATGGAAGAGCTGGAAGTTGTCGCAGCTGAGGGCAATCTGCCATCGGACCCCAGCAAACCTCCGACATGGGCACAATCTCAGAAGTTGTCCTACTTCAACGCCTGTGTCAAGGAGGCACAAAGACTTCACCCGTCTGTGGGAGGGATTCTGGAGCGTGTGACCCCTCCTGAAGGGGCACATATACTGGGCAAGTGGTATCCAGGGAATACGCTTGTTGGGTGCAACGCGTGGATTCTGCATCATCGACCCGAGATCTTCGGCGATAATTGTGCGTCCTTCCGACCAGAGCGTTGGATAGAAGGTAGTCCAGAAGCGCTAGCGAAGATGAACAGCTGCTTCTTCGCCTTCGGTGCTGGGTCCAGAGTGTGTATCGGAAGAGCTATCAGTCTGCTGGAAATCGGAAAGCTGCTGCCTCCTCTGTTCAGGACTTTCGACCTGCATCTACAAGACCCGGCGAAGGATTGGACACTTTACAATAATTTCCTGGTCAAACAGCATGGTGTTGACGTCCACTTTACAAGACGCGCTGCTGTTGGTACTATGTAGCTTTGAACGTTCCCCAATCAACGTGTACCTAATCCGATCGTGTACGTCGTGCGTGCTCCCAGTGCATTATGTCAAGCGAAGCACAAGGTAGGAAATAGTGTTGAGGACAGACGCATGTCAAAGTAACCAGGTCATCTCGCGTTGTTGCCAAGGCCGAGGTGGCCGCAAAACTTGGCGCATGCGGCTCTGCGGATGCGGGCCTCGCATATGATACAGTAAACACACGGTTGTCACTGAGTTGACTCGGCACAAACAATACACTCCAACTTTGCGCCTGCGCTGTCTCTGGCACCTACTTTCGTTTGACTGGCATGAATCTCTACAGTGTACGCTAAACGTCCAGATGCCCAAACACGAGCGCGAGGAGCGGCACCTTGCCCGCCAACGAGGTGCAGGGTGAGTGACGCAACCTACCTCACATATAGAGCCCAACAGCTGAGTAGCATTAGCAAACCCGGCATGACTGTACCTTCGTTTGGCTTCGATTTCAAGACGGTCGCGCAGAGGACCCTGGCAGGCAGAGCAGCTGCGAGCAAGCCCAGGTCACCGATCAAAAAGACACCAGTGCGGCGGAGAAAGTCCATCATATACAAGACAGCAGCGCAAAAGACACCGCCATCTGCGGAGCGCGCTCCAACGTTGCAGATTGTCAAGACACGAACCCCGAAGAGCTCAGCTCCGAGAAGCGCGAAGAAAAGGATCAGCTCGATACACCAACCATTGCCTCCACCACCTCCCCAAGATGATTTACCGGAGCCTGTCAGGTCCCCGATCAGAAAGGCAAAGTTCTATGAGCACTTGTCAGAGGACGAGCCGGCCGCTCCATCGAGACTCAAGAAGCCCAAGAAGACCACGAAGCGCAAGCGGAAAGGTATCACCATGCCACGGCCTGGGAAGACAAAGGTGAAGAAGACTACATCGCAAGAGCCGCCCGAGGCGATCCCGGCGGATCCTGCAGACATTGTACAAGATTCGGAGCCTGAGCAGGAGATGAGGACAGATCGAGGGTCAGTCAAGCGGAGACGTCCTGGACCATCTAGGGAAATAGATCAAGATCATGAGGCGAAACGAGTCAAGCTCCACAAGCCCCGACAAGACCAATTACCGACACCCAGACCGTCAAGTGAGGCACAGAAGGAGCCACAGCAGCTACCTAGTCCTGTTGGATCAGGCCAGAGCAACGTGGATTCCCCGCCGAAAACGACTATGCAGAAATGGGGTAGAGCCGCGGCGAAGATGCTTGGCCGTCAAAAGTCGAGCAGCACTCTGAGCAAGACAAGCACAAGGACGTCCGACAAAGATGGTCGATTGAGTACAAAGACAATAAGCGTCGGCTCAAGACTGTTGAGCAAGACACATCACGACAGAACACTCATGCAGCCACCTCCGAATCGCGTGCACAATCCCGCAAGGATGAAGACTGCACCACCAGATGAGCTAACGAAGGAGGAGCAGATCCAAAGACATAAGCCAGGGACACCTTCAAGTCTCGAGGAGCCAGCCATCAATCGGCAGGTGGTCAAGACGACACCGACCAAGGCAGAAGATGCGCCGGAAGCGGCCCGGCTTGAGGAGGATGGAGAGTTCATGTTCAGAAGGGGTGGTCGACGGAAATTATGATTCAATCACGGCGGTGATGAAAGCGATGAAGCCATGAATGTATGATACCCTGTGCAGGTTTCGAAGCGAGATAGAACAGCCGGCAGCGAAGAGCTTGCTGTTGGACAAGAATCAAAACGCCACCGCTGTTTTTTCTACAGCTTCAATTTTTTTTTTACCATTACTTACAACCTTAAACACCACATCATGCCATCCACGGTTGACATACAACCCCCATATGTAAATTCACCTCGTCACCTATCCCACCAAACCCACCATCTTCATGTCTACCTCCCCATCCGCACCCTCCGCCCCTTCCGCCGGCTCGAACCCCTCCTCAGACCTCCCATCTCCCCCAACCATTATTGCCTCCCCTCCAGTCCGCCACTTCCCCACCCCACTCATCCCCCACCTCACCCAGTCCATCCTGATTTCCGAACCCGATCTCCGCGCCGACAATCTCCCCCTAGAAACCTGGGCTTCCTCCACCATCCTCGCGTCCCAACTGCATCTCCTCCCTGTGTCCTTCCCTGATCCTTCACCTGCGATAATACCGATCCTAGAGCTGGGAGCAGGGACGGGATTGGTAGGGATCGCGGCGGCGGGGGTGTATGGGCAGGACGTGGTGCTGACGGATTTGGAGCCGATTGTGCCTGGCTTAGAGGGGAATGTGGGGTTGAATCTGGGGTGGCTTGAGGGGGTGAATAGGGAGGAGACAGGGAAGGAAGAGGGGAAGGGAGTTGAGGGTGTGGAGGTATCGGCTGGGGTGCTGGATTGGACTGCGCCAGAGACATGCACGGTGGGAGACAGGGCGTATCGGGCGAGTGAGACCAAGGCTCATGTGATTCTGGCGGCGGACACACTGTACAGTGAGGAACACCCTGTGTTGCTGTCACGGACGGTGGGGATGTGGTTGGCGAGAGATGCTAGGGCGAGGTTCATCATGGGGACAGCGTTGAGGGTGGCGTATCTTGAGGAGCTGAGGGAATTGTGGGAAAGGCTGGAAGGGCTGGGGCTAATATGTGTGAAAGAGGGGAAGGGAATGGCTGAGGAGAAGGACTTTGATGATGAGCGGTTGGTGGAATGGAGTGTATGGCGGTGGAGGGATTTGCAAGGGGAGGATGGACGGTAGCACGGCTAGCGAGTGATGTAGATGGAAGACTGGATGATTCGCTGTCTTGTATGGATTGCAAGGGCATGTTCGGCGTATCTGGATGTCCCAGCGCGAGACCACTATGGACCACGAAAGGAGTTGGGATGGAAGTGGCAGACTGGGACTGCATGGCTAGTAGGTCAGAAGGTAAATCTCGCTCGATAGCGATGGGTATCTATATAATAATCACAAAACAGGCCATCATTTCCCAATCTTCCAGCTGAGCACGTCAATCTTGCCTCCCATGCTCATGCCTCCCTGTGCTCGCTGTTCCCGTGGTTGCTGTTCCCGTGCTTGCTGTTCTACAGGTGTGTTGTGGTGTAGCCTGGCAAAGTCGCCGAAAAGACTATCTGCGAAGCGTAGCGGTAATGGTGTGGGCGCATGATACTGAGGTGCAGCAGTATCTCCAGGGTCCGAGTCATGATCATGATCTTCGTCCTCCACGTCATCGTCGGCATCAGACGTCATGTATTCATCGCTGTCGTCTGGATCATCACTTGCAGTCGGACTCTCGTCTTTTTGTACGGTGTCTTGTCCGAGTTGGGAATCGTCCTTTAGTCTGTCGACTAGGGAATTGATCGTGTCCAGAACTGACTATGCTGGTCAGCGTACGTTTTCCGATCCAAATGTGTTATTTCATCTCCTAATTTCAATATCTGCAACAAGAGTTGGGACGAACCTGATCGGCGTATCGCCCTTCCCCTCTATCACTATACGAAGGGCGATACGAGTCGCCTCGCCGTGGCCCAGCAGATGATGAGGGTCGCGAAGGGTGACTTCTTGGATGCGGCAGGCCTGCTGATCCTGAGGAGGACAAAGAGCCACGTCTATTGAAGGGCGCGGGATCGCGAAGAGGTCGCCGTCGTGGCGAGGGAAAAGGTGCTCTATCAGCCGTCGATGAATTGCGATCAGCCAAAAGGCTACTAGACGGTGTGGCAGTACGAGAAACTACGTGTGAAGGGCCATCTGTCCGTGACAACTTAGGAACCGAAATAATCGTGTGTTGTTGTGGCGTGGTATGTTTGTTGGATGGCGAGGCTGCCGAGCGTGAGGGAGAGGGTTGAAAGTATGGAAGTGCCCCTTCGCTATGTCTGACTGGTGAAGTCTCAATCTTATCAGCAGCGCTCTTCTCTTCTTCACGTCGGAAGGCATTGAAGGCCTCACGCTTGCCATTTCGGTGCTTTATTTCAGGAGGCTCAACAACCACATCCTGAGAGCCCCATATGATGCCCGAGCGTTGCTTCTTATGAGGTAGGGCCTGGTGACCGCGACCAGCAGCCCCCGACTCAACTTCGGTGTCCTTGCCGAATGTAGCATAATCACGCTTCTTGGGAGTCTTGCTTGTTGATGTTTGCATTCGATCTCGGGGGTGAGATTTACTCCATGACGGACTGCTATGGAGCTCAGCTGGGCGGTGTTGCGGTATATGACGGCTTCCATTGCTGTGACTTTCCCGGGCAAGAGGACTCGTATCTTGTATCTGCTTGAGCCGCGAAGGGTGGATTACGCTGCCGGTGCGTTCCACAAGATAATGGGGTCTCCCATTGGCACTGTTGTAGACACTTGAACTGCTCGAGCTCGTGGTTGGTCTTTGCGGGAGTGGGTGCGGAGTATGTGGCGCTGCAGTTGAGTGGTTTTGCTGCGGTTGACGCTGCCCTGAGCTGTTGCCTGGCAAAGGCTGGGTCGCAGGAATCGGCTCGCCAGTACTTTGCGTAGTCGCCTCAGTCGATGACTTTAGTGGCGACTCTTTGACTTCCACAGCTGGTGAAACGATTGCAGGAGCCGATGATGGAATGGTGACTGAATCATCCATCTGAGAACGAACAGCTTTGGCTTGCACCGGTGCCGAATTTGATGCTCCTAGCGTACGGGGGACCGCAGTGCCGAGATCAAGATCGTTGTCATCCTCTGATATCTCGTCGTCTTGTGATACGGGCGACAACGCCTGCTTGGGTGGGGAGCTTGCAGGCGCCATGGATTGAGCTGACGGTTCTGGCGCGCTGCTGTCAGGTGGTAATTCCCCGAGCTTTGCGTTGAGCGGCTTCATGTGGATGTGCGTAGATTTGGATGGGGTCATGATGGTTTGCTCTCGGTTTGGACTTTGAGACCAAGGAATCTCGTCATCATCAGCATCCTCGGATCCTGCTGATCGGACTGGAGTCGTGGCGATCGAGATAGCGTCCTGGTCAATGGCTTCTCCATGATCTCCAAGGCCCGCTGGCTCAATTACTTCCTGGTCGAGCCTGTGAGTCAATGACTTGAGCACGTCTACGGGAACATTTGGTTGAGGGAAGACCTCTCCAGGATATGGCGGGTACCAGGACTGCTTCTTCTGAAGAATATCCCGTTGGTTGCTCGGCATTCTCCGTGATGCATACTTCATGTAGATAGCGTCGGGCATTCGCGGCGCGTAAGCATGTTTGCTGGAATCCGGGGGCTGGGTCTTGCTTGCGCGAGTGCCTGAAGCAGGCTGACCGTCTGTGGATCCGCTAGTGAGATCTACGATCGCCTTGGCAGGATTGGTGGTCGGTGGAGAGCGGTCAACCGCAATTGCAGATTCATTGTGTTTGGTCTGGTCTCGCAATGGGGGAGCTTTAGATTCGGAATCGGATGTGTGCCGCCTAGACGCTGTCCGTGGACCGCTTTCCAGGACGACGACATCGTCGTCATCGCCCAAATCAATTGTAAGAACGGATTTGGGGATTGTTACAGGTCGAGCAGTAGTCGGCTTGCTGGTCTGCAGGTTTCGAAGTAGCATAGCCTTTTGTCGAGAAACCTCATCCTGCTTATCAACGTTGCGCTTTGGGGGTTCTGGCCGTGAGAGATTGGATGCCCCGTTGACCGAGACTGCAGCGTGCGGACCTGGTCGTCTGAGAGTGCGGCGGCTCAAGTCAACTGGGAGCTGAGTTGCAAACATCGAATCCTCATTGTACTCTTGTAATTGCGATGCTGGCCGTGGTATTTCTGAAAGGCTATCTCCTGAGCCTTGTGAACGAAGTTCATCCTCGTCACCTTGAACGTCAACAACCGTTGGCTGCGGCTGTGACTGTGGCTGGTCCCCCTCGCCGTTGTCTTCGTCGTCACTAGATTCCGTATTGTCGTACTGACCCAATTGGAGTAGAAGCGATCGCAGCTCGGGTTCCTGCCATATCGGCTTTGGATGACCGAAGAAGCCAGCTCCGAGAGCTCCCTTGCGATACTTGGCATCCCGAACTTCGAGCAGAAACTGAGAGTCTGAGTTGCCAAGTGGCGTCAACACGAGTCTGAAGGATATGACTGAGATGATGCCGCCTTCGAGCTGCGGAATCTGCAGGCCAGTGTCTCGTTCCAATTGCGCGCCCAACGGGATCTGGCCGCGAATCATGTGATGGCCGTCACTGAATTCGCAAAGATAGACCGTGTCCCGTTGCCGAATACGTAAGAGTTGGACTTTGTTGTTCTGACCCTTGGATCGTGTCAGATCGATGCGAAGATTGGATCCATCGTGCATGAAATTGTCGTCTTCTCCATCGCTGTCTTGATCTGCATCAGGATCTGATTCGACGGCTGAAATCTCCGATTTGATTTTCGGGCGGCGCTCGGCTTCAAGGCTGGACTTTCTCCATATCAGGCCTTCTTGAAATGCCTGTGCGATTGTTGGCTTCAACCACTCGCGGAGTGAATTCGCCATCGTGTTGGATTTGGCGTAGAACTCGCGACTAAGCCGGATGTAAGACTTGAATGGTTCAAGGCCATCTCAATTCAGTGTTAGTACTAAGTGGATGAGAGGGAGTTGACAGGGTTAGCTCAGTAACGTCGAGTTATGTCGTAGTCGCGTGAAAGCTGCCCGCGAAGTCGAAATTGTTGAGAATTACCGGATCGGGAAACTTGGGGTCGGGCTGACGCGCAAAGGGTCTGTGCATTTGCCGGCGCGGCTGCGGCTCCGGGTCACGTCTCCTCACGTTCGGCTCCATTTCACGTGCAATGCAACATTTCATCATACCTCGCTTTACCTACAGAACACTTGATATATAACGGCCGTACACCAGCGAACATTCCAGAACACAAGTGCGGTCCTTGGCTTGTCACATCCGACCCTCGACTAGTTGGAGCAAACACTACCATAACAGCACCACCTGTGGATGCCGCTGGGACAGGCCTGGAGGCGAATGCTGGATTAAGCCCACCTGCGCTGTCGCGGACATTCATTCCACAGGATATGAAGGAGCACACCATCACTCAGAAGCGGTCTGGAAGCGAGCGTCGTCATGTCGGCTGACAAGGGCAAGAGGCGTTCTTCCTCTGTGATTGCTCCACCGCCCATAATCGGCTTTCGCTCCCATAGAGGTTCATGGGCATCCGTCTCTTCAAAACCACCCCCATTAGATAAGGAAGTGCTTTCTCAAGTGCTAGACGAAATTCATACCACAGCCTCGAAGCAGGATACCCTCACATCCTTCAGCGACTATGATGGAGGACAAGGCGCCCGAGTCAGCGGTCCGAAAGAGCCAGTCGGCGGAGGCCTTGCAGGATTATACTCGCGAATCAGGCAAACTGTAGCTGGGGGCTCTCCTGACTCTATGCGACCAAGCAGCAGCAGTAGTCTGAAGCAGCAAGATGCAGAATCAATCAAGAGCTTCGCTAGCGGTCAGCTCAGGTCGAAGGTGGAGGCGGAGGTCAAGCGGTCGTCCTCGAGCAATCGAGCTTCCAAAGACTTGACCGGGAGGATATCTGGTGCATCTTCCCCCAAGCTGGACCGTGAATCGAGCACACACGAGACAAGGGACCACTCAAGACTGGCCAGTTCCGCCCACATAACGAGTCCGCTCGCACATAAGAGGTCTGCGAACATCTCTCAAGCATCCCTTGCTGATCGATCAACCTCCTCTCAAGAGCTGTCAAGAGAACGAGAGCAGGTCCCTCCGCCTAATATTCAGCTTGATACGCAAATGGTGGAATCTGAATTTGCAGAACTGAAGCGGATCACTACAATCCAGAGTGATAAGCGAGGCTCGCAGGATCTGAGCCTCGGTGATCCGGATAATGCGATCATGTCAGACAGCTCGGACTCAGATGATGATTCAAGGCTTCGTGATAAGAACAAACGACTGTCTGTGCAGTCGAAACAATCGCTTGGGACACCGGACAGCAAGGTTGAGGCAAAGCCCGCACGGCGCATCGCAGAGGAGAAGTCCCTCGAAAGTATTCGTGATACTGTCGGTCCCCCCCCTTCCACATCCGGAGCTCCCAACTCGGCATCCGCTGCAAGTACGGCAACTCTCCGGCCCCTTGCCAGGATCGCGGAAAAGGGGCCGCCGACCGTCAACATTTCACGAGCGTCATCGACGGTCGATGTCAATGATATCGCATCGCGAGCCAGTACTGCGGCCTCCTCAGCTGCTACGACTCCTCGAGGCGAGTACCCACCGAATCTTAATGGTGGATTCAGACGGACAAGTCTGAAAGCTCCCGACGGACATCGAACGCACGCTGTGGTACCGGCGCATCTCAAACGCCGTGTTGTCAGTAAGGAATTCTGGATGAAGGACGAGAATGCCCGCGACTGCTTCTATTGTGGAGACGCCTTCTCAACTTTCCGACGGAAGCATCACTGTCGAACATGCGGACAAATTTTCGATGCCAAGTGTACCACTCTCGTTTCAGGTAGACCCTTTGATCTTCCCGGGACGCTGCGACTGTGCCGACCTTGCGAAGCTGTAATTTATGGAAGTGACGATGATTCCACGGTCTTTACCGATGATGAAGAAGACAAACGACCATCACTTGTTATCGACACATCTAAACTTCCTCCTATTCTTGCGGATCAGCCATTGGACACATCTACACCCTTTGGTCCAGGCGAGGCCGCGATCGCTACTCCAACCATTGGTATACCTGCTTCTCGAAGGAACCGAGAATCGAAGCGTCGCTCCGCAGTCATTGAATTCGACGCCGCGCCATCTTTAGCTCGCCCAGGCTCATCACGGTCGCTTAAGTCTCTAGGGAATCGCCCTCGATCGTCGAGCCATCGAAGGCACCTCTCCAGGCATCAACACATGAAGGGAATCAGACATGTGCTTGAAGAGCGTGGACCCTTTCACCAAGACACGGGTGATATGGACGGACGACAATTGCTCCCAGCCTTCCATAATGACAACATTATTGATCCAGACCTAGCGCCTTTCATGTCCGACGAAGGATCCGATGACGATCAAGCATCTATCTTCACTGTCCTTAATAGCGCTTCCCATCCGTCGTCATTTGTCGATCACGACAGACCTACGCCATCTTCACTGGTGAATTCAAACTCCAAGAAGGGCCGGTCACGAGCGCAAAGCGAAAGATTCAAGGACATGGAAGTTCCTAGACCTCCGACCCGAACAGGCTCAAAATTGCGGAAACGAAATCCGAGCATTGCAAGTATCAACTTCCCACGACCTTCGCCACGACGAAGTCGAAGTCAAAGTCTCCTGACCAGGGATGCCCCGGAAGCTGGTATTGAGGGTTCAGATGCTGGATCCGAAGCACTCGTCAGAGAGAACCTCGAAGGCAAAATCATGCGCAGCAATGCGATGCACGGTATCGATGCACCAAAGATCGAGCTCAATCGAGCCAGTCTCCAGCATGTTCGAAATCTGCTCTCTCAACTTCTGCAAGACAGTAAAGTGCCAAGCTTCAAATCATGGGAAAGAGCATTGATGCCTATTCTGCTTCAGTGTACAGACGATGTCGATCCGGATGTTCAGCATGGCGACGACATGGACATTCGGAACTATATCAAATTGAAGAAGATTCCTGGTGGTCGTCCCGGAGATACCGCATACGTCTCGGGAGTGGTCTTTAGCAAGAACATCGCCCTCAAAGGCATGAAGCGCAGCTATGTCCAGCCTCGTATAGTCATCGTCACCTTCGCCATTGAATATGCTAGGCACAACACACACTTCATGAGCCTCGATCCAATTCTGGCACAGGAAAGAGAGTACTTACGCAATCTTGTCGGACGAATCGTTGCTCTCCGACCACAAGTTCTGCTTGTCCAACGCAACGTTTCTGGCATAGCGTTGGAGATGCTTCATGAAGCTGGTATCACCGTTATCCACTGCGTCAAGGAGTCGGTCTTGGCTGCCGTCGCCCGCGTCACACGAACCATCATGATCAAGACGATCGACAAATTATCGATTGATCCTGCACATCTTGGACAATGCGACAATTTTGACGTCAAAACTTACGTCTACGGAGGCGTCAAGAGGACCTACATCTTCATATCTGGTTGTCAGCCCAATTTGGGGTGCACTATCGTTCTTCGAGGAGCAGCTACCGAAGCTCTGCGACAGGTCAAGCGAGTCACAGAGTTCATGTGTTATGTTGTGTACAATTTGAAGCTGGAAACATGCTTGATGCGGGACGAATTTGTGCTCATACCTTCGAACATTGCGGACATGCCTGTACAGAGCCAGAAGACGGTACACAGCCCCAATTTGGGGCAGCAAGCAGAACGCAATGGTGTCGACAAGATGAATGGTCAATATCTGTCCTCGTCACTGTCGGTTGATGGCAGCGTCAAGGATGTTGATCACCATCAAGCTCCTGTATCGGACGACATGGAGACCGCCTCACGGACGAACAAGCAGGACGATAGCGGCGAAGATGATTCGATACCTTCGCACTACCGAGATCTGGTCAAGACCTCGCAAACTCAACTCATGTCGTCGTCACCCTTTGTCAAATTCAACGAGCCGTACTTGCTCAAACAAGCACTGGAACAAGAGCGCAATGTTGACCGCCATAAACGTTTGCTTAACAAATTCATTGCCGCTGAGCAGGAGGACGCTAGCCAGAATGACGATGGACACATCGACTTTGAGATGATACAGCCAGAAATGCTCAATGACGCCGACCCAAAGCAATTGTCGAGAGGCATACGCCAATTCCTTCAAGACGTACATCAAGTCCAATACCAGAGAACGATGCAGGATTACTCCACCAAGAAGAAACAGTGGGATTCATTCTTTGAAGGCAGCAACGGTAATCCTTTCGACCCCTTCATGCATCAGAACATTTTCGTCCTACAGTCATTGGTTTCGAGTGTTACATCTGCCCCTTGCGCTGGCCCAGATGTGATCGGTATGTCCTTTTACGCAGACTATGAGCATCAGGAGATGAATTATGCGGACGACTGCACGCTTGGACAATTTGTCGAAGATATGTGCATCGGAGCCACCACTCCTTGTAGATCCTGTGGTAGGAAGATGCTAGACCATCATCGTCAGTACGTCCACGGTAACGGTCAATTGACGGTGTCTGTTACTCGTTACCCATCAAAGATCAAAGGACTGCTCAACACCATTCTCATGTGGTCGACCTGCAAGATTTGCAATCAAGAGACGACTGTCATTCCGATGTCTGACAATACTTGGAAATACTCATTTGGCAAATACCTGGAGTTGAGTTTTTGGAGTACACCGTTGAAGCCTCGAGCCGGCCTTTGCCCTCATGATATCCACAAAGACTTTGTCCGATGCTTTGGTTTTCATGATCAATGCCTTCGAGTACAATACGACAGCATTGAAATCTACGAAGTGGTCGTGCCAAACCCGACAATCAATTGGGCAGTCAAGTCTGACCTTGTCATGAAGAACCGACTGTATTCAGACTGCGTCAATAAGCTGGAAGCCTTCATCTCTTCTGTCAAGTCGAGACTAGGGTCCATTAATTTATCCACCGTCTCACCTGAGAAGGCTGGTGATGCATCGACTGCTCTGGAAAAGCTGATGCAGCGAGCGGATCATGACCACCACGAACTTCTCGTCAAGATCCAAACCAAGTACATGACATCACGATATTATGAAGTTGTACCTCTAAATCGGGCCATCCGCTTCATGGACGAAAAAGCCATAGCATGGGATGTGGCATTCTCAGATTTTGAGAGTAATTACTTTCCTTCCGAAACGGATATTCGCAATCTTGCTACCATGCAGCTGAAGAAGATCTTCCTCGATCGCACCGATAGCGGAACGGGTGAGCATGGCGAAGAAGGCGTGGAGATGAAGGATGGCAATCAGCTCCGTCGCATCAACTTGACTGACGACATTCTGCAGTCAGAGAAGGCGCAGAATATGCTCAGCGCGGTCTTGGAAGAGCAGATCAATTCTGAAGGGAAGATCAACAAAAAGCAGCCCACCCCAGCCGTATCGCCGTCCAAGAGGCAGCTTGTCACTTCGCCCAAGAGCATGACTCCCGGCGAGATCGAGAAGGCCGTCGATAGAGAAGACGTCAAACATCTCGACCTGGCAGTACCGGTCTCTACACCAGAAGTTATGCCAGCAGATATGGCCATGTCTCTTGATCCCCCTACCTCGCCGCTTCGTCTTGATTCGACTGAGCCGACCACAGAACAAGAACAATTCGAAGGACCGAAGCCATTAAATCCGACACTAGTTGAGAAGATTGAGCAGATCCGTGCCGCTGCTGCCAGTTCCGACGATGCAGACGGAAAGCAAGCTGATTCTCGCATTCCTCGCCTAGTCGAATTGCAACGAAAGAGTGTAAGCACTATACCTGTGCCGCAGCTCACTCGAGCCCAGTCTCAACCAAACCATATCCCACGGCGCAGTACTGAAAAGGCAGAATTCCCTGCATTTGACTCTCAAGTCGCCGACCAGCTTTCGGACAATGAAAGTGCAACCTCCGATGCTCGGCAGGGTGGTGACTCTGGCAGACCAGAGTCTAGACTCTTCGAGCGCTTGTCTGGGACATCTTCACGCGTGACTCGTCCAGCTGCATCCATGATTCCGAGATCAGTCCCGGTCAAGGCTGCTCCTGATGCAACTAGGGTGTCTGCTCTTGCTAAGCATTTCGAACAGCTATCTCGCGAATTCGAGAAAGAACGTCTTAGAGAGCGACGGATGAGAGCTGCAAGGATGCGACAGAGTAGAGCTAGCCACCTTCCTAGCAGTCAACCAGTCGTAGAAGTCTTCAAGGATGCCTCAGAAGCTGTCCGTAGTAGAGCTGATGAGGCCAAGACTGGACACCCGGGCGTGAAACGAACCGAGAGCAACCGCAGTGCAAGGCAAAGGGGGCATGATCATGTTAACAGTACTAGCGATACTTCACAAGGGGAGCCTGAATTGACCGATGCCGAGCACACGGACAACTTTACGGACAACGAGCGAGCTAGTACTTCCTATGGTCAGGGCGCATCGGACACAGAAGTTGAAGGCGATGGCACAGATAGCGAAGTGCATCCTGAGAATAAACGAAAGCGATTGCTTGAGCCTGGTACGTCGACATCGTCCGGCACGCTCATGTCGCCGACGAGCATTCCCGATCTTGAGCTGCCTTTGCCCAAGCACGAAAAGTCGTCGTTGATGAAGATGTTGTCGTCATTCTGGTCTGAACGGTCCGCTTCAGGCTGGGCTCCGCTTGAGTACCCTCTCAACCAGACTGAGCACGTCTTTGATGATTCCGACATTGTAGTCCGGGAGGATGAGCCTTCATCTGTTATTGCATTGGCTCTTTCGTCCAATGACTACCTGAAGAAGCTCAAAGAATTCCGTGCTTCTGGTCGAGCTCGTTGCCGTGGCCCATCGATGGCTACCATGGATGACATTGCAATCGAGCAAGCAGCCATCGAGGCCAGTCTGATATCCGAAACAGGAACACATATGAAGTACTCGTTTGGGCATAATCAGGTCCGAGCTCAGTGCAAGATCTTCTATGCCGAGTCGTTTGATGCTCTTCGCCGAAAGTGCGGCGTGTCTCCACGATTCGTCGAATCACTTTCGCGCAGCATCAAATGGGACAGCAAAGGTGGCAAGACCAAGTCTTTGTTCCTGAAGACTCTGGACGACCGATTCGTGATCAAGTCACTGCAGGAAGTCGAGCTCAAGGCCTTCACCCGCTTCGCCCCGGACTACTTTGCATTCATGTCGCATACACTCTTCCGCTCCGTCCCCAGCGTTATAGCAAAGATGTTTGGTCTCTTCCAAGTCATGATCAAGAACCCTGCCACGGGTGTCGAGTTCTCCTCATACTTGCTGGTCATGGAGAATCTCTTCTACGACCACAAGCCCACCCGCCGTTTCGACCTCAAGGGATCCATGCGCAACCGCAAGATCGAATCCACCGGCCAACCCGACGAAGTGCTTCTGGACGAGAATCTTGTCGAGACAATCTTCGAGACCCCGCTCTTCGTGCGTGAACACGCCCGGAAACTAGTCAAAGCCTCGGTGTGGAACGACACAATGTGGCTCTGCCGGCAGAACGTAATGGACTATTCCCTCATGGCTGGTTTCGACGATGAGAGCAGACTTCTGTTCGTGGGCATCATCGATTGTATCAGGACCTATACATGGGACAAAAAGCTGGAGAGCTGGATCAAAGATCGAGGGAAGAACAAACCGACCATTACTAGTCCGAAAGATTACAGGAACCGATTCAGGGTAAGTATGATGCAGTACGTGCTGCAGAGCCCAAATGTGTATCACGAGTTCAGTCGCGGAGTGGGCGTGGGAGGTGAGTTGAGGGTTGAGAACAGGAGGAGGAAAGGGAGTAGGGAGGAGGGTGTGCTGGGTGTTGGTCCGGGGTCAGGGCAAAGTCAAGGGGCGGGGCAAGTGGAGAGGCAGGAGAGTGGCTTTGTCGAGGCGGGGGCAGTCGGGGACATGAACAGCGTGGCGCTTTGAGACGACTGTAATGATGTGTACGCATGATGACGATCTTTCTGTTGGGTAGAAAGGGGAAGGCATAGCGTGGAGACAGGTATCGTATTTTAGCGTTCTTTATAGCGGGTATACATTCTTCGAAAATAAGATTATCAAAAAGGGTATCATTCATCCATCATTCATCCACCATTACACCCATCCTTCCCCATCCCTCATTGCCCCTCCTGCTGTCCCCCTTTCTCCTCCTCCACCTCCTCCCCCATCTCTACGCCTCCCCCTCCCCCTCGCCTTTCCCCGTCCCCCTCTTCCTCCCTCTCCCTCTCCAACCTCGCCCTCCTCCTCCTCGTCCTCTCCACCTTCCCCATCGCCTCCCTAGTCAAATCCTGCCTAAACATCCTCTCCCTCACCTCCTTCTTCCTCGTCCTCTTATCCCCTATACTGATCAGTATCCCTCCAGTAGCATTACACGCCAAACTACAACACAACAACACGGTCGTCAACGTCGCTGGCCTCACTTTATAATCAATACTCCACGTGCAGATCCCGAGTGCGAGCTGGAAGATGGAGTGAAAGTCTAGGATGACGACGATGGCGACGAGGAGGCGCAGGGGGAAGGCGGAGTGGGTTTCTGTCTCGTGGGGTTTGTAAAAGGTGTGCGATTTGGAGAATTTGAGTTGATGGTGGTTGAGGTGGCGTTGTTGGGTGGGGGTGAGGACGGAGAGGTACTCGTCGTTGTCGTCAGCGGGGGAGGGGATGGGAGGGGGAGCGGCTTCGAGGTCGCGGGGGACGTCGAGGGAGATGCGGGTCGGGAGGTCGTTGTGGTTGGGCAGTTTGGGGAGCTTGGCTTTTTTCCGGACATGCCAGGTCAGGTGGTGGTAGTGGGCGATGTAGATCATGTGGTAGGTGTCTACTATGCGCCAGGGGATGAGACCGTCGCCGACGATGGCGAACAGGGCGACGAGGACGTTGTCGATTACGTTGATGATGTAGTCGCGTCGTTCGCCGAGGTTGATCCAGCCGATGAGGAAGCGGACCCAGGCCAGGCCGAAGACGAAGAGGAGAAAGGCGTAAATGGTGACGAATGCGCCGAGAGGGCGCCGGACATATTGTCCGAAACCCTTCATGCCACGCTTGAACGCTGCTCGACGGGAGTGGAGCATGTGTCGAACATGATCATTCAATTGGTCTTTCTCTTCGTCGGTCCAGCCGTCGAGAGTGATGCCATGAGGAAGAACAGCGTAGTGTGATTCGGAAAGATTGGAGCGGATGGTGTGCAAATCTTCATGGTCAGCCATACGCTCAAGGTCGTCTACAGCTCCAGCGAGCTTCTCATCTTCTCCAGAAGTAGGTTGTCTAGCAAGCCGAGCAGGCATAGCTGAGAGGTTGTACGTCGGCCTGCGATTGATCCATGAACCGAGATCTGGCACGAACAGAGAGTTCTGGACGTTGGTAAGGGTGGATAGTGTCGCGACCTCTGGATCTATCACATCAAGCAAGTTTACCAGATCGGAGTCGTATTCAGGCTGCGAAGCTGATGAATTCCCTCTCGTCCTCCAGCGGTTCTGGATATATGATCTGCCCATGCCATCCAATGCTCTTGCTCCCAAGCTCTTGCTCGGCTGGAGTTCGGCGTGCTCTTGACCAGGGGCGTCCGGACTCGACGATCCATCTTCGGTCGCTATAATAGGAAACGGTTCGAGATCGCGGTCCACTGGACTGGTCGGACTCGCTTCTTCACTGACCGTCGGCATGTGCCTTGTAGGTGCTGCTCCATCTTGTCTCGTGTTGGTGGTCGCGGAATCATTGTCGTCCGGATCGAAAATCACCACAGGTCGAGGTTCTGAACTACTTCTACGTCTGGTTGCAAAGTCGAGGGTAGCGGTAGGTTGAGGTTCCGGGGTGGCAGACCTGGATTGGTCGGGAACAGGTGCTTGTGGTATAGACTGGATTGAAGACCTCCTTCTGATTCCGATGTCCATGGGGACAAGTATTAAGAGAAGTATACATCTCGCATGGATTGTGAGCTCCGAAAGGGCCGAAGAAGTGAAGGTTTTTTGTGGTGTTTGATCCGGAACTTCCGCGCTTCAGACGTCATGGTCAATACAATTCATGCATCTACGGTATTTACAACTTGGCAAGTCGCTCGTTGACATCGTATTCAAAGGCCTTGATCGTCTCCTCCACCTTGAGATCGCCAGGTGGCAAGACCTGGCTACCAAAGACACCGCATACACCACCCTCTCTATCAATAAACTAGTCTTGTCAGTCCATGAACGATTTAGTAAGTAGTGTAACACTCACCCAAAAGCAATTGGGCATTCCGCTCCAGATCAAAGTATTCTTCTTCCTCCTGCCTTGGTTGTCCTTTTCTACCAAGATTCCACCCAAGCCCCAGTCATACTGCTTCGAATCGGGAAAGTCACCGATGAACATGGCCACAATCTCAGGCGTGTTGACTTGTTGCTGGAGTGCAGCACGGCTCTCAGGTGTCAGCTGCGGTTGAAACATCTGGTCCACCGTCTCCTTCTTCAATAGCTTTTCGTCGTTGCGCAGGATGCTTTGAAGCACTTTGATGTACTCTTCGATGGTGCAGAACCCTCCATGACCACCGAAACAGTCTTTTGATCCGTGATTGAGGAATGGTAGTGAATAAGGCACGACCTTGCCACTCTTCTCGTCACGAGCTGTCAGTTCCGCCTGTCGCTTCTTCATGTCTGGGTACTGGTCGGGGTAAAACGTAAAGTCCTTGACGCCTAATTGAGGCCACATGTTCTTGCGCATGTGCTCTTCCAGAGTCTGACCAGTGACACGTTCGAGTACACGACCAGCCCAGTCAATCCCAGTACTGTAGGTCCAGGATGTCCCAGGTTCGTAGATTAGCGGGTATGTGAAGCGATCCTCGAATGTGCCTCCACCTGGGGCCTTACCTCGGTATTTCTGGACCTTTGGGAGTGTTGGATGCCAGGCATCATAAGCACATCCAGCAGAATGGGTCAGTAAGAGTCTTCTGAGTATTAGTGCGTTTCAAGCCCTACTTGTTGGCGACTGCCTACCGGAGTGTCAACTTGCCCTTGATGGGCACTGTCGTTGGCTTGCCGTCTTCGGCGACATCCTGGAGGACACCTTGCTCAGCCAGTTCTGGGATATATCTGGCAACATCGTCATCCAGACCGATTTGACCCTTTTCCACAATCTGCAAGACGGCAATCGTTGCAAGCAGCTTGGTCATGGACGCGATTTGCAGGACTGTGTTGAGCTTGAAATCTTCAGCATCGTCCGACAAGCCAGTCTTGCCGAATGCTTTTGCGTAGGACAGCTTGCCTGTCGGTATGTAAGCATTATGTTCAAAGTCACATGTCAATACTGTATCATATACCATCCTTGTCCGCAGCACTCAAGGCACAGCCGGAGTAGACTCCGTCTTGTACCGCCTTTTCGATCAGTTGCTCCAACGCCACCATCGTGAGTGATCAGATATCTGAATTGTACTGTGAGCGAGTGTGATACCGGATTGAATTAGTCAGATGTAGCATATAATATTACATGCATCCCCGCGACAACCCCTCCATCGGATACTCATGCCGAGGTCTACCGTATCAGGAAGGTGGCGGCACAAGCTCTATGATCTGCTCGCCAACCTAACCTTATCAAGCCTCGTGCCTGGATCCTCACTGTTCTTCTCGTTTTCGTTTGTGCAACAATCACGTCCACAATGGAGAAAGGTCAGCATCTCGAGGACTTGGGCGCCTCAACGCAGCCAACTACTGTAGCTGGAGGTGTGCAAAGAAGATCATGGCGTCTTGTTATCTTTTGGCTGGCCCTGACCGCCTTGGTGACCAGATTTCTAATCGACTGGGATTTTGGGATGGTGCCTTTCAGCGACCACGGCCTGGACCTGTCATCGCAGTGCCCTCAGATTGATGCTTTGAAGCCTGCGATTCAGTCTGAACTGTTCTCGGATCTGGACGAGAAGCTTGCCTCTGCTGATTTCCGCGATGCCTCAGTCAAGCGGCTGTCAGATATCGTCAAGATCCCTTCCATCTCCTACGACGACATGGGCACAGTCGAAAAGGACAAGCGCTTCAAGATCTTCTACGACGTCGAAAAGTACCTGGAGAAGACATATCCGCTGGTTCACAGTAAGCTCCGGAAGGAGAATGTCAACACTCACGGTTTGCTCTACACGTGGAAAGGTAGCGACGAAAGTCTCAAGCCGACAGTTCTCATGGCACATCAAGATGTTGTGCCTGTCGAGAAGAGCACAATTGAGACATGGACTCATCCGCCCTTCTCTGGTCATTACGACGGCAAGTACATCTGGGGCCGTGGTGCCTCGGACTGTAAGAACCAGCTCACCGCTGTCTACGAAGCCATCGAATCTCTCCTGGAAGCCGACTACCAGCCCAAACGGACCGTCATTCTGTCCTTTGGATTCGACGAAGAGATCTCAGGTACTCGTGGTGCAGGCAGTCTCGCCGCACACATTCTTGACCGTTATGGAAAGGATTCAGTCGCAGCCATCATTGATGAGGGTGCCGGTAGAGAGCTCAAATGGGGCGCTGGCTATGCTGCTCCTGCAGTGGGTGAGAAAGGTTACACTGACGTACATATCACGATCCGCATGCCAGGTGGTCACTCCTCCGTTCCATCACCACACACTTCCATCGGTGTGCTCAGCGAGCTTATCACGCTCATCGAAAAGGATACCTATCGTCCATATCTCGCCAGCAACAACCCTATCCTCGGCCAATTGCAATGTGGTGCCAGATACTCGCCATCGTTCCCGAAGAAGCTTCGAAACCTACTCTCTCGCCGGGCTCGTCACCCTTTGACCGTGTCCCCCAATTCGTTGCCTTCATGCGCTAAGCACTCTGTGACACACGATCCGCTGGCCGAGGCCGCTGCTCAGGAAGGTCCTGCAGTCCGCTACCTCATGCAGACTTCGCAAGCGGTCGATCTTATCTCGGGAGGTGCCAAAGTCAACGCTCTGCCAGAACTAACGTCTGCAGTCGTCAACCACCGTGTCAACGTCGGCGAGCATCCCTCCATTCCACAAAAGCGTATTGTCCACCTAGCTGCAAAGGTCGCGCACGCTCACAATCTTACACTTTACGCTTTCCCTGAGGACGAATCAAAGATTGGCGGTCGCAGCATCCTTCTCTCCGCTAGCCAAACGACGCTCGAGCCCGCACCATCCACACCGATCGACAACTACATTCCTGGTACTGATAAGCTGAGTCCTTGGGGTGTTCTGTCGGGCACGACTCGTGACTTGTACGGTGAGGAAATTAAGATGGCGCCAGGCATGACCACCGGCAACACCGATACACGATACTACTGGGATCTGTCGAAGCACATCTTCCGTTACGGACCAGGGTGGGATCCAGAAGATGACGAGTTCGGGTTTGGAAACATCCACACTGTGGACGAGAAGCAGTCTGTCACTGGCCACGTCAACGCTGTGAGGTGGTTCGTAAAGTGGATTGGTAATGTCGACGGGGCTGAATTCGAGTAAACCAAAGCCATGCAAACAAAGGCAGATTGTCAGTTGGGGGCACAGGAGATGGAGAAGACGAGGTTGTCAACGTGGATCGTGAAGCGAATTCAAGAAGGCGGCAGTACATACCTCTTTGTTGGCCGAGCCAAAGTTCTTTGTGTGTCGCTTAGCGATCGCTCATCACAGTATCACGTGACTGTAACAGGATAGATTACCCGGTGAACCAAGCCCTGATGCTTTCCTCTCACGTTCTCCATACCCGTAGACTGTTTCACAACTTCCATTCTGGTGGCGGTAGGTGAAGGCATACGGGTATAAAACGTGATGCTATGTCAGGCCGCAGGGTTGGGACGAGTCGTACATTGCATCTTTGATGCCGTGTCAATACATGCAAATCCCGTGACGGGCCATCTGCCGGCTTGGAGCCGAGTCGAAGATCGCATTGGAGCCGTCTGCAGTCACCAACACATCGCTGTCGATGCCAAGGATCATGGACATGACATAGACTTCGGACCTTCTACTGGACGATAGGCTCAACTGCCTCAATGCCATGCGACACCAACGTCGGACTGTCAAGCAAGACAGAAGACGGTTCATCGATGATAGAAAAGGCTCGGATTAACTCCAATTCAAAGCTCAACGATATCGGACGGCGAAGAGTTGCCATTGGACGCCACTAACCATCTCATCACGAATGCTGTTGTAAACTTGTCCTCGGATGTTCTCCTCCTGGCGATCGCTCTGCCAATCTTCCTCAAAACACAGATGGCTCCCCGTAAGAAGGCCGCCATCTGCGTTGTGTTCGGCCTCGGTATCTTCACCATCATCGCTGCTGTGCTCAACAAATACTACTCTTTCACCAACCCCTTCGGCTCAGACTGGACGGAGTGGTACTGTCACGAGTCGTCCACAAACATGATGGTGGCTAATCTACCGTTCGTCTACACACTCCTGCGTCGCCTGTTCAAGCTCAAGTCGCTCGACTCGAGCTACAAATGTGGCACGGACAGCAAATTCAAGTCTGGCAAGACTACCGGCAAAATGGCCACACTCATGTCCAGGAGAGGTGGAAACACCGTCATTGACGAGGCAGAGAGGGGTCTGAAGGACAACCCGATCACAGTGGTGACAAACATTGAGATCGAGGAGGAGAAGGAAAGTTTGGATGGGGACAAGAAGCAGTACGAGATGGACTTTCTCGGTAGCGGCGTGACCGACCACATCGTCATCACTGGCAATGCTGGACCGTCTGTGGAGAGACTTCAAGTCCCGCCTCCTGCGTCGAGGAGACCGAGCAATTGAGCTGGGAGCTTGTGACGAGAGGTATACAGTACTCGAACCAAGACTAGTACAACACCGGCAGGCAGCGAGTCGTTTTATTCCTTTTGTCAAAATACCACAATAGCTTCTGCCCATGCTTGGTACTGTCCTCGGGTGTGAACAATGACGACCCTCGGTGTCTGGGACAATGGCCCCCGAGTGAAGCGTCCCTGATTTTCATCCGACCTGAAAATCTTAGGCCAAACCTCTACAGGATCACCTTTTCGACAACATCATCTTCTTGGCGTGTCCAGCAGAGATTAACGGGCAGCGGGTCGGTGATGCTGTCTTGTCTCCAGGTTGGCAATCATACAACCATCGACATGCCTACGATACCTTCGATGTCACCGAGCTTGTCCAAGAAGGGCAAAACGCAATCGGGGTAATCACGGGCGAAGGCTGGTTCTCTGGCCGTCTGGGCTATGGTGGTGGAAGACGCAACATCTACGGCGACACCATTGGTGTCATATCTCTGCTCAAGATCAACTACCAGAACGGGACTGTCCAGAATATCCCCTCTGACGCAACCTGGAAATCAGGATACGGCCCAATCGTCAACTCTGAGATCTACGATGGTCAGAACCTTGTCGGTTGGGTTCGCCTTAATGTGGCGGGAGAGAGTGGGCAAGACATCAGACTCGTACATACTGAAGGTGACATTGCACACGGCATGGGACCTACATACAAGACTGACACACCGCAGTGCTTGAGAACGGCGAGGTTGCCACTCGCCCACTTCGTCAAGCAAAAGCCACCGACACTTTCATCTTGAATGGTAACGGTGCTCAGACCTTGCAGCCACACTTTACCTTCCATGGCTTCCGATATGTGCAGGTCGAAGGATGGCCAAAGGGCGTGCCCATCGATGGTGACACCATGAAAGCTATCGTCATCTACTCTGATATGGAGAGGACTGGCGAGATTGAGACATCCAACACTCTTCTCAACAAGTTCCATGAAAACGTCCGATGGTCGATGAAGGGCAACTTCTTGAGCATTCCTACCGACTATCCTCAGCGTGATGAGCGTCTTGGATGGACCGGTGATGGTCATGCTTCTGGTCCAACTGCCAACTACCTTTACGATACTGCTGGATTCTGGAGGGGCTGGCTTAAAGACGTTCAGTCGGAGCAGTTTGAGAGCGAGAGACGTGAATATCCATGCCACCCTTTTGTCACTCATACTTATTGTCCTGAGGTGTCCCTCCTTTTGTAATCCCCGACTGGAACGAGAACTCTGCCTCTCGTCGCCAACCTCGCTCCGTCTGGGGTCACGTCGTCGTAGCCGGTCCCTTCGACCATTACCAATCCTTCGGCGACCTTGACATGCTTCGCGAACAGCTCCCCTCCGCCCAAGCCTGGCTTGACACGGGCATCTCCCGCGACGAAGTCGGTCTCTGGAACCGCACCACCGGCCAATTCGCCGACTGGCGAGTTTTAATCATTATGCTTTTGGGAGTGTGGCGGATTGGATGCATGGGGTTATTGCTGGGTTGAGGCCGGGGACGCCGGGGTGGAAGGTGGTGGATATTGCGCCGGTCCCCGGTGGTGGGTTGACGAGTGCGAAGGCGAGTTTCGTGAGTCCGTATGGGATGGTGGGGAGTGAGTGGGGTCATGATGAACAGGGGTGGTGGTTGAAGACAACGGTGCCGGCGAATAGCAGGGCGAGGGTGAGGTTGCCGGATGGCTGGGCATGGTACAGCACATTGATGCACGCGAGATATGATCGCTTGCTTTTGGACAATTGATAGCGGATTTAGAACAACCGCTTGTACGTCAAGGTCGCTGAGGCCTGGCTCGTAGGCGTTGTAGCTGGCGGAGCCAAAGAGATACACACCACAAGCTCGTCTTTGAGGTGATAGGCAAGACGTTTTCTTAATTCGTCAAGATAGTTCCTCACGTCCAGAGGCAAATTATTCTCCATCTCGATTTCTGCTGAAGGTGCTGAGCTCCCGGTACACGAGAATTGCATGATCCAGGAATCTGGTCACGTGAAGTGAGCAGCTTTGCCTCATTCGTGTCGGGTCGGCGCAACTCCGGGACGCCGAGCCGCCAAATGACACTTCTTCCCATTAAGATATAAGTATCAGGCATCTCGGACATGGGTATGAAGGCCTTCTTTTCATCATCTTGCAGCGGTAAGCATGACAACCACCACGTCGCCCAATGGGCCCGTAGAGTTGGAGGCACGGGGCGGTACTGGTCTTCAGGGGGACGGATCATCAGAGGATACTAATATCAAGCGAGCGGATGTCTTGAGGATCGCCACAGCTGGGTTCTCCTTCTTCGTAGCCGGCGTACACGATGGCAGTCTGGGAACGCTCATCCCTTACATCACTCGGACCTACCAGATCAGTACTGGGTCGATAGCCACGATGTGAGTGAAAGGACCGGAGATCTATTTCCGAAGAGTTCTGACGGGCCCACAGCTATTGCACCATTTTCTCAGGTTGGCTCATAGCCTTCTTGACGAACTCGTTGTTGATGCAGTATATATCTTTTGGAGCTATGCTGGTCCTTGGTGCAACCTTGCAGCTTGTGTCGCATATACTCCGCATTTGGCTGGTGCCTTTCCCAGTCTTTGCAGTCGCTTTCATGTTCGCGAGCCTGGGTCAAGCATACCAGGACACCCACGCAAATACATTCGTCGCCGGGATCAAGACCACAGCTCATCGATGGCTGGGTCTTATCCATGCCTGCTACGCTGGAGGCTTATTGGTAGGACCCTTTGTGGCAACCAGTGTCGCGAGTGCGCCACAGAATCGATGGTGGCTGTTCTACTCATTCCCAGCGTTCTTGTCTCTAGTCAATCTGGTCGTTACTGCTATACATTTTAAGCCGTTCATTGGGATTCGGCTGAGAGGGAGATGGGTAGGGCCGTGGACGGCAGCTAGTGAGCATCTGATGCACGATTCCGAGACCAGATCCTTCGTCAAGGTCGCACTCAAGGATATGCAAAATACCATGTCTTCCCGGACGACCTGGATTATCAGTATCTTCTTCCTCTTCTACCTGGGCTCCGTCATCACGGCTAGCGGCTGGATTGTCGAGTATCTGGTTGTGGTACGTGGAGGTCATCTTGCGGAGATGGGATATGTCCCGGCTGGCTTTAATGGTGGTGCTTTTCTTGGTAGACTACTGTTGACCGAGCCTACACAAAGACTTGGTGAGCGCTGGACAGTGTTTTCTTACTGCATCATTTGCATAGGACTACAGGTCGTCTTTTGGCTGTGAGTAGGACGATCACCTCAACAGAGCCCTGAAATTGACTACTAGCAGGGTCCCAAACATCATCGCTGCATCTGTGGTCGTCAGTGTGATGGGCTTCTTTCTCGGACCATTCTTCGCAGCGGTAGGTGAACATGTACCGCTCACAATCGACTCGTACTAAACCCATGATAGGGTGTTTCAGTGGCTTCAAGACTCTTTGCAGACGACGTCAAATCATCCGCTCTATCTTTTGTCTTTGTTCTGGGACAAGTAGGAGGCAGCGTGTTTCCCGCAATGACTGGCTTGATTGCAGCCAAAGCAGGTGTTCAAGTACTACAGCCTACGCTTCTTGGACTGCTGTCCGCGACAGCCTGCACTTGGATGCTTGTGCCGAGGAAGGCTACAGCTCACAGAGACTGAGGTTTGGATTAACGAGGAATATCAATGAGAAGAGCATAATGTGCGGCGACGTTTCCGCACCCATGGTGGAATTTGTTCCGCGGCTTCCGTAACCCCTCACGTTCGTCCAACCGCACACTATCCGACAGACGACTTCTTACTCTTGCTTGCGAGCCAGGGCAATATGTAGGTATAGCCATATTCATTGCGACCATGCTCTTCGAAGCCCTCGCCGCCTTATTCACGCCCCATGCCTTGGTCGCCATCATTCCCATTGGCCTGCTCAGCCTCGTAATTTACAACAAGTTCGGTACCGGTATTTCTCATGTGCCAGGACCATGGCTAGCAAGCCTCTCCGACTTGTGGCGATACATGATTGCGAGGACGTATCGCCCAGAAAGGACTCATATCGAGCTACACGAAAAGTATGGACCGGTAGTCCGTCTCGGTCCCAAGTCGGTCTCTGTCTCAGATCCTGCAGCGCTTCAGACCATCTATGCACCGAATGCAGGTTTCGTCAAGTCGCCTTTCTATCGAGTACAGCAGACACTCTCTATGGGCCGGCCGCTTCTCACGCTCTTCACCACCCTGGATGAGGTAGCACATGCCCGTCTTCGTAGGGCAGTCAGTAATGCGTATGCAATGAGTACACTGGTGCAATTTGAGCCCCTGGTCGATTCAACCACTTCCGCGTTCCTGAAACAGCTGAGCAAGCGATTCTCTCACGATCCTGACAGCGTCCTCGACTTTGGAGCCTGGCTTCAATACTACGCCTTCGATGTAGTTGGAGAGCTGACCTTTTCCAAGCGACTGGGCTTTGTGGACGGCGGCAAGGACGTCGAGGGTGTCATAGGTAGCATTGAACAAATGCTAGACTATGCCTCGGTAGTCGGGCAGATTCCGGATCTCGACTATGTAATGCTGAAGAATCCTTTCCGACTGCTCATGAGCAGGCTCGGGCTTTGGCAAGCAGATACGCCAATGGTCCGCTTTGCTAAGGCCAGGTTCGCAGAGCGCTACGGAAACGATGGCGTAGCGTTGGAGAAGGCGGAGTGGAACGCACAGTACCGAGACTTCCTCAGCAAGTTCATGGAGGCGAGCAAGAAAGATCCAGAGTTCATCACGCAGAGACAAGTGCTGGCCTTGACAGTAGCTAATATCTTTGCGGGATCGGACACGACAGCCATCACACTGAGAGCTATATTCTACTATCTGCTGAAGAATCCCGAAGATCTGAAATGCTTAAGGGAGGAGATCTCGAAAGCGAGGACGGCACCGGAATATACCAGGACGGACGGCATGTTTGATTGGAACCAGGTCAGACAGCTGCCATTCCTGGACGCGGTGATCAAAGAAGCCCTGAGATGCCATCCCGCTGCCGGCTTGACGCTGGAACGGATCGTACCCAAAGGCGGAACGACGATCAGCGGTGTATATCTGCCTGCTGGGACTATCGTTGGGGCTAATGCATGGGTCACACACCGGGATAAAGGTATCTTTGGTGAAGATGCCGCACACTGGCGACCGCAGAGGTGGTTGGAGGCCGACAAGGAGACGAAAAGAAGAATGGAGAACCACATGTTCAGTTTTGGCATGGGTTCGAGAACGTGCATTGGGAAGAACATTAGTCTTTTGGAGATGTATAAGATGGTGCCAGCGTTTCTGAACAGATTTGAGGTAAGCAAAGCCATCTCAAGACCTCTTCTTGATCGTCTGCTGACCATCAACAGATTGAGTTCGACAGAGCAGACAGAGAGTGGCATCTGCACAATGCTTGGTTTGTGAAGCAGTCGGGGTTCCTTGTCAGATTACGAGAACGGCATGCATGATGAATGTATTGTAGCTAGCATTCCGATATAGATACTGCACACCTCTGGAATCCTTTGCCATGTGTTTGCTGACATTGCGGAAATGATCATCGTCAAATGCCGCCTCGAAGTTGACCTCCGCAGTTCGCTCCTTCTTTTCTCTCCGTGCATGCCATCATCATTGGATTGTACTGGTCCAGAGAGATTACCGTGATTCTCCCTCACTACCATATTGCTTGCCGTTGACGCCTTGCACATTACTGGTGACCACTGCCATGGACCGTCGTCGAGAGTTCAGTGGCGATACCATTGTGGCGGAGAAGCTGGACCACCTCGATCACGAGCCATCTTCGCCACCATTGACCGGGGGGGCACACAAGCGGCGGATACTGTTCTCGGCACTTGGTAGGATCACAGTCGTCACGGTGTTTCTCTTTGCATTGGTGTGCTTGACGAGCCTTCACCGCTTCGTTCCTCACAAGGTCCTGGTCGACAACGCCCTGCGATGCACCACCGCCAACCTACAACACGATTTATCCTTCCTCGACCATGCTACACCTATCTCTCATGATGAGTTCCTGAGCCGTAGAGACAGGTTGGCAAACGCATTAGTCCAGTCCAACATCGACGCCTTCGTCCTTGAACCTGGCTATACTTCACAGTACTATGCCAACATCTCACAAACCGACTGGGAGCCATGGGAGCCGGAAGAACGTCCATTTCTCATGATCATCCAGCCGAAACAAGTCAATGGTTCCGTGATCGCTGATACCACCTTTCTCGCCCCAAGCTTCGAGGTTGGTAGAGCCAAGATGCTCGGGATCCCCTCGGAAGGCGAGCTGGTAGTCGTACCTTGGGAGGAGCATGAAGATCCCTATACCATTCTACATCGACAGGTGTTCGACGGTCGAAACATCACCGTCATGATTGATGAAGAGCTGCGCGACTATATCAGCCGTGGTCTGCAGGGATCTGGTTTGAGGACTGTCGGTCTTTCGCAGCAAGTGGAGGAGGTCAGACAGATCAAGTCGCCGGCGGAAGTGGAGCTCTTGAGGGCAGTCAATACTGGCACTGTACAGGGCATCAGAGCAATGCAGCCATGTAAGTCTCTCTACCATGCTGTGGTTAGGCCTGCTGACAAGATGGTAGGCTTGATGGAAGGTCTGCGGGAACGTGATCTAATCTACATCCTCGACCTTGCCATGAAGTCGATCGGCTTCGAGGAGTTCTTCAACATTGTTCTCTTCGACGAGAATGCTGCACTTCCGCATGGAGGATTTGCTACAGGGGACAAGGTATTGAACAAGCACACCATGATCCTTATCGATGTTGGGTGAGTACCATATGGCAGTGATTAACAATTGCAACACTGATGTAGTGCAGCTATCACTACCTTGGCTATTCTTCTGACGTCTGTCGGTCATTCTTCATGAAGCCTGTCCAGTCTTCCTTCCACTGGTTGGGTCTGGTCAGCGATGTCGGAGCATGGTGGCACAGTGATAAGGAGCCGATCAAAGACAGTTCGACCATGAAGGATGAGCTAGAAGAGAAGACGACGGTATGGGATATCGTTTTACAAGCTCAATCTGCTGCAGGTAGCATGTTCAAGACAAACAATAGCTGTGCTTCTGTGGACCTTGCCGCCAGAGGCGTCATCGACAAGGCAGGATACAATGGAACCTTTACTCACCGAGTGGGACACGGCATTGGAATCAAAGGTGAGTCCACGAAGTATACTAGCGAGTGGACACTGACAATAACAGCTCACGAATCCCCTTACCTCAACAAAGCCAATACCGGCACTCTCCTGAAGCCCGGCATGACCTTTACCAACGAGCCCGGCATCTACCTCGAAGGGAAGTTTGGCGTCAGGCACGAGGATATCTACCTTGTGACAGACGGTGAGCCAGAGGTCCTGAGCGGGAAGAGGGCCCATGGACCCTATGACCCCTGAGAACCATGTCGACAATGGTATGAGCAAGCAAACACAAATCACATTCCTCCTACATCCAGAAGCTGATGAAGCCCCGCCGTCTATGTTGAACTCAGATACCCACCGAGATATCCACCATGCACCTAATACTTGGCCTCGTTCTCCTTCTCGCTCTCCAACACCTCAATCACCCCTCCTACCAGATGTAAACTCCCCGTCACCAGCACCTTTGTCTCCCCATCTCCCTCATTAGCTGCCCTGGCCACCTCTCTCGCTCTCTCCACCGCTTCTTCCACCGTCTTCAACACCTCCACCTGACAAGTCGGATCTACCTCCCGCCATGTCTCTGCCAGCTTGTTCTGAACAGACAACAGCTCCACATCTTTAGCATTGGTGTTAATACTCGTCAAATCAGGCTTGAAACCCCCTTGCTTGTACGTAGTGTTGGTGCAGAAGATGGCGTGGGAGAATGGGCCTTTGCTTCCCTTCTGGATTGAAGTAGGGGATGAAGAAATGGCGGATGTGAGGGTGGAGTGGAGTTTCAGCGCCAACGAGCGAGCGTCACGGGATTGTTGATTGAAGATCAATATTCGTGGCGCGGATGTGGAAGTGGTTTGGGAGGAGAACCACCGGCCCGCCATTTCTATTGACTCGAGCGTGTGTCCGCCGTCCATGTGCCAGGTTAGGTTGGAGCGGGTGTCTTTCCGCGTCTCGCAGCGGCCGCCGAAGTGGACTTGTTCGAGGCCGGTGATGAATTTGGGAGGGAGAGGGGAGGATTGGTCTGTTGGTGACGGGATGTCGGTGTGGCTTTGGGAGTGCAGATAGGCTGAGGCGGCAGCGATGGCGACGGAGGCGTTGGTGTATTGGAAGTCGGCTGCGAGCCCGAGGGTGAGGTTGTCGAGACCGGGGTGACGGTTGATGACGTTGAGGGAGGTGTTGCGCTCAACTGCCCGCTTTTGGAGAACTTCGACAGCTGTGTCGGGCTGTGGAGCGGAGAAGGCGGGAACGGATGGCTTGAAGATGCCGGCTTTGTGCCAGGCTATTGAGTCGATTGTCTCTCCAAGCATGGCGGTGTGGTCGATGCCTAAACTTGTGACGGCGGTCACGGCTGGTTTCACCAGGATGTTGGTGCTATCGTACTCGCCACCTATGCCGCATTCAATGACGGCTGCGTCGACGCCCTCGCTGATGTAGCAGTGGAACGCCATCAGGGTCAGGAACCGAAAGTATACTGGTTTCGTCTCTGGCGATGTAGGATCCTGATGACCCGCTGCCTTTGCTGATGCTTCCAACCTGTCCCACGTCTCAAAGAAGTACTTTGCAAACATGTCTTCTGATAAAGGCTGGCTGTCGATCTGTATTCGCTCTCTGACGAAGCGCAGATGTGGCGAGGTGTAGAGCCCGATCTTGGACGGGGATTTGGGACCGCTGTTGCGATACTGGTACAAGATAGACGAGACGAAAGCACTGGTGGAGCCTTTGCCCTTCGTGCCAGCCACGTGGACGGCGTTTAGCTTGTCCAAATCCTTGGGCTGTCGCCATCAGAATACGCTCCGGCGGGAAGATGACAAGGGACGCACACCTCGTAACCAATTCGTTTCGTCCATTCAATCATCTCAGGAATGGCGTTCTGGTTCATGCCTCTACCAGACTTGCGGATGGCATCTACGATCTGGAAATTGCTTTGCAAGGTATTCAAGGCCTGCACGGCCGCCTGCGTATACATGAGTAGGCATTTTGCTCACCTTGACAGATACTTACCGCGTAGTCTCGTGCCATGGCTGAGTAATGGCGCTGTCGAATGAGAGGAGAGTAGAGGACTGACTGGCGTGACAAGGTCAGCCTGGCCCATGCCCGATACATTGAATCATGAGGAGCATGACATGATCAAGGTAATCGGAGAATTACGAGAAGAGGTCAAAGGCCGGAGATACTCGGGGGAAGATGAACCATACCGTGGGGCTGGGGGGGAGGGTGAGCCAGTTTCCCTTTTAGGCAGAGTGGCATGGGTTCAACCTCGCGTTTCGTGTCGCGTCTCCCCCAAAAAGTCACCGACCTTCATTTGCTCATGCACACGCACCTCACACGCCATTGTGTTCGGCATCCTTTCTACCCTTCGTCCATCATGGTCCGAGGCATTGAAGGGAACGAGATGTCAACACCGAAGGCGAGACCTGCCGCGTCTGCCCCCAAGAGTAACCAAAAGTCCATCTTGGGCTTCTTTGGCAAGAAACCTGGCCCAGCTTCATCGCCAGCACTAGACAAGCAGAAGAAGGCACCCACTTCCTCCATACCTACGCCAAGTCCCAGCATAGACACTGCCGAGCTCACGTCTAGCCCGCTTCTCCCCACAAAGGCCGCTGCAACAAGTACCGACAAGGAGAATGGTGCGTTGTCCGCCTAATACAGCAGTCCAGACTCTGACGATGTAGTTGAAGAAGACCCATTGCCTGCCTTTTCGAGTCCCTCTAGAAAAGTGAGTAAAACCCCTTCATCTGTGATCTCACCGAACACTAATTCTGTCAGGCGAAGAAAAAGGTCAGCTATGCCGAGTCCGAAGATGAGGACGAGGAGCCAGTCAAAAGGGCGGCCCCAAATGCCAGCGGGCGGGCAAACAAGAGGAGGAAGCTTAGCATAGAGGAGAACTCCGATGATGAAGATGTCTTCATGCCCGACCAACAAGAAGCCAAGGGCGAGTACAGCGACGATGGTGCGTTTGAGCAGCCTCCGCCGCGGATAGAGCACTGATTGCAGCAGACATCGACAACTTCATCGTAGAAGATGACGATGACGATGATGCTGCTCGAGCCAAGTCGAGGAAGAAGGCGCCGGCCCCTGTCAAGAAGACTGCTTCCCCGTCGCCTTCCACCGACGCGGACGATCTTGTCATCCCGTCAGAGTCGACAGCGCAGCAGTGGAAGTTCGACCCCATAACCTCAAGTCAGGGCGAGATAAGACCAGCCCCTGCAAAGACTCAAAAGAGCTCAAACAAAAAGCAGAAAGCACATGTCACTGAGCCTGACCAGCGATACCCTTGGCTAGCCAACATTCTCGATGCGGATAGAAACCCTCCCGGACACCCAGACTACGATCCGCGGACCATCTATATTCCACCGATGGCCTGGCAGAAGTTCTCTCCCTTCGAGACTCAGTACTGGGAGATCAAGAGAAAGTTCTGGGACACCATTGTCTTCTTCAAGAAGGGCAAGTTCTACGAGCTGTATGAGAACGACGCCACAATAGGCCATGTCCATTTCGACTTGAAACTGACAGACCGTGTCAACATGCGCATGGTTGGTGTCCCAGAGTCATCCTTGGAATATTGGGCCAACCAATTCGTGGCAAAGGGATACAAGATCGCAAGGGTTGATCAGATGGAGTCTGCTCTCGGCAAGGACATGCGTGAGAGGGACGAGAAAGCTAGTTCAAAGGTCAAGAAGCCAGCCAAGGAGGAAAAAGTCATACGACGAGAGCTAGCTGCCGTCTTGACGTCAGGCACTCTCGTCGAAGGTGGTATGCTACAGGACGACATGGCCACCTACTGTGCGGCCATCAAGGAGAGCGAGGTGGATGGTCTTCCCGCTTTCGGTATCGCCTTTGTCGACACTGCTACCGGACACTTCCAGCTGACCGATTTCGTCGACGATGTGGATATGACAAAATTCGAGACTTTTGTCGCCCAAGTCAGACCAGCCGAACTCATACTAGACAAAGGTCACAACTCGTCCCGCGCGTTGCGTATCCTCAAGAACAATACTCCTCCCACCACCATCTGGAACAACCTCAAGTCAGACAAGGAGTTCCTGTCTCCGTCAAAAGCAAATCTCCTGCTCGCCGGAGAGCGCTACTTCTCGCCGTCCGACGAAGACGACACTGATGCGTGGCCAACAGCTCTGCGGGAGGCAAAGGAGAAGGAGAATGTCTACTCTGCCGCCGGTGCCCTCATCTGGTATCTTCACACTCTCAAAATCGATCGTGAACTCGTATCGCTTGGCAACTTCAGCTGGTACGATCCCATCCGGAAGGCTTCAAGTCTGGTCTTGGACGGTCAAAGTTTGATCAACCTTGAAATTTTTGCCAACAACTTTGACGGCTCTGCTGATGGCACGCTCTTTACCATGCTCAACCGATGCATCACCCCTTTCGGAAAACGCATGCTCCGACAATGGGTGTGTCATCCTTTGGCAGACGCCGCAAAAATAAATGCACGCCTGGACGCAGTTGATTTGCTCAACAACAATGACAAGCTGACGGACAACTTTACTGCATCTCTGTCAAAGCTACCTGATCTGGAGCGTCTCATCTCCCGCATCCACGCCGGTCGTTGCAGGGCTCAAGATTTTCTGAAGGTCATTGAAGGCTTCGAGCAGATCGAGTACACCATGAGTCTGCTGACGAAGTATGGTGACGACGAGGGGATTATCGGTCAACTCATTACATCCATGCCCAACCTTGCGGGAGCACTCAAGCACTGGAAGGATGCTTTTGATCGTAAGCAAGCCAAGGATGACGGACTGTTGGTCCCCGAACCTGGTGTCGAGGCCGATTTTGACCAGAGCGGAGATAACATTGAGGACATCACGAAGCAGCTCAAGACTCTCCTCAAACATTGGCAGAAAGAGCTCGGATCCAGCTCTGTCAAATTTACAGACAACGGAAAGGAGATCTACCAGCTGGAGGTGCCAATCAAGATCAAGAACGTGCCTAAGGATTGGCGGCAGATGTCGGCGACAAAGGCGGTCAAGCGATACTACTTCCCAAAGCTTGAAAAGTTAGTGCAGGCGCTCAAGGAGGGTCAGGAAGTCCATGCTCAGATTGTCAAGCAAGTGGCTGGTAGGTTCTACGCTCGCTTCGACCAGGACTACACCGTCTGGCTCGCCGCTGTCAAGATTGTCGCCCACCTGGACTGTCTCATCTCGCTGGCCAAAGCATCATCCAGTCTTGGTGCTCCGTCTTGTCGGCCGACTTTCGTCGACACTGACCGGTCAGTGCTAGACTTTGTCGACCTTCGTCACCCTACCATGCTCACTACCGTCGACGACTTTATCCCCAACGACATCAACCTCGGCGGGGACAGTGCTAATCTTTCTCTCCTTACTGGCGCAAATGCAGCCGGAAAATCTACTGTCCTCCGCATGACCTGCGTGGCTGTGATACTTGCTCAGATCGGATGTCACTTACCTTGCTCCTCCGCCACTCTCACCCCGGTTGACCGCATCATGTCTCGCCTTGGTGCTCAAGACAACATCTTCGCCGGTCAATCCACCTTCATGGTCGAGCTATCTGAAACCAAGAAGATTCTGGCTGAAGCCACGCCTCGATCTCTCGTCATTCTCGATGAGCTTGGCCGAGGCACCAGCAGCTACGACGGTGTCGCAGTCGCCCAAGCTGTCCTCCACCACATCGCCACTCATGTTGGATGTGTCGGCTTCTTTGCAACGCATTACCATTCTCTGGCTGCCGAGTTTGCGGATCATCCCGAGGTGCAGGCGAAGAGGATGGCCATTGACGTGGACGACGAAGAGAAGAGAGTCACCTTTCTCTACAGACTGGAGGACGGTGTTGCCGAGGGCTCGTTCGGCATGCATTGTGCTGCCATGTGTGGCATTCCGAGGAAGGTCATCAAGCGTGCAGAGGAAGCGGCAAGGGAGTGGGAGCATACCGGCAGACTCAAGGTCCAGGCCGAAGAGAGGGGCGAAGAAGAAATGGGACTGGGTTGGGTGAGCGATGTTGCCTCTATCCTCAGAGGCAAGGACGAAGACGCCAGTGAGGAAGTCGAATTGAGAGGGCTGGAAGTGTTGAGAAAGGCCATCACGGCCATGTGAAGAAGCAAGAGAGGATTGCACAATCGTCGCCGCTGGGCGTGTAGACGACGGATCATTGCTGAAAGAGCATCACATGCTGCAGCATCTGTACGATGAATCAATGTAAGTATACCATTACTATCCTCTTGCTTTGTCTGTCGTCGTTGCATCGTCCTCTGTTCCAGCAAGCCGAACCATTACCGCAAGCCGCCCACCATTTCTATCCGGTCACCGTGTCGCGCCCCTGGCTTGAGTCCCCGGTAGAAGGATCCCTACTCCTCCTCGCCATTGATCGGCGTGAACCTCTTCCCACCGCCAGTCTCCCCCTCTCCCTCGTCGCCATCAGCGGGCTCATCCTCAGGATCAACCTCCTTTGCCTTCTTGCCCTTTCCTTTCCCCTTGGCTCCTCCAGCAGTACCGGAAGTAGCAGCCTTCTTCCCCTTTCCTCCAGCAGCAGCAGAGGGAGACCCGGCCTTACCCTTCCCGGCTCCCGTCTTGGTCTTCTTCACAGGCCTGGCGTCTTCTCCTTCTTCATCAGGGTTTTCGGCTTCATCTTCATCGTCGTTGGCAACGGTAGGGGAGGCCTCGTCTTCTTCAGAGACGGTGGTGGTGGGTGTCTTGCGCTTCGCGGGGACCCGCTTGGCGGTGCCTTTCTTGGTGACTGCCTTTTTGGGGGCGGGGGAGGGGGCGGATTCGTCTGGAGGAGGTCAGGGCTGTCAAAGGTGTGAAGAAGAAAGAGGACTGGGGGAGGGGAGGGGAGGGTTGTGTGAATCACACCGAGCCAATCACACCGGGTTAGGAGGAGAAGTGGTCATGTGAGAAGAAGGGTGAGAGGATAGGGTTGGAAAGAGTCAGGGGAAAAAGATACCTTCTCCTTCACCGCCGGCAAACTTGTGTGCCTTGATCTTGCGTAGGGTGTTGTTCCAGGCGGTGCAGCCCGAGGCTTTGTTCTTGAGACCGAGCTTCTTGGCCAATTCTTCGTAGTCGATCTTGATGTCGGTTGAGTCCAGGCAGAGGAGGGCGGCGATCATGACTTGCTTGTCGCGCTCGGAGAATTCTTGGGTCATGGTGGGTGGTGGTCTGGTGTGGTGATGGTGCGGGTAGTTCTGGGTGGGAAGATTTGATGGTGTGAGTGCTGGATGTGAATGGTAGAGGTGAAGTGAGGGATGTGGATGGAGGAAGAAGAGATCAAGTGAGAATGAAGAAGAATATATACTGCTTGCACGCAAAGGTCTAGGCTGCCAGGTGAGGTTGCATTTTCACATGATTTGTTTGTCCTGACTGGGAATTCGGGGGAATATCACGGGATGGCATGTTTGAAAGAGGCACACAAGAAGGCAAGTCGCATTTATCGATACTCGTTTTATTCGTTTGTGCTGCTTTCGTATGAAGAATGCTCAAGCGCGTCGATTGCGCTGGATGTCGGGTGGCAAATGCTTGCCCCTGACTCAGATTCGAAAGACATTCTCTGTTTCTGTGGGATGCCAGGTCTACCCAGCAAAGCGATTCAGCAAAGACTGATGGTTTCTGGTCCCTCGTCTCATTCTTTAGACACGCGTCCACAATGCGCAACTCCCCCGTGTCCCTCATGGACGAGCATGTTGCACCTCAACACTTGAACTTCACACCGTTCATGCCCCATCCACCGCTTCCCTATCCCATGGATCCGCCCATGCTGTCATGAGCAGCAGAAGAAGAGGCGTCATAGCCGCCAAAGCCCAGATACTCATAATCAGGAGGGTTGCGATATAAGGATTGCATAGACACCGTATCGCCACCAGCAGCAGCACCGTGTTCGGATTGATCCTCTGCTGTAACCACATCATGGTTGCCTGTATCGATGCTGGTAGCCACATCATGCGCGGTGAATGCGGGTTCGTCCTTGATTTCGTCGGCAGCCGTCTCAGGCTTGGAGGTGTCGGCGGTGTTGTTCTTTCTTGCGCGTTTCGGTTTAATTGGATCGGCTGCTTCTTCAATCTCGAGAGCACGTTTGTTGTCGTTCGCCGTATTGGTGGTCTTCAGATCGTGAGTCGCTGTCTTTTTACCACGTCTAGCGCCTGACTTTGCGACTGAAGGCTTGACAATTGCGGTCTTTGACGTGGAAGCTCCTTGGAAAGTGTTAGGCAATGATTGCGACTTTGTGAAGATCACATGCAGTCGAAGAGATGTCACAAGCGTGCAGGTGGAGGAGGCATACCTTGACCAGCCTTTTCCCTGACTTTCTTGTGAATCTTCGACCATATGGTCCTTGCTGAGCCCTCCTTCAACCCTGTCATGGCTGCAAACTTTGGCCAGTCGATCTATGATCAATGTGAGCCAGATGGCAAGATGGAAAGGTGGGATCCCAACTCACCTCAACACTTTGCTTGTTGCAGAGCATAGCGGCACTGAGAAGCTCTATCTCACGCGCTGAGAAGTCGGAAGCCATGACGATGGAGTGACTCTTTTGAATGAGAATTGTGAAGTAAGATGTGAATTTGAATGTGACTGTGGATGCAAGTGAATGGTCCTGTGGAGAGGAGCAGCGAGGAGTTGTTATGCGTGTCGTTGTAAGGAAGACCTGTACACTAAAGGGGTGACAAAGATCAAACTCGTGTTCAGGAATAGTGGCGCATGGAAGATGCAAGGAAGGTTGAACTTGAAGGGGTGGTTGCTGGTAAAGAAGTGTGTGGGCATGACATGATTATATATCTGGCTGCGCACGTGATCGTCTTGCAATTGGCATCACATCGGGCGAGTGCAATGGTTTGTGCGTGATACCGAGATCGATACTTGACTAGAACTCACCCAGCTACTCAATATTTACTTCCCGATCCCTTTTCAACTGACCAAGACCTTTCGAGACATGCTCTGACCAGATATGATGGAGAGCCTGCCCTGATATCTGCCCTGCCTCTTTACTCGTCGGGCTCCCCCTTAACGACAGCATCATCCGTATCCTCCTCTGCCTCGACCTTGGTGCGCTTGACGGACGGGCTTTCATTTTCTTCGGCAGCATCCCCTGCATCCTCATCGCGCTTGGTCTTCTTCCCACGTCCCCCCTTCTTGCCGCTCTTCGGAGTGGTCGGTGTGCTTGCAGCCTTCTGCCCCTTTGGAGCTTTCTTGGGCTTACCTTCCTCGTCGTTGTTGCCACCTTCACATAATCAGTACTGAGATCTCCATTCAGTCAAGGGACTCACCCGTGTCCTTCTTGGCCGTGATTTTCCTCAGAAGCTTGTTCCAGGCAGCTCTAGCAGAAGCGGCGGGAAGGCCAGACATTTCTGCGAACTTTTCCATGTCTATCTGTGACTGTGTCAGCAATAGGGGGTGAAGAGGCATTCAGTGTTTCACCTACATCAATGCGGCCGTTTGCACATAGCATCCCGTTCTTGAGCAGCTCCATTTCGCGTTCAGTGAATGTGAGAGTCATGGTGAAGTCTGGCCGTGGCAGTTGTGATTCGTTCTGGTGTATTGGGCAGGTGTGTCGTGGCGATGATCAGGGGTGTGAGGTGAAATGCGAATCGAAATATAGTCGGTCTCGTATCTCGTATGTGAAGTTTGCTGCGATGCGACCAGGATGGATTGTGTATTATCAGAGTCGGTGACAAGCAGACGGGAGAATGAGAAGCTTCGCGACAAACGAAAGCAGTGAGATATGAATCAAGGAAACGTGTTTGGCTTAGCTCCAGTATCTGATCCGTGCTCGCTGCATCACATGTCCTGATGTGTCCAGCCAGCAACGAGACAACTTTTGTCCTGAGCCCTGTGTCTATCGTGGGCAGTACCAAAGCGAGCTTTGTAGGACCCATGCTCAGCTAACGCGAGTGGCATACCCGATTATGTAGTGCATCCTGTCTCGCCCATGACCGCTCGCAAGCACCCGCAGGCGTCGACAACCCATCCCTATCATTGACCCTCAATGCGGACAGATCTAGGTCTCATCCTTGACCTTGGCCCCAGCGGCAGTATCCATGTCGTCGGGAGAGCCAGGAGCATCCTCATCATCATCATCATCATCAGACTCGTCCTTAATCTCCGCCTTGACCTCCTCTTCGATCGCCTCCTTCGCAGCCTCCTTCGCTTTGCGGCCGCGAGCTTTCTTGGTAGGGGTGTCCTGCTCACCTTCCCCTCCAGCATCCTTCTTGGCACGCTTGCGCCCCTTTGAGGCAGGAGTGGCAGGGACACCATTGTCGTCCGTCTTAGCTACGGCAACGATGCCTAGCTTGGTCTTGAGTGCGCGCCAAGCGTTGGAGGCGGAGCCAGGGTTGGTGTAGCCTGCCATGGCAGCGAGTTTCTTGATATCGACCTTGAGGATTGTTAGCTGAGGTCGAACATGATGAGTGAGGTTGTGGTGTACCTTGGGCTCCTCCGCCATGCACTGGAAAACCATGCCGATGAGTTTGAGATCATGTTCGGAGAGAGAGATGGAGCCAGTCTGCCATCACAACGCGTCAGTACCCCAGTCCTGCCCGATGTGAACAGGGTCAACTCACAGCGCCATTGGCGGCAGCCGCCTTTGGTGGCATGTTGATCTATCTTGTTACAGCTGAAGTGGATGTTCAAGTTGTCAAAGTATTTGATGGCGTCGGCCGAGGAGAAAGTTGCAGGTGTGATGGAGGAAAGACGGTGTGAGAAGTGGCAGGAGTGAAATTTATAGCCAGACAATGAAACACGAGAGAACAGAAGTGATTGTGCGGGAAGCATGTGAAAAGATACATGGCCCCCCCGCAGATTGCTGGCGAGGATACGCCCGGCGCATGTGACAGTCACTCACCACTTATGACGAGCTTACAATGATGTCTCCGTCATGAAGAGGTCCATCTACGTTGGGCCGCTGCACCTACCGAAGCCGACTTCACGTCATAAGAGTTTTGGAGGCCATTAGTCCCTTCATTGAGCACGATGGTCGTACGCTGCTTGGGGCCGGGTCGTTTACTCTCGTCTCACGGCGGAATCCCTGCTGTCTTCGGGAGCTCTCTGGTCCTGACTTTCGACCCAATCGGCACTAGAAAGCCGTCGTTATGGACTCCACCAACCATGAAGTCATCCGCCATAGTCATCCCATCCGATGTAGTATCTGCGTCCGATTGTTCTCCAGCTGAGCTCTGTGGTCGTGAAGGGGGAGGAGATTGAATTCGCGGATCGTACTTGTGGAAACGTTGGAGATGCTCGACAAGTCGTCGAGCTTCCGGGTAGATCTTTGACCCGGACGGACATCCTGAGTGAGGACAGCAAAGTGGATCCGGGGCAATCCAGTTGCGAGGGTTCCTTTGCGAGCCCGGTACTCTGCCCACGGGCACTCCCGCGTTCTGTTGCATGATGCGTATCTGCTCATCACTCAGACTATGCCCCCGGCGGAGATGCTCTCTGAACCGGTAACCCTGAGAAGGAGGAAACGCCTTATGATGACGAGTGCAATCAGGGTACGGGCAGTAGTAACCAGTGGAAGAATCGAAAATGATTCGCTGCAAGGGCGACGGATTATTGGTATCAACCTTCTCTTCTTCTTCTCCCTCCTCGTCACCTTCCTCGTTATCTTCTGGACCCTCCACTAGGGTCTGGAACGCCATTCTCTCCTTGAAGAGTGCCTCACACCGCGTGCGAGCTCTGTTCACTACTTCGGCATCCCAACCACACAAGGCAGCAATTCCCAAGACCTCGCTCCAATCCCGTGGTGCGCGTGCATGCTCACCATCTGAGCCGCTACCACTGCTGGCACAAGATGCTGCTGAGGGAGATCGTCGGGCGCTTCCGACAGTCTTTAGTCTCTTCTTTGGCCGTGCTGTACGCTCCGTATCCAATGTCGATTCCGCCAGTTCAGGACTAGTACTTCGTCCACGCTTCCGGCGACCGATGGAACTGGATCTTGATCGAGGAAGGGAATCTGCACGGAACCGCCATGAGTCCTCGTCTCTTGCGACCGCATAGTGCCCAGCGCGATTGTGATGCAGTGCTTTGAGAAGCCTATCGAGCTGAGATTGTACAGAGGCTGCCATGGGCTTCAGGAGACGACTGGTATGGTCCTCTTGAGCCGATAATACAGGAGCCATGATATCCGACCCAGCTTCGCTGTATTCCGAGCTTGCGTCTTCATCATCGCGGTCTCCTAATGCAGGCGTCACAGACCTTGTCCGACTACGGCTCCGGCTTCGTCCAGGACTTACTGGACCCATGGAACGTGAAGGGCGTCTTGCTTCAGACATATGTGTCCATTGCTGCTTGACTTGTCGCAAACCAGCAGCGCGCAGCTCTTGCACCAATGTATCATCGACGTGTCGGGAGCTTGTCTCGGTCTCTCCCCAGAAAGCCTCGCTCGGGGTCGGAATTGCTTCATTCTCTATTGGCCAAGCTGTCCAACTGGTAGGAGGCTGCCAGGGCCTCGTGCCATCCTCGCCCTCCTGTACCCATCCGCTCTTTCTGGTCAAATTCTGGTTGACAGAGCCCGAAGATGATCCTTGCAGAACTTGCTTCCAGGCATGCGCGTTGTAGAGATGGATGGAAAGGTTGTTGGCTTGCTCGTCATCCAGAGTCCGTGCTAGATTTATGGCGTCCGAGGCATAATACCTCCAAAGACTCTCAGAACCTGAAAACCTTGGTCTCGATGGTTGTGCATGTGTGCTTCTCACGACCGACGCGATCTCGTTGACTCGTCCATCATCGCTTGAGCCTGACGATGGAGACTCTGCAGGGTCTGTCTGTTCGTCGGGAATTTGTGCGTCTGGAAAGACGGGCTCTCTTGTGGTGTCCGCATCTAGCGATGCTGGCGAAGGAATGGGGGACACTGATGTACTGCCTGTAGAGACTTGTGAAGCTGAATAATCACCACCAAATAGGGACATCGCGCAGACAGCGCACCAGCAGTAGGTTGTTTAGGCGTAAGTGTTGTGGACGGGATATCATCGAGCAGAGATGTAGGTGGGTGAGTTCAAGTCAAAGGAGAGGATAATGCGGGGTCATGTCACGTGCCAAACAGGAAAACAAAATGAGCGTCAGAATGGCTGGGCGAGAAGATCAAGTATGAAAAGTCTTGATTAGTGGTATAGAGCGCTGAGGGAAATCGTCAAAACTCCAGCATAACCCGTGACAGAGGCCGAGGCCAATGTCTAGTCTCGCAATAATCAAACCTCTCTCTTCTCCTGTATTACATCCACACATCCATGCCCGACTAGCAATTACATCCTTGGTTGGCCTGGCCAGCCGAAGCATCTGGTCGCAGCACGTCTGCCCTGGGTCCACCTCGCAGCCCTCGCTGGCTTGCCTGCTCGATAGGTAGCTTCTTCGCAATCGCGGTGAACAGCTCCTTGACATTCTCTGCTGTCTTTGCACTGGTCTCGAAGAAGAGCAGATTGGCCTCTTTTGCATACGCCTCGGCGTCTGCTGTGGGAATGGCGCGCTTGTCTGGCTGTTCGGTGACGAGATCGAGCTTGTTGCCGGCGAGTGCGATAATGATGTTCTCGTTTGCTTGTCTCTGTAGCTCCTTCACCCATGCTTTTGCCTTGTCTAGCGATGACTGCAATCGTCAGTGTCATGTACATACATGCCCAGGAAGTGAGCCTTACAGCTTGTGTGATGTCGTATACTACCACGGCACAGTTTGCGTTCCTGTAGTACATGGGAGCCAAGCTCTTGTATCTCTCTTGTCCAGCCGTATCCCAAATCTCGAATTTCACCGTCGTTGTGTCGTCAAGCGCGATGGTCTGAGTAAGGAAGGCAGCACCAATAGTCGACTCGCGGTAGTCATCGAATTGGTCCTGTTGATGCACGTTAGTATATGGTAAGTAAGGTTCCCGGCATGTAGCATACCTTGACGAATCTCAATACGAGCGAACTCTGCGAAGCTATTAGTATCGAAATCTAAGTCGGCACCAAGTGTCAGGCGTCACCTTTCCAACAGCGGATTCACCTGGGCAAGTCAGTAAGGACATGAACGAGGCCGGACTACATCAACATACCCAGAAGGACCAGCTTGAATTGAGCGAATCGCGCGCCGCCGCCGCGACCACCTTGTTGAGGCCTGGCAGCCATTGTGTGATGCGTTATCCGAGGGGCAGGTGACCGGGATTAGGCGGGCGTTGTCTTGCGCGCGGTGAAGGCCACTCTTTTCGGCGTGACAGGCGGACTGCGAGATCGATCTGAAGCGTGCAGAGCGCCTAGAGTGAGAGGAGATGAGCCACGAGACGTCCAGAAGCAGGTGAGGGTAAATGAGGGATGTATCAAGGTGATGACTTGCGACATGGACTTTGACTTTGAGAGTCGGGCGATTCGGGTCGCCCATGCAGGGTTTTGTTGTACCTCGATCCTCATCCTCGATCGAGTACGCAATATCCGGAGATCTACCGGTTGTTTGACCAGCTTATTACTCTATATATAGTCGACCCTCTGTCACTTAGATAGTTACCACCTTTTTATCTCAGTTTTTCTCATCTATCGATCTCAACGTTAAGACCTCTTAGTACTCCGGTCACTAAGCGTGCTAACGTGCTAAGCCTCAGCTAACTTAGCACGTACAACAGGTTATAAGCCCGGCGTAACCACTACGCCTTCTATACTAATCTATTCAATTCACATTCAGTGTGAGCCTCGTCCGCCGAGCCTCTGAATTAATCTCTAGATCACTAGATTACTAGATATCTCCTAGTATATACCCTACGTTAGTAGTTAGTCTCGTGTGCAGTAAGCCGGTTATTCACACTATCTCCGGAAGGTGTAAGACCGTAATCTAGACTAATACCCTACCCTTTATAGATCACTTAATCACTAAAGGGCTAAACACGGCCAAATAAAATAAGGTGCTTACGAAGAACGCCTCCTTCTCTAATTAGAGAAGGACTCTCGAGAGCGTGCTTATCAAGGAGGATCTAGTATAGTACGTGTTCGACGATCTATCCTACGTAGACCTCGTCACTAAGCCTAAGCAACGAGCTAGTAAAACCGACGAGGTATTTAAGACTAGAAGAGATGAATTCACAAAAAAGGACATTTAAGCTTACGGCATGATCTCCGTTCGAATCGACTACTCGATCCTACTAGATTTTAGATCACAGAGGAAGTTAGCTAAAGCGCTATACGATGCTGTAGCTAGCACTTACGCGCCGGCGCTAATAATCGACGTTCCCACTGCTATTCGTAATCTATTTAACACTAGACTTAAGGGTACTAACACCCTAAAATACTGCAACGAATTCAGCCAGAATCTAAGGCAATATAACATTGCCATTAAACAAGCCGCAAAAGGGGACACCTCTGTTCTAGAAAGATCCGTTCTCGGCGACGTCTTTATCTCTTACCTCTTTATGACAAACGCTAGCCGTAACGAATAGCTACGCAGTTGGCGCAACGCTCACCTAGCTACGACAATATCACTCACTAAGCTAATGACTTCAATCCGCGCCGAGATTGTACTAGTTTACCCTCGATTTATAGCCGCTAGCGTAGGCAACCCTAAAGGCTATAACAACAAGTCCGGCAAGTTTAGTAAGCCTAAGAAGGTCCTATCGGACGATAACCCTTACTAGATCTATAAGGACGGTAACTACACAAACAATTAATGTATAAAGCAATATATAGAGTTACGTCCTCTAAAGGATGCTAGTAAGAAGAGTAATTGCAGAAAAGCCTTAGTAACAGCTGTCGACAGCAATAGTGCAACAAATGACAATAACTCGACTATCTCTAGAATAGTTATGCTAATCATCGCAAGTATATAGGTCGCTTCCGCCGGTTAATCACTGCACCGGAACACTGTTATATACAACAGCGGATTAGCTCTACACATATTCAATGACCGTAAGCTGTTTACTAACCTCCGTAAACTCGATAAGCCTATCGAATTCGATCAAGCGGTAAGCGCAAGCTCAATTTAGTGGCAAGGAGATGTTAAGCTTAACATTAGCCTCGGCAATAGTAAATAGAGTAGTATTACTCTCCGAGATGTACTTTACTCTCTAAAATTAGCATTTAATCTCGTCTCCTCCGGCCGTATCTTCCGTAAGGCCGGCATTTAGCATGATTATCTAAACTAGCGACTAGTTCGTAATTCCGAACTATTTACATACTCTAAAATTAGTCGGGACGTTGTCGTTATCCTCGGCGTCACGAATATACGTGACGATAACCTTATAAAGACTTCCCTCTCTTCCGCTATAATAGTAGTACTAGTAGTAGTCTCCGAGACTTAACGCTAGCACTAGCGCCTCGGCCACGTTAGATCAAAGATCCTTTAGTCTACTAAGCAACTAGTGAAGGGCCTTGAGAAAGTAATCACCTCCGAGCTCTGCTACTACGAAGTGTATAAGCTAGCAAAATCCTAGCGTATCGTCTCTCGTGAACCGAGAATTACTCCTCCGGCCGCCCTTAACGAGGTCTATATTAACCTCTATAGTCTAATTACTCTACGCAGTTTTAAGGGCTATCTTTATAGCTAGCTCTACACCGACGCTATAACTCGTAAACGATAGTCTATCCTCCTTAAGACAAAGGACGAGTCGATTAGCGAGCACTAGCGCTAGTTAATCTTTATGAGCACTTAATTCGGCAAGATACCGCGAAAAACCTTCTCCGATTAGGGCACGGAGCTAATTAATCACGCTACACGCTAATTTAACGCCTCTAGAGGCACCGAGATGCTTACCTCTACTACCTACACCCTAGAGCAAAACGGAACGGCTGAATTAGCTAACAAGGTGATTATCACGCGTGCGCGCTGCTTTATGATCGAGTCTAGTCTACTAATGGAGTTTTGGCCTCTAGCTATCGAGTACTCGGTATACGTTACTAATAGAATTGTCAATCTCTAAACCGGTAAAGTACTGTACTAGCACTTCCTCGAGAGTTTTTAGCAAGCTACTCTAATAGATTAGATTAACCTTAGCCACCTTAAACGCTTTAGCTATAAGGCCTATTTATACCGGTAGCTACCTCCGACCTTAAAGTTCGAGCCTCGCTCCTTTATAGGTTAGTTCGTGGGATTTCAGGGTGAATCATCTACTAATTACTTGATCCTTAGCTAGCTTAACGGAACTCCGCAGCTAAAGTACTCGCTACACGTACAATTCGACGAGTCTACTGTTTTCCGTGACTATACGGCAGAAAGCCTCACTTAACAGCGGATCGCCGAATAGCTAGTATTTAACCACTAAGGCTTATATTAGCTTCCTCCTTAGCCTCAGTTCGCGTAGCTAAGTTAGTTCGATTATCGAACTATTAACGAACCTAATCCGGCTAATAATTAGGGGGAGCTACCCTAGCTAGAACTAGACCTTACGTAGCCTAATTAACCTTAGTAACGTCCCTATTACGAACCAACGGCTTAATCAGAGAATTAGTTAAGCCACTAATCTGATATAGAGTCATGCTCTGCTAAATCTAATCCAAAGGCTAAACAGGCACTAGTTACTCTTTAGGGGGAGAACTCGGCTTAACCTACCGCCGCGGACACTCCCGTAGCACCTTAAAATTTACCTTTAAGCACGGATTTAGACGATCTAGCTCAAGCCGAGGCTTAACACTAACTAGAGCCTTAAACAGCTCAATCTAACACGTGGATACAACCCACTAGTCCTGAATTACCCTCCTTCGATCCTAAAGCTCCTAAGATAGAGCCTCTTAGTGACCCTAAGCCTCTTAGCGACGATAACGACGCCGGCGACACCCTTATAGAACTACTCTAACCTCGTTAACTCGCCGGTAGCAAACGATTAGTATTAGGACCAATTAATGACGACTATAAACGCTTCGCCGCCGGAGCCGTAGCCGCAGAACTCATAGACTCTACCTCCTACGATGATGCTATATCACGACTAGACGGAGCACTCTAGAAAGCCTCTATAGATAAAGAAATTAACTCCCTACGTAGTACTAAGGCCATTGTTTTCAAAAATCGGTTAGACGTACTAAAAGGGAGAACAGTTATAACTAGCAAATAGGTATATAAGACTAAACTACTACCTAATCGCACTATCGACAAGCGTAAGTCTCGATAGACCGCTAGAGGCTTCACCTAACGCTAGGGAGTTAACTACTTCGAAACCTTTGCTCTAACACCTCGTGTAGTAACCGGCAGAGTCCTAATTGCCGTCTATATGCTTAACGGCTAGAGACGAGCATAGATTAACGTAACTACGGCCTTTCTCTATCTAGACCTCGACGTAGTACTCTACATCTACGCTCCACAGGGTTATAGCTATCTCGGTGAGGTCGTCATAGTCACTAAAGGCCTATACAGCCTAAAGTAATCTACGGCACTCTAGTACGACGACGTCGTAGCCTACATAACAAAACTTGGCCTCCGACGCACCGTAAGCGACGCCTACCTCTTTGTTTCTAAGGATAGTAAGCTCCTCGTCCTTGTGCACGTCGATGATTTCCAGATATTCGCCGCTTCGTAAGCTCGACTAGATCGTTTCGTCTAAGATATGCGGAAGCGCTACCCAATTAAACCGGTTAATAGCAACCTCTTTCTCGGCATCGAGATTGTCACCTCTCGAACCTTAACTAAGCTATCCTAATCTCATTACACAAAGGATAAGCTAAATAAACACTAACTCGCGGACTATAAACCGGCACCTCGTCCCCTCGACCGACTGCTCTCTACTAGCACCGAAAAACACTTAGTCAATCGCTAGAAGCAGTATAACTAGTAGATAGGTGAACTACAAGTTCTCTCTAACTAGATATAGCCTAATATTAGTTATGCCGTTAATCACTTTACACGGTTCCTGTAAAATCTATCTACCGAACACCTTACTACTACTAAATAAGTTTAGCGATATCTCAAGGGCACTCTAGATTACGGCCTTATCTTCACTAAGGGGGAACTAACCTACTATTCTAATGCAGATTTCGCCGGCGATCTAGATACCTCTCGATCTACCTCTAGCTCGCTGATACTTCTCGCTAGAGCACTAGTTATTTAGAGAACGAAACTCTAGTTAGACGTTGTTCTATTATCCACTGAGGCCGAATACCTCGCTCTATTAGAGACCTATAGGGAGATCTAGTAGCTAAGGAACCTTCTGCAAGAGATTCGCATTCAATAACCACGTATAACTATACTCGTCGATAATTAGTCAGCTATTAAGCTCGTTAAGAACCACGATAATTACCGTTATTCTCGTCACGTTAACCTCCGTAATCACTATTACAGAGAGAAGTACGAGAAAGGCATTATCGACGTCGAGTTTGTGCCGACCACTTAATAACTAGCGGATCCCCTTACTAAGCCTCGGTCACCTATCAAACTACTAGATAGTTAGAAGGCGAACTAATAGGCTGAACTAATAAGCTAAACTAACTTCGAGTCACTCCTTACTGTGCTACTTACTATCTGCTTTCTGCGTTTTCTTTATTACATTCCTTTATCATAGTACTACTACGTTATTCACTGGATTCTTTAATTCATATTATATTCTCCTAACTGCTATTACTACCTTCCGAATCTAACCGCTCGACCGGCAAGGTAGCTAATAGATCCTCCTAAGTAACCTCCTTAACCTTACCGGTTATACACTAACGACCTGTTACGTACGAGAAGATAGAAGAAGGTAATCTAGAAGGAAGAGGGAGAAATCGCGATAGCTAGACTGCTAATATCTATTTAACACGACAATAGCAACTTCTGGACAATATAACAATAGCTAGAACACTACAATCACGCCGTTATAGCTTCACGGAGGTCCATAAGTCGACAATAGATAATATCGCTTTACGAACACAACTAATAACACGGTAAATCACTGTTAGGGGGAGTGTTATACTTCGATCCTCATCCTCGATCGAGTACGTAATATCCGGAGATCTACCGGTTGTTTGACTAGCTTATTACTCTATATATAGTCGACCCTCTGTCACTTAGATAGTTACCACCTTTTTATCTCAGTTTTTCTCATCTATCGATCTCAACGTCAAGACCTCTCAGTACTCCGGTCACTGAGCGTGCTGACGTGCCAAGCCTCAGCTGACTCAGCACGTACAACAGGTTTAGCGCTAGCGATGGATCGGGCCTAGCGTTGCCTGGTGAGCTGTACGTCATCCCATCAATTCAACAACTTGTTCACATGTCAGAAATGTCAAAGGGCATCAAAGAATAGCTTCAGAACCATCAGAACAGCATTGGCAAGCGTAAGAAGATCTCGATCAGAGCCAGCTAGAAACAGCATGCGATTATAGCCCTTGTGGCGACGTCCTCGCAATAATGAGCGCACTTCTGCCTTTTAGGGATATCAACGTCCACGCCAGCTCCTCCTACTACTCCTTCTCATCTCCATCGACACCCGATGCGCCGACTCTGGTGATAGACCGACCATCGGGCGACATTAGACTGAATGACGGAAAACTTCTTGGTGGCCAGAGAGTGTCGAGCATTCAGGGCATACTGGGCATTATCAGCCTTCGTCTTGGTACTCAGATTCGCAATTCAAGCGGGTGAGGAAAGCTGACCATCAACAGACAAGTATGTCGTAGTCATCACAAAATCGAAAGCAGTCGGCAAAATTCGCGGGCATACCATCTACAACATTGTCTCGACAGAGCTCTTGCCGTTGCGAGAACGTCCGGTCCGCGACCCGGAAGAAGACCGCTATGTCTCTCTCGTCGAGACCACCCTCAAGACTGGTCCCATGTACTACAGCTACACCTTCGATCTCACCAACAGCTTCCAGCGTCAATCTGAGAGTGACCCAGCATCTCCGATGTGGAAACGGGCAGATGATCGCTTCTTCTGGAATCGCTTCATTAGCTCTGACCTGATCAACTTTCGCAATGGCGAGTCGACGCAGCGCGGCCCTAGAGGCTCGCAGCCAGGCATCGATCCATACATTCTACCCGTCATGTTCGGTATGCTTCGCATCACAAACACGTCCATTAAAGGCAACCCTCTCAACTTTGTCCTGATCACGAGACGCTCGCGACACCGGACCGGTACACGATACTTCACTCGAGGTTTAGATGAGCAAGGGCATGCTTCCAATTTCAACGAGACCGAGCAGACCATTATCCTGAACGACGAGGCTTCTGTTGGTCCAACCACTTTTGGCGGCGACGGTGGTCTGCAGAATGGTCGGGTTGGCTCATCAGTAGAACGAGAAGTTCAGATCCTGGCCTACGTACAAACAAGAGGCTCTGTGCCTGTCTTCTGGGCGGAAGTCAACACCCTCAAGTATACTCCAAAGCTCCAGATCAGAGGCGTCGAGAGTGCTCTCTCTGCTGCTAAGCTACATTTTGACGAGCAAATCCGATTGTATGGCGAAAATTATCTGGTCAACTTGGTCAATCAAAAGGGTCGTGAGAGACCCGTCAAGGATGCTTACGAGAAGATGGTCAACTTGCTGGTCACTAATCCAACCGAGGACACCGAAGCGGATCGCAAGACCAGGGAGAAGTTTCACGTCATTGAGCCACAAAACTCTAGACATGAGTTCGACCATCTCCATTACGTCTACTTTGATTTCCACAACGAGACCAAGGGCCTTCAATGGCACCGCACCGAACTGCTCATGGATCAGCTCAAAGATGGTCTCACAAAGGGTGGCTACTTCCATGGTTTTGGGATGCCTGATGGGCGTATCGATGTCCGCAACAAGCAAAGAGCAGTTGTCCGTACCAACTGTATGGATTGTCTGGATCGGACCAATGTGGTGCAGTCTATGCTGGGGCGTTGGAGCTTGAATCGCATGATGACAGACCTGGGTCTGTTCCGCTCGGGCGAGCAAGCTTCTGAAGACAGCAAGTTTGAGCATCTCTTTCGAAACATCTGGGCGGACAATGCAGATGTAGTCAGCAAGTCATACTCGGGAACAGGAGCGCTCAAGACCGATTTCACGCGAACAGGCAACAGGACCAAAGCTGGTGCATTGCAAGACCTCAACAACTCGATCACGAGATACGTATGCAACAACTTTAATGACGGACCCAGGCAGGATGCCTTTGATCTTTTCCTTGGCGCCTTCCACCCGGATCAGAGCAGCATCGGGTCCGGTAACGTCTTCACAGACAGCAGACCTGTCCTTGTGCAAGCAATCCCATACATCCTCGCCGGGACTGCCATCTTCATCTTCACTTCTCTCTTCACCACGCGTTTGCCAGATGCCACCGTTTGGCCTATGCGAATCTTCACTCTCGTCTGCTTGTTCACGGCCTTGTGGGCTGCACGATTCGTGTGGTCCCATGGGTCACTCTACGTATGTTCAATCTGACACTGTTTCGTTCACTCACTTATATGTTCATAGGTCAACTGGCCGAAGCTCAATACTCCGGAATGGGCGCAAGAGGCATATTATACCACACTCGAGAAGGCCACCAAGGATCCCTTGGTTGGATCTCTGGTGACGCAGCACAAGAGAGGCAGAAGCGATGCACGAGTCGGATACATGGAGGAAGGCAAGAAGCGTATAGAGTAGATTAGGCTCTCTTGTCCTATAGATCATGAACTCATGAAGTGTCTGTTACCCGTTAGACCCAATTCGATCAAGCCGTCTTCTTGGTGTGGATATCTCCCAACCCAGGATACCACCATCTGAACCAGTTGAAATACCCCTTCGCCAGATACCCCAAAGCCCAACTCGCCCACCAAGGCGCAGCATCACTTACGGCCAAAGCGACATACTTCTGCACCGTCAAATCCGGCGCCCCCGTCTCGTAAAACATGCAATTCATCATCTCAAAGCTCAACTTACTCGTCTTCTCCGCTCGAACAAACATATCCTCCTCATACCCCTTCACCTCTCTGCTCAACACCTCAGCGTTGACCGTCCCCTTCTCCCCCGCCGTCTTGTTCGCGGCGATGATAGCGTCGGCGAGCTTGACACTGTCCTGCAGCGAGAGGTTGACCCCCTCTCCGGCCCAAGGGACGAGCACGTGCGCCGCGTCCCCCACTAGCGTGACGCCGGGACGATGCGCCCATCTCGTTCCCGGCGGGAGAGAATAGATGTTGCCGTACCAGATGTTTTCTTCAGAAGCCACTTCTAGGAGCTTGCGTAGACGGTGATCCCAGTCTGCAAAGTCGGCCAGGGCGTGGATCTTGCTTGCTTTGCCGTCGGAGAGGTCGAAGGGGGGATTCTTGGTGAAGTCTTCTGGTGTGAGGCGGACGGCGGACACGGAGGCGGATCCGTCGCCGATCTGTTGTACCGTGATGGCTTTTTGGTCGGAGAAGGCGAAGACGGAACCCCGGTTGATGAGGGTGTTGAGGTCGGGGTGCGAGGCAAGGTTGGGGATTGTGTAACGGACCATGGACATGCCGGCGTAAAAGGGGCGCATGGTGGTCAGGAGGGGACGGACTTTGGACCATGCTCCGTCGGCGCCTACGAGAAGGGTGAAGCCTGATTCGGTGGAGGCGGAGTCAAAGTGGAGGATCAAATTGGCGGGGTCGGAATCGTCGACGCGACGGAGTCGGTGATTCCATTGAACGGTGCCGTTTGGAAGGGCGGAAAAGAGTATCTGGCGCAGAGCAGAGCGATCGATCTCTGGTCGGCCTCGTGACGTGTCGGCGGTTGCGCCACCCATGTTAAGGTATCGGCGGAGGTATTTGTTGCAGACGACCATGGCTTCACCGTCATAGCGGCATTGCTTGGTGAAAGCGTCATAGACGCCGGCACGCTTCATGGCTAACAAGCCAGTGTCCTCGTGCAAGTCGAGAGTGCCACCTTGATTACGGAAGTCTGGTGAAGCTTCTCCTTCGAAAATGGTAACCTGGATGCCTGCATTGTGGAGGATGAGAGCAAGCGTGCATCCTGCCGGTCCAGCGCCAACGATAGCAATTTTGAGCGGGGACATGATAGTGATGCTGTGGAGAGAGGAAGGAAATAAAGAAATGAAAGAGCTCACCTTCTACCACTTATACGGGCGTAGCGAGAAGAGGTTGACCAGGCACCCTCCTGTCCATGGTCACAAGCCTTGCCATCGAGAACGACAGCCAAAATTGAGTCGGCCGCGTCCGAGACTGTGTAGAATGTGGTGGTTGAAGAGCAATGTCTCCAAAGTGAAGCGGAGGACGAAGTGACTGGCCCGTGCGAGATTTCCCGATTCGGACGGATTCGGAAGAGAGGAACAAGTCCAGCGAGAGCTTCAACTTTTACACCTGCACCACCCTAGCACCCCTCTATCGACCCATTGCAGCCCGCCATGCTGCGCGCTCCTCTCTCAAGGAGTCGCCTGGTCACTGCCAGACCTACTGCAGGTCTGGTGACCGGTCAATGGCACCTCAATCGACCTGTATGCAGCACATGCAACTTTTGATGATACGCGCAGAAGCTAATAAACCTCCAGAGGTTCTTTGCAGACAAGCCCGATCAGATTGTCCTGCCTGGATCAGACAGCAAGATTGCTTCACCCAATACTCCACCGCCACCAGTCATTCCCTCGACATCGCCTCCATCTACGGCAACTCCCCAAGTACCACCCACTCCACCCTCTCCGGAAGAGCTCAAGTCTTCTCCCAAGACTGCTGGCGTACCGACTGGGCCTGGCACCGCTGCGACTGCTTCCTCGCCACCACCTCCAAACAAGAGATCGAGATTCAGTCGATTCCTATCCACCCTGTTCATACTCAGCGTTCTCGGATATGGCGGTGGTGTCTACTACTCGCTGGTCTCGGACAACTTCCACGATTTCTTCACCGAGTACGTACCCTTTGGCGAGGACTCGGTCGCTTATTTCGAAGAGCGCGAATTCCGCAAACGCTTCCCCAAACGACCGATCGAGTCGAAGAGCTATCCACAAATTCGCGGCGAGAATAAGGTCACGATCAGCAAACAGAGTGGACTGCAGGCCAGAGTAGCAGACGAGACTAAGAGCGATTTGGCGAAACCAGGTAGACATTTGAGCGCTGTGGAAGACAACACCAAGCCGGCTCCAGCACCACAGTCGAAGCCTGCGGAGCAAAAGGACAAGAAAATCGAGTCAAAGACACAAGCAGCGGCCGACGAGAAGAAGTCTTCACAGTCTCCAGCCAAAGCCGCACCTGCTCCAGCCCCTGAGGCACCAGCTGCAGCTGAGCCTACTCCTGCGCCAAAGGCAGCTCTGGTTGACCATGTCGCTGTACCAGAAGCGTCGGAGCCTGTGGTGCAAGTTGCAGTCAAGATGCTCAACGATCTGATCACCGTTATCAACTCGGACTCCAACAGCTCGAAATACCAGACCACCATCGACAAAGCAAAGGACCAAATATCCACAATTGTTTCTTCCATCTCGACCTTGAAGCAGCAGATCCAAACAGACGCCGAGCAGAAGATCACGTCGGCACACAAGGACTTTGACACAGCCGCAAAAGAGCTGGTGTCACGGCTCGAGCGCGAAATGCAAGATCAGGAGCTTCGTTGGCGGGAAGAATACGAGTCGGAACGAGAGAAGATCTCTCAGTCATACCAATCCAAGCTCTCCACCGAGATCGACACTGTCCGCAAGCTTGCCGAGCAGAACACCGAGACTGCTCTGCTCGAGCAACAGATTGCTCTCAACCGCGAGTTCGCACGTCAGATCGAGCAGCGGGTCGAGGCAGAGCGAAAGGGTCGTCTGGGCAAGCTCAACCAACTTTCGTCGTCCGTCAACGAGTTAGAGCGCTTGACCGCAGAGTGGAACAATGTGATCGATACCAACCTGCAGACTCAGCATCTTCATGTCGCTCTTGATGCTGTCCGGTCAGCCATAGAGCAATACGATCACCCGACTCCATTTGTCGCCGAACTCGCCGCTCTTAAACAAGTCGGCAACAGCAACGATGTCGTTAATGCTGCCATCGCCAGCATTCCTCCCGTCGCATATCAGCGCGGTCTCCCAACTTCCGCACACTTGATCGACCGCTTCCGAAGAGTCGCATCAGAAGTCCGGAAAGCTGCGCTACTGCCAGAGGATGCAGGTGTTGCAAGCCACGCAGCATCTGCCGTTCTCAGCAGGCTAATGTTCAGCAAGAAGGGTGAGGGTATGCCCGAAGGTAGCGATGTCGAAGCAGTACTTACCAGGACCGAGAATCTGTTGGAGGAAGGCGATTTGGACGGTGCCGCTCGCGAGATGAACGGTCTTCATGGCTGGGCTGGCGTTTTGAGCAAAGACTGGGTGGGCGAGTGCAGGCGGGTATTAGAGACAAGACAGGCGTTGGAGGTCAGTCCCACGTAATCTGTACTCACCAGAAATTTCCACTGACATGCACAGGTCATCTCCACGGAAGCGAGATTGCAAAGCTTGCTTGTCGATTAGGTCACAGATTCCCTTGTACCAAAAGTCGGACGAAAGAAGAAATGGTATACAGCTAGCAGCACTGTGTATAGTACCCACGAAAGGCATAGAAGACTACCTCCCTTTCCCATCCTCAATCCTCCGCCTCTTCCCCCTCAATTTCTCCGCCTGCTCATCCCGCTTGTTATTACTATACTGCATCTTCTCAAACAACTTTCTCTTCCGCCTACTCAGCATCATCTTCTGCCTATCCGTCTCTTCCTGCTGCTCCTTCTTCTGCCTCTCCCGCTTCTTCTGCGCCGCATTCTTGAGACTCTTGGCAGGCGTGGAGCCAGCGTCTGCGGTGTTGCGGCCTGACGCTTCGGCTTCGAGTCCGCGTTGGTACGACGAGAGGTTGTCCGTTTCGCCGTCCGAGGCGTCGGAGTCGAGGCCGGTCCATTCTTCGTCTACGGCGGGTTCATCGTCATCTTGATCGGACTCGGATGAGCCCAGCTCGACATCCATGCCTTCGCCAGTTTCCACGTCTGCGTCTCGGTCGATGGGCTTGTCCGCTACCTTCTCATCCTCGGCTTCCATGTCCTCGTCTTCGTCATCTACCTCCTCTTCGCCCGCAGCTTCAATCTCGGCCGCAGCCTCTCTCTCGCCCTCCTCTTCTTGCTCGGCAAGCGGTTTGGTGGGATCGTATTCGCCCTTTCTTGCCTTGACGAATGGACTTAGATGCGGTGGCAGAACGGCTCCCGGAGCGTATAGATCTGTCCGCAACAGCTTGCCGGCGTTGATACAGTCCCACACCCATTGAGGTTGTATGTAGACTCTGCCAGGGACGCGCTCGCCTGGGCGGAGTCTACGTGGTGCGTCGGTCGAGGGGTCTTCTGCGGGGATATCGGGGAGGGGTAGATCGGGTCGGTCTACAATCTGGTGCGTTATGCGCTTGTCTGTCTCGTCGGTCACATAGGAGCCGTCGCCGAGGATTGCGTCCCAGCCGATACGTTTGCAGCCAAAGGAGCGGAGGAGGAATTCGATTGGGTGTCGTGGGGTTTCGCGGGCGAGGAAGAATGTGAAGGGGGTGAAGAGGGAGGCGACGGTCGAGGTTGATATGGAGGGTTGCAAGAGCGTGTCTGCAGTCGGGTCGATCGGGGCGAAGGTATCGATCTCGTTGGAGGTAGGTTCTGGGTCATCATTGTTGGTCGTTTCTGGGGCGGTCTCATACGAGCTGGCTGGGACAGTCGGGTCGGGTTGTGATGAGGTGAGGAGGAGCTTGTCGGCTTCAGCTTGTGCGGCTTCGGACGTGATTTGAGCGACGTCGCCATTGGTGTGCCCATTCGTAAGCTGCGGTTGTTGTACCACATTCTGGTTCTCGAGTCGAAACGCTCCCAGCTCGCCACCCTTCTCGTCGCTCTCCACGTCAAACTTTGGCGGATAAACAAGGCCGATGCTCGTGTACAAGCGGTAATTGACGAATCCAAGTAAAGTCGTGTAAAACTCGACAAAGGTGCCCATGATTCTAAAGTCCACATCTCCTGTCACTCGCTGTACGAACTTATAGGGTACCAGCCATAGTATGTCCTGCCCTTGGATCGTGGCCTGGTAATATATCCCCTTGATGCTCAGAAAACTCTTGCGAAGACTGTTCGTCCGAATGATGTAGTGCTCGAATTCACTGCATAACCGTTGGCAAAGAGCGATGGTCTTGGGCGGGACTGTGTCAGTCTGTGGGAGATTTGCGAAGAGAAACAGCATGCTGAGGGCGTCATCGAGGTCTCGTAAAGCATCCACGAATGTAGGATACCGCTCTTTGATGATGTGGTCCAAAGTCATGCGAGGTGTGAGGTTTCGCTCGAGGCGTTGCGCACTTGCGACTTCATTCTTTCCGAGAGCTCTTGCGATCTTCTTGCCGAGTGCTTTGTGGTCACGGAACTTGGCGAGGAGTGGTTCGTGTAGAAGGTATTGTATGTCCTTTGTGTAGTAGAAGGTGGTCGAGTGGGTCGCAGACTTGGAGGCCTTTTTCCTGTTGCGCGGTTCTCGAGGGTATATGCCTTGTCATAGTCAGCTTTCTATACAAATATCTCTTGATTGGTTGCCTCCACTCACCCTTGAAGATACATAATCGCCGAAAGTCTGGGAGAGAGAGCTGAAGCTTGCGAACTGCTTGTGTGCGAGTGATGTAGTTTTTGGCCTGTCCGGAGGTGCCTGTGATTGTCAGAAGGTATACTATGCAGTTACAGTGTCGCACTGACCCCTCTTCTTAATTCTGGCCATGCTGACGGCTGTTTGTCGTGTGGTATAGGTGATGAAGCAGAATCCAGAAATATTTTTCTGCCGGATTTAAGCTCGGCTAGCGTGAACCTTGTTTCGGCGTCTCTCTGTCCTCGGTGGAGTTGCTGCCATCAACTTCTCTGCCAATCATCATCGCAAATGCTTCCAACATCATGACATCTCGAGACGGCGTGCAGCAATCTTACCTGCTCTTCGCCGGGGCTGCAGCCGTCAGGTTCGGGCTAGCATTGGCCTTTCCAGATCTCCCAGACTTTCTCAGTGGTCGCGTTGAGATCGCGACACCTGTCACCGGATTCAAGAGATGCAAGTAATATGCAGTCGTGGTTCATCTGCTTTCGCTGACTAGGAAACAGTACAAGAAGGGCTGTTTCTGTACAACCATGGAGTGTCTCCGTATGACGGTGGCGTCTTCCATCAAGTACCTCTTCTCCTGTCCTTCTTCTCCTTGATACCGGACATTGCTCGATCAACATTGACGACTGTGGGTATCTACACTATTTTGGATATCTTGACAGCTCGAGCACTCATCACTATTGCCGAGACAAATGCTGCTGTCGAATCTGCAACATTCAAGAGCCCTCGGAAGGACCGAAAATGGACTTGCACTACTGTGGCTGCATGGTAGGCTGATCATTACATCCGTTCACATCCGACACTGATCCTCGCTAGCTACCTCTTCAATCCATTTACCATCTTGACATGCCTTGGAAGACCGACGTCAGTCTTTGCCACTTACTTTGTTGTTTTGGCCACCGCGAAAGCATGCTCAGGCGCGGCCATCAGTTCAGCATTTGCGTTGGCTTTGGCGTCGTACACTTCTCTGCATCCAGGACTCCTACTGCCTGCATTGGCAACATTCTGTCATGATCGGGCAGCTCTGAGGAGTCCAAAGAAATCGCAGTCTTGGGTGGCCTTTTCCATTCAGTACTCGATTGCGTTTGCAGCCTTCTTCGCCATATTGCTTGGACTATCATTCTTCCTTGTACAAGACTGGTCATTCCTTCGGTCGGTCTACGGTACCAGACTTTTACTGCCAGATTTGACACCCAATGTCGGTCTCTGGTGGTACTTCTTCATCGAGATGTTCGATTCCTTCAGGTCCTTCTTCCTCGGCGTGTTCTGGATTCACATGGCATCTTATGCACCAGTGTTGACCCTTCGGCTGAAGAAACAACCTCTCGCTGCAGTCGTCCTCACGTGTGGAGTTTTTGCCATCTTCCAGCCATATGCGAATGTGGGAGATGCTGGCGCCTTCATGTCGATGCTGAGTTTGTATGGTCATGTGTTCGATAGTAAGTAAAGCCATATCTGTGAGTCCTCCATGGCTGACTTGCTAGTGACTCGATACATGTTCACCGCTCTTTCCTCGCTACTGTATACCTCCTTGCTCGGTCCTGCATTCTACTACCTCTGGATCTATGCAGGCAGTGGCAACGCCAATTTCTTCTACGCAATTACTCTTGTATGGAGCTTGGGGCTGGTTGTTATCTTAGCGGATGTGCTCTACGCAGTTGTTCGAGATGAATGGGAGGTCGAGAGACCAGACATGAAAGGCAAAGACGTCAGGCAGATATGACAGTCATGAATCATCTTCAACACCCTCCGTTCCCCGTATGTTTGGCGTAGTCGAATTCAGCGTTTCTCGTGAGAGTCGACAGCGTCTTGCTTAAAATGAGATAGTCGGCCTGTTTGACCTTGTCCCCCCTTAGCTTCTTGTCCGGCGGGCTATACTCGTCAACCGTATAGCCCAGTCTCTCGTACCACTTGACTGCTTTGTCGTTGCTCCGGAATACAGTCAGCATGCTCTTGTCGACTCCAACGCTCGCGCCTATGTGCTCCACCAGGTTCATCAACTGCTTTCCCACACCACTCTTTCGAATAGAAGGTTTGAGATGAACCTCGTAAACATATATGACTGGCAAACCGTCTTCGTGAGTCAACATGAATGACAAGAAACCTGCCACAGATGCAGTACCACCTCTTGTCTGGTCGCCCTCGGGGGTGCTATCCCGGACGATCAAGTACCTCATGTCCCTGTCGCGCATTTCCCGTCGTTTGCGGCCTTTGTGCCATCCCATGGCCGATGCAGCATAGTCCTTGCTCGATGTCTCCTCTACCAGTGCTAGGCATGCCTCTAGATCGGGATCTGACAATCGGTCATCTGCATCAGCAACTTTGATCGCCGCTGGCGATACGAATAGCTCTGCTGCCCATGAGCGACGCGATTTGTCCGGCTCTGCAGATGCTTTGGGGATGTCAAGATGCGACGGAAAGTGTGCTTGCTTGAACTCGGTGGGCGTCAATTTGTTGACTGATTTGATCATGTCAATGTCGTCTCTCTTGCGTTTCATGATTGAAGGATGACTTGATTCATCCGAGCTAAAATGGTACCAAGATCTCGGAGATGATTTCGGCCTTGTAAATTGTGTGTTTGTGGTGGCCACTTTTTCTTCGTCGTTTCTTCGGCTTCATCTGTCCAAACCTCATCGTCTCCAAACACACTTCTAGCTCGCGCCCGTCCTAATACAAGCGATTATTCCAGTGACTGCGCTGTGTTTTGTCGTCGTCGGAGTCGTCCACCTCTAGATCCACTGTCATCGTATTGAAGTTGAGATGGTATTTGCGAGTCCATGTAGAAAAGCCACCATCAACGCCGGCCGGCACTTCAAGGGTGGAAAGCAGATGCTGACTCTGGAACACGTAAGCTATGCTCCTACCACAGCGGACAGTCTCGTTGACACTGGTAGTTTGTGCAAAGAAAGAGAGCTCTTGATCTGTGGCGAGACATTGTCAAGTCTTTACACAGTAAGCCAGGAGCAGTCAAGATGGCTATCGAACACTAATCTGTTTTCAGAGATACCACAGTCCAGCACGAGGGTCGAAATGCGTCAATTCGCACGAGATGAGTTCGAGAGGCATAAGAATGTCTATGACATTGGCCATATTCGCTACCTCATATCTGTATGTCGTTGTTCTCCGTGGATCCATTGCGCGAATGCTGACATGCAAAGACTGGCCGCACACAGTTCGATGGTATGAGACGATACGTAGAGCAACAATCCATTTGAAAGGATGGGTCCATCTAATATCACTACTACTTGGCCATGATCCAGGCCACCGTCTTCAAAGCTAGCGCCACTCGTCCAGCCAACAAAGGCCACCTCATCCACACCCGGACTGGTATCATGGTGATGAACCGTTGACTCTGCTCAAAGTCTAGCAGCAGCAACGTCAACGCCCGATATTGCTAGAGACGTAGAGTTGTGCGATAGCATGGAGAGGCTTCAGAGGGCCACCCACACGCAGAAAGTTTCAGATTCTACACAACTTGCGATGCACAAGACGGAGAGTCGTCCAGAGACCTTCCGAAAAAGGTCAAAAGCAACCTTGGGAACGGTCTAGGTTGCGTACAAACCACAGTCTGGGATGCAGCAGCAGTGAATCGACTCGGCAGAGGGATAGCAGCGGGTGGGCTTGTTGGAGGCACAGCTTGGAATATAGCGATCAGAGGGCATGACGTTAGATCATGAAGACAACGGACCCCCTAGGAAATGAGACTGGACCGTACATGATGCTGCTATGCGAAAGCTACAAATTAATTTGATCTTTGCCTAAGCCGAAAGGAGTATTCAAGATGCTGTGGTTGATCCAGATATGGAGTGATAGCCTAAACTTGCCGCGCAAGAGTCGAGACCTCGACATGTCTCGAAAGCCTAAAGTTTCCCTTGAGGTCGACATGGTTTACCCCGACTTTGACAAGACTTTGAGGTCTGAAGGATCAAGACCAGCATTAACAGTTTTCCAACGATCCGTTACGGACATCCTTTATGGTCTCATTGCTCGAGCAATCCGAGAAAGTCACCGGAGAGCCTCGTAGCTTCCACGACTGCAATGACCGAACTCGACCAGGCCACAATTTGCTAATGCACAGGAGGTGACTGGTCATGTCCCTCCAGAATCACTCAGATGACCAACGATGAGAGACTTTTCTCTGGATCGACGACTCAGCACGATGCCCCGGACAGACCACAGGCAGCGCAAGGACACTTTGACAGTAATCTAAGATCAGGAGGGGCAGCACAACGTCATGATCGAACCTCATGGCACCCCACGAGCATGGCCGACATGAGTAGGAGTGGGACCGATTCTGCAGAGAAGAGTACGCCGAGCAAGCAGCGATACTCTGCACTTGACCAAACCGCAACTAGCTCACCGGAGGCCACACGGACTTCGAGCAAGCGTCATTCTGGAGGTTTCCTGCTAGGGAGTTCATTCGGAAGGACAAAGCGTCACTCAAATCCCCCTCCGCGAGACTCGCCAGCAAGAGATGGTCAAGTTGCTACACTCGGTATTGCACAGAGCGGGGCAACACCATCGCCACGCTCGAGCAGGTCATTGAAAAGCCAGGGGAAACTACCTGCCCACATCGCTTATGCGCAAAGGAGCAATGGACAGCCCACCGCTTCGACTACAGATAATATGGAGGACGGCCACTCAGAGCATTCGCGAGGTAGCCAGTATGGTTCTGGAGCGTCGAGAAGCTCCGAGGCTTCATCGATAATTGACCCGAACCAGCTGATCAGCATGGCGTTGGCGCTTAGCGATGGCCGCCGCCGTGCTGCAAGTGGTGTCAGCCAGGCCCCCAAACCAATCAGCTCGCGTCGGGTGGTCTCGACGGGGACTCAAAGAACATCCATCATACCTGGTTCCCCTCTTTCCAACGATCTGCTCAGGAAGAGAATGTCAGCAGGGCCGTCTCCATACTTGTCACCAAGCCCAGAGCCCTACAACTCTTCTCCACCTGCTGTGACAACGAAGCTGGATTCCAGTCTCGATCAGGACCGTCAATCTATGGATGTCGATTATGACTTCTCCGTCTCAACCTTGCAGAGGGCAGAGCGTGCGCGGCAATACTTTGAATTATCGTCGCAGTACCGCCGGTTGCTTACTTGCCTGCCGCCGCTCAAGCCAGATCGTACTGCGCCTGGGAACGTATCGGTGCAAACTCAAAGTGTGCCTGGAAGTCCACTGCCGATCATTACCAGAACCGAGACGAACATTGACGCGAGACACAATCTGGGTCGGCCATACAATCCATTGCAGTATCTGCGGAATGAACGGCTCAGGAAGCGTCAAGGTCAACATCTCACACCACCGCCCGCGGATTTTGAAGATTTGGAAAGAGTCGGCACATTCGTTGAACAGACTGCTTCGAGATCAGATCAATCCCGGATCCTGACAATGCCCGATATGGTTGCACTGCCACGGTGGCACAGCGACACGGCCGATCCCGAAGATCGATTCAACCATCGACGAGATGGGACTGCATCCTCTAGAGTTCTTTGGTTCAATTCTGCATGGTCTTTTACCCCGATGGCTCTGTTTGCCGACACCTTGTGGACAGAAAGCCCAGAGAACAAGTGGTCTATCGAGAATCGCCGTGGACAGCGAATTTTTCCGGACATGAAAACTCCTGATACCTCCTACGAAAAAAGTGACCACGATCAGGTAGCCGACAAACGTCATAACGCCGACCATCACGACCGTTCTGAGAATGCGGAGCCTAGAGGTCGACACAAACGCAAGTTTCTGTCGATTCACAAGCTGAATGATGATGAAGGTCGCCGGCGACCTTGGCGGCGTAACAGATCCGCGAGTTCTTCTAGAGCATCAAGCAGATCATCCATATCTGCCTTTGGGACCTTCGGTGGTTCTACGGCCGATGGTGTCAACATCGGTCCGCTAGTCAGACACATGCAGAAGCAGATGCAAAATGCGGAATTCAACAGTCCGGATGGAGTTGTCTCACCAGGTCAATGGGATGGACTTCCACCTGAGACCGAGGAGTTTCCTGACGCTCAGCTTGGGACCGAGCTCGAGAGGACAGCAAGTCTTGCTCAGAAACGGGGACTGAAGCCGGCTCCTCTGGATCTTCACAAGTCGAGATCCTTCACAGAGGGCATCGGTCAGCCGGCAAACAACGCCGGAGACATGAAACGAGCCAACAACCTGCTAACACCGCAGACTGGAGATATCACCGTCAGGAGTGCCTCGGAAACTTTTAGCCAGATGCCACTGTCCGCCACGACCTATCAATCCTCCAACATGTCGTCTCGTCACATCAAGGGCGAGCTAATGAAGTCAAGAAATCCCGAGACCAGCTACATGGACTTTGCTCATGCAATTGGGTCAGCTAAGGAGCCAATCCAGGTTGACGAGCCCGCAGCAGTAGAACAAGGACGACCAAGCTTCGAATCCACTCGCTCATTTACACTCCGTAGACACGGCACAAACAAAAGTGTCTCGAGTAATCGCAAGCTGGCTCTCGATTCTGACAATGACAAGTCGACGAGAGGTCACGGGAAGAGCATGTCGCGTATTCTCAAAACTTCCCGCATCGCCGAGCTCGTACGTGGTGAGACCACACGCAAATCAGACCGGGACAGGAAAGATGGTACAAGAAGCCCGCGAGGTGCTCAACCACTGTCTGATGCAAGTGACATGTCCGATAGCGACGATGATAGAAAGCTCAGTCGCCAGGGGACCGACATGTCTGTCTCATCAGTGTCATCCGACAAACCACGATACCATGTACCTTTGCCGTCTTTCAAATTCCCTGGCACATTCGAAAGTCGACAAAATCCTAGTGATTCTGGGGACCCCATCACCAAACAGCAAGGAGTTCGACGTGAGCAGAGCAAGACTTCTCGACACCATAAGATGGGTCCACCACGCATTGAGGTTCCGGATGGCGAGGATCAGTCCAGAGTCAGGAGCGCGAAAGAAGACGACAGCCAAGGATTACGCGGACTCTTGTCACCCATCAAGCGACTTCGTTCAGGCACTGGACCGAGCAGACCACCTTCAATCAGGCCGCCACTGTCTACCCAGAATTCCACCACTGATTTCAGTGTCAAAGCATCAGGGGTTGTGAATGGCGAGTTGGAGGAGCCGATCGGTAGGCGACCCCGCCAATGGAGCATCGCCAATCAGTTGGATCGGCCGACAATGACAAAAGCTCAATCAATCAGCATTCGTGACGTCGAGCGAGTGAAGGCGCTGTTCTTAAGCTCTGGTATCAAAGCCTGCGAGCTCTGCAGAAGAGGTGACGCCGTTCCAGACGAGCACTCGGACTTTCTCGTTGCAATTATGGACAAGACTGGCAAACGAATTGACAATGTGTCTCACCGAAACGAGTGTCGCACAGCTGGCCGACTGTGGTCAGAAGCGATCCTCAGCCTTCATCACTACTCCGAGCAAGAATTGCAGCAGTTCCGCGACAACAAGATTCCCGAGCTGCGAGACAGGATCGATCAGCTTCGACATGTTGTTGGCGAGCAACTCACGATCAAGGTTCAGTCCACCGCAGATGATGCCGATGCTTTTGCCACGGATCTCAACACTCACCAGACACTGGCAGTCAAGAATGTCCATGATGCTATTGACAGTCTCATGCGAAGGCGCCGACGGAATTGGCGAATGGTGCGGAGGATCGGATTCGCCACGTTGGAGTGGCTGTTACTCGGCATCATGTGGTTGGCCTGGTTCATCTTCACACTCTTCAAAATCGTTCGCAGCGTCATCTGGGCCATTTTCAAAGTCATTCGATGGCTGTCCTTTTTGTAAATACCCCGAAAAGCCCACTTTCCAATTGATATACCCCATTTCCCAATCTCAATCACGATTTCGATATCAAGACCACCTCCTACTTCTCCGGCACCTCCCCATCAAAGTGCAACTTCCAAGTCGTCGGGAACGGCATAAACTTGCCCCAATCTTCTGTCATGTAAGCATAAAACCCATCCCCCTTGTCCACCTTCTTCAACACACCCTGCTCCCCTGGCGCCGGCCTCAAGTTCTCCAACCTCGCCACCGTCTTCAGCATAGCCGTCATGGCGACCCTACTCATGTCTCTGCCGAGGCACTCGTGCGCTCCTTTGCCGTAATGCAAGTACGACTCCATCGGTCGATCGAGCTTGACTTTCTCCGGGTCAGGGAAAATGTCAGGATCCATCCCGGCTTTGACAAAGGAGACGAAGATCTTGTCCCCTTCTTTGACGTGGATATTGCCGGCAAACTTCTCGTCGTTGATGATCCCCTCGGTGGTGGCGACGCGGTAGGACCCGAAAGTGCCGTTGATGCGGTTGGCTTCTTGGGTGTAGCGGAGGAGGAGCTCGTCGGCGGCCGAGGTGTTGAGGAGAGCGAGACGGCGGATCTCGGGCCAATGTTCGTGGCCTCTTGGGGAGAGGTAGAAGTCGAGGATTTGGGTGATGACTTGGGCTTGGTTGCCGACCATTGCGCAGGCGGTGGGGAGGATCTGGGACCAGGTCGCTTCGGATGGGGTGAGGCCGATGGTGAGGAGGTGGCGGATGAGGTGGACGCCGTATTGGGCTAGGGGTCCAGTGTCGGTGCGGAGGGAGTCGATGAGAGGGGAGATGATAGAGGTGGCGGAGACGGACTTGACGTTGGTCTCGATGAGCTTGCCGAGGGTTTGGGTGAGCTTGCGAATGGACAGTGACAATGGGAAAGTCTTGACCGGGTCGACGTCGAAGAAGATGAGAATAAAAGTGCCAGCCATGATCAGGTAGAGTTCGTTATCGGTGAAGATGCCGCGGGGATTGTCGGTGGTCTTGAGAGGCAGGGAGAAGATACTGGCGGCGAAGTGAACGTGAGCAAGATTGCCGACGTCTCTGGTAAAATCGATCTGGCTTCTACCACCAATTTTGACACTATGGCTCTGCAGGAGCTCGAGAGTGATCTTCTCATAGAAGCTCATGACGCTTTCACGCCACTTGTCCTTGTATAGACAAGTGTGCATGGCATTCTTCTGACCGGAGAAGAACTCACCATCTCCGGAGAGCATGAATTTGCGGCCTCCTTCTCCCATAAGGTAGCCAGTCGCATCGCCCCATATGACTTTGAATGAAGGATCTTCGAGTATGCCTTTCACGGCTGAGTAGTTTTGGACCATGATCCGAGACTGTTGTCTCTGGGGACGATCCCATGAGTAATGGCTCTCGCGACCCAGAGACTGCATAATCTTTCGGTTTTCAGCAGGGACAGTCATTGGGTAATGTGCGTAGATCGAGTTTGGCTTGAAGTGAAGAGGAAAGGCTCGAATGAAGAGCTTGTAGAAGCTGCACCCTTGTTCGACGCTGAAATCGTAGTTGACTTCGGTGTAACCCCAGTTGGTGAGGTTCTTCGGATGGTAGTCTGTGGTGTAAAAGCGATCTCCTCTGACTAGAGCCACAGCATCTGAAAGGATAGCTCGGCTTATTGTGTAGGTAGGCGAAATGCCCACACCGACTGGACCACCATCGTCTTCGCTCATGGGCATCTTTGCGTTCTCAGCTACCAATCCAGGGTAAAGCTCAACCTTGTCTGGATGACCATATAGATTTTTGAACTGCTCGGCAACAGCAGGATCGGCATTGACGTCCTCGAATGTCTTGTGCGGTGCCAGTCCAAAGAACTTTCTGAACTCGTTCAACGAAGCACATTCCCATGCTCTGGCTTGCTTCATGCCTAATATTTCTACAGCCTTGAGGCATTTTGGGACGTGGTTTGCCCCGAAGGCTCCCGCGCAGTCCTCAATGCTGGCCGTAATGATGTCGACCAAGTCATCGTCATTGAAACGGCCACTGGCATCCCGTTCCAACTTATTGAAACTCCGAGCAAACGGATCCTTGGGCATGTTGGTCTCCCAGTCTTTCAAGCCCTGTAGCATTTCCGGCATAGATATCTCAGACGACGGCTTGCCAAACATGTCCTTGAAGAGAGCTTCGGTCCAGGCCTCATCTCGCTCGCTAATGGCACTGTGCCATCGATAGACCAAATTGAATTCCACAGAAACTTGGTTGCCAATGCCACGTGGAGTACCATCCTTATGGAACAAAGAGTCTCCCATTTTGACCCTCGGATCCAGAGTCCAGGTCGTGTTTGACCGAGTAAGATTGATGATGGTACGGACATAGTCAATCAAGGTGATGTTCATGTAGAGACCGCAGGTCACGAGACGGGCAGTATTGAACAGATCGTGGTCACGTTTGGCCCCTGCCTTGACCGTATCTTCCTCAGAAAGTCCGCTCCTAGGCTTCGAAAACTTGCCATTCTCGTTGATGGCAGCTAGCTGTTCGGCGATGTAGTTGTGGAAGCGGTTGAACATGATCAGAATCACGCCACAGCCAGGTGGAAAAGTGAGCAGTCTGTGTTCTGCGAAGCAATCTGGCTTCAACTTGCCATCCTTGAAAGTACGAATCTGATCCTGATCTTCCTGAATGTCACCATAGAGGGGCGAAAGATCCAGATACGAAGAAGTCTGTGACATGCTGAAGTCAGCATCTGCCAATCGTCAGCAAGTTCTCGACTAGCGCGAAAGACACGAACGATCTGTCTGAAAGAGATCATGGATGATGATCGAAGCCCAATAGAATATGATGCTGGAGTTCTTGTTCGGATGCGGTCTGAATGTCTCTCTTGCAAATAGACTGTCGAATATAAGACCTGGATCTGGCAGCGCTCCGGTCTGAATGGTCTCCGGAATCACAGTGCGAGCATACGGAGTGTTCGCAGCGCCGATATGTGGGTACATGATGTTGTTGTGCGAGCCGTCCGCCTGCCGGTACTTGAATTGGTCGCCAAGATAGGAGAGTGGCGGATGTTGCACCGAGAAGAACAACTGATCAATGAATTGGTTGGTCAGGTCTGTGCGGGTTTGTGATTTGTCTGGCAGATCAGCAACCAGTTGAATTACTCGTTCCATGAGCATGGTTTTATCATCTACCAGGGCCTTGCCCACGGCTAGTTTGTCTTTCAGGGTGGCAAGATCCCCAATACCAATGGTGGCAAGGTCCCTCAACTTATCAGACATGCCGTCTTTGCTGTCCTCGATAACCGAGTCCTCTTCGTTGGGAGCTCGCATCGCATGAGAGATCAGGTTCAAGAATGAAGCAATGGATTCTACAAGACCAGGGTCCTCTTCCTCGGGCGAGGGCTCGGGGTAGCCTGTACGGATCATTAGCATGTTCGATCTACGCAATCAGCGAGGGTTCTTACGAGACTGAGCCTCTGTTTCCGTCCTGCCAGATGGCTGCGAAAGGATACCATTCGCCCTTGAGACTGATGGTTCATTCGTCAGATCGGTAGCAGTTGCTTGCTGCGAATGCCGAATTGACCCTTTCTTGACTGCAACTTCGTCATCGGGTTTCCAGCCTCTCGAGAGTCGACGAGCGAAGGAGACACCGGGCTTTGAATTCGCGTTTCCTTGAGTCGGTGCCGATTCATGAGAGTTATGGACGCTGTCTTTGCGGCGATCCTGTTGTGTGGACTTGGCATAGTTTGAGGACAATCTCCTTGTAATACGATCAATGATTGCGGGCATTGCTGCGGATGCAGAAAGAAAGAAGACAATTCTTGACACCAACCGCAACAATTTAATGGTCGGACATACTTGCCCCCTGCGTGAAATATCAGCTACAACCGAGTACCTGCATCATGCATGTCCATCGATGCACGTCCATTCGCGGTGACGTGGCATCAAGGACTAGCTGAAGACGGAATCGACGTGCTTGATCGTACATGAGCATCTGCTGTGGTTGGTTCCCGAGGTATGCCAGTCCGAGAATTCGATTCGACCAGGACAGTCATCCCTTGCCGCTGCATGGAACGTGTTAAGAGCTGTGTAGCCCATCGGAGCTGTGCTTTGACGGGAACGAGACTAACGCACTTGGCGATAATGCTGCGTTGGACCAGTGGAATACGCAGAGATGTGATTGATTCGGTGCATGGTTGCGTCATGCCTGCATTGCATACAGGCCAATGCTGACTTGGGCAAATGCAAATCATCTATTCATAGACTGATCCACTGCAGCCCGGTCTATGTCCCTGAAAGCTCGATTGTACATGTCGATAGTCATTGACAGCGAATCCATGTTGTCACGGAGCTGTTCTGCTGAAAGGTCTTGGGGCTGACTCAGCACGTTTGACTCGTGCCAGATCTGATTCGTCTACCGACTGTGTCATGTCAGCCCGATCTCGGACAGCTAAAGAACAATTTGGCCCGACTTGATTTCGAGCATCTTCAGTTTTGCTGCTCGAAACTGGTCTCTGTCCAGTCAATGCGACATACACGGCCACGCCTTACCTTGCATAGCTATGTGCTGGGGCCCCAAAGGCGTTCTTGGGCGAGCACGCCACACGGAACCGCTCCATCCCAAGAAGCAACACTCCACGGGCAGTCCGATGATGTTCTCGGCATACTTGAGCAGCGAGGGCTGATCAAGGATGTCGCCGGTGATCGAGGGGCACTTCGAGAGCTGCTGCTAAAGAACAAGATAGCGGCATACAGCGGCATCGACCCAACAGCATCCTCGCTGCATCTGGGCCACCTCCTCCCTCTCAACATCCTGTTCTGGCTCCACAACCATGGGCATCGTGCGGTGTCCCTGGTAAGTACGCCCTTGATATATGGTGTCCCATCTGACAATTCTGTAAGCTTGGAGACGCCACAGTCCGCATTGGCGACCCGACAGATCGACTACAGGCACGCAAAGAGCTGGGGACGGATCAACGTACCGACAATATCTCGAACATGAAGCGGCAGCTCGAGCAATTGTGGATGAATATGAATGCTATGGCAACTGAGCATACTCAGCACGTCGCACCAACCGCCAAACGTCACACCATCGACAGCAATAACCGATGGCTCAGCAAACTAAGCATCACCGAGTATCTGGCAACTGTCGGTCAGTGTGGTAAGATGGGGGCTATGCTGTCCAGAGATACGGTCAAGAATCGTCTAGAAAAAGGCGAAAGCATGTCGCTTGCCGAGTTCAACTATCCGATGATCCAAGCCTACGACTGGTGGTACATGTTTCAAGAATCTGGCGTACAGGTCCAGATTGGAGGTTCGGATCAATATGGCAATATCGTGGCAGGCATGGACCTGATTGATTACATGGCGAGGACAGGCCATGGTACACCGGCGACCAAGGACAGAAAGCCATTCGGTATCACTACTCCTCTCCTGACTTCTTCTGCCGGAGAGAAATTCGGAAAGAGTGCTGGAAACGCCGTATGGCTGGACTCCAACCTCACGAAACCCTTCGATCTATATGGCTATCTCCTACGGACTGCGGACGATGACGTGGAGCGCTTTTTGAACCTTCTCACTCTGGTGCCAAATGACTCGATCAGGGAAATCATGGTCGAGCACTCCTTGACTCCATCTGGAAGGAAAGGGCAACATCTCCTTGCTTTGGAGATCTGCCGCCTTGCGTACGGCAAAGACTGGGCAGCCAGAACAGCTGCTGAGCACGCGAGGTCGAGAAAACTCACGTTGCAGGATCTTGTGCAGGACCATGCTGGGAAAAGACTCTACCTTCCACGGACGCTCTTCGAAGTCTGCTCAATCAGTCACATACTGTTATACGCTGGTATAGTAGACTCTGCGAGCAAGGCGAATACGCTGCGGCGGAGCGGAGGCTTATATCGCGCTGTGCAGACCGCGGGCGACACTCAGGAGTTGAGCTTTGAAGCCCTACCAACTGACACGGTTTCGAAGTTGAATGGTAAGGATCTCTTGTTAGACGGTAGGTTCGCGGTGATTCGTAGTGGCAAGTGGAAGGTGTCGAGCATCGAAGTTTTGGACGATGTCGACTTCGAGAAAAAAGGACTGCGCGTATGTGGACTGGACAATTGGCAAGAGAAGGTCAAAACTCTTTGCAGACCCCAGACAAGTTGACGAAGCCCTAAATGCCGACTAGAATGACCAAGAAACCCTCTTGAATCGTCGTCGGCGTCGGCCGAGGCAGTTCGACCGAACTGTCTTGTCGTGGACTCATGGACTCTTTTTGAGAAGATCACATTCAGCATTACTGTGGAATAATGAGCGTTCCACTCTTGCAAAGTGCGGCGGCTAATGCTGAGCTGCTCTGCACGGCCGCGATTGTTCAATACCAGATGTCCTCTCAATCACAGAAAATGAATGCCAGCAAAGTACCGAAACGCGATCAAAGTTTGCGGAAGCTCCGAGCCAAACAGAGTTTGCCAAGCAGTTCATCCGGGCGCGACATGACTCCATCATCTCTGTCTGTGCGCCTGCATCATGTCTTTCCATACATTTCCACCCATGTGGTCGAATCCAAGATGGTCATGACAGAGGCAAAGAAGGCTGGCTCATCATATGCGGCGGCGTCGCTCAACAAAGCGTGCGAGCCATGTCGCGCCCTCAAAGTCCGATGTCTACCAGCAATTCAAGGGCCGTCGCCAGCCTGTCAAAGATGCCTGAAATTTGATCGAATCTGTGTGTATGCATCACCTCATCGCAAGAAACAACGCAAGCGGACCGATGCGCGAGTCGCGGAGCTCGAGAAGGAGATCGTGGCCATGCGTGCTTTGCTCGAGCAATCACAGCCTTCAGACAAGGCATCATCTAGACCTTCGACAGACGCTGCTGTATCATCATCAGCTCAAAGACCAAACATATCCACTGGACGAGATCCCCAAATGACACCGGACAGCCTATCCATCTCAGCGTCACAGACTGGGGACATTGTTGAACGGGGTACGATCACAGCCAAGGAGGCGCAACGACTGCTCGACACATACAGAGCGGAATTTGTTCCTCATTTCCCCCTGGTACTCATCCCGGAACATCAGACGGCCGAACAATTGCGCCGAGAGCAACCATTATTATTCCTCGCAGTCATGGCTACAGCATCATCCAAAGCACATCCCGGGCTCTACAGCGCATTGAGTACAGAAGTCATTCAGGACTACATTTCAAGGGTGATGATCAAGGGACAGAAATCACTGGAGATTGTAAAAGCCATCATGCTCACTTGCGCGTGGTACTACCCTGCGGATCGCTGGTCTAGTTTGAAATTCTACGAATGCACACATCTCGGCTCGACTGTCGCAGTGGATATTGGCCTCAGCGAAAGGGACACTGTCTCGATACCACGGGATGAGACAGATGCTAGAATGGGTGTACCCGCCTTGATGATGGAGCGTAAGCGCACTCTGCTTGCCTGCTATGCGCAGTGTGCCTCGATTAGCTTGAACATGCGTCGGCCGAACATGTTTCACTTTACAACATACATGGCTGACATTGGCCGAGAGTTTGAGACAGCTCAGGGAGCTTCGCCAACAGACAAAAGTCTCAGCGCATTCATCCGTATTGTCAACATTGGTGAAGAGATCAGTGTCGCATTCTCATTGAGCGACGGTGGTCGAGAGGGATTAATATCGGACCAGCAGTTGCAGCAAGCTCTGATCACCTATCAGAAGAAGTTGATACTGTGGAAAGATGTGTATCGGCAGCAGAGTAACACGAGTGAGTGCAGATACGAAACTTCAAACTCGGGTTGTCACTAATTAGAAGCAGTCGACATGCAGATCATGTACCACTATGTCCGACTCGTGCTACATGAGACCCCATTGCACAACTATTATCTCCCATCACTCTTCCGAGCGCCATTCTTCCTCCAAGCTCCACTAAATACAGGCATCAAAGTCAGCGACACAGCTTGCCACTGCTTATCACAATCTGTCGCGGCAGCCCACGCCATGCTGGATGCCTTTGTCGCTCAACCTGTCGATCAAATCAGGACCCTTCCATGCCACATCTTCCCACGCATAATCTTTGCGCTCATCGTACTGATAGCCATCAAAATGCTCCCGTTACCATCCGAGGACGAAGACGCTGTAGCCGCGACAGGCATATATCATGCATCTACTGAAGTGGACATTTATATGAACGCCGTAGTGGACAAGATGCTCGAAGCGGCGGGAACGATGGAATATCGTGTGCCTACCATTTTTGCAATCTCAATTGTCAACGTACGGAAATGGTTCCTTTGGGCAGAAGATCGTCATTCTCGAGGTCTGTCGCCTGATGGCGGTTTGACCTTTGGTCTCTTCACGAGTACAGAGGATCACCCTGCTCTTCATGCAGACCTCTCGCCAGACAGCAACAGCAGCTTCGCCGGCAGTCCTCCGAACGATGCAGGCCAATCTGGATCTCGTACACAGAGCCTTTCGAATGAGTCGCCCTTGATCAATTCCGCGGATGGTGGCGTGGCAGCAGCTTCGACGACCGGTTATGGGGGTCCCCGAGCGTTCCCAACCCCGGAGGCTATGGGCTTACCGAGCACTGCTATTGCGCCAGATTTGATGCACGGTAAGATGGAAGGCTCCGAGTCGCAGTGGATGGATGCTTTGCAGCAGGACTATAGCTCCATACTCGATCCGACTCTGTTCGAATCCGGCGCCGAGTATGGAGACCTCGCAAATGCTGTCCAGGAATTCATGCCGATGGAGTACCTGAACAGTAGCGGTCCTGCTCCAGATAGCATTCAAGCTTTTGCGCAAGCGGAATTTGGTGGAGATATGGGGTTATATACAAACTTGCCTGGTCCAATGGTCAGGCCTCCTGGCAAGGGCAATGGGTTTGGGATGTGAGGGATGCTTCTGCTCTATCGAGATATTGGACGAAATTATGACTCAATCCCACAAACGCGAAGGTGGAGGGATTGTTCCGAAGAAGTGACGACATGTCAGCACGTACCTGCTGGTTTCGGCAAGAACGCTTGTCCTAATTAGGGCCAGCGATCTGGAGCTCAAGACCGCCCAACCAGGAGCCGTCGACTGGCCGGAACGTCTGGAACGTGATATCCATCCTTGCACGGTGTGCGAGAAGCGGTACACTGGACAATATTTATTTTGTTTAGTATGGATGCCTCCCCCAAAACCTTGTGCTCCGTCTTCTACCTCCTCACCACTCCTCGAGACCTAGACCAATTCGTGCTCATTCAGCCCTCGATACCGGCTGGAGCAGCACGTGTCGGCCATGATCCGATCTCTTGCCTGAGGATCGGCATGAACGTGTCTGCCGACTCCTGCAGTCCTACCGCGGACAACGCCTTTGGTCCCGCAATCCCGCCTCATTGCAGAGATGACTTCGACTTTACCCTTGCCTTTGAGCAGTACTTGTTCACAATCGTTCCTTCAGTCCTGTTGATACTAGCTGTACCTTGGCGATTATGGGGTGTACTCCGCTTGCAGCCTAGGATCGCTGGACTGCCGTTGAGGTTCATCAAATTGGTGTGTTCTTGTAGACCTGTCCTGGTAAGTTCGGTGCTGATTGATATCCCATCTAGACCACAACGATTGTTCTCTCATGTGTGCAACTGTCAATACTTGCACTCTGGGCATCCAATCCCGAATTGCCAGCTCACATCCCCTCGGTGGCAGCATCCGGTGTGGCCTTTGCTGGCTGTATCTTTCTGGCACTCCTTTCTTTCTTTGAACATTCACGATCGATACGGCCTTCATTTTTACTGAACGGGTACCTCTTCCTCACGGTCATACTCGATGCCGCTACATTGCGGACGCTGTGGCTCCTGCCATCCATCAATGGTGCCATTCCGGTGCTCTACTCGGTCTCTTTCGGGCTGAAATTGATTGTCCTTGTCCTCGAAGCTTTGGATAAGCGGGCTTATTCAACCATCAAGGCGCAATCACGAAGTCCGGAAGAATGGAGTGGCCTATACAGTCAAGGCTTGCTTTGGTGGCTGAACGGTATCATGTACCGAGGGGCAAGCCACCTTCTTAGTCCGACTGACCTCTATCCGATCGTGAAGGAATTATCCTCGGCGTATCTGCATCTCCGCTTCACGACTATGCGAGCGAAAGGTATGCTAGATTGTCATGCCTCCCGCGCCTGGCTGACTTGATGACAGAGGGGAACAAGCGCTTACGGTTGAAGTGGACTCTCTTTAAGCTCTTCAAAACTTCCCTGCTGCTCCCGATCATTCCACGACTAGTTCAAATCGCCTTTACACTCGGTCAACCCTTCCTCTTGAGGGGGCTCCTCAACTTCCTTGTCGAGCGCACGGACGAGCAGGATGTGCGAGTGGGATACGGTCTCATTGGGGCTTACGGTCTCGTCTATTTCGGCATGGCAGTATGCTCAGGTATTGGTAATCATAACATCTCATACTGATCATGTCCCAGGTTTCCACCACATTCTACTGGCATAGACACTATAGATTTCTCTTTGCTGTCAGAGGTACACTGATCGGGGCGATATACAGCAAGGCCATGAGACTCGGATCTTCTCAAGAAGATGGTGCTGCACTGGTCACGATGATGAGCACCGATGTGGAACGCATAGTACGAGGGTTGTATGATCTGCACGAAATCTGGGCTCAAGCGGTGCAAGTTGCCCTCACCACATGGCTGATCCACAGAACGCTGGGTCTCGCTTGGATCGGCCCACTTGTAGTTTCAGCCGGTGTGTTTGGAGAGTGAATCTTTTTGCTCCTGCTAACGCTGACGGATAGTAGTCGCTGCTGCCACCACTTTGTACTCGACAAAGTACACCACTCTCTACCAGATTAAATGGATCACAGGAACACAGGCACGTCTGAGTAAGCGATGGTGCGCGCGCTGACTATACGATCGCTGACATTGTCAGGCTTCAGCAGAGCTGCGCTAGGAGCAATCAAGTCGATCAAGATCCACGGTTTGGGTCCCCGAGTCGCGGATCTACTACAGCAAACCAGAGTCCACGAGCTTCGAGAGGCGAGGCCATTTCGACACATGATTGTTTGGTCGTCCTCGCTTGGTAAGAATGGTTCAAGTGTTGGCGAACTGCACTGACATATTGTAGCTAATGTCCCTATGCTCATATCACCGGTCATTACCTACATTATCGTTGCAGTCCAGTCCGCCAGGTATGGCGACGACCTGGATGCCATTAGAATCTTCACAACACTGTCGCTCTTGATGTTGCTGGCCGAACCCTTGTTCAGCCTTTTCGTCGGCTTCATTGATTTCATGTCTGGTCTTGCTTGCTTTACCAAGATTGAATCGTATCTGGACTCTGAAGAATTGCGAGATCACCGCTACCTCAGCGAAGACGATGCCAGTAGTATGGCGTCCAGCGACATGGACTCATCCATGTTTGCAGCTTCTCCTCTCAACTTCCTGAGAAGCATGTCGTCCAAGAGCATCATTACTATTCGGAATGGTTGCTTCGGTTGGGCCCTCGATAAGGATCCTGTGCTGAATAACGTCGACATGGTAGTCGCTCAAAGCCAAGGAGTTGGCCTTACTGGTCCGGTCGCATGCGGTAAATCGACGTTGCTCAAAGCCCTGCTTGGCGAGACACCCCTCACTGAAGGTGAGGTTACGGTCGCGGAACATAGGGTCTCGCACTGCGAACAATCACCATGGCTGATAGTGAGTCAGTCAACACATGGTAGCCATCTGATCACTAACACCTGTCAGAATGCATCTGTACAAAGAAATATTGTCATGTATGAACGATGGGATGGTAAACTTTACCGCGAAGTCATATATGCTTGCGATCTTGAAGAGGACATCAACACTCTACCTCAGAATGATAAGACTGTAATTGGGAGCAAGGGATTTTCTCTGAGTGGTGGGCAGAAACAACGACTAGTATATATCATTGTGATATCCGCTTGAAAGGAACTGACATTCAACAGGCGCTTGCTCGTACTCTGTACGCCAACAGGAGACTGGCTTTATTTGATGACTGCCTGAGCCAGCTTGACGTTAGCACGCAAGCCCGGGTCTTTACCCGAGTCTTTGGACGGAACGGTCTTCTTCGCAAACGCCAGACAACCTTCCTACTTGTCACCTACATGGGTATGAGTCTTCTAAACGTAGCTACTATCTGGACACATCAACTTACTAGAAACAGCACGGTTCCTCGAACAGATGGATGCCGTCTTTCAACTGGACGAAGATGGCCATGTGGCAGGATTGAGCCCTTACGGTGAAGTCAGTCTGGCATTAACACGCCCGTATCACCATCCTATGCTGTCAAAGCTACTTCCCTTTACCATCAAGACTGGACCGTCCACTCCAAGGCTCGCAGCCAGAGAATACAGTCCGGAACTGGAGGATGAAAAATCTGATCGGCGTATTCCAAATGAGGAGATGGATCGTATTCGCCAGGTTGGAGATGCCAGCGTCTACCGATACTACTTTGCGTCTTTGACTTGGAGGGTGGGCATTGTCTTCCTTGGCATCCAACTTGTCTACGCCTTTCTCACAGCATTCCCAGTAGTCTGGCTGAAGTGGTGGGCAGACTCGACCAACCCGGATGACAGCGCTTTCTACGTTGCAACATTCGGAGCTCTACAAGTTGGTGCCCTCGTAGCTTCTGGGCTTGTCACTTGCTGGACATTCCACGTCATTGCTGTACGGACGGGACTTTCGCTGCACGAAATTCTTGCAAGGACAGTCATGTCAGCACCATATGCCTTCCTGTCCAAGGAGGACAGTGGCGAGCTTCTCAACCGGTTTGGGCAAGATGTACAGCTCTTGGATATGAATCTACCGCTGGCTCTTCAGGTCTCTGTCAGCAATTTCTTCATCTGTCTGGCGCAGCTCGGTCTTATTGCCTCGGGATCTGCTTGGATACTGATTAGCTATCCCTTTCTTTTTGCCGTCTTCTACTTCGTGCAGAACTATTATCTCAAAGCGTCAAGGCAGATGCGGTATCTGGACTTGGAGGAGAAGGCTCCGCTTTACACGCATTTCACCGAATCTATTGACGGTCTGGCTACGATCCGAGCGTTCAAGTGGACTGAGGCTAGCGAGAAGAAGAATCTGGAACTCATCGATCGCTCACAGAAACCATTCTATCTGATATATATCATGCAGCGTTGGTTGGTCCTCGTTCTGGAGCTTGTCATGGGTGGATTGGCGGTCCTGGTCGTCGGAGTAACTGTGGCTTTGCGGGACAGCATTTCGCCTGGCTTCACCGGTGTCTCGTTGACACAGATCATCTCCTTCTCTTCGATGGTCAAGCTCATGATACTGTTCTGGGCTCAGATGGAGACAGCACTAGGATCCGTCGCGCGGATACGGTCTTTCGAGAAGGACACACCAAGTGAGGGCGCAACCAGGGATACGCCAAAGTACGACGGAGAATGGCCGCCTCACGGTCGTATCAAGATGGAGAACGTCATCGCCAAGTATTCAGACAGCGATCTCAGGCCAGCTTTGGAGAGCATATCCATGGACGTCTCTCCTGGTCAGAAAATTGGAGTGTGCGGCAGAACAGGGAGCGGAAAAAGCTCGCTGATACTCGCTTTGCTACGCATGATCGATGCTGCCGAAGGTAGCATCCACATCGATGGTGTGGATGTGGAGACCATCCCAAGAGAGACACTCCGAGCTTCCATCGTCTCCGTTGCGGAGGAGCCTTTCATGGTCAACGGTACCGTGAAAGACAACCTGTCGCTGTATTCGGACATTTCGCCGGATGAGGCACGGATCGCTCTTACAAAGGTCAAGCTTTGGACAGCCGTACAATCAGCAGGTGGTCTTGATACTGACATAGCACAAATGACATTCAGTCAGGGTCAGAAGCAATTGTTCAATCTCGCTAGAGCACTCCTGAAACCGGCAGGTCGCATCATACTGCTGGACGAATTCACAAGCAGGTGTGTCATTTGGACAATCACGGTCTAATAGAGGCTAATGTATGACAGTATCGATCTCGAGACGGAAACATATATCCAACAACTAGTCCACGCCGAGTTCTGCGATCACACGATCATCGCTGTAGCACATCGCCTGAATACAATCTTGGATTACGACCGGGTTGCTGTCATGGAGGATGGGCATCTAGTGGAATTTGACAATCCGAGAACCCTTCTGGAGTCGCCGTCAAAGTTCCAGGATCTCTACAACTCATCTACCACGACTGCTGTCTGAGCCCGTGGCGATAAACGATACGCTCAAGTCTCGCCAGGTTCGAAATCTCGACTCCCTCGGGACCGCTCTGTGATGATGACATCCAGATCCTTGTGGAAGAAGAAGAACTTTGCGGTTCGATCGAAATTCTTCTTCGGGTTGATCAATCGGACGTCAAAGTTGGAATACAGGGCCGCAGCGACCTTGCGCATCTCAATGGTGGCCACCTGGAATGAAGCGACCGTCGGACAACGTCAAGCCTTTTCGGGGGCACAACCCGCTCCCACAGGATGCCCACGACTGGGTGACATCGCATAGCCTCACTGACGACGGCATCTAGGTATGGCAGCTTGGATACATCTTTCCACTGTGGTGTGGCACCAAGATCAGCAGAGTCGAGCTCATCTTGCAATTTCCTCCTGGCTTTGTGGTTCTTGGAAAGGAAGAAGACGATCGACTGGAGTTCGATGGCAGTAGTGTCGCTACCGGCAATGACGTTGGACAACATCCAGGCCATCACTGCTGCGTCGGTCACCGTGGAGTCTTCTTCCTGCAGCTTGAGGAATTCGTCCAGGAAGTCAGGTCTGCCGATGTCGTGACGGTCTGTCCCTGATCTTCTCGCTTGGAGCTGGCTGGCGGCGAAAGCAGCGGAGTCTGCGGATGATGGTGGGCCAATTGAGATGATTGGGTTTTTGGAGAGCAACCTATCCAGCCAATGCATCTGTCCTACCACTGCGAGGTAGTTGGTCGACTCTTCTCCCATCCTAATGATTACGGAAGTGCAACCACTCGTGAATTGGGCAAGGCTTCTGCGGACGGGCGAACTCTTCTCGCAGGCGCTGGATGAACAGCTCAATGGCCGAGTCCATCAGTGGCTCGAACTTGATAAGCGCAGGAATCGTATATAGCTTATTGGCCTGCCTAGTCATGGCCGTATGTAGCTGTTCGTCCCTCACGCTAAACGTGGTAGGATAGTATCTGCCGTCCATTGGGAAATCTGCAACGCTATAGAAATTGCTCTTCGTGAACATATTGTCTTTCTTCCATGTGCAGAAGACAGTACGAATCAGAGCTGGATCGCTGAGACTGACGCAATTGGGTCCAATCCGCACGGCGGATCCATATCGATCGTGGAGCTCATTGTGGATGATATCAGGTCGGCCACGCCACGTGTGGTAGAGCCGCCAAAGATCCGTGTACCTGGCAAAGATGGGACCCGGAATGTGGCGAAGGGGGGAAGAGATAATTGTCCAAAGAATCGGTATAATAATAGCAAGTGCAATGGTGGGATCTCTTTGTGCAGGTCCCAGGTCAAGGAGGTTAATAGGATGGCACCCAAGCTTAGTCACTGGCTTTAAAGCATATCCGCAACCCCTACAGCTCCATCACTTCTACGTCAATTACATCCGCCGTTGCCGACTGACGTTGACAATGCCTGCATTTTAGACAGAGGGTACAAAGATGGCGAGCACTCTCGAGCATGCTGCTGGCATCGCTTTGAATCTCATTCCGCCGTAGCATCTGAACATGGACACCAAGAACCCAAACAAGAGCTTTCGCTCAACTCCCGAATATGCCGAGTATCAGCGTGAGAACTTCTGGCAGTCCAACGAAGGCAAGGTGCCTCCATTTAATACAGGTCAGCGGCAGCCCTTCTTCCGTGGAGATCTAGCCAGCTGACAGTGACTAGATCCCACCAAGCTCGAGGAGCTTGCCAAAGAACGACTCTCAGAAGGTGGATGGTATTATGCCTCGAGCAATGCCGGATACAGCACCACTCATCTCGCGAATGCTAGTCGACACGAACAGGAGGGACACTTCTCACGAGATATGGGGACACAAGACGTCAGCACCTATCGGCTTCAGCCCAATCGGTATCAACAAGATCTACCACAAGGACGGGGAGTTGCCAGTCACCAAGGTTGCGAAAGAGCTGAATCTGCCATACTGTTTGTCCACTGCCGGGTCCCAACCTATCGAGGATGTTGGGAAAGCAAACGGCGAAGGCACACGCTTCTTCCAGCTATACATGCCGCATGACGACGAATTGACAATATCGCTGCTACAAAGAGCAGTCGACAGCGGGTTCACGGCATGCATATTGACGGTGGACACCTGGCAGCTTGGGTGGAGACACGATGATGTTGCCAACTCGAACTACGCCTTCTACCACGGCACCGGGGCTGATCTGGGCCTGTCTGATCCGGTATTCAAAAAGAGACTGGCCGCGGATGGCATCGATCCCGCCACCATGCCCAACGAAGCTGGTGCTAAATGGATTGACAATGTTTGGCATGGACGAGCTCACACCCGGGAGAAGATACCTTGGTTGATCAAGACGTGGAAGCAACTCAGTGGAGGTAAGCCCTCCGCACACTCCTAGTCGGCTGACATGGACCAGCGCTCGGCTCCGAGCTTTACATCATGTACGACAGTGGTGTACGCGGCGCCTCGGATGTGTTCAAGGCACTCGCCCTTGGAGCCCAATTCGTCTTTGTTGGACGTCTTTGGGTCTGGGGTCTAAGCATCATGGGCGATCATGGAGTCCGCCATGTCATGAAGTCGCTTCTTGCCGACTTTGATATTCTCCTCAATGTTGCCGGCTACCAGAACGTTCAGCAGATCATCGGGAATAGGGACGCCATGGAGAGTTATGAGAAGAGCTACACCCTTCTGCAAGAGCGGGCAAAATTGTAGACCATACATTGGCATCGCACCCACGGCTGGACCACGAGCTTGGGAGACTACGTACATAGACACACGGCGAGGCACGCAGCCTCTGGCGATCAGAAACAGGTTCGAGCTCTCCCTCCTCGGCCCACTCCGCTACATGCATTTCTACCCATTACTCGACTTGGTTCACGTCTTGTCTGCCCGCCCGCCGGATGTCCACCCGCCAAGCCAGTTGCAAAGCTTCCACCCGGCCGGCCAAGCATGACCTTCCACAAACAGACGTTCCTATCATGTCCGACGTTTTGGCGATTCTGAGAGCTGTGGGCAAAGTTTCCCTTTCTTACTTTGTACTACTTGTATCAAGATTAAGCGACCTTCACCTCACAATTTCACCACGAAGCATTTCTGCTCGTATCGAGCCTTGACACGAGATCGACTCCCCGATAAGGCATTGCTCGACGACGTTCACTTGGGTGTCATCGTGGGTCTTGATCGCATCAGCATCAGTGACATGTCGATCTGCCATAGGTACGTCTCACTTTATAGTCGCCAGTAAGTCCGTCGTCTGTGTCCGTATTCTCTACATTTGTAAGCATGAAACTCACTCTCGGAGTTCCCCTCGCATCCTCGGCCTTGTCTGCCAGCGCCCAGACGTTTGGGGCCTGCGGCACCCGAGAAGCACCAGTCGAGCTGCGGCGTCCGGCGGCACAAATTCAAGATGAATTCTTTGGCGCTCAAGTAGCCGCCGACAGCTACACCATCGAGACCTTTGTACATGTCATCACTACTCAAGCGGCCGAGAATGATTATCCCCGAGCTCTCATCAACGCCCAGGTAAGACTGACAACATAGCTGTGCAGAGCTTGGCTGATCCTCCATTCAAGCTCCAAACATTGAATGAGCGGTATGCAGCGTCGAGCTTCTCATTCAATACCGTGAGTGTCGACTACTACGTCAACGACACATGGGCGAGATGCTACGATCCGTTCGGCACGAGCTGTCAGCGGGAGTACAAAAGTGCCCTTCGAAAAGGCACCTACAGCGATCTGAACCTGTACTATCTCAGTGACCTAGGAGAAGGTATCGGCCTCCTCGGCTTTGCGACATTCCCTGAAACCGCTCCAACAGCAACAGACGTCATCCTGGACGGTGCCGTAAATCTCGCGGCTACCTTGACCGGCGCTGGTGTGCCATCCTACGAAGACTACGATCTCGGTCTCACCACTGTTCACGAAGTTGGCCACTGGCTAGGTCTCTTTCACACTTTTCAAGGATTTTCTTGCACCGGCGCTGGGGATCAGGTAGATGACACGCCGCAGCAGCTGGACTACAATGGCGGTTGTCCGGCAAGGGTAGATAGTTGCCCGGATAGCCCTGGTGATGACCCTATCAAGAATTACATGGACTATACAAGCGACTTCTGCAAGGATCAATTCTCGCCAGGCCAGAATGATCGTATGCAGAATTTATACGGTACTCTCCGACTTGGCAAATAAGGGTGTGGGTCAGGAATGTCACTTGAGACAATAATGGCGAGAAATGCCAGCATGCATGCGGAGGCCTGCTGGAAGCGCTTAAAATCATGACTCGGGACTGCTCTAGCCAATTGTCCGGCTCCATTATCGCCATGTGTACATCTTGCACACTGTTGGTACGCAGCCTGGCACGTTCGCAGAATATGAGGCGGTCTTCCAACGATCTCTGAAGGATTCGAAGTCGTTTTGTACTCTCAAATTACACCCGCCTGCTCGCTATAAGTTGTATAAAATGCTTTTCCCTTTTCTTACAATGAGCCAAATCATGTTTACGAGAAACTGTTCGCCACAGTCACGACCGTCGTGTATGCCATTGCCACCAAACCAAGGACTACAAACGCAATGTCCCCAGCTTTTGCAAGTTTGCTCGTCGCTACCCCTTTGTAATGCAAGAATGGAGGGTATATATACACAAGAGGAACGCAAGCAAAAGAACCGATCAAGGCAACGAAGCGGTCCAGATCCGATGCACCTGCTACGGAGATGCCTACGCACAGTAGAACCAGGCCTGAGCGGAAGGCGTTCTTGATCCATTTCGTCCGAGTGTCCTTCTTCCCAGAGAGGTGACCGAAGATGGCACCTTCGAGGATACGAATGGCCGGGAAGAGTTGGACGGGGTTGCCAACGAGGACGGCGATCGAGTATAGGAACTGCACTGCGTTGACCAGCTTGTCGGTTTGAGGGTAATTGGAGATGATCTCAATCTTGGTGTCTTCACCAAAGGTTGCGTAGCAGAGAACCCCCACAGAAGCAAAGATGGATGTGGCGAGGAACATGACGATGCCAAGTAGGTACTCGAAGCGTTCGGGCTTCTTCATCGAGGATTGGATGGGAAGGATGAGGCCGATACCTTCGAATGTGAAGATGGCGGAGCCGATGGTCAAAGTGAATGAGTCCGGGTTGAAGAGTCGTACTGATGGAGCGATACCAGAACGGGCGATCGTGGATATATCGAATTGGTAGATATATGTGAGGCCAATCAGGATAAAGGCATCGGCGAGAAGAGCAGCAGGACCAAGCTTGGAGATGTTGCGGATGAAAGCGAGCGGAATGAGCACGATGGCTTGAATGGCTATTAGCGCCCGTATCGGGATTGGAGATGAGTCGGTCTGGGCGACTGCCACCGAGAACGAATAGAGATTCTGGGCGACGAAGACAATGCCGGCGCAGACGAAGCCGAGCTGTGAGAGTGTGATGGAGGCGAGAATGAGAGATCGTGCTCTTGGGCCTGCAATAGCCTTTCCTAGATCACCATAACCGCCGCCGTACTTTGTCCTGCACTGCAACAAGAGGTGGAAGGCCAGCATAGATATAGCGGCAACCGAGAGCAGAACGATAGACGAGAAGAGGATACCTCCGTTGTTGAAAGCCTTTGGCAGAAACATGATGCCAGTGCCGATGAAGGCTTTGAGCAGTGTGAAGAAGGTCTTGGTGGTGCCCGCATCGCCAGCTTTGGCCCCACGACGGGTTGACTTTCGAGTGCCCAGCAGTGGACGTGTTTCACTCGGTCTAGAAGAATCGTTATCGGGCTCGTCCACGTTTGCGTCTTCGTCGTCCGACTCGCCGAGCTCTTCGCCCGCGAAACTTCCGTAGAGATCCAGGAATTCGATCAAATCCCTCGTGACCGGCAGATTGGTTGTGCTGAATCTTGAAGCTTTACGCTGTACGAATTGTCGTCGGAAAGCACCTGCGGTCTGGTAGTCGGCGGCTGCTCCATCCTCGGGCGCCTCCCGGTTATCATTCAGTGTCGAATAGTGGCCAAAGGTCTTGGATCTCTGCAGGGAGGCATCTTGAGGTCGCTCCCGCAGTCGAAACAGATCCCTGTGAATATCGCCACCTTGTAGTTTGAGCGACGATTCCTGACCTGGTTGTTGACTTCCATTCTCCACCTCGGCTGGATCTTCGACAACAGCACTTGAGGCGTCAGCATCAAACTGTGCTGAGTAACCGGCGGGAAGGTGTCTCGACACGATCGCCGCCTGGGTTTTCGAAGACTGCGAGCCAGGTGTGTCTGTCATTATGGGGAGGGTCTAACGTGACCTTGCAGAGCGCCTGGTTTGACAAGTCCAAGAGCACAACTCGAGACGATCAGTCCACCTATCGATATCTAGTCATCAGGACTAATTGGATTCTCTTCGGAGGTCAAGGGGTTTCGGCAGCAAGACAGGGACATGGCCCGGAAGAAAATCAACGCGGATCTCAAGAATAATGTCACATACTAAGTCTGTTGTAACTAGCAAATCGGATCGAGAGACGTGTATTTTATTTAGAGAGTTACAATAACTAATTATCTACTATGTATATGCTAACTTATTAGTACTAGTTCTTTAGTACTAGAGAAGCTATACTAGTCTTCTATTATAATACTCTCTCTCTAGTATAGATTATTAAAGCTAAAGAACTACTCTATTATATATAAGTAAAGTAATTAGGTTATTACTTTATCTTATTATAATTGCTTATAATTATTAGTGCTAGCTAATTATTAGTGAAAATTCACTATTAGCTTAGCTTATAACTACTAGTAATAATAGTAACTATTAATAATAGCTAGATAGCTATTATTTATATAAATAAATTAGCTTATAAATCTTAGTAAAGAGATATAAGTATTTAGCTAGCTCTCTTATAATTTCTCTTTTCTTTATTATACTTATAATATTCTTCTAAGTTATATTAACTTAGTTACTACTAATATAGTAATAACTTTTCTTAATTATACTTAACTCTCTTAGATATTAATAACTAGTAATAGAGCTCTTTTAACTAAGGCTTAGATTATTATTATTCTTAAACTAATAAATAGAGTTATTAAGTTAAGGAACTTCTCTATTACTATAAATAGTATTATTAG